>OV651818.1:52740126-53940126 GCA_927349885.1 Psylliodes chrysocephalus | reverse complement strand
TACAAAAAAAGTATTTTTATAACTTTTACTAATATACAGGGTTGGGATAAAGTATGGTACCAAGTAAATATCTTCAAAACGAAAAGGACGATATTTATGAAACTTTGCAGGCAGGTACGACAGTTTCACCGGAAATACCATCATCTTTTTTAAATTAAAGGGGACACCCTGTATATTTTTGCAGATTTAAAAAGATCTTGTTATTCCGAATTCGTACATACTAAGTTTAGTGGAAATTATTTGTAAAAACGAGTGATAAATCACTTTACATTTAAGGAATAGGTAAATTTATATACTTTAGTCTAATGAGAATAATACTTTAAACAAAATCACTTCAAATGTTCAAAATGCTCGCCGTTCACCTCCTGACAATATGGAAGTCTATTAATAAATTCGTGAGTCACTCTTTCCAAGACTTCTCCACGTATTAGTTCACATTCATCAATAATTCTTTGTCTTAAATCCTGCAAGCATGTTGGTCGTCTAACGTAAACACGTGATTTTAGATAACCCGATAGAAAAAATCTAACGGGTTGAGGTCCGGAAAACGAGCTGGCCACTCTATGAATCCTCTACGTCCACCATCGATTTGTAAAATTCGCATCTAAAAATCCCGTCGATCATAGTGGGGAGGCGCTCCATCTTGTTGAAACCAAAAATGTTGTGGTAACTGCCAAATTCTTTTGAAGTGCAGGAAATACTTGTTACCATTCAAGTTTTCGTCTATAAAAAATGGGCCTATAAGCCTCTTTTCGACAATTCTCATCCAAACATTCAACTTTTGTGGATACTGGGTATGTGCTTCATGAATCCAATGACGATTTTTATTTGACCAATATCTAGAGTTATGGCTGTTAACTGTTCCATTTAAACAGAAAGTTGCCTAATCGGAAAACACTATATTAGCTACAAATTGTCCATTGTCATTACAAATATCCATCATTCGTTCGCAAAACTCCATGCGTCGGTCAAAATCATCATCTCACAATTCTTGAACCAAATGTATTTTATACGGATGATACTTTTCAATTTTCAGTATTTTCCTTACAGAACGTCGACTTATATTATAGTTCAGTGCCAAAATTGTTGTAGAAGTTTGAGGTGATTCCTTTAAATCAATTGCAATGTTTTATCGAATAGCTTCGTTCGTTGCGTTCTTCTAGTTTTTGGCAAATTTTTGACCATCCCAGTTGCATTAAAACGTTGTAATGTTTTAGTAACCGTTGAACGTGATATGGGATTTCTTTCAGGATGCAAATCGTTAAAAATATGACAAACTTCTTCATGAGTTCTAACACGATCACCATAACCGATCATTAATATTACAATACGATCTTTTTTACTTGAAAGAACCATTCTTAATCGTACAATTTATTTTTGGCAATTAGTTTGGCAACAGTTACCTACTAGATAGTACTCGTTAATTTCTTACTACGTTGTATTAATACAAAGAATTAACTAAAAACACGTGTTTACGTTTTTATTCTCATTAGTCTAAAATAAAAAATTACTTTAATAAATAATTTCCACTAAACTTAGTATGTACGAATTCGGAATAACAAGATCTTTTAAAATCTGCAAAGTATACAGGGTGTCCCCTTTAAATTAAAAAAGTTAAGGTTATTTCCGGTGAAACCGGGAGTACAGTAGTAACAAAAAATATTGCATCAGATGCGTTATGCGTCATTGTACTTGCCTGCAAAGTTTCATAAATATCGTCCTTTTCGTTTTAAAGATATTTACTTGGTTCCATACTTAATCCCAACCCTGTATTAATTTTAATTCAAATTTGGCAAACAAAGTTGTCTGGTCTGATGTGAAAGTTTCCCTTTAACACCTAGAGGCTTAACGTGTTAAGGTCCATGTTTGTAAATGGAAATTGGCTGGGAGTGTCCTTGAACTAAAATCGAAGTTTGGATATCACCAAAATTTAGAGATGATCAGTAACAAATCTGTAAATATTATGTGCAACTGTCAGTTTCTAAATCCCAGAGCAACGCTGGAACTAACTGAAATGCCAGAGCAGCTGTACCTGAAATTAGACTTTCTTTAAAGGATACCAAACTCGATTTCAATTGGATTGAAGCACTACAGACTTTTTCTTAGTTTGACGAAAGCATCATTAGTTCTCTAAAAAAGTATCATATTTCCTTTTTATGATACTTTGTAACTCATACTAAAACTCAGTTCTGCAGATTCCATCTACTTCTGAGATTAGCTTATTCTATTTCGATAAATCATCTCAGAACATTCCAAATAGATTCAAACATTATATCTGAGATTAGACAGAATTAATCACAGAGGTATATCTGATTTTAAAAAGAAAAGAATCTATAAAATCTTTTGTAATCGCAGCAAGTGTCAAAACGATCTACGTTATGCAACTGATTACGAAAAGTTGGTTGTCACCAGTTACTAAATGAAAATAAATAAAAATGTCTTTCTTGGTTTTTAAATAAAAAATCGAAAGAAAAAAAAAACGAAAAACGAAAAATCTAAGAAAAGGCAATGATCAATAGTGACATTTCACATTTGACAATTTGACATTACGTTTAACACAAAAATAAAAGCTGTAAATTGCGTTTTATTTTTTAAATAATACACAGTTATTGAAAATTGTCCAGAAATCGAGGGTAAAATTTACTTACTCCTTTAAGGAAAACGGGTAAAAACAGTTTTTTTTTAATTTCCCGCGGGTTGTGTCAAAAATCAGATTGGCAACACTGCACATGTCCTTATTTTTATTATTTTCTGAAATATTTGATTGAAAGTACCTACAAAAGAATGATGGTGAATCATTTTTTAACCAAAAACAATTTTATAAATAATTAAGTCAAAAAAGAAAAAGTCTTGAATGTAACACATTACGAAATAACTCGTTCATTTTGCGGGATCTCGCACCGCTCGTCCCGCAAATATTTACTCGTTACACAAAGTAAGGCATTTCGTAACTGATTACATAAATAGCTATTATACCATTAAAGGCGAGGTGTGAGTTATAGGTGGTGGAAGGAAAGTCCTTCATTTCTCACAGAGTTAATTTAATAAGTAACCAGTTACATTATCATCAGGCTCGCCTAAATGGACTTCATAATTATCCATTTAGGTGTGCCTGATGATGATGTAACTACACTCAATAAAATAATTCTGTGAGAGTAAAATACTTTTCTTCCACCACCTTTCTCTATAACAATGTAGAGAAAGTGAAGAGGAACTGTGTAATTTGATGTTTCAATAGAAAATCATATGCATCCTTTATTATAAAAACAACAAAATATATTTAATTACGTTTATTATGTAAATTTCGCATGAGTTACAAAAACAAAAGTCTTTAAACTCATTAATAAATACAATCCATTAACGTGGGGTAGCTATAAATCTACTTATTTACCTAAAAACTGAAATCAATACAAAATATTTTATCATGAATATGTTTCAATGATTATCAGTTGACTAGCTGCCATCCATAAAAAATGTAGAGTTGAGCTATTAATGACGCGCCAAATTCGTTAAACCTTGAGTCATCAGAGTACATGAGCGATGTCTACACTGTGAAAGTGATACAGACATTAATAACCCTGCACCACTTCTGTCACTTTAACTTCACTTTTTAAAACAAAATTAAAATATTCTAAGGAGAGATGCAAGAAACAACTTCAAGAGTATTCATACAATGGTTTAAATCTTTTATGTGCATTTTCAAATACTATTTATTCCAGCTTTATAAAATTGCTGCTTGTCGTTGAAAATAGCAGTAAATTCTAACTATCAAAAGATCTTGACTTTAATTTATAATTTTGAGTTCTTTTGAAAGAAGATATATCCAAATTTAATAAATTAACAAATACATAATTAGGCTAGAAGATCAGAATTAGGAGTCACGTTTATCTGCCTTAATGATTTAGCCTAAAGTAGGCATAATGAATAAACATTTGTTAATTTTTGGACGATGATGTCTGAATACTCTTAAAATTAGTTCCATTATATGAATGTTAATATAAAAGTACAAAAAACAAAATTTTATAAACTCTAATTTATTTTAAAAAGACCTAAAAATTATAGCTATTCTTGAAAATTATAACAATATTCTAATATTACACATAGATGAAAAATCTACAAAGTAAGCTTTACGTTACAGGATGGCAAGTCAAATGACACTGATAGATGACAGATACGACAAATGTCTAAAATCTACTGGCAGTATGAATGAAGAACGATGTGTTTGACCGCATGATCTTACTTACTAAAGTTGGTTTTCATAGTTAAAAGTAAATCTTGTCTTACAATAGTAATAGGTATATCCAAACTAAAAACTTAATATTTTGATAAATTGCATATTATGTTTCGTTATGTGGAATCTTAGAAAATTATGAATCAAAATTATACAAGAAAGAATGTTTAGTCAAAGACTAAATATCATTGCAGAAATTTGACGCATAAGATTCCAGATCCTCAAATTAGTAGCATATAGAAAAAGTAAACATAAAACTGCATACTTTTTATTTGATAATAAAAATAAATGGTTCTAGCTTAAAACCCAACAAAAGCTCTTTCCTGACTTAACATTCTCAGTTCATTAGTAGAAAAATATAATTTTGCCTCTTATTTTTCATCTATTTCAAAATATATTTTTGTCCATCTCTTCTTTTGTTATGCACAAAATCATTTTTGTACAACAAAATATGACTTGTCAAGTTGAGCTATTTATTAATATGCAATTTTTTTTACTAAAAAGAATATATCACAAATAAACTATCACAAAATTAAAATAGTATATACCGCATGTCCCATTCAAAATCACAAAACATCCTTCAAATATTGCAGATTATTATTTTATGTACACATTTTTGTAATTTTTTATTATAAGATGTGCTAGAGCAACGGACAGCATATATTTTTTGGTACATTTTTAAACTGTCAACATTTTTGGTCATTTTTGTCTGCATTAATGATTTAAAAATATAAGTTTTTTATTAAAAAATTTAACATTAACATCAGTATTCACAAGTCATCTTTAAATATTTACCTACATGTGTATCCTTAAAGATGGAAACGTCAATTCAGAGAAAAAGTAGCGTTGAGCGATATCGTGATTTTTCAAACACACTGTGATTAATAAAACTTAAATAAATGAGGTTATGTTTCCTCAAATCATATTCCATATTCCAAACGTTTATGAAACCGGTATATTAGTAATTAAATAACACGAAATGAAGATAGACTGAAAAATTTATCGCAAGAAATTTTATCGGTTTAATGGCCGAAACAAAGTCAAGTGAAACAATTCAGGAAAAAATTCCAGAATTAGAGAAGTGATAACAAACTAAAGAAAATATGGAAAATTGTTTTGAAAAAATCTGCATCATATTAACAATTACGTCGTTGGATGTATAATGCTCCGGTGGTCTAATGGTTATGCCGATAAAACGACAACTCATCAAAGTGCGCAGGTTCGATCCTTGCTCTGAGCGGATTTAAAAAAAAAAATTCTTTCGTTCCTTATCACTCCTAAGATTCTGTAATTTATTCTTGAATTCGTTCAATTAAATAGTCTGTTAATATCGCCTAACTCTATTAGATATTCATTTAAGTTTATCCATCAGCAATTTACACATACTAGATATACAGTGGCAGAGATAATATTCGGATTAGTCAAGTATTTTGCTGGCAAAATAGAACAGAATAGTCTGATATAGTTGTGTCCTAAAATCAACAGTTTGTTTTAACATAACGAAAATTGCAATAAATAATCCCTTACAAGATCAATAGATTATTAAAGGATAAAGCCGATATTTCCACTTTTTAAATGTATCTGACCAGGCATCTGAAGATCAGTTCTCAAACAACGTCACACCTAGCCAAATCCAGCGAGGTGGATGTTCTCTTTTAATAACTATCCTTCAAAAAATCAACCATTAATATTGTTGTGTGAGATGAAGCGTTATCATGGTGAAGTATTTGCAGATATTTAAGAACATCTGAAAGGTCACACACCATTGATTATTTATTAGGTATTCCAACGATATGTCAAACAATAGCTGGGTTGTGACATAGCCTTCCATCTTGGACGCTATTTTTATTCGAAATAGTAGTCGCCAAGTCTTGCCAATTTATGAAAAATATATAAGTATTTTTTTAAACAATATTTTCTTCGAAATAAAATATTTAAATGACACAATCAATTGCAGCTCTAGCATAGCACTCAAAACGTCAAATAATGACAAACTAGGCAATGAAATGACTTTATTTCTTTGTTTTTTTTTTGTGTGTCATCGGCTTTAACTGCTAAGGTTATCTCGCCTCGTGTTCTGTGTAGGCTTTGTTACAGGACAAAATCTACATTTTATTGGAAAAGAAGAAGAATCCTGTTTTTTCTAGCTTTTTCAGGGGACAATAACCGAAACTAAGACAAGACAAATCTCTTTAACACTGAGAATTGCCGATTCAATACCACCAGAACCCCTTAATTATGCCATTCAAACAAGGAGTGAGGGATGCTATAGTTAGCATAATCATAATAGAACATTGAGGCAAATTTTAGGCGAAGATACTGGTCAATGGTTCCAGAGGGCAACTAATGGGGCTATACGTTAAACTTTGTATATTACTTTTTTTGTTGTATTTATATATTTAAAAAGCTGAATAAATGTATAATCAAACGAAGTGTAGTTTGACGTTTGACTTAATAATACATTCAAGCTTATTGTGGATTATTGATTATTTTATTTATATTTTTATTATTATTATTTCGTATAAGCGGATCAAACTTTCATTATTATAGCCACTAAAAGTGTCATTGGACTATTTTGTGCCTTTGTGTTTAGTTTCTTTTTACTTAAATATGGGACTAAAACCAGAGAGAGAAGAATAGTGGGGTTTCTGTTACCGATGTAGCGCTGGAATACTTTATACAGGTAATAAATGAATACTTGCTCATATACATATTGTCGCGCTAAACAAATAACAACCTATATATAAAATTTACATTTTCTATTTTAATATTCATTCGTTAAATTAAATAATAACAATACTTTATATATTTTAATAAACATTAGAGTCAATTTATAGCTACATTCTCGATAAATGTAAATATAACAGTAGACTAGACAAGTAGTGACCTTAATCGATTAATTTAAAAATCGATTGGGTCAATAATAATGGCACTCTTAGTTTGAGTCTCATCATCGTCTCGTATCCCAATAGAAGAAGTGACGTGACGTCCCCTGGTCGCCTTTAGATGTTTAGCCCTTGGTAAGACCCTTTGTTATATGTATTGTGACTTTTTGGATATATTATTTATCTTTAATAAATTGTTAATTGTTGTTGCTCTTTTATTTTTCCAAGTCAGATAGCACATAGAGTCACTATTTAAAGTGACACCATCACGGACGAAAGGCCCGTGGCAATATAACAAGTAAACATCTTAATATCTTTAATTCAAATATTCGCTAGTCATCAGATTTGTTTTGCTTTTAGGGATACTTCGAGAACTATTAATATCAAAAGCTCACTATTAGATAGCCATTTTGAGTGATGTTAAAGTAAACTGATCAAAGTGGGCGATTAAACATAATATAGCTCATCTCGTCTTAAATTATTTTTGTTATTGTTAGCAATAATAAAATCAACCCTTAACAGAATGAATTTAAAAGCTGTACATATTCATAAAAATTCATTAATTTAAAATTCTAAGAAATTCATTCATTCGTCTTACCTAAATTTATTTTTAGGAGCTACTAATACCAAATCAAAAGGAAATAGAAGAAAAAGAAAACTCAAAGACGTCTTTAAGACAAATTTGTGCTATCTAGGGGCAACCAATAAATACCGCCGTTAGCGTTGTTACACAATGTTCGTGCATGTTGTAAGAGTTACTTTTCATTCTCATTCTTAAAGTAGTGCTGGACGGATATAGTTTCAGTGTTCGAAGCTACTAGAGAAACTGCTCGTCAAGTACAGATTCTTTAATCGTGTTCAAATCGTATACTTCCTGTTTCCATCATTTAAGAGATATAAATTTTAGGTATTGTCGATAAAGATATGACAAGGTAACCAACTTACATTGGAGGGTGAAGAACAAGTACTCGAAGCTGTTGAAATTAGCCTAAAGATATAGAAGACTTGCTAATGAAGTTGGAGTATCCCAAAATATTGTCTGACGTGTACTCTGTCCGTTTTTAGCTTCTTTTTGCAAATTTAGTAAGTTTAACAAACTTACAGGTCAATCATAAAAAAGAGAAAAGAAACACAGAACAAAGTAAAAATTGTTAAATTTCATCATACATAATGGGAAGTTTTTTTAATAAAATTTAAAATGAGTTATTTCTTCATAACAAATTACTGTTGTCAAGTTGTACTAAACCTTAGACTTTTGGACACTAATATAATAATTAGACTTTTTTGTTCTATTATCCTTAAGAACTGTTAAAAAACCATTGAGTATTTATCATATTCAATGTTCAATAAGGAAATGTTGGATTCCTTTATAACTACTTGTTGTTTTTCAATTTTGTGATTAAATATGGGACATCCGATTTAATCGATACTAAATAGTAGGAATAAAATTATCATCCTATAATTCCCAATAATTACAGATATTATTGACCATTTTATTATCTGGAGAACATCCAAGTATTACTAAATAGTTCAATAGATTAAATATTGATATAGGTTAAAAGTATTGATAAATAGACAAACTACACACACTCAAAAACGTTTTGCATATTATCCAGAACACCACTGGAGGTTTTTCAACTTTTTTTTACTATACTTAATGCAACTCTTATTAGGCAAAACAATTCTGACTGTGGGTATTTGTAAATATGTATTTAAAAAATCAGGCAGTTATTACAAGAAATTGACAAACTTATTGAAAACATACAGCAAAAAATGTACAATAGTATTATTTGCTGGATGCTTTTATTGTTGAATGTCAAAATGGCTGTACATGAGATTATAGATCATGCTAATACATTCTAAAATAATATTTATCAACAAAAATAAGTATAACTTCACTCTCAAACATTTATCTTTTAAAAATACTAATTCCTTCCAAAATGTTACAATACATAATACATTTTGACAGATATGTCAAAACTAACGTCAAATTATTCCTCTGGAACCTTTTTCGAGAGTGAAATTACATCGTATTTCCTTTTCTACTATTTGAATCAATACTTGTTAACATCAATATGATAAAAATATACAATATCTCAAGTTCATTAACTTAAAAAGAAAATATTCTTATCATAAAACTGATAAGAGAAATAAAACTAAATAAAAAAAATACAGGTCAAAATGAAATTTATGCCTCACATCAATATGAAGTTTTTGGTATTCTTTCTTTACGGGTGATAACAGTGTTTAAAACTTTGTATTGATGTTAAGTTTTTAAGCCAATATCAGATGGAAACGTTTTTATTTATGTAATTATTAAATTCGTAACTTGCATTGTTTATCCTTTTATCAGTTGGAATTTTTAAGGTTAAGAGGTTTATAGATTTTAAATCTGTAACCATTTCAATGAGATAAAGATGTCAAGCGTAGTATAAAAATATACAAGGTTGTTTACATATTTCTAAAACTTGCGTTTTTCTAAAGACAGCTAAATAATTAATTGATATGCGCTCAGATTAGCATATAAGTGAATAACCTAAACTGGTACAATAGAAACAACGCAAATTTATGTAAAGTATTATGTTAATCCCATGCAGTTTTTATATTCGTCGAGAAAGCCCAATAATTACATTTTTCTGACAAATGACTTAATACATAAATAACAAGTAGACATTTTTGGTGAGATCATAACCACAAAAAAAATATTGAATAGTCGTTTTTTTACTCGAGTCAGCATGCATCATTGAGCCCTTTTAACTCGAAAACCAATGATACAAACAGTAAAAATAAATTATGTGACAATACAATGTCAGTTCTTTTTGTTTTTCTTTTTTGACGTACACACAGCATGAACGATTTGCCGCGGTCAGAAAGTCTCTTTAATTTGACGAGTGCCCATAGCACTGAATATCCCATCGCTAAATAAATGTCCTAAAATTTCTTGCACAAGAGCCACCAAATTATTATGGTATTGTCGTATTTTAAAAACTTTGTAAAAATAATAAATTTGAGTAATTTTGGCAAATATGAAGTTTTTATATTGTTTATACTATTTGACATTAAAATTGTCAACAGTTATGAATGTTGCTTTTATTAATCATTATGGTAGTGACACTTTTTGGTGTGTTATTTGTGTAAGACAAAATTACACATATTTCGTTCATTCTTACCTTGCAGAACATGGAAAATGATGATATCACATATTTGATTAGATAATTAACTTAACATATGTCTTCATGGCTCTGGTTGTTAAGCGATCAATTTCGCGACCCGAGTTAAAATTCTCTGTAAAAGCAATCTTTTTTTATTATTTTATTTTGGAAAATAACTATTCTTGTTTATTTATTTTAAATACATTTTACTTACAATATATAACCCCTACAGTTAGGCAATCCGTTAATCTTTCCGTTATTTATTTTGTATTATTTTGATAAGGGTTCAAAAAAAATTGTAGGTAGGTATCATCTTTAATAATAATAAGTTCTTGATCACAGTTGCCCATCTTATTTGTTGTATTTAAAAAAATAAACTAATGAAAAACATTATTGTATTCTAATATTATTTTACCTGTATCCTATGAAAATGTTTGTAAATGGAATCACAATGTTGTTAATTTAGACAAAACACCATTCGCAAAACAGAAATGATTCAAAATCAATAAGGCATATAAAAAACAAACCTAGAACCAGCAACATCTTCATTGAAACTCCAAAGCTAGATTTTTCCAGTTTTGCATTTTTTTGATGAAATAAGTAAGAAATAGGAATAATAAGTAGGAAAAATATTGTACATATTATGTAAAAGTGATATTTCTCGTTTAATGAACAAGTGTGAACAAGAACTTTTTTATTATTAAAAATGATACCTACTTAGAATTTATTTCTGAACCATATCAAAATAAGTACAAAATAAACAGTGGGAAGATTAACGGATTGCTTAACTGTAGCGCTTATGATAAATAAAATGTATTTAAAATCAAGAAACAGGAAAAGTCGTATTTTTTAAATTTTTTTCCGAAATAAAAAAGATTGCTCTTATTGGAATTGAACCCGAGTCGCAAAATCCGAAGTTGAGCGCTTAACGACCTGAGCAATGAAGGCCTATTTCAAGTTAATTATCTATCCAATATTTGATAATAATTTTCCAACGGCTTTTTTAAGACACCATCATCGAGCGCTTCACCACTGATGCGTCTGCAGCAGAGTATTTAAATTTTCTACAAGGCAAGAATAAACTAAAAATTTTGCCTTGTGGAAAGGTGTACCAAAAAAATGTCTTCGGCACCACCAGTGATCCTTTGTACCTTTTATACTGTGCATTAGTGATGATATAAGATATGAGCCAAACAAAGTTGACCAATTGAGTTTTCAGTGCGATTTGTATATGTTACGGACACTGTTGTAAATTGGGTATTGACGATATTGACCGGACACTAACGTCAGCAGAATCCCAAATAAAATAAAAGATTTACGAAAATGACCGGCCAATATCGTTAAAGACCGAAATATCATCTTTGACCGTAACATATACACTAGATAGTTTTTAACTTTTCCGTTTAAGTGATTTTTAGGTCTTACAATGGTAAAGTAGGCTGATTAAAAAAAATCGTTTACTTACATTAATTTATATTATTTTCAATATTGTATTCAAATGAAAGCTTTGTAAGTTTTACAATACAAATTTAGTTACATGCATAGATACCTTTAAACAATTTTTTACGATCTACAAACCATATATAGGGTAATCAGTAAAATTTTTCAATTTTTGGAACTCTCTGTCAAGATAATAAGTCTCGCAGTAACCGATGAAGAAAATTTTATTAAACCATCAAGATAAATTACTTTTATTTTTTTGGTACGCAAACTGTTGCATGTACGAAAAGAAGTATTGGAATTTTGTTGGAACTGACATTTAAAGAAAAAAGTTCTGAAAGAAATAAAATCTGTACCTTTCAACTGAAAGAACAGACACCATCACAAAATATGTACCAAAATGAGCAAAATTAGCAGTCGAGATATCACTGGAGGCCGAAGAAATAATTATAAATCCTAAGAATTTAAATTTTGTTACAAATGCCTACTTTCATTTTCTTATTGTATTGCAGGAAGAGTGAAATAGAAAAATAATTAAGCGAGAATAATACTCAATAATAATTTTGTAATATCAATTTTCTTCTGAATGCCTAATTAAACGGATGAATGAATGGTTTCTTAGTAGAAACATTTATTGATTGTTTCGATGTAAATAGTATTAAAAATATCAATGGATGCTTTGTTATAGACCATTACAATGTCTAAGACTAAAAGTTTTCAAGAAATTAAAAACTATTTCATTTTCGCCATTTTGAGACTTTCGGCAAACAGGACCCAAATTGCAAAATTTAAATGATCGATAGAACACCCTGTTAAAATATTGGACCATCAAAATGCTTAAAGCTTGTATGTCATGCTTTCGTTTGGCTCACTGACGTCACACTAATGCAAGGGGATATATTTTTACAATTTTTCATTTGAAAAGGCAAATACCAGTAGCCAAAATTAATAATTGATTGTAATTTTTTCAACACACAAATACAGACACTACTGAGGCATACTTTATTTAAATTCGCATAGATAAACGTCATAAATTCATCAACGAAATTACGTAAAATATACAGGGTGGGCCATTGGTAACGCCTCAATATGTAGGACCAAAACTATTTGATTATTTAAAATCTGTTTTTACAGCGAGATGTATATCAGAAAGGCAACAATATAAAAATAATTTTTAGGTTTTTTTAAATGGGACATCCTGTATTTTATTTTATATTTTAGTTGCCCTCGCTTTTTCCATTATAACACTGTAAAATAGTACGAAATTATACAGTTTTTTATGAAAATTGTATTGGTTTCAATGGCCTATTAACTGCAAAAGAAACGATTGGAAACTAATATTTTTGCTTTAAAAGGTTTTGGATATTAGTCAGAATTTTATGTTGATGCACTACTTTTTTTATTCAAAACAAATCTGTATAGGGTGAGTCAAAACTCAAATATATCATTTTCTCATTTTTTTTTAAGTCACGCCCTGTATTTTATATCGCCAATTAAAAGCATTCCCTATACCTAAAGCTAATAATTTTAGGAGATTTTAAAATTTTAATGAGAAAAAATAGAATTTAAAAAATACTTTCAATTTTAACTGATTACTGATTAATAGAAAATTGATTTTGACGCCCCAATACAGTTCATTATACTAACGTCATTTGTTTATAAAAAGTCTAGCCATTTTTTTAATATGACCTTCAGTCGTAAATAAGAAAATCTGTCAAAATAATACTTAATAAACTTAGAATAAAGCAGGTATTATGTGGAGATTTCGGTTGCTATTTTTATTTATTTTTCTACTGAATCTAAAAGTCGCATTAGGTATTGTCAAAATCTGGTTCAGTCGATAATAAATTATAGCTGGTTAAATTCCAATTACCAATTAACTAACAGTCTATTTCCTATTAACTAGTAACCGGTTAAAATTAAAATAATTTGTGAATTTTATTTTTTCTCATTAAAATTTAAAAATCTCCCAAAATTATTAACTTTAGATATAGGGAACGCTTAACTCAAATGAAACTTTAATTAAGGTACTTTTAAATGGCGATATAAAATATAGGCGGTCAATTGAGAGTTTTGACTCACCCTGTACAGATTTGTTTTGAATTGAAAAAGTAGTACATCGGCATAAACTTTTAAACCAAAACCTTTTAAAGCAAAACATTTTTTAATATTTTCTTTTGTGGTTAACAGATCATTAAAATCTGTTTTACTATTTTTTAAAAAATCACGACCGAATTAGGGTATGTCAGTCTTTTTTTATGAGAACGCTTTGCATTAACAACGGACCCATTTTAACAGTATTTAAGCAAAGAAACATTATTTCTCGTACATTTACTGGCCAAGATAATAGAGGAAAACACATATAGAATTTATAAAGTGGCACATTAATAGCTTTCCAAAAATGGAAAGCCATTATACACGGAAAAATACTAGAAAATGTACTTAGACTCTAAACTATCTATTTCCAAAATGTTTTATTTGTATAAGGAAAAATGCTTGGAAGATAATCGCCAACCAGTTTCTCAATCTATGTATAAAAAAATCTTTTGTACAAATTTTAATTTGTCCTTCTTTGTTCCTAAAAAGGACCAGTGCCAAATTTGTTGCAAACATGGAAAGAAGCTAGAAGATCAAAATTTGACTGAAGACTACGTAAGCCATATAAAAAGAAAAACTGATGCTGCAAAGGCCAAAGAACTAGATAAAATTAGAGCTAATAACGAACGTGATTTTGTATCTGTAACTTTTGATCTGCAATCAGTGCTGCAGATACCCTGTTCTGATGTATCATTAATGTATTACACTAGAAAAATTAACATGTATAACTTTACTATCTACGAGGCAGGTTTTCCAAATAAAGCATACTGCTACTTCTGGAAAAAGGGGCAGTTCTGAAATAGCTACGTGCTTATTTAAGTGGTTCCATACTCTTTCAGAAGAAGTCAAACATGTATTGCTTTTTTCTGATAGTTGCGGCGGTCAAAACCGCAACCAAAACGTGTGCGCCTTGATGCTGTATTTGACAACAAACATCGATGTCATTGAGCATACATTTCTCGAGACTCGAGAGTGGACACTCTTACATGGAGGTGGACTGCATGCATAGCGCAATTGAGAAACAAAACAAAAATTCGGCTGTATACGTAGTTCATGATTGGCTAAATATATTTAGAGGCAAGATCCAAAAGGAATAGAAATAAATTAAGGGACCCATATATTATTGAACAGGTAATGTTTAAGGACTAAGGACTTTTATCACTTTCAACATCTGGCAAAAAAAATTATAAAAAATAGATTGTGTGATACCAACAAACAGAAAGTTCAATGGCTAAAAATTAAATGTTTGCGATTTAAAAAAGATTCTCTCTACATTATCGAGTACAAGTATGATTACTTTGGGGAATACAGTCGATTGGATGTTCGTGGAAATAGAAGAAGGATTCCAGAAAATAATTTTCAAGATATGAATCTGGAAAAGCTCTATAAAAGGTTACTATCGATATACAAAGAAAAGAAATCAGATTTACTCAATTTGTGCCAGAAGGGTACTATTCCAGAAGATTATCATGGTTGGTATCAGTCTCTACCAGTCAGTGGATCTGTTAATATTGACCCAGCACCCGAACTAGACTTCAATGACAGCGATGAAGAAAAAGATGAGCTATAATTTACTTTACTTAATAAAAATTTATGAAAATAACTGGCTAATTTTATTCATTAAGTCCATCTTCTTACCCTAAAGCTATTGAAGCCAAACTCATTAAGTCAATTTTTTAATAAAATTGGTTACTTTTTATAGAAAATAATTAAATCAAATTAATTATTAAATGTAAAACCGATAAACAAATGCCTATGCACATTATTCTTACCTTGGTCAAACTTACAACTTAAAAGAAAAACATATTACGTTCAAATTTCTACGCTAAAATTTTCTTTGTTGATTTCCTCAGAACTACAATTTTTGACTTAGTGAGTTTTCGCTCTAAGCCCACAATATATAAGTTTTTACTGTGTTGATTTTTTTTAAATATTCTTTGCAGGTAATAAAAAATAGTTTAAAGGTATGTAATTGGTAACTAAACGATTGTATATTTGATGCATGTTATCTACTTACTTTATGAATATATTTATAAACATAAAAAAGCGATATAATTTAGATAAGTAAATAAGACCAACAAAACGCATAATTACATCATCACTAAAATGGCGTATTCAAATATAAAATAAAATACAAGGTGTTCCATTTAGAAAAATCCAACTCTGATATGTATCACTTTCTTGGAGAACCCTGCCTAATTAAAATTATTTATAAATTGTTGCCTTTTCTGATATACATCTCGCTATAAAAACAGATTTTAAAAAAATCAAATAGTTTTGACCCTACAGACCGAGGCGTTACCGGTGGCCCACCTTGTATAAATTTTGATTCAAATTTAAGCAATTTTTGTCTGTTTTATTTTTCAGTTTTATTGATTATAATAATTTGGGTATGTATGAAAATATAAGTATTCTAAATTTTTAAAATATTTGCGTTTATATCACTTTTTTTCTGAAAGGTCCAGGCCATATTAAGTTTTGGTACTTTATTAAGAAAGGCTATTTATTTTTATACAAAAAAATTAATAGTTATTTACATTATAGGACCGTTGTGTAGGGTATCATCCATGTGAGCAATTTAAACCCTATAAATGTCAAATATTGCACAATGTACCTATTCACAAATTATATTTTTTAGTGCCAGTTATGAAACGTTAATAATTAACAGTTGAAAAAAAAAATTCTGAAAAAAAAATATATCAAATTTAAATTTGAATTAATATTTATTGAAATTCTGTTAATTTGACTCGTTTTATAAGTTCATTTATTATCGTACAAATGTCTGTTCAAGCGAGTCAAATCGATGTAAACAAACAGCAAATGATTGTAGGACTTTTGATGAGCGATAGGAATACTTTTTACAGATGCATACAATTTTTTTTTATACATTTTTTATTTTTATCTCAGATGCATTACCACAGATACAGTTTCCATTTCTAACACAGAATGCTTTGTAAAGAGCTTCAAGGTTTCATTTTTAAGTTTAAACGATTGCACATTGCACATTGTTCCCTAAAGTGGAGAGAGAAGGTGAAGACTGTTGAGACTGAAGAAATAGAGTGCCTTACTATCAAAAGCGGTTACAACGGTCATATTTTTTTTTAATCACAACATTCAATACGTACTTATCGCACCACTGTTATCTAATGATGAGAGAAAAACACATTTTTTTTTCGATTCAGTTAAAAATAGCGAGTTCATCGCAATCAATGACCGATTAGGTCCAGTCCAAGAAACAAAAATTATTGTTCAACGTTAGTGTTAGTCTATAAGACATTGTCTGTTTGTCTTTTTTCAAGAACGACGCCTTTGGAGGCATATCGGATATAGGTCACTTTTGAAGTTTTTTAGTATTGTCAGTCCCATCCATTTTCTTTGATCATATGGGCTAGCTCGATTATGAATTTGCCTTCTTTATATTTCTGGCTGGATTCGAAAGCATGTTCCTAGAAGAAAAAAAAAATTAGTGTCAATACCTACTAAAATAATTTTGAAATAAAATAAACTCCAAGACATACGTCACAATAATTGAGCGGCAATTTCTCTCTTGCCAACTACTCCTCTGGCCAATACCTCACCATGTTAGGGATGCGCACGATGTACCGATGTTTAAAAAACATCGATTTTTCGGTTTCGATTATCGATGTTAACATCGATGTTTTTTTATCCGATGTTATTAGTTAACATCGATGTTTTAATTAAAATAGATGTTTTTAATTAACACCGGTGATTTACTTTGCGATGTTTTTTGGTTTTTCGTTAAGCGTTATGTTTCAATTGATGGATTGAATTCCTTTTTGTTAAGCGTTATTTTTCAATTGATGGTCTGAAGTCTTTTTTTTGCTCTTCAATGAACGTTTTTGGAAAAAATTGATGTTTACAGATACATCGATGTGTGGAGAAACAAACATCGATGTTTAGAAAAATCGATATTTTCTTTACCGATTTTTTTATAATATCGATAATCTGTATTCGATGTATCATTTGATGTCAACATAGATGTTTTAAAAAATTTGCGCATCCCTACCCCTGGTATTGGAATTACATCAAAAGAAAAAGGAAGAGATGAAAAAGGAAGAGATGAAAAATATTTTCAACACTATCTTTAACTTTGGACCGTTTTCGTCCTTTTATGACTCTCCAGCAAGAAATAGAAAATCTCAACTCCAGTCCCTATTGGAGTCTGATGGAAATTGCAGTACTTTTTTTAGTTTAATATTGACTTCTTCATACGTATAAGTTTTTACATTTTTCTAGGACAATTTATTTTCCTTATACCTTGCTATAGGAGTTATCCTACTTTTTAGGGTGGTTTGTCCTGATTACAATAAGTAACCTAGTTAGCTTCTTTAAGTTGTCGTGTGCGCGTGTGGGACCTGTGTGGCAGGTTGTGTTCCCTGAAAATATCGCCAATTTTGCTATTTCCAACCTCGTAGGGAAAGCACGAAAACCTAAATCACGATATTGTACAAATAGTATGAATTTCTAATTATAAGATTGGGAAGGGTTTTATCTGATGTTTAGGGGGGTTAATTCCAGCAGATCCTGGAGTTCAGCGGTGAGGGGTAGGTCTTGGGAGTCTTAGATTTGGTTGTGGCATTTTTCTTTTCGGTTTTCGAAAAAGTGGGAGCCGGCGTGGGCGCCATGGGGTTTGTAGTGTGTCTTGTGAGTGTGTGTTGGTGCCTTTCAGCGTGGGAGAGACGTATTGTTTCCTGAGCGTTTGGAAACGTGTGGGGATGGGGGTGTTGGAGATGTTATCGAAGACTTCTCCGCTGGGAGAGCGATAGGGGAGGTATTGGTAACGTCTGAGTATGCGTCTCTCGAGTGTGGTGAATTTGTGGGCCAGGTGTATGGGAAGTAAGCCGTAGAGTACAGCTTGGTATTCGGCAACGGGGCGGATAAAGGAATTATAAGTGTGAATTAGGGTGTTTGTATTGGAACGCCCCATTCGTCCGCACAAAGCCCCAAGGAGACTGGCTCGTTTTCGCATCTTATCAAGAGAGCGTTGGACATCAGAGGACCAGTTGAGTGTACGAGAAAATCGTATCCCCAAATAGTCAACTTCAGTCTGTTGAGCGAGCCTGATTCCCAGGAGATTTACATTTACGAATTGGGGATTCTGGGAGGTTCTTTGAGAATTTGGGTGTTTAAAGGACGATAAATTGTGTTTTCTGTGGATTTAATTAGACCCTCTATTTGCTACACCAGTGAGAATACTGGTTTAACAGTTTTTGGGTTCGAGTATTTAGTTGGTTCGAACGTTTGGCTAACGAGATTAAAGCTATATCGTCGGCGTATAGGAGGCATTTGGACGTAGGATGGTTAAGGGGGGAATGTCGTGTGTGTAGATGAGGTAGAGGAGAGGGGCCAGGACGGAGCCCTGTGGGACGCCCGCAAGTGGGGTAAAAGTGTCTGACAGGGAGTTGCCAACTTTGACGGTGATTTTTCTACCTGTGAGGTAGGAGTGTATGGCAGTACGAAATTCACTGGTACATATTAACAGCGGGTTGAGATATATATTGAGCGAAAATGGTAACGCCATCTGTACTTAGTAAGCGAAATTAAAGGTCGCTGTAGTACCTAGTTCAGAGACTAGATGGAATAAAAGGCAGGTAAATAATATTATTGTGACGCATGGCTTTGAATTTATTTTGATTGTATTTTACGTCTTGGTCACATTTGAGTTTGGAATTATTTTCTTTTTTACTAAAATTTTGGTTTTAAAGGCGGCGTCTGGCCATATCTCGAAAAGTTTTTATCGGGTCAATTTCGCATTTTTTTTCTCAAAATCCAAAATACTCAAAAATGTTTTTAACTTTGTAACTTTCCGCTATGTCACGTGATATATTACATACAAAATATAATTGTGTTTTCATAAAATTAGCTTTCAAGAAAACTAAACAAGATTTTGAAGTGTGATGTGTTTCATTATTTTCCTGTGTTAGTTGTAAAGGTTGTAACGGAAAGAAAAGATATAAATATATTTAGTTTTAAAGAAAAATTTCTAGGTGATAACATGTGGTTTAGGTACAAAATGTCAAAGTCATTTTTCGAGTACTTTAAAACAACTCCGTTTCTTAAGACGTGTTTACAACCCCCAGACACACTTCATGAACGGTTTTCAATATTAAAATTAATGACAGAAAGTATATTTTTCCCGAAAACTACGTTTAAAGTCAACCCCGCATATACAGCAAATTTCTATGGACGAACGCCAACCTTAAAGGCATTATAAAAGGTTGAAAAAGAATAAACAGTAATATTTTTTCATGAGGGATGATTTGAAATCGCCCAATATTAATGGATTCAGTATATCTCATTACCTAGATACTGGGTGTTTTATGGATTTCGTATGAATATTTATTTGGCCAAAACTCAATAACCATTCGATGTAATAATTTCAAATTTGGCAAATAGTTTTTCTCGATAGGTATAACAAAAATATTGCCACACAAACCATAATTAAAATACAGCTCCAGCTTGAGAAAATTTGGCCAAACAATACCCTAAATAACAAAATTTCGCATTTCAAAAGAGCGGAAATAAATTATTTAATTAGGATATTTTCAATTTCCGTATTTCGTGTAGAAGCCCTAATTTTTTATTAAAAATTAGCTTTTTAACAATTTGCCAACTTTAAAATTTTAAAATTATTTATTTCCTCTTTGATGTTATCTATTCGATCAGAAAAATAATATTTGTTACAATCAACGACGAAAAACTAATGCACTAATTTTCTTTAAAAAAAATCGAATTGCAAACATTCATGTAGTTGTCAAATTATTATGAGTGAGTATGGGAGAGTTATGTTACAAGCATTCTTTATGGCTATCATTCGGTATTGACTAAACACAAAACTTTAAAAATTACATTAGAAAAGTATATTTGCATTCTTAATATCAGTTTAATACATTTTTTCTGTTTGCAACTATTATAGTTGTATGGTGTTTATCAGGAAAGTACGCAATTAATTTTATTTACAACCATATATGTAATGTTGTCATTACTAACGTCATTGAAGGTTGGGAAGTGACACATTACACACCTCTACTTCCCGCCCTCACTTCCCGCCCTCATTTCATCTATTCTAGATGAATATTTTTTATATTTAAAAAAACACATTCTTTTGACAAATTTTATAATACCTATTTAATGGCAAACAATAAAAAACAACAATGAACTAAAATACAACAAACTACTTATTTATATTTATTATTCGCGAATTTAATATCCGGCTTTATCTGATATTTATTTATATAGGGATCGTGCGTGAAATATAGAGGCAGCACTACTGCCGAAGTTAGCCCTCTCTAGTGTTTAATTTTAGAATTAAATGGGGTAAACATTGCAAGTAAATAATAAAGGATATTTTTTAAAATATTAAATATAGTTAAATATAGATACCGGTCCGTACCAAACAATCGAGTACATGGTCAAAATGATATAAAATGTAAAACATTATTAAAATCTGGACATGTATATACATTTTAAGCAAAAACATTTAAATGACAAAGTGACAATAAATTGTAAAGTTGTACCTCAAACAAGTGTATCCAATGTCAAAATATCGGTATTTAATAACACTGAATTTAAAAGTATTACAATAACATTTAAAAAATGTAAATTAATAAAAAAGATTGGGAATAATAATAATTCTTTTTAGCTTCATGTTTGACGAAATGTCATTCATCCACTGACGTTTATGAGACGCCCAATGATATACATATTATAGATTGCTCACCCATCTATAAAAAATTACGAAAAGTGGGTTGCAATGTGCCTTTCCTAGTGCTCACTAAATAGAGCCGTTCTAGCCCAAATGTGTTTTAATATAAGATTTCCGCATTTCTTTAGAAAAAGAAAATAATTAAAGTTTTACGTCAAGACATGTTATTATGTATTTGGAAAGTTGAGTTTCCATGTAGTTAAATAATATTAAGAGATCTAAACAATTTTTAAAACAGATGGATATAAATAACTTTAGATTACTCTCATTTCAGAAATAACACTACATAAAATACATAATTGCAATATGTAATACAATTTTGAAAAGGGAATGTAAACAACTTTGGCCAGAGTTGTAATTGGGAACATCTATTATTCTGAATAATTTTTAATGGTAATGTCACTTAAAAAAAATTTCAAAACTCACTGAATTTTTAATATTTTAAAGTTTGTTGCAATCTCTTCTGACAGCACTTGCAATGTATTATTTATGATTTGTTTATTTTAGTAATAAATGAGAAATAGTTAATAAATTGTAAAGAAGGCTATAATATTTTTGTCAAATTGGACATACTTATTTCATAGTAACATTCTACACTAGTTTTAATCAACAGAATAAACCATTAATTATCTGTAAAATTATATTTATATAAAATGTTCATTTAAATATGTAAAAATCTGAATGACAAGAAAACACTAAAGATTCTAATTTCTAAACCGGTTCTGTAAATGATTTCTTTACAACTAAGTGCTCAAAATTGATACAATCTAGATAAAAAAAAACTTTGCCCAGTGAAATACGTTTTTCGTCGTCTGATTTACATATGGATAAGCAATCTATATAAGTATGTATATCATTGGGTGTGAGACACTAATTCTGCTCTGTGGAAATTTATAAAATTTCTTTACTATCGAATTAAATCCAGGTTTCCAAAGTAATGTGTTCGTACATCCACGGATGCAACAAGTTTTTTCGATAATGATATTACGAAAATAATTCGACTTTATTTAATTAATAAATATTAAACAATAAATGCCGTATAAAACATTAATAAATATCCCCCATAAAGTTCAAATTTTTGTCACCAGTTAGCGTTAAAGTCATGACGCACGGTCCCTATTGGTGACAGTTGTTTACCCCGTAATCACAGTAACAATATATTTACTTGATTATTCTGAGGAAACCGCGCGTTGGGTAATTTGTCGTTAAATGTAATATTTTAGGTATGTTCAGAACGAAACAGAGATTTATTAACTTGATCGAAATATGTAAATAAAATAGTATACAAACCTCGGTAGGAAGTTTCATTCCTGTCTCGAGATCATAGCTAACCTCGACGCTTCGCGTCTCGGTGATCTAACTAATCTCACGACAGGAATGAAACTCTTCCCACCTCGGTGTGTAATATACTATTAAAGTGTGACAGCAGTATAAAGCAATCGTAGTAGACGTAAATACTGATTCATTCATAAAACGTATGCTCGCTCCTCAAATAAACATACTCGCACAAACCACCCCCACTCAAATTAGCAGCTACCTCCTTCTTTCTAATATGGCAGCCGAAATATTAAACACAATATAAATGATTGCAATAAAAAAGAGCTTAATTATGAATGAATGGATTAGTCTAGTAGTTTTTTGTCGTTGGTTACAATACTTGTTAACAATATTTTTTGTTTTCTAAATTGTAATTTTGCTGTACACATTCGAACAGCAGTTGCCATATCAATGTGAGAATTGAATTTCTACTATAACGGTATTAAAAGTAATAACTTACATATTTCCAACCTAGGGTGGTTTTACAACATTCACAATAAATATCTGCGACTGCATGAAGACCCGTTAGTAGGACTCGTTCTTCAGCAGGACCGCAACCAACATTGACACTAGAAAGAAAAACAAAAACTGCGTTTAGTTAGATATTTATAAACGAGAATTGGCAGCGTTGCTAAAATATGTACGGAATTTCCTAAATACATTTAAGAAATTCTGGGTATGATCTTAATATATTCAATTTTAAAATTAAAATTCAAATAAGGATTTGGCATGATTTATGCTTTAAGCTGAGAACAGGGAGATGACAAGTCATTTCATACGCAATTGATAATGACAAAAACAAGAAAAATAATGAAAAACATTTTGAACAAAACTGTAGAACAAGAAAAATGATGGTACTAGAGCTAAACCAAGAAAAAACAAAAGATAATAAAGCAACATCAAAAGGTATAGGGAAACGAAGTGGCAAAGTTTAAATATTTTGAAATCACAATAGATAGAACTGGAGACAGAAAAATGTTTTTCTTTTTCTTAAATTCTAAAAAAAAAAAACAATTTAAATTGTTTTTATTTAATATTTGTGTTTCAATTTCTTTAAAAAATTCTTAGCAATTGAAATATTTAATAGATATTTTTATTAGGCCGATACTGATATAAGCCGATATAGCACTCTACATATCTGCCGATACCGATATCGGCTAATAGGGCCAATATACCGATACCGATATCAGTATCGGTCGATCCCTATTCCTTTCATTTGTACAATATTGTAGCTTTTTTAATGAAATCATCAGACATTATTAATCTATAATCTATCTATATATAGGGTATAGACAATTTAAATGCACACTATTGTGATTCCTTTAACCATTGAAGACTACAAATTCGGTTCAATGCAAAAAAGTTTCCAAAATATCAGGTCCGGTTTCCAAGAAGAAAACTAAATAGGTAGGAGTATTTTCTATTTTTGGCTTAGGAGTTTTTATTTAAAAAAAATAGCAAAGCAGTTTACTTCAGATCATAGACACAACCAAGCGAATTTTTAATTAATTTGTATCATTCTTTGTAGGATTTGATGGGTGCCGTATTAGCATCAATTTAATTTATGTTGATACAACATCCAGATTACAAGTCGCATTGAGTTACCGTTTCACTAATGTTGGGTGGGGGATAGGGGGGTGGGTAACTCAGTGATAAAGTCTCTGCCTGCGGATCCAAGGGTCCCAGGTTCGAATCCCACCATTGGCCGGGATTTTTTATTTAATTTAATTATTTAAAATTAATTCTGATGCCTTGGTAGGATTCCCCACTCGACCACTCACTGTTAGGTTCTAATTAACAGTGCTGTTCCTAAAGTGCCACTGGGAAACAGTAACAAAGCCTACACATAACACGAGGCGAAATAACCTTAGCAGTTAAAGCCGATGACCCCCAAAAAAAAGAAATAATAATATTAATAATAATAAGCCGTCCCTTCCCTAAACAATCAGTCGGCTTCTGGGGTTAATAATATGTGTATTAGACTATATAACGTTTGGCGTCTGAAGAATATTTTTAATAAGGACCTGTATTTTTTATTTAATTTTTTCTAAAGCACTCCTAAATCCTAATACTATAATTTACATTAACCGTATTCTTATTAACGTTGAGAAAATGATTCTACTTTTTATAACAGATATTTAATAGGTACATTTTAAGTTTTACAATGGTAAATCTTAATTTGATTATTTAATATGATATTTATTGGATTATACTAAAAATCATTGATTAGCAAAAAAAGACATTAAGAAGTGTCATTAATGAACGATTCCGTATATTAATTAAAATCATAAAGACACGGTCGACGAAAAAAATGGACTAATAAACAATAATATATGTATAAAAGTCTAGTTTTGCTTAATTTTTAACACACATTGATAAAAAAATTATATGTAATAAAAAGTACAAGTATTAATGTATTACGGATTAATATAAAAATACTTACACAGAATTAAATAGATAAGCCCGACCTTGGCTACCTTGGAACGACTGAAAAAAAAAACAAAGATTAATTTAAATGCATCATACACTGTCTATTTGGTAAAAATCTAACGCAAGTCGGCAGTTGATCGAGAATATAAAAGAACCTGACAAATAATGTGACAAAAAAAAGAGATGCATTCCTCCCACACATCACCTCTCGTTGTTACTTTCATATTTACTATATTAAGTTTCATTGCGTTTTCTTAAAAGCGCAGTGCGCGTGCGAATTTTTATTATAAATGTATTTTCAAATGCTATCTACCTAATATTCGTATTTCCGAAGCTACCAATGTGAAAATTAAATAATTAAAAGTTAAATAAAGACTTATTAAGTTAAAGCGAGAGACTAGTTTTGTAAAAGTGGGCGACTAGTTTCTAGTCGCACACTCTCTGTCTACAGTTCCGTCTTTACCCTATGAGTCCAAGGCTCCCGACCTGATAGGGGACTTAAAATGCCGAAGCTCGGTGTTTATATATTTTTATTAAATTATAATCAATTTTAAAACACATTGGTTTCTTAATTAACAAGACTATTCCATCTTGGTTAGCGCTAAAAGTGTAAAATCCATAAATCGTTTAAGTATAAAGCACCAAAACCTGGGAAAATAGGATAGGAAATGGCAAAGTCCCTAAGACCAATAAGTCTTATGTCCTTGGTACTTAAGACTTTGGAAAAACTGCTAGATAGGCATATTAGAGACGGGATATTAGTTCAGAGGCTAATATACCAAGACCAATACGCCTATAGTGCAGGGAAATCAATTGAAACAGCTCTCCATTAATTAATAAAAGGGGTGGAGAACACACTGGAAAACAAGGAGGTAATGCTGGCAGCATTCTTGGATATCGAGGGTGCATTTGACAATACCTCCGTTGAATCGATCATTAGATCTCTCAAACACAGAGGAATCGAGGACACGTGCGTGTCCTGGATCGACTCTATGTTAAGGGAGAGAACTATACACACAACCCTTATGAGAGAGACAATAGGGGCACGGGTAACGAGAGGATGTCCGCAGGGTGGAGTGCTGTCTCCACTCCTTTGGAACCTTGTAGTGGACGGGCTGCTTAGGGCTCTTAAAGATAAGGGACATAGAACCCTGGGATATGCCGATGATATAGTGATCATGGCACAGGGAAATTCAACATTATAGTAAGAGATCGATTGCAAGAGGCTCTAAATATAGTAACAAAATGGACAGAGGCGGAAGGACTAAACATTAGCCCAAACAAATCTGACATAATTGCATTCACCCACAGGAGGAAATTGGAGGGACTAGGGCCTCTAAACCTAAGAGGTGCAAGCATCCAGCTTAAGGAGGAGGTAAAATATCTCTGAGTTATGATTGACTCGAGACTTACCTGGAACCAGCATCTAGAAAAAACCACAAGGAGAGCAGAAACCTTAATAATGGCAAGGCGATCCTTTGGAAAAAAATGGAGGTTAAAACCAGACATGGTATATTGGCTTTATAACATGGTGGTGAGACCGATAATAACATACGCAGCTTTGGTGTGGTGGCCAAAGACACAGCAAAGGAAAGCAATAACGAGGCTAAGCAAGGTACAAAGACTTGCCCGCCTCAGAATAACGGGGGCAATGAAAACCCCCACTGCTGCAATGGAAGCACTAATAGGACTCCCACCTCTTCACTATGTGATACAAGGGGAGGCAAGATTAGGTGCTTACAGATTATGGAATACACTGGGGAATCTTGACATTAGGCCAGGTCACATGAGTATCTCAAGGTTAGTGACAGAAGACGTGCTAGATATGAGATCAGACCACATAACCAAGAGGTACTCTTTTAATACTCCATAAGGGAGACCAATGCCCAACGACAGGAACTAACCTGGTATACAGACGGGTCTAAGACTGCGGAAGGCACTGGGGCGGGAGTATTCTCCAAAAAATACTAACCATAGCATGCTACAGGAATACATTCCTCGGTATTTCAGGCCGAGGTATACGCAATTTTGCAATGTGCAAAAACAAACAATGAAAGAGCTGTCGAAAATCAGCATATTCAAATAATGTTATACAGCCAAGCGGCACTTAAGGCCATATCGAGTCAGAAAGTTAGGTCGAGGCTGGTATGGGAATGCATCTAAGAATACTGGCAGACCGAAATAGAGTAAAACTATTTTGGGTGCCAGGTCACCAAGGGATCGAAGGCAATGAAAAGGCTGACGAACGAACGAAAGAAGGTCAGAAGAAACACCGGAATCAGACACACACCTAGGAATACCAAAAAGTACAGTCCGGGGTTTCATAAACGACTGGATTCGGGAACAACATATCAACTATTGGGGAAGCACCCCAAAACAGGCACATGGAAAAGCCTTCATAGGCAGACCATGTCCCAAAAGAACTGGAGAACTACTCTTTATGAATAGGAACCAGTTGAAAGTGATAACAGGGTTCATGACTGGGCACGCCCCAGTAAAGGGACACTTGAACAAAATTGGCATGTACAATGGGGAATTCATATGTCGACTATGTCACAAGAAACCAGAAACGGCCAAACACATACTGTGCGAATGCGAAGCTCTAGATCGCAAAAGACAGGTTCTTTCTGGACAACCCCAGGTTGATCCAACAACATATAGAACCCATTCACCCAAGGATCTGTACAAACTTGTACAAGGTACAAAGGTGACAGAGTGGGTGCTATGAACTATCATGAGGTAAAACAAAATAAGCCAATAGGCAAACAGACGAGCCCAGGAGAAAAAAAAAAGTATGAAGCATCATAAATAAAATTGTACTTTTAAGGAAAGTCTTTTTATTTTTATAAGTCTCTATCACAATAATAAATATTTTTTGCAATTAGGAATATTTCATTCATTTCGTATTTGAAATACATTTCAAATTTTATTCTTATTTGTGCATTTCCTAACTGCTTACATAAATATCTATAAGATTAAGAGGCATGTACAAATTATAAAAATCCACATAAATATTGATACAAATTTGTAATTTAATTTGCATTTAATATAACACGTCAGTATTTATTAAATTATTAATATCAAAATTAGTGCGATCACACTGAAAACTACAATAAATGTAACTAATTTATAATCCGGACCTTTTAAGGCGCTATACTGTTACCATAACATCTGTCTAGTAGTTCCACATAGGGATGCGCAAATTTTCTAAACCTCGATGTTGACATCAAATGATACATCGAATACAAACTATCGATACTGTAAAAAAATCGGAAAGAAAATATCGATTTTTCTAAACATCCATGATTTTCAACAACAATTGATTAAAGAGCAAAAAAAGGTCGCCAGACCATCAATTAAAACGTAAAGCTTAACAAACATCGAAAAAGAAATTATCGATGTTTAATAAAAACATCGATGTTAACTAATAACATCGGATAAAAAACATCGAAAATCGAAACCGAAAAATCGATGTTTTTTAAAACATCGATACATTGTGCGCATCCCTAGTTCCAAATTATTTTAAATAGTTGCATGGTATGTCATCTCCTCTCCCTACTTCATATGGAAACATACCATATACGAAATGTTAATTTTTGAAAACATGTATGAGATAACATATCAGCGTAATATTTTTTCACATTTACTCCTACATTATAGCCTACAGCTTTAGTATCACGTGTGTGGGGATAAAGTAATAAATAAATTTTAATTACCTTAATAAATCCATGTGGGCCGAATTTTTTTTATTCATATAAATTATTTGGAAATTCTCAAAAATACATTTTTTTAAATTATCCTATGAAATAATGAACATTATTTTTGAACCCCAAAAGTGAGAACAAAATAACTGAAAAATAAAAAAAGTCCGTCCCGGAATAGGATTCTCGATTAAACCGATCTATCATTACATGTGTTTACGGTGTTACTTAATACAAACAGACGACCTAGGGGAGGATCTGCATGCGTCAGGCATGTTTCCTTAGACGATGCTGTACTAGCGGTTGATTGAAAAATGATTATGTCACCGTTTAAGATTCGAATCTAATATAAAAATTAACAATTCGGAATCCGGACATTTAATGTCCTGATGGCCGAGGAGTACGACAGCGTGCGTAAAACGCGAATCCTATCCCGGCTCAAGATTAAAAAACAAATTCGTTTTCACTTTGGGGATTTAAAAATAATTTTCATGATTTATAAAAATATATTTGGTTAAAAAAGAAGCATATATAACCATAACAAAATAACTAGGTACGGCACTGTATAAAATTGCAGGCGACAAGAAGCGCACATTTAATTTAACACGTAGTCATATTTATTTTCACGCCAGTTTCCAACAGTAACCGAATGTAAGCAATTAAGAATCACGGCTTCTTGTCGGCAATTTTTTTGCGAATGTTCACTGTAAGGCTAGGGCCCTAGACGGTCAATAATTTTGCACAGTATTTTTATTGTGTAATAATATTGTAGTACCCCTCAAACTCAAACGATCAATATTTATGGCACAATAGTATTGCCGGGTCGGGTCAAACATCTGCTGCTCAAACGAACAACGAATGATTAAATTATTGTGCAAAATAACAAAAGAATATCACGCCAAGAAACATTCATTGGTACAATCGACAGATAGGGCGTGACTAAACATTAGCATAGTTCATAAAATAAGCCTTTGATCTTCTGTGAACATTATTTTGCCGACGAAGTCCCGGTAAATAAACGTTGGCCGTCTCTCTTATGAACCGTACGAACAGTGACAGATCTACATCGCCTGCCGAATACCTGCTGGGTTTTTTAGGCGGGGTAGAGAGGAACTCTTTGTCGGCTTCTGCCCGAGTGATTCTACTAGTCTTGTTTATCTGCGATGATATTGGTACGTCATCGTCCTAACGACTAAAAGCTATAACATATTGTTTTAAAACAATCATTCCATTATAGTGATGGGTCTCCAATCTGTTATTTTCAAATAACAGTTGCAACTACTACTGTTATCTAAAAACAACAGTTGTAAATAATAGATAACTGTTATTTATATTTTGGCACAATTCCATAGCTAGTAGTTAAGAAATAAACTAGGTTTTAAATGACATTTTTACATTAACAATTTTAATCTTTGTTTAGTATTTATTTTAGTTTTATTTTAATGAAAAATAAAAACTGCATAATAATAATAATAATTATTATTTGCCGAATAATCTCGATCTCACCTGTATATTAGACAACAAGCCATCAACAAGCAGAAGCAGCGATTCAACAAAACGCATAACTCCCTTATTAGTTGTCGACTGTTATGTTCTATGTAGTACAAGTATAGGCAAACTGTGGTATAGGTCTGTTCGGGTTCTTCAAAAATACATTGAGAACTATCAGAGTACTAGTTGACCAGTGGACAATGTAACAGTTGTATGCGACAAATAATTTAGAATTCAACTGTTCCACTGGTTCTCGGACGGTTTGCTTCGAGTTTTAAAGAAGCCCGAACCTTACGTTTCCAACCACAGTTATTAGATGGCTATCCATATCTGTGGATTGGTCAAAAACCGAAGAATAGATCAGCGTGCGCATGGCATCGGCCGCTTCCTTGGGTAGTTGTTCTTGTTTAGAATGTTATTTTTGTTTGCATACAACAATTCTGAACTGTTATCGAAAAATAACAGACTGTTAATTAACAACTCATCACTACGCCATTATCAAAAATTACCAAAAATATCGCTGTGACCCACATACTTTGATTACTATACGGTGCAAGAGAGAGGTCCGACACGCCCAACATAGGGCGCGGCCATTTTGATTCCTATGCCACAGTTTATAGCTAAAGAATCAGATCACTCACTCTGCGTCGGCACTTTTGATCTCAATGTTTCAGTTTATACACTGCGCAACTCGGATAATACAATATATGACAACCGCCTACAATAAAACAGCAGTCTTCTGCGTATCCTGAATTTGTATCCCTGGAGTGGATGTTATTTTGGAACTTTCAACTGGTCCGAGTGAGCTAACTGATTCTTTAGCAATAAACTGTGACTCCAAAAATAATATTCACTGACACTGACAGCAGCAAGCAAAATATCAGGTGCGCTTTAATCATCCGCTTCTGCTTCCGGAATTGTCGGTTTAGTCGTTTTAACCTGTCAGATTAAAACAAGAAAACCGACAATTCCGAAGCAGAAGCGGATGATTAAAACGCACCTATTAAAAATATTGCGCCAAGATGTAGGCAACACGTAATAAGGGATCAAAATGGCGGAGTTTTCTATCTCCTTTTATAAGGCACTCAGAAAGCTGCGCAGTGCGACCATTCTCCGTATAGTAAAAGAAAATCAAAGTATGTGCTGTGACCTCATTCCTTTAAATTGGGGTGTTAGTTGTTGCCAAAGTGGTGCGTACATAAATGTATTTAATGAATGCTGTTTGTGATGTATTAGAAAATCTTCCCTACAACGATAATAGCTATTTGTGAAACCAGTTACGAAATGTCTTACTTTATATAACGAGTGAACATTTGCGGAACGAACAGAGCGAGGTCCCGCATCATGAACGAGTTACATAAAACGGCATGTCATAACGTGTTACATACAATATTTTTTCTAATTTTGACTAGATTATATATAAAAATGTGTTTTGGTAAGAAATAACGGACATCTAGGCAACCCATATTACTTTGTTTTGTTAGTTCCACATTTGCATCATTTTATTAATAAAACATAACATTAATTATTTATTCTCAACGACTGGGCTTATTAAAGTTATTTCTTTTCGAAAAAGTGGGTTATTTTGACGTGTATTATGTTTTAATTATTTTGAGAACCTCACACTGTTGAGTAGAGAAAATCATTGTAAACCTACAAGAATCATCAGAATCAAAAAAGAACTTCTAGACTTCAGAAATCAACAAGTATACCGACAAAAATGAGGTATATATGAACCAGCGAATAGTAAAAAACACATTTTTCTAGGACTTTCCAAAGAATTTATATTTACTTAGTTTTCGGATCAATAACAGATAGTTTTTCTGAATTTAAAACCGATATATCAATAACATTGTTAAGACAAACTTTTTCAGTTCTTTGTTTTTTAATTTCCAATCATTCGCACGTTCGTTATAAAATTAAAATATTTAATTGGTTAATATCCTTTACAATATATAGTCATTTAACTTTTGAGTAAAAGTAGTCTCCGCCTATGATACGAATTTAATGAATGTAGGTCTACTATATTTTCCTCGACATTTTCACTGGCCTGGCGTTGGATCTATCGTCCTTAAACACTTCAAACTCTTTAAAGCGAATTAAATTTATTATATCACTTTAGTATCCTTACTTTTGATCGTAGACGTTATTATAGTTTTTATCAGGTACTTAAAAACCTATTTTTCTTGCATTAAAAAAGTGTTAAGATTATTTGAATATATTTTACACTATTTAAGGTGGTGTGGTACAAGATCTTTTTAAAACCTCCGAGTAATGGTTTACCTAATATAATTATTAGGTATAAATTGTGGTAAAGACTAAAGGAGACCCTGCACGCTACGATTTTTGTGAGATTTGAATTGTACAGTCCATGCATCGATTCAGTCCATAACTCAACGTGATATCTTTGATATCAGTAAATCATTATTCTGTAATAAAAGTACCTATTTTGTTTAGAAGCACGGGCAAATTTAGTCATAAGATTGAGTTGTGCCCATGGACACTACTTTTTAAGAGGTCGACAAAGGCGACAAAGGCAACGTACCAACAATTCAGGAAATTTCACCGAAGCTTGTTTCTCTATAAACTGGCTGCCTAGTCCTTTTTAACAGACTTCAAAAAAAAAGAGGAGGTTCTCAATTCGTCGGAATATATATTTTTAATGTTCAGCGATAATTCTTTACCACGTTGTCGGATACTTTATGGGTGATTCCATACAAATTTGGTAACGATCTGATGATGGGATCCATAAGAAAATCATCAAACTCTTCAGTGTGTTGTTTAAAATTACTTTTATAAATTTTGCCTAATCATTTAAGTTAGTGTGGTTTAAAATAATTATTTATTATGATTTTAATTGATTTAGGTATTTACACAATCGTCATGATTATTTTCAATTTCCCTAATGTTTCTAGATCTTCAAGTAAATTCATTTTATTAAAATTTTTCAATTGTATGTTGTGAAGGATTTTCTGTTTAATTACGTTGAAATAACCATAATTTTTCTGCTTGGCATTGAGTGTGTGTACATAGGTTAAACAGTTTTGCTGAACTAAAAGTTGTATGGCGGCAAAAAAAATATTAATTTTCCTACGCAATCTGGGAAATACATTGCACACATACATATCAATAATAAAACAAACATGACGTGTATAATAATCGAAAGGGATATAGTATCAAAGTGTATGTTGCTAACCACGCAATGGCAACGAATTGTTTACAAGCCTTAATAGATCTAGGTCTGGTTATATACATTATGCAAGAATACGGAATATGTAGTGAATTTATAACCTTCTTTGTGGCAGTTTTAATGGAAAGCAAAGATTAAGCTAAACTCATCTTGTAACTACCGGGCAAGTAAATATGGAATCTTTATATGTTATGATTCCATCAATAAAAGTAAATCATTTGTTAAGAATTGAGTAAGTATTAGTTATACGAGGGTTGCCTTTTATATTTCGGGATTAGAGAACAAAAACAAATATTAATCATCGAAAATAGCTTTATTGTTTTTCGAAATACTCTCCATGAAGATCTATACCCTTCTGCATGCGTTTGAACCAATTGTCGAAGCACGTTTGTCATTCCAAAACATGCATTCTGAACGCATCGACTGCTTCTTCAGGTGTCAAAAAACGTTGACCTCTCAGTTTATTTTTTACGTACGGGAATAAAAAAGTAATTCGGTGCCAAGTCAGGACTATACGGCGGATGACTCATCACATCGACGTTTCGAGTGCTCAAAAATGCAGTTGTTTGAGCCGATGTGTGAGAGCTCGCATTGTCGTGGTAAACAGTGATCCGTCTTCGACGGTTGGATTTCCTCATTTCTTGGAAGACAACTGGCAAATAAATGGTTGTGTACTACTCAGAATTGACTGTTCTGCATTGTTCTAGTGGTACGGTTGCGACATGTCCAGTTTTTCTGAAAAAACTGGCGACCATTTGCTTGGAACTGCTTAGTGTCCGAACAACTTCTGTTGGATTTGGCTCATCTTAAAACACCTATACAGTCGACTGCTATTTACTTTCGGGCTCATACGCGTAAATCCACGATTCGTCACCTGTCACAGAAAGGAGACGTTAGGGACCGGTAACAGCTATTTGAGCATTAAGAGCGAAAAGTGATACTTTGCCGCTTGAGTCAGTAAGTTGCACGCGCGACGCGTAGCGGATCGCGGTAATCTGTCGAAAGCGGCAACGAACTTTTCGCTCAAAAGGCACACAATATTTTTCTACGATCACACTTTTTTAAGAAATAGATAAAAAAAACTGAAAATTTGTCGTAAGTAGTGTTGCCTATACCTACGTTAATCATGAAAAAAGCAGTTGATATTCAAAGCCCATGTTAACTTGGATATTATAACAAAAAACATGTACCTAACTACGTACAAATAACTTGAAAATAATTTTATTAAAAAGAAATTAAATTAGGCGAGCAACAAAAGCTGTCAACTTTGTCGCTCGACGAACGACAAAGCTGTCATTTAATGTCAGTTGGCGGAAAACGTCAACTTTGCGGTTATACTTCGAAGCGCAAAAGCCTACTTTGGATAGTGATCGTAGAAAAATCATTTTTCTACGATCACAATACAGTCTACGGTCCGATTTATTGCCAAGTGACAGTTCGTTGTTTATGTCAAACTTGTTTTCGCAAATTTAAAAATATGAAATCAGATTTTTAATTGTCTGACATAGATAATAATGTATTTCGTTAGTTATTGAGGTTGTATCCATTATCTAGTTTTAGTATTTGTTAATCACTTTATTAAATACAATAAATAGAATTCGATCTTAAAATAGTATATTATGCAACGATCATGTAATGATGGTTATTAATACACGAGCATTAACCGGGATACGAAACGAGCCAAAGGCGAGTTTCGTATGGTCTATGCGAGTGTTTTAATAACCATTACATGAGAGTTGCATACGCTATTTTTTCTACACCCGATAAAGAATCAAGACCTATAAATATTATATTTATATTGGTATTGAACACAATAACAGTAATTACTCGTATTTCTATAAAAAATTCTACAAAATTGTAATTAATGGTATTACTTCGGGTATTGGTATTTCCCTAGATTTTTGCTGCAAAATATTTTGTACTGTATTTTCTGCTTTCTCCGATATGTGTGGATATCGCTGATATGAGACATTTTAATATTATAATTATCGAAGTTTAGCTATCTACGAAAATTTAATACGTTTTGACAACTAAAACAATTACATAGAAACCTAGGACAAACGTCAAACAGCATGCTTGATTGAAAAATAGTAGGTTTCTATTGATTAAAAATCTGTATCGTAATGAAAAATCTGTATCATAATGGGTATCATTATGAAACGGATTATGGGCATATAAGTGCATTATTATAATACGGGTGTAGAAAAAAATATTTTAGGCGACCGAAAATTAGTGTTAAGCGTTTCTCAAAGCTTCTCAACCTGCAAAACACTTCTTTCCGGTCTTGTAACGTAAATTACTATTAATTCTATATTTCTAAATTTAATTGTGGAAAGTTTTTCAATTTGAACTTGTTAGTTTTATAAACGTATCTATTTTTGAGTAATTATTTTGAACCCCGTAGATTGATAAATTATTCCAATGACTTCAATTACACCAGTTTGAAAGCCTCGATCGATAATATACAATAAAAGGTTTGAAACGTTCATTATTTGACACCGAACTTCCTCGAATTCCTAATTTTCTCATACAAGAAATGGTTGTATAACCACTAAGCATTTTCTTTGTTAAATCTATATAATGACTACCAATTACGACGGATTTTGTACAGTTTAATTTAGGTCAAATTCATGTACTTTGCCATTTCGCTTGTATTTTAATGGACAGTGAGAATACAGTTTTTTGTAGCAGGACTTTCGGTAGAACTTAAAATTTAATATTAAAAGTTTAAACAAACATAGGTCGGCAAACGTTGCTTAGTTTTAGACAGTAATTTTAAAAATTCATTTTTTTTTTTAATATTGTAATGTATTAAAAGTTGGTATGTACACAGGGGTTTTTTCGTATGAGAAAGTCTATTATGGACCCCGTTTAACTGTAGCTGCCAGAGGGGGTTAGTATTGTACCCATTACGCATGAAAATGATCATAACTTTTTCTTGCTTATGCTTTTTTAATAAAAACTCTTGTTAATATGGTACCTTCGCCAAAGTGACAATTTCGTATCATTCCCCGAATAATTTGGTGTGTTCAAGACTATTCATCGGCGTTGGCCACAGTCGTTCCATTTACCATAGTCGTCCCATTCGATGGGGTTTAGGGGGACGACTTATTTCATCGCATATTCCTGGTACTGACAAAAAGTGAAGACCGTAAGAGACTTAAATTGCAGGGAGGGACAATAACAACAATCATAACAAAACATAACTGAATGAAATATAAATTTAAAAATTAAAAAACCTTTCAAAATTCCAATGTTAGTAAACACAAACTTAAATCGCAATCAACGAAAATAACAAATTTATGCTAGTTACCCATTAATTTTTATTTAAATTAGCTTTCAAATGAAGTGTTACACGTGACTATTTTTTATCCCGCTAAGGGGCGCTAAAATCAAAAGTAACACAATGTACATCGGGGGTGGGTGGCTCAGTGGTAGACTCTGCCTGTGGATTCAAGGGTCCCAGGTTCGAATACCACCGTTGGCCGGGATTTTTTCATTTAATTTAATTATTTAAAATTAATTCTGATGCCTTGGTAGGATTCCCCACTCGACCATTCACTATTGGATTCTAATTAACAGTGCTGTTCCTAAAGTGGAGCTGGGAAACAGTAACAAAGCCCACACAGAACACGAGGCGAAATAACCTTAGCAGTTGAAGTCGATGACACACAAAAAAAACGCAATGTACTATCATCATATTTCCCAATTCTCCATAAAATTTCATTTTCAATGATATATCTATCATACTCGGTACTTCTATTTAAATTGTATTGGATAGAATGACGGAGGGGAGGATAATGACGTATGACAAATGAGGCTACGGTAGAAAGGTATCCCCCTTGGAATAAAAATCGATACAGCCGCATAGAACCCTTAATCAGACACCCTGTAGAAACCATAGTTTAGGCATACAAATTAGATTACCTAGGGATTTGTTGTATTGTTACATATAAAAAAAAAAACAAAAAATAAAATTTGAAAAAAATTTAAAAATTAAAAAAAAAATAAAAAATAAACAAATAATTTGTACTGCTTCTTCATCCTATTAAAAATAGTGTATGCAACTCTCATGTAATGCATAATATACATACGATTTCTAACTTTAATCCCCTTTAAGAAAAAAATAAATATTTGGTTGAAAATTTTAATTGGAAACTGTTTAAAACTTATATAATATAGTAGATACTTATTTAAATATTTTATACAAATCTTTACACTATCTGAATTGAATTAAATTATTTTCAAAAATGTGAAATGTATTGATTTTAATTACCTACTTTTATTTTTTAATTGCAGCGATGACTTCATTAGTGGTAAAAGCGTTTTTGTATTCATGTGTGCGTATGTGTGTGTTGCTTTTTCTGTCATATCTATAATCCACTTATATTGCATTATATCGAGTTACTTCCTGATATAGAGAGAACTAGGTCATACTCGCTTTACTTCAATTCATGACAAACTGCAGTAATGCAATACGAATTATACACCTATCTATACAAGATTCGATTCGGTATTGACCTTCTCGGAGTTATTACATAAATAATACAGTGCACTTCAAAATGACATCCACGAATGTTTAAAGAATTTATATTTGATACATTCATCAATATGGCGAATAAAATAAAATTTAAAGTATTTTTTATTCAACAAAATAAAACTTGGGTTTGTATTAAGTGTAGTTATTATTACCAATATACTGTTTTCAAGCACTACTACTATTAATAAATAAATGAATATTTAATTATTTTAATATTTGTTTCTTAATACGTTGAAAACCAATTACAAACATTATTAGTTATAGTCAGCTGACTTTTCTTGATATTTTGAGATTGTTTTGGAATATATAGATATCAGGTTATGTAGAAAGCTTAACATTGATTTTTGTGTAAAAAATGGTATTTATTCTTATCAAAACTGACTAACTTCACTAGCTCGAGTTTGACATATGACGTAAAAGTGTTAATGCAAAAGTGCGGACACTTTTGTATGGTCATAGCATCTCCTCTTTGTTCCATATCAATGATTGGAAAGATTCGTATGCCCCGCCCTACTTTCTGACGTCACTCCTTAATTATGCGCGATGAACAAAATAATTTGTTTCACGGATCTGTTGACGTGTTGACCTCTCTTTTTAGCTACAGGCTTTCGAGAAAACCTGAAGTAATTTTTTTTTACTATATTCAAAGGGCTCTAATTCCTATACTTTTTACAAGTGGATAGATAAACTGATTTTGTTGAGATGAAACAATAATTAAAGATGTTATTGAGTCTAAGTTTCTATTGAACATTCAGCAAAAATGTCAGCGTAATAAGTCAAAATTTGGTTTCTGCCACTAAAACGAACTGAATACTTGGCTTTGACCCATCTTGGGCAACCGGTGGAAGAGATTTTTAGAAACGATGATATAGATACTTGTGGTAATGTTTGAGAAATACTTGTTAATAAAAACACTTCATAAATCCCATAATGATATTTATTAATTCATTTAGGTATCTATTAAAAAATATATTGCTTATTAGTCATTCCTTATCTAAGAACGACACAGATTAAGTCGTTTTCTTGCTTATCGCAACTGCACTAATAATAATAATAATGAATTCTAAATTATGTCGCTTTAAAGCTTAGATTAATAACAGTCTGGTACATAACATAATGTATAGAAGTGTTGAATGAGTAAACCCAACAAAAAAGAATTTTGAACTGTTGTTTGTTGAATGATTAGGTACATTTACTTTATAAAGAGCAATTTGCGGTATGTCGCATAACTGTATCCAAATGGAGATAATTTGTACACATTAAGATGTTTGATTACTGCGATATACAAGGAAATATTTTCACAAAAAAAAATTGATAAACAACAAAACCAATTTCTTACTGACTACGAAGAGTGACAGCAGTACGAGTGTAATAGAATTACTAAGTGACTCTAAAAGCGAGTAATAATCTATATAGTTTCTAAGTAAAAAAAGTTTCAAATACTGGGATTTGGTTGAAATTGCCCATTTTAAAATGAATATATCACTAAAGTCAGTGAACAAAAATCTTACTTTCACAAACTATTCTTCTAATAACTATTATAGTAACTAACAATGTAAAATTCCATCAGAGTCGAGTTGGTCACGTCTTTAAAAACGTGTAATTTATATTATTTATTCCTTAATTTGAAAATCGTATAATTAGGCATTACATTTATAATTTTTAGCTTGTGCGATTAACCTTTGAATTCGTCCATTTAATTCAATATTAATAATTAAAAATAGATTTTTAGTTTTCTCAACTCTAGAGGACAAATCACCTCTGCGACATCGCAATGAGCGAACTCTTCACGTACTGGGTTTTGGTAAGGGACGGATAATTTAAGGCAAACATATACCAAACGAGAGAGAAAAGGAGACAGCTAAGGCACACGGAAAAAAATGTGACTAGAAAATTTTACTACAATGTTGTAGTAGTAGACTTGTAGAAATATACTTAACTTTTTGTAGAAAATTTTACTATAATTTCGTATAATTTATAGTTAAAAACTATTCATTATTGTAGCAATTGAATAGTCGAATAAAATGGTACAATAGGAAAGAAGACGATAATGTTTAGTATATTTTACTATTGTTTGAAGAAGTAGAAATTTATTACAATTATCGTAATTACTACTACTAACTTCTGTTAAAATTTGTACAAATATTAAAAATTATCTCTACAAAAAATAGTAATTTTCTCTACAAAAAATAGTAATACATATCCCTTCTTATGATAAAAATTCAATTTTGTTGAAAGATATTCTATAATATTGTAGAATAAAACAGAATTCTGCTATTGGCCAACGTTTCCTGACGTCGACCATGTTCACAAAACAAAGCATGGTACATATACAGGGTGTTTTTTAAACATGCGGCACATAGTCCTTGGACTATTTTAAGAATATTTTGTTCTTTGATGATTTTAAAAATTCCGTTTCGTTTAGGACATTTTCGAGAAAACTATTTTTATTATTTTTAAAATTATTAATAGTCTAAATAAAAATAAGTACCACACTGTGTTAACCAAGAACATACAACTTTTTTAAAAATTCGTTATTTTTATTATTTTTTAACAACATTCCGATTACTATTTTTTCCACTTAAAACAGGCAAAAGTTCAGACATCGTAAAGAAATACATATTAAATCTGGATTTCATTTGAATTCGTCTAGTGATTGATCATTTGGTAGTTAATATTTTGTTACTGACTTTATCATGAATCACTATACAAACTCCGAGATGACTGACATGTATTACATTTATGGTCTTGCTGATGGAAATTCATTAGAAGCTAGGGGGTTGTACATTGGACGATTTCCTGACCGTAATATTCCTGATAGAAAATTGTTCCAAAATATTCATTAACATCTTCATGAGACAGGCGCATTGAGACGAAGTGGAGGGCTAGGAAGAACGGTGGAAGTGGAAGAAAATGTGCTGGCCATGATCGAGGAAGATCCGAGTACTTCTACTCGAAAAATTGCAAATACTTTGAATGAGAATTATTCGACTGTTTGGAAAATTCTTAGGTACAATTTGTTATACCTATACCACACACAACGTTCAGGCACTTCTTCCTGCTGATTTTCCTCCACGTATTGCATTTTGTCAATGTCTTTTGCACACACTAGTTCAAATACCTCAACAACTGACGCTTATCTTTTTACCGATGAAGCGAATTTCTCAAGAAATGCAATAAGAAATTTTCACAATAACCATGTATGGGCTGACGAAAATCTACATGAAGATCGTTTTCAACATCAGTTCTCGTTGAATGTTTGTATTGGAATTGTGGGTGACTGGCTAATAGGGCTGGTATTTCTACCAGCAAAACTTACCGGTGAAGTGTATCGCAACTTTTTAGAACAAACTCTACCTGATTTTCTGGATGATGTACCATTAGCAATAAGAAATGCAATGTGGTTTATGTACGATGGTGTACCAGCGCATTTCAGTTTGGTTGGTCGTGAGTTTCTGACACTAAGATACGGAGATCGCTGGATTGGTCGAGGAGGACCTCATTTATGGCCCGCTCGTTCCTCGGACTTAAACCCCTTGGATTATTTTCTATGGGGCCATCTAAAGTCATTAGTGTATACTACTCCAGTAGAAAATGTGGAAGACTTGCGAATTCAGATAATTGCTGGGTGGAACTCAATAAGAAACGACCCTGGTGTTTTTGAAAGAGTTCGGCAGTCAATGAGAAGAAGATTGGATGCTTGCATTCTTGCTAGAGGTAGTCATTTTTAACAGTTCTTGTAGATTAAGTGACATTTACATGTATTTTTTGGTAATAAAATGATTTTATTGTCTAAAATTGTGTTCGCCCTGTATCTCCTTAACAAAACGGATTTTCAAAAATCATCAAAGAACAAAATATTCCTAGAATAGTCCAAGGAACAACCCGCATGTTTAAAAGACACCCTGCAGAGGAACACATTATTATATTATAAGTAGTAATGGTTCGAGAAAATGTTAATAATAACTTCTATTAGTAGTATGTACATTTATTATTGTTTCTGAATAATTTACCTTTAGATAACTAATTTAAATAACCTTAGTAGAGTATTTTAATAAAAATAGTTCTGGTCTACGATCGAATGTTGTGCCAAGTTCGATGATATTTTTTCGTTTTAATTATGACATTCCTACTTTCTTATTTTTTGTAGTTCTCCAACGTGGTCATTTAATATGCCAATCACTGTAAAGGTGATAGATATCCCTGTTTTATGGGTATGGGTATGAGCAGGTATTAATTTTTATTTCATAATTTTCAGGTGCAGAAAAGCCAACTGAGACTGAGGGAGCTGTTATTACTGTTATTTACTACATAATGTAATTAAGACTTTGTATCTTTTTTATTAAAACAATACATTTTGTATATTTTATTAACGAACATTTTTTTCTAGGTTATAATTATAATAATTGTGGAATAGTACTACAAATTTTATTAAGCATTACTACAATTTGTTTTTGAATTTTTACTATTTAATGTGTAAAATTTTCGTATTAATTTTCATGAAACGCAATACATTTTTAATATAAATTCATACAATGAATAGCAAAAATTATAACAATTTGTAGAACAATTCTTAGGATGCATATGGATATTTTTACTACATATTGTAGATAATAACTCTATAGTACATTCTCTACAAATATTTGGAAATTTTTACTACAAATTGTCCCTGTCCCTATATGTACTATTTATTGTAGAGAAAAAAATGTATAATTGTAGAAATTTGTTCTACAATTTTCTTTCCGTGAGATGTTTATTGACGGTACTTTCTTCGATCAAAAACTTTGTTGTCTTTATCACACTTGGAGTTATTATGAACGTAATTTCTCTCGCACCCCGTATTTACATAAGTTTTCACATCATTCTCAAAGAGACCATCTTTGTAACGCCAATATTTTGTTCAAATCTATTATATATTAATATCATACCACATTATAATTTGTAAGGAAGCAATAATATTTTTTTTAATGTTGCTGCAATTTCAGAGAAGTCGTAACTATAAAACCGTACATAAAGTCTGTACACTTCTTGAAAGACAATGAACACTCAAATGTAATTCTATAGCACAGAAACCATTAAGTATACCTAGAGTAAAATTGTTTGATAATACTATTTAAACCAAGTGGTTGTTATACCACAATTTCAAAATAATACAGTGGGAAAATTTCAGGAATGTGTAGAGGAATGCTGACATCTGTCATCGCTCCAAAATTTGTAGAGATTTTCGGAGCTTAGTGACTGACAATTTTAATGTTTTACAGGTAAACGAGAAATATGAATTATAATTTAATACAAAAATTATTTTTAAAGTTTTCAATTAAAGTGAGGTCTGTTATTCTTGGTATATTTCCAAACTATCTTTGAGGTATTACCATGGCGAGTTTTTTTTTAAGAGTTGGTTCGCCAGTAGCCATATATCGCACCTCCGGAAGAACAATGACGCAAGTGCAAAATTTAAATGTTTCTAGTTGAACATGTCAAACGTGTCAAAAACAATCTTCTTTCTAATGATACAACAATCTAATTGTAGTTCGCATGGGTGTCGACAGGGGATAGATGCGTCGTTCTTCCATTTACCCAAACATGCGGCCATGGTTCAGAGATAATACGACGTAATTGTCACTTGTGTTTTGCACGTGTTCCTTTACTATAACGACGCAATTGTTAGTTCTAACCTGTTTGAAAAATTTTCGCTTAATCCTAGTGGCACAACGACATTAATGTGGCATTGTTGAATTATTATTCAAATGATTTTCGTTCGAATTTCAGTGGAATAACGACGTAAGTGTTTATTGTGACAATGTTAATCTGTAACTTTTATTTGGCATAATGACGTAAATGTTCTTTAGGTCATTATTAACTCAAATTTTTTGATTCCCGGCTCTATTTATGATTATGCGGTATTTCAACCTGGCGTGTAGGTAATTATTTAATATTTTTTAGTCACAATCTTAATAGAAGTTACGTGCAAAATGACCTCCCGAGGTAAAATGCTGGTTACAATGGCACTTGAGGATTCAGAAATTGTAAAAAAAAGTAGTGCCCAATTCTTAGAAAATAATTTGCAGTGCATCATCCAATTTGATAAGGCAATGCATTAATAGTGAATCGCAAATATCAAGCAGATATTAAAATGCTACGTTTTGAAAAAGGTAGCGATTCCTACTTCTACAAAACAAGCTATAATGATTCAAGTTGGCAACGTGTCCAGATTAGAACCGTTAACAAGTGTTCGTCTACCGCACCAAAGGATATAACAAATATTTACATTTATTTTTCTAAAATACTTATTTACTCAATAATTTTTCTTCCCGATGCAATGAGTAAATATATATTTTTAATAATAAAGTATTTTTGTATTAAATTGTGGCATACATATTAAAAGTATAATATGTCACATAAGAACAATGACGCAAATGGAAGGTGTTTGACTTGCATAGACTGTAGCTACTTATTTTTCGGAAAATGTTGGTAACTCATGGCACTGTTTAAAACTAGAACAAATTTTATGAATATTATAGCTTTTTTGCCTTATTTGCACGATTACTGTTGCTTAGTTAACCAGTTATTAGAAATAAAAAAAAACTTAAAACGTCATTTCTGAGGAATTAACTTTTCTGCACTTAAGTCACTGTTCTTCCGGAGGTGCGATATGATATATCAATATCAAATAAACACCAAGTGGCCCAAATGGCCCATAGCATAATAATAGTGTTAGTTTCGAAATATCAAAATCTGATTCAATTTTGAAAATACTGAAAATTAAAAAGTTGTCAAATTTAAAATAATTATTTTGCTTTTTCGGTAATAATTTCACAAACTGTGTGTAAAATGTTGCTGAATTTGGCAGAAGGTTATTTTTGGCAAGGAATATGATTTTATTTATAATTTTAAATTTTATTGTACAGGATGTCACATGAACAATAATGTGATAATGAAATTGGATATTTATTTTCATGAAACCTTTTGGTAATTTTAACTAAACAAGTATTAAAATTTTAAAAAACCGACTTCAAAATCGTGCAGATGTCGTCACCACATCTTGACCAAATTTATATGGGACCACCCCTGAGGTACCCCCTTACTAATTTTTACTACCTTTTTGTTTTTTTAATAAGCATGACAACATTTTGCGTTTAAAATGCACAATTTGGGTCCTTTTTAGTCTTCTAATTCGGAAGGAGTTTTTTTTAAACGAGTAATTTGCGGTTAATATAGGACGGACCGTTTCGTTTTCTTTTTCTAAAATAGTAACATTTAATTTCTTAAACGGTAACACTCTTTTTCTTTCATATTATTCTTGTATAAACAGTGGCGTAGCCAAGGAGGGGGTCAGAGCTCCCCCCCACATGGAGGGCCTCGCGTCACCGTTTAATCCATCGTATCGGCACTGATAGCTATTAACTATTTGTTTTTAGTCACTTTTTTATCGTTTTGTAAAAAAAATTATTTTATTTACTTTTTTTAATAAAAACAATATTTTCTAAAATATTTAACTTTCTCAGAAACTCCCCGCATGAAAAATTTCTGGCTACGCCTCTTGGTATAGTAATAAACTGTCTTTTTTCAAAAGGCTGTCAATTCTCGTGATAATTGCGTGAAATATTAAATTTTATTTCCTCTATTATAATTAGTTGTCTTTTTTTTTATTATTTTCCATAACTCTTAAATTAGGACAATATAACTAAATAATTACCTAAAATAAAATAATTTACAATCCTACTACTACAGAATCCAAGGGCACTAATACCTAGGAGCATATCAAATAGAAGAAGGAGATTTACCAAATCCAAATCTTTTAGGTCGCATTGTATTAACACCCCATTCTCAACAAAACATCCTACTTTGCATAATTTTTTTAGTGCAGGACATTATTTTTTCGATATAACACATGGCAACTCTGTTAGACATTCCTGAAATTTTCCCACTATTATTTTGAAACCGTAGTATAATTATCTTAAAGAGACCTACAGATTACAGATTCTTATTGCTGTTTTGGTATCGTTTGAATTATCTCCGGTAACATAGCAGCCTTATAAAACTAAATTCGAAAGTTGGTTTGTGTTACAAATCACAATCACTGAAGCTTAGACCAACGGCCCTTTAATGAATCCACCAAGCATTTATATCAATTAGATATATCTGTTAATCTTCATTAAATGCAAGAAAATAAGTAATTAAAATAATCAGTTGTTGGGATTCGGATTACTATAAATTCCAAGGATAAGATATATTCAGGGGGAAAAAGAAAGGTAAAGGATTTGTATTTACTTCTTCCAGTTGGCAGCGGGCTGCCTAATGTTGTAAGAAGTCCACTAAAAAACTCATAGCAGGCCCCTCTCCATCTGAATATTCAAGTTAATTAAGCACTTTTTACATTTTACAATATTTGCTTAACATCTTGCGCAAATTGTCCTTCGCCTGGTACCATGCTAAAGACTGTTAATTTCTTATCTTATCTAGTGTTTTTCAGTTTTAGTTATCAATTCATCATAAGCCATAGGATAAATTTTGTATGAAGTACGTAAACAATTTAAATATTGTATCTTTTTTTATGATTTAGTTCTCAAACATTAATTTTTGAATCAGTTTAATGAAAAACATGTTAGGTTATTTTGTTTCTTTAATAATAATTTAAAAATGTTAATATTTGCGTTTATTGGAATAAATTCTTATAAAGAAACCTAAGTTGAGGTTTGTCTTTTATTTCTTTCCTCATTTACTGGGTGTGTGGGGAAATAAGCAACATAGTTTGGCCATTGTAGGAACCCAGCTGGCGCCCATGGTTTTATCTACTATTTCCGGAATATTTATAGCTATCCACCCCCTGGCTACTGTGTATGAGCGACATCGAAGAAACAATCGAAACTTATGTAACCAAGTAGACATAATTTTTATTTTGTAAAGTTTCATTTGGAAGTTGCTAAGTACATTTGGTAGGTTACGGCATCAAGATTAATAATCGAGAAGCAAAAGAGGGGACGTAAGTTTTAATCCTACACCTGACGATCTTTTTTAAATCGACTCGAAATTGGTAATAATGGCTTACGTGACAGATGATAACACAACACTTACGGATTATTTCACTAATTTTTCATGCATATGCCACCTCTAAATATACTCAATTAACTTTTTTTTTGTAAACAAAATTAAGAAAAAATACGCCTTTAAATATAACAATGAGATAACGTCTTTATTCCTCTCGTAAAATAAACCTAATCTAAACTTGGACGGATTTTTCTTTTCAACTATAATTACAGTGTAAGCGATAATAAATGAAAATAACTAAATATGATACTGTGATAGATAGTTGCACCTTAATGGCCATTAGGAAATTACAAATTAGGAACAGTTAGGTATTACAATCATAGAGGGCAAAACCGATTCACGAATAAGTATCATCTAACAATAAATTATTATTAATAAATTCAACCTTGCATACTATCGTTATTATTATGTAATTGACTCTATTTGTAAATATTCCAAGGCGATTTTATAACAAACTCATTTACATATCTTGAAGAATATGGTTGTAAAATTACTGTACTTAGTTTTCACACCGTAGATTTTTTGTTTAACTTGTATTTAAATGAACGGGTTCATTGTTTCAGTCAGCTTGAAAGTCGATAAAATCAAAATTTTAAATAGAATTGTGTCAGGTAAATGTTTATTTGTTTTAGCGCTCGAAACGTATATTTTTGCACTGATAAAACAAAATATTAAAAAATGTCACTGCATTTTTCCTGGACATAGTCACTGACAGTTTTTTAATTCTTTCATCAAGTACAACATGTCGAAATTTTCTTTTTTACGACATATATAATTCACCTTTGCCATATATTATGAAATTTTTAGCCTTCAAAAGGGTAGAGTCCCCAGTTCAGAAGTCCCGAGTTGCGAGAGAACTAACGTCAACCTTTGCTTTGAGGTCCCAAAAGTTATGAATTTTTTTATTACTCAGTATTATTTTATTAAATTTTGGTGTCATAAGATACACCTATCAGCAAAAAATTAGTTAGATAAACTTTCACCTTCGTCCCTTCTAAATTTTACGCCACTTTCCAAAAACTTATTTGGACTTTTAATTTGTTTGATGTTTTTTAAATAAATTATATAGGGTGATCAAACCGGTTATCGGACACTTAAGCAATTTTTGGCGGGAAAACATACATAGTTATTTTTCTATGTATATTATTTGTATAGGAACATAAGTAATGGAACATAATGGAATATTGAGAACAGAAAGAAAAACGGCAAAAATGTTATGCGAATACTTTTTATAAGTAATAAAGAAACAGTTGGGAAAATTACTTTTTGGCTGGACAAATTGCCAAACACTGTTGAACCTTTTTTCAGATAGGTAAACGTCGTCATTACGTGTATTAGCTGACAATTTATTGGAAGTAAAATCAGAAGCATTTTAAAACATTTATTAAAACATTATTATTTCTTGGAAAATTTTGCGAAAAATTGATTTTAGTTGTGGTTATTCTCCAGGTGTCTCTGCCGATATTTTTCCATTGGTTTCATAGGTTTAAACACATTAACATCTGCAGGTTGTGGAATATGCAAATTATTAGGTAATGAAGCGTATATTTTATTATTATGTTGCAAAAGTTTCTTACTAGCGCAAGTTGCAGATAATTCGAGCACTTTAGGGCGATATTTTGTAATTTTGGCGTAACAAATACACATATAATCTTTACTTTTAAAAAATGCAATAAGCAACCGGAGTTGCTGTGTTGTAAATTGTAAAAATACTAGCAAAAAAGTGCAAATTATAAAAAAATTCAGTAGCAAAGTGGAAATTAAATCAAAGAAATAAATGGATAGCTGTACAATAAGAAGAAAAATTACCTTTATTTTTGTAATAATAATAGTAATACTGGAGAAGTAGATATCAGAAACTTGAACGGGTTTAAACAAACAATAAATTATCATTTTACAAACGATGTTCTTCAACATCCCTTTAATCTTAAATGTTCAGCAAGAACTAGGTTTATGCCATTGATTATTGTATGTGGATTGAATGCAATTTTGTAACTTACTGATAGGAAACCAGTTTTAATCATTTATTCTATGTTTTCTTTCGAACAAAAATGAAAAAATATAAATAACAATCCTTTTGTTTATACATTTTAACTTCGCGCTATTATTTAATGGTATTTTTTTATTTTGACAGAATAGGTTAATTCTTCAAAGACAACTTAATAAACTTAGGCAACTTCTCATACATTTTCCCGTAAATACGGTTGCCTGCCTATATTTTATTATTGTTTTTTATGGATTACACTTAATTTTTTTTAGTTTAAGCGATAAAAATATATATTAATAAATTAATGTTACACTTGTTTTACAAATCCATATACTTTTATTAAAACTAACATATATACTTTTTAATTAAGAATTCTATTAAAAATTGTATTGTCAGTATACGCAAAAATAGTCCATTAGTATATAAATTCATTGGCGCTGCTGTAAGATTTTCCAACAACAAAGGAATAAGGAAATTTTCAATTAGTACTCGAGGTGGTCTTACATAGAAAAAATCTACCAAAAGGCAAGCTTTTCCTGCTGGTAGATTTAGAGCAATGGGAATATCCAGATCCATCCCCACTATACCTACTCTTGAGGTCTCAAAATTGTCCTCTTCTCTAATCACTGCTCGAGCTTTGTTAATGCCTTCTGTTTGTCTAACCGAAATTTCAGGACAACACTTTAGGAAATTCTTATAATGTCGGAAGCTCCTTTTTTCACCCTCTACTGTCAGTATTGTCAGTTTTTTCTGCTGGGATTTTCCTAAATGGGTATTTGCCACTAATTGTTGCCCTGGGTATTCCAAACCGCCTCCTGGCTTTTCTTATGCTAATCCCTGACTGTTTAATACTCTGTAAAGAGGATTCAACTGAATCGCCGGAAAACGTACGAAATTCGTAAACAAGCCATTTAATTTAAAAAAACTGTATTTTTATATTTTTAAAAAGTGGATAAACTTTTTCAATAAACCTATGATGTAGTTAACCTATATAATTAAATTACATTATAATCTCCATTAGTCCGAAAACTATCTATTTTTTAGACACCTTAAAGAATGTATTAATTATACCTCTCTCATAATTATTATAGTCGGAAAAAGGTGTCCGAAAACTAGTAAATACATTATTTATTTAAATATGAGCAATGGAACCAAATAAAAGAGATATATTTATACCTTATTTACTAGAAAAAGATCAACAAACTGTTACTCTGTCATATCAATTCTCGGACACAGTATCCGAGGAGTTTTAAGAATTTTTTGGAACCAGTTACCAGGACACTTAATTTCAACGATAAAAAATTTTATTAAGTTCCATATTTATACTTAAAAATTGTATAAGTTTATAGGCCTAGCACCCATAGAAAACTAAAATAAGAAATTAATATTAGAACATCTACCTACTTACTATTTTTCAGAAGCTAGTCCCATACAATTCTTGTAATAGGTCAAGGCTTAACCCATGCACTCAGTGCAGTGTTTCTCATAAGACAATATGGCGCTAAAAATGTGTGAGTAGAAGGGGATAGGGGCTATCCATAAAGTACGTCACAAGAATTTCATGATTTTTTGACCCCCCTCTCTTGTAACAGCTGGTCACATTTGTGAGACTCACCTTCCCTAGCGTGACGTCACATATTTTGCAATTTTACATCTAGAAATAATATTTAGGTTTTTCGTTAATAGTTAAAATTTCCTATTTTAATACTTATATAGGTATATTAGATTCTGAAATTTAGGGCCCCTCCCCTCCCTCCGCTTGTCACACAATGTCACAATTCGTCGATCCCCTCTACCGCTTAACGTGTGACGTAATTTATGGATGGCCCTATTGTTGGAAACTAATAAGAGATTGGTTTTCGAGACATTTGCACTCAAAGGTGGATACTAATTCTTTATTTTAATAATTTTGAAATTCTGTAATTTTCAAATTTTGATTTTTTTTTTTTTTTCAGCAAAAGTAGATTATTTAGAAAATACAAAAAAATTAAAAAGTATAGTCAAAATAAGTTTTTAGGCGAACATTTAGAAGGGATGCAAATATTACATATCCATGTCGTACGCCACTGGCAAAGTTTATTCAACTGACTTTTTTGCTGACATGATACCAAAAACGATTATCGAAGTTAGTAAAATTAGGTACCTATGACTGAAAAATAAAAAATTAAAGCTATTCATAATTTTAGAATTTTCAAACTATAGGTACCTATAGTCTACACCCTGTAGGTATTTTGGAAACCAGTAACATTTTACCTAAGTATATTTCGTTTATTATTTTTAATCAGAAAATCTTCAGTTTTCTATGGCCCATTTTTAATGTTAGGTAATATTATACCTACACCTAATAACAGTGGGCAGCAAAATATCTATAAGAAAAAATGGCTACAGTCGATATTAGGTCCAGTAATTTTGTCACTTTTTCCATAAAAATTAAGTAAAACCATAATATTTTTACACTTTTTAATCTTCTATAAGTGTGCGCTAACCTAATTTTTTCGATTTGACAGTCAAACTAAGAGCGCCTGTGCGAGATTTTAGCGATGTTGCCAATTGCTTTTTGTTATAAATAAATATATTCATGGTAATGCCGTTCTATATTATTTTTTATGAATAATATGACAACTGATATTTTTATTTCTATAAATGTGGAGTTGTCAAATAGTAAAAAAACGTACATAACAGGAATGACAGTGGCTGTTTTTTCAATAGCTCCAAGCCAAATGATAAAACCAGAATATAAATGTGTTTATATGAGACTTTTCATTTCAATTATTCAATTTGAGGTGTGTCCAGGCCGTTGGAGTCTATGCCGGTCGGCGTAGCCAGGTATGCGTTGATGTTTTTTGGTGGCGGCGAAGCCGCCACTCTACGATATAAGTCGTTGCTTCGTTTTCTTGTTGCATATTTATGGATCAGTATGGGCAATCACAATTTTCCATTAACTTCTAATTTTATCACAATCCGGCAACGTTGTAATTATATTTTCTAAATTTGACAGAAACCATCGAGTTTCCATGTTTACAGTCGTCAAAATGCCGATTTTTATAAATAATTTTTTTTGGCTTAATGCATTTACCGCAATTTTTTTTTAATGTACTATTTAAAATACGTTCTTTCTGATTAATTTCTTTAAAATTTTACTGGACCTAAAGTCGATCGTACCCGAAAAAATCAATAAGTCCACTCTTATTAAAAGAGTTGAACAACCTACGTAGGTATAAATGATTCCATTAAAATTATACGTAAATAATTTCATCACTGTAGAAAATATTTCCATAATTTATTATTTTGTCAATAACAATCATATTATTATATAATCATAACTAATCAACAAAGAAAAGAAAATACCTACCTATTTTATTAAGTACCTACCTAAGTATTATAGGTACATAGCAACAGGGAATTTATAGCTATATAAAAAAAATACGTTTGTAGGTATATGAACCAATATAATTTGTAATCATTTTAATAAACCTATAAATATGAAAACTTCACACACACGCGCATTATATTTTTGTAAACATGTCGTTATTCGAGTTAAGTGCTTTACAAATACGCCGTGCTTGTATAAGCTTATCTACGTCTTGGTGAAAATATTAGATACCAGTCCCTGTAGCGCAGCGGATAGCGCGTTGGACTTCTAATCCAAAGGTCGTGGGTTCGATCCCCACCAGGGATGCAGTGTGCACAACTTTTTTTTTTTTTTATTTTATTTTTTAATTCACAAAAATATTGCATTTAGTATTTCTTAATTTTAATTTGCAGTGTGCACAACTTTTTTTTTTTATTTTATTTTTTAATTCACTAAAATATTGCATTTAGTATTTCTTAATTTTAATTTACGAATATTTATTTTATTTACACAAAAATACATATAACTAAAAGAAAAATAATAAAGTTTAATGGTTAATTAATAAGTTTTTTTTATATCATATTGGTATGAAGTAATGGGCAATTTGTTTTATTTTTGGATCATTACTTTCATCACTGAAAGCGAAAAGAAATAAGTACATGAAAGGTATTAAAATTATTTTATGTACGTACACAAAAAAATTCAAAAAGTATAAATAATATTCACGTGAATAAAAACCACAATATTCCATTATGAGATACAATCATATTATATAACATTTTATATATAGAGGGTGTTTCAAGGAACTATTAATATTTTATCCAGAGGTTTCTAAGTAACACTGGGTCAAATATTTATGTTTACTATTACTGAGATACAAGGGCGGCTCCAAGATGTTAAAGTGAAGTTAAACATTTATTTTTCGTTACTATTTAACGTATTGACCAAAAAATTTGTAGGATTACATTTTTGGGATCGTAAATCAAAAGAGTATTGTCAATTTTTAGATAAAAGTAGATAAGATTTGATCCAGTGTTATTTAACAAAACAGAATGAAATAGTATATTGTTAACGTGCAAGGATTACTAGGTACTCGTGGAAATGAGCATTCCTTGCTAGTTGAACACTATACTTTTTCTAGGGCTACAATAAATAATATTGAAAATTAGGTAGATATTCCTGGTATTGAGTTGATACATGTAAGGTTTACAGATTCTTTATTAATAGGAGGACTTAATTCATACTCACTGTCACTGCTGCTATGCATGTTTATTCAATATTTAATACTGCATGGAAATCTTTTCTCAAAATAATTAGGTAAGTAATGAAATTATTGTGTCATCAAATAATTTTTTTTATAATTTTTACAAAGTGACATTTTTTGAAATTACAGCAAGTGTCAAAATGATCTACTTTATGCAATAAGTTGAACATTATAAAAATGGATTAAACAATTCATTATGTCACCAGTTGTGAAAACAAAACAAATAAAAATAAACCTTTATGGTTTTAAAACCAATAATATGCATTGTTATTGAAGGTTTATATCTAAGAAGGGCAAATTGACTTACAACCTAGTTATAACGTTTTTGTTCTTAATTTCCCACTTTCTTGAAATCTAAATAACTGTAACAAGCAATATAAACACAATATAACAAGAATAGAGTTGTTAATCATATTATCCAACTAACAATACAAGAAAGTAGTAATATTGGTTGCCTAGATGTCAGAATTTTTTAGCAAAACACAATTTTATAAATAATCTAATCAAAATTAGAAAAAATATTGTATGTAACCCGTTACAAAATGCGCGAGATTCCGCAAATATTCACTCATTACAAAAAATAAGGTATTTCGTAACTGGTTTCATAAATAGCTATTTTCTACTTCAATACTTTAAATTACTTATTAAATGTGTGCTATCCGTTTTATATTAATCCCTATTATAAAACACTTTTCATTATAAAATTGATTTTGACCAATAGAAACACTTTTCATTATAAAACTGACTTTGCACCAATAGAAATTACCCTTAGTCAACACGAGTAATTATGGCATTTTAGATTAGTAGGTACCTATTTAAAATATTTAAATACATACATAGTCAAGTAGATTAAAAAAATAGTTAAAAAAAAGTATTAACTCAGGCAGGTACCGTGCCATAATCTAGCAAAATCTATAACTATTACTAGCTGTTGCGAAAAAGAGTTATATTTTTTATACATAAATTCATTATTTATCAAAAAATAAAACAAATAATTCTTTAGATTTTACTTGGAGGTGAAATTTGTGTTACTAATTTTTCTTTTCTTAAACTTTTCTTCCTAGATTATTTTTGGGACTTTCTTCGGGATAAGATTTATAAATTAAAACTTCATCTAGGAATTATTAAATAAACAAAAAAATAATAGAACTCATTGAAGAAGGCCATCCAATTTGGGGTCGAATGATTTGGTATCACAAACAAGTTTGCAATTATTTCCTTCTTTAAATATGTATATGTTTGAAAATTCGGAAACAAATCTCAAAAATCCCCTTACGAATTATTAAGACAATCCCCGGACCCCAAAAGTGAAAAAAAATACTTGGAGATTTGAAAAAAGCCTGTCGTAGCCGAGATGGTCTTAATAATTCATAAAGGGAGTTTGTTCCCGAATTTTCACAATATTCTAAAACTTATTTCAGATAATTCGATTTTCATTTATATGTTAAAAAACACTTTCAAATGTTTATGTTCAATAAACACTTTCAAATACGTCTATTGTGTCTGTTTTCATACATGATTCAAAAAATAATATTCTCAAATAACCCTCTCGTTCTTTTAAATTTTGTCTATTAAATTTTGAATTTTCGTGAACACCAAAAATTTTATAAATAAAATTTAGAAGACTCTTGGTATTACCTTGATAAATTTTCAAGTGGTTTGTATTTTATACATTTTAATGTTTTGTATTATTATCTGCTTAAGGTGTGCATGCGAAGACATGATTCTTGGATGATAGTCGATTTGAAGTTAACAAAGCGCGTCTTGAAAGTTTTTAGCCGATGACCGTCCGTAAACAATGCGTGTCAACCAAAATGTAACATACATGTTATAGGTTCGTCATCACTGAATAATGGTCTATGATAAGATAAAGTTTGTAGTACTTTTTGTCTAAGTAAAACAAAAATGTTGTAACCTACCGCACCCAGGTACCATAATCATTTATTAGTTCCATTTTATTAAAAAAAGTTGCATTCTTATTAAATACCAAATTCTTCATTTAACAAAAATCTCCCAGATAATTAAATCTTATTTACGACACCTAATAAATAATATCTATAACCCAGCCCGTAAGAGATCCAATTTCTTAAAAGTGTCTGGGAACGCAATCTAAAACCATCATACAACACGAAGTAATAATCATTAAAACTCTTAACGTACTTATCTTAAGTCAGTTTTGAATAGGAACGTTGTTTTCGATACACAAACTTTCCAAGGCAAATAATAAATCAGCCAACCCCTATCCACCTAAATTCGTATTTTCTATGAGAAACAAAACGATAGAGACGTCACAAAAACGATTAAACTGTGTATAAAAACCAGAGTTAAATGAGCTCAGAATCATTCAATTTTTGTCATTTGATGTGCAAGCATACATTTGTTAGTTCACATTCAAAGCAATCACCTTATTGTCAGTACCCAGTTATACAGTCTGTACCTTTCCTAAAACGCTCTTCCTAAACGACGTCTATCCCACAATACCTCCAATTCCCCAAAGGTGTCAACGTCTCGACGCCCAACGCCTCTCCGTTCTACTTCCCTACCTTTCGACGTCCCAACGATTTCACTTCTAATACAACTTAGTATTTCCTACCATTATATTCATCCCGACGCCCAACGTCTCGACGCTCGACGTCACTACGTCATCTCTTTATCCGACGTCCCCATCCGTCGCTCAACGTCCCTGCTAATTATCCAGAATACAAAAATATAAAATGTCTGAAATAGAAACAGACGATAATATAAACCCAACGGCCTGTTTATCCGATGGTGAGTTAATAACAACCAAACTAAATTTGTAAAAATGGGAATTTATTGTTGAATAATAATGAGTATTATTGTGTAACTCATTATTATTCAATAATGATAAATCTTTACCTTTGAGGAATTTATTGCTAACCGACGTCGCATTTAGCTCGTCCAGATGTGTATGCTATGGGCCATATTGCCTTCAAATTAATATATCACCGTAAAAGATAATAAGAGTCTGGTTACCGAACTGTCAATGAACCCTCGCAAATAACAGCTTAGCTGATTGGGGTAAATGACACATCGGACGACTAGACTCACATTTATCTGAATATGCTTGATGTTGCTACAGGGTTGGACTATCTTAGATAATTATCTCTCAATCTTCGCACCGTAGGTAGATCTGAACATAAGGGGTAGTTCGCTAGTATTGCTCTGGCTCTATTCTAGTAAGACTACATCTACATAAAACCCCCCTAGGTGAGGCTGAAACATAAGGGATATCCGCCTGTTATTGCAACGACGGTATCTCAGTAAGCGCACCTATAAAAAAAAGAAAACAACGAAACAAAGAATTATTAAAGATAGTGCAATTCTGAGGACGTCTGCTGTCTATTCTCAAGAATTGTTTAATTACAAATATTTGATGGCAAGTGGCCTGTTGTTTGGGCGAGACACATGTGAGGTCTACCTTATATTAAAATAATCTGTACATATTTATTTTATTGGAGATCAAGAAAATAAATTAAGTTAAATATACTTTGAGCATTATTTCATTCACAAATTTGTACCAAACTTTGCATCGAATCCTGGTTTATTTTAATTAACATTATCACAACGTGGGTATATAAATTATCAATTAATTAACTAGACGATCACTACACTACTAGAGGAAAAGGCCATATACAGTAAGTATGAATTTCTTTGAATTTCACAAGGGGAGGGAGGTAGTTAAATTAAAATACGGGCTTTTAATAATTATCTACAAGACCAGGGGGTGGGAGGTCACAATGTACAAGATGATGTAATTCAGTTATCTGTATTTTATAGTTCATTGTGGGCCACTACCTATATTATCCCTAATCATAATAATTTTGTTTTGTAATATTAGGTTTTATATGGTATAGACTAATTATATCAATATCACTTCGCACGTATGTAAAAGACTGTTAATTAAATATCCAAATGACATTATTATAAGATGATTTTACGAAAAATCGTTCTTAGGCGAAATTTTATTAACAGCTCATTGAGTATACCTTACAAAAACATGATTCACATCGATTGTTCAATGTTAAAAACTAACGAATAGTGCAATCGAATAAAACAAATCACTTTTTATCGACCTACCATCATTAAGGCACATTATCGGGTTGAGCCAGGATGTGTGCCATTTAATGCAATTGATTTATTAATTGTATTCATGAAACCGGGTTTATTGACCTTAATAAACACTTTTAGAATGTCGCACACTTTTGACCTAGAGGTATTATAGCGCCGCTACTAATAATCGACTAATCTGTAATCTAGCACGACGTTAGTAGCATTTACGCCTCAGATTTTAATTCCCACTGCAGCTTACAATGGACACTTACATTTTTCTACATGTTTTTTTTTTATAAATAATAATAATTATAATAATAATAATAATAATAATAATAATAATAATAATAATAATAATAATAATAATAATAATTTTAATAATAATAATATTAATAAATATCATGACTTATCAATGGAAATAAAACAAATGTGACATGAAAGAAGTTAAAGTGATACCTCTGAAAATTTCAAGAATCAAAAGAAAACCAATTAAAATCGTTCAATTTTAGTCACGTGCATCAGCATATCCAATCAGATGCTAATAACCGTAGTAGTTGATGTCAATGATACACAAAAGAAAAACAATAACTTCTTCCTTCCAATACAATTAAGTTTTTACATAAAAATATAACATAAATAGTGAGAAGAAAAGGGTGCGAACTTACAGACGAACTCAAAGATTGAGCCAGTGAGAAAGCAGCCCAGAAAAATATAAATAACAGACGTTATATATGTAATAAAATAGAAATTAGCGCGGACATTCAAAGTTCGAGGTTACGGGTTCGATTCCCACTCTTACACGCATTTTTTCTTTCTCTAATTCTCAGCTTTTCGATTTTTTTTGTTTTGTTTTCACTTTGGAGATATGACGGTGTAATTGTCATAATTTCGTAAGGGGAATTAGGCATTTTCAGAATTTCCAAATCTACAAATGAATCGGTCATTTGAGAAACACCATAAGTCAGAAAAGTAAAAGTTTGGAAAATTAAAAAACTTTCTTAAATCGTCTGTGTATGAGAAAAGCATTGATTTTTTTTCTTCTAAAATTGCAAGATTGATTTAATATTTGATAGTATCAAAACAACTTGTGCTTTTTTCCTAAAGGGTACAAAATATTTTTTTGAAAATCAAATATATGTATATTATTTTAATTTATTTAGACAATAAAACTACATATTTTAATGAAATAATATGTTTATTTAACACTATTTTTATTTAATTTAAAACTTCATCTAAAACTAAAACCAGTTATAGTTAACTTTATAAAATTCAAGTACGTCGTCTCATTCCGGAAGATACTGATTTAGTTTGACAAGATCATTTATCTTCTCTTTGTTAATAGGTATTCATCCAACATAAGCCTTTTTCACAGGAAGAGTCGGATGATGTGTGGATGTATTTCGAAATGTATCACAAATCTATAGAAGATTTTGCCACCTTTATTTTCGAAAAAATGTTTAAATTACACATACTGACTTATTTTAAGTGATATCTTTTGATCTTGTAATACTGCTTGTTGAATTAAATTCAACATTGCGCTAAGCTTTCATTCTCAATTCTTTGTTATTCCTAGAGACGTCTCTGCGGCACTACCTTGATCGATAAGAACGGTCTCCCGTTTAATACCTAAGTCACAGGCGTCATTCTCTTTTTGTCCACTTCTCATTGGTCATCCATACCCAGCAATCGCCCTCATTGGTTAAAAACACCGGCGTTAGGCACTTCCTAATTGGTCAACGTTGAGTGTCACTCTCAATCTAGCTAAGCAACTCCTCTCCCGGCAGAGCTGCAGTACCTCTCAAACACAAAACATTGTTCTGCGGTGTAAAAGATTGCTTAAGTGTTTAAGTAACAAATTTCCGAAGAAAAGACTGTATATAGTGTAAAAAGTATGTAGTTTGTAAGTGAGCCATGTAATAAAATGAACATCGCTTCAGTAGTGTTTATTTAGTGTGTAATTAGAAGGTCCTTCCATCCCTACGGATCGCACAGGCATTTCCAACATTATTTAATACAGTTCACAATTTGCAAAGGTCCGTATGTCGCTTCTAGTTTGTTTATTGTCAATCTGCGAGAGCTGATTGTATTGACTCTTGTGCCACGTGTATTAGAGAAACACAATTAGTCAGCGACTTATGAGGGTTTTTAAGTTAAACAGATTTTGACGTTTGAACATTTAATACAAGGAGTGCTTCGACTAATAGGATTTCTCGTTGGAATGTGCACCGAAGTGTTAGCAATAGGAATCCGCCATTTTTGGAATATGTCAAATTTGTGACTTATAGGCTTTCTCAAATAACCGATTCAAATTAGTTAGGCAAAAGTAATAATCGAAATTTTACCTTTCAACGAGCAAGCAAATTAACTACAATTTATTACCAAAATTTATTAAGAGTAAACAAAAATAAATAGTTGATTTTCAGATCTCTAGATCTGTGTTGTGATTGTATCTATAAATGGTGATACATACAAGTTATGAAAGCAATTTTTAAAAACAGACTTCAAAATCGTGCAGATGACATCACCAGATCTTGACCAAATTTATATAGGACTACCCTTGAGGTATCCCCTTTCTAACAAAAAGAAACATTGAAATCGGATCAGATGGTAAAGAATTATCACAAAACATACAAAAAAGTAAATAATTTGAAGATTTTCTCATGAACCTAATTATTAGATCTTGATCAAATTTATATGGGACCCTTTTTCTAACAAAAAAGAATCATTAAAATCGGACAATCGGACAAAGTGTCAAAGAATGAACTGAGAAGCTTCTCCTTTTTTTGAAGTCGGTTAAAATACAAGTTAGAAAAAAATAAAAAATTATTGTTAAACTAAATTAAATGTTGTGATATATCTTAAAAAAATGTTTTTAGATTAGTGTTTATTTAGTGTGTAATTAGAAGGTCCTTCCATCCCTACGGATCGCACAGGCATTTCCAACATTATTTAATACAGTTCACAATTTGCAAAGGTCCGTATGTCGCTTCTAGTTTGTTTATTGTCAATCTGCGAGAGCTGATTGTATTGACTCTTGTGCCACGTGTATTAGAGAAACACAATTAGTCAGCGACTTATGAGGGTTTTTAAGTTAAGCAGATTTTGACGTTTGAACATTTAATACAAGGAGTGCTTCGACTAATAGGATTTCTCGTTGGAATGTGCACCGAAGTGTTAGCAATAGGAATCCGCCATTTTTGGAATATGTCAAATTTGTGACTTATAGGCTTTCTCAAATAACCGATTCAAATTAGTTAGGCAAAAGTAATAATCGAAATTTTACCTTTCAACGAGCAAGCAAATTAACTACAATTTATTACCAAAATTTATTAAGAGTAAACAAAAATAAATAGTTGATTTTCAGATCTCTAGATCTGTGTTGTGATTGTATCTATAAATGGTGATACATACAAGTTATGAAAGCAATTTTTAAAAACAGACTTCAAAATCGTGCAGATGACATCACCAGATCTTGACCAAATTTATATAGGACTACCCTTGAGGTATCCCCTTTCTAACAAAAAGAAACATTGAAATCGGATCAGATGGTAAAGAATTATCACAAAACATACAAAAAAGTAAATAATTTGAAGATTTTCTCATGAACCTAATTATTAGATCTTGATCAAATTTATATGGGACCCTTTTTCTAACAAAAAAGAATCATTAAAATCGGACAATCGGACAAAGTGTCAAAGAATGAACTGAGAAGCTTCTCCTTTTTTTGAAGTCGGTTAAAATACAAGTTAGAAAAAAATTAAAAATTATTGTTAAACTAAATTAAATGTTGTGATATTTTTAGATTTTAAATATTATACCGTATCAAGACAAGGCACGTAGTTACTCTTCGCCCGAATAAGAATAACTGCTTGGACATGTCAAACGGAATACGTCTATATTATCTAGTGCCATATATGCACAGTGGCGCGCTAACACGGCCATCCTGAAATTGGGACGCTCTCGGCCCAATAATAATTATAACTCGATTTATAAGAATAATATTAGCTTTATTCCTAAAACATTTACAATAACGTAACTATAATAACTTATTAAGACGACTCGGCTTCATCCTGACGATTATCGTTCTGAAACAAAAGAAATCCCTATCAACAGAGGTTTTCTTTGTAGAAATATAAAATTCCTCATGACACTTCAAGGTTAAAATAACCGACCAGCAAATCATAATGTGACATTAAGGTCCAAGCACTCCAAGGCAGAAACGTTGCCGGCCCGAAAACCAAAATGTACATCAAGATCCAGGTACCCCAAGGTTAAAATAACCCGTCATATTTCTTTGCAATCAACACACAACCATAATATATCATTAAGGTCCAAGCACCCCAAGGCATAAACGTTGCCGGCCAGAAAACCAAAATGTATATTAAGGTCAAATTACTATGAACATCTGAAACTAGATAGTCGATCAGAAAACCAAAATGTTAACATCAAGGTCCAAGCACCCCAAGGCATAATCGTTGCCGGCCAGAAAACCAAGATGGTCCAGGCACCCCAAGGCATAATCGTTGCCGGCCAGAAAACCAAAATGGTCCAAGCACCCCAAGGCATAATCGTTGCCGGCCAGAAAACCAAGATGCAACATGAAGGTCCAGATACTCCAGGACTAAATAATTTCCATCGCTAACACGGCAAATTAATACAGTAATAAACATACCTTGACATTTTCATCCATATCAAAATAACTTTCTAATATCTCTGCGCATTCGTTCGGGAACCATTCTTTGGTCCATAGCCGCATTTGACTTGGAACAGCTACTGTCATTCGTATGGACTCGGAAACGTCGTCAACTCTTCGAAGTTCATATCTGCTATTTGGTAATTTTTTTGTTATTTTATAAGGTCCTACCCAACCAGATTCCAACTTTTTGGGTTTTAAAGCTTCTCTTGAAATCAAAACAAAATCTCCCACATTATATGATTTTGTGGAAGTTGATGAGTTCCTTTTAGCGTAGTTATCCTGAGCAGTTGCGTTTTCTGAGAGACGTCTATTAACAAACTGTCTCCATTTTTCACGTTCCATTGTGACTAGCGGTAATTTATCATCTGAGGCATTTTCAATGATCCGGCTTATCTCTGGTAGCCTGTTGTCACAACCAAAGAGAATTTGAAGTGGTGTCCTCTTAGTTGTCTTGTGAACTGTTGAATTGATTACCAGTTGAATTCTAGATACCATCGAACTCCATTGAACGGTACAGTCGGCCTGAACTCTTAGCAAGTTAGAAACAAATCGCATGTAACGTTCCACTTGCCCATTGGATTGGTGTACATAGGGCGTAATGAAATGCCACTCGATGTCCCATTCGAGATTATTTTGAATGGCTTTTAAAGAAGAAGCATTGTCTGTGATAATACGAGCTGGAGTGCCAACCAAAAACACAATATCCTGTACGCAATCGGCCAAATCTTCAGTTTTCAAGCTCTTAACAGCATATAAAAATGTATATTTTGAGTATGCATCGACTGCTATAAACACATGAGTGAACCCTTCTTCAGTTTTCGGCAAAGGTCCAAGAAGATCGACATGAATGGTATGAAAAGGGATATCTATCTTCGGAATGGAGTGAATTTCGTTGAAAACTCGACGAGGCTGGCGCTTTCGGGTAAGGCAGGTGAGGCATGAGTCAATATATTTTTTTACAAATTGACGCATTCGAGGAAACCAAAAATGTGAAGCTATACTTAAAATGGTTTTATCCAGACCAACATGAGCTTGCCCATCGTGATATTCCTTAATTAACGAATACCTGGCATTTTTGGGAACAAAATATTGAGTAACTTTTTCGGAGTTAATATTACTCAAATGACACAGGGTACTTCCAATAATACAAAACTGATTTTTATCTATTTCACCATTTTGTAATTTTTGCTTTAATTCGGTTGTTTCGCTATCTGTACTTTGTTGAATAAATAACCACCCAGACGGCATTAAGTTTTGACTACTTGAGTCTATTTCTTCGACAAATGGTATTTCAGAAATTTTGGTAATACAAACGCTTTTAAAAGTATCTTGACTTGGAATTGGTGGGTTTCGACTCAAATAATCAACATAAGCCATCTGGTCTCCAGATTTATGTAAAATAGTAAATTCAAAATCCTGAAGGTAAATCCACCAACGACTTACCCTTGGCACAAGGTTACGTTTATGTTGCGAATTTTTTAGAGCATTGCAATCAGTGACCAATGTAAAAGGCACACCTACAAAATAATGTCTAAAATGTTTTAAAGCATTTACTACCGCCAAAGTTTCAAGTTCGTATGAATGATATCGAGATTCCACATCTGTGGCTGCTTTGCTGAAATAGGATACTACTTTTTTTTTACCATCATGATTTTGAAAAACAATAGCTCCAAACCCACGACTACTAGCATCAGTATGGAGTTCTAATGGTAGATTTGGATTAAAAATTGCCAACACAGGTTCTTCAGAAAGAATTTTAACAACTTCATCAAAAGCTTTTGAATGTTCATTAGTCCAAGTCCAAGTTGAATCTTTCTTTAAAAGATTTGATAGTATTTTTGTTTTAACAGAAAATTGTGGTATGAATTTTCTGAAATAACCAGCGAGTCCCAAAAATTGACGAACCTCCCTGACATTATTTGGATGTTTCATCAATTTCAAGGTCTCTGTTTTAGAAGGACTTGGTTTAACAATCCCGTTTACTATTAAACGACCCAAATATTCAACTTGTTCTTGAAGAAATTTGCATTTATTTATATTTATGTAAAAACCATGGGACTTTAATGTTGTTAAAACTAACCGTAAATGTTCAAGACCTTGTTGCTTTGTTTCTGACGGAATAAGGATATCATCCATATAAACCAACGCAATACCCTTTAGAATTTCCGCCTGTAGAGCAGTGTTGATTGCTCGCTGGAAAATAGAGGGGGCATTAGCCAAACCAAAGGGCATTCGTAAATATTCAAATTGGCCATCTGGAGTAACAAAAGCAAGTTTTTCTACTGAATCAGGATGTACTTTAATTTGATGGAACCCAGCGGCCATGTCAAGAGTAGTGAAATATTTTTTATTACTTAGCTGATCGATTTGATCATCAATTCGGGGAAGAGGATACCGATCTTTTACTGTGATTCGATTGAGCGCACGAAAATCACAAACCAAACGAGAATCCCCATTTTTCTTCTTGACAAGGAAGGCAGGGCTTGCGTAAGGGGAATTAGACGGCCTTATAATTTCGTTTTTAATTAAATCGTCGATAAGATTTCGTACAGTCTCTCTTTCCACCATTGAGAATCGATAAGGGCGAAATTTGATCTCTGTATCAGATGTGAGACGAATTTTAAATTCCCCTGTTGTGATAGGAGTGGGTATCTTATTTCCAGAAGAAGAAATGTCGTTAAATTCTAGAAGTAACTCTTCCAATTGCTTTTCAACGAGATTTGAAGGAACATATTCCAAAATAGGTGAACTTTGAGTAAATTTTAAAGACATTCCAGGAATGTTTATAAAATCCAAACCAATTATTGCATCACAAGGAATATAATCATTTGAAACAATATGCATTTTAAGAGGAAATTTAAATTCTTTTTTAAGATTTATTTCAACATTGACTACACTCTTAGACGTAAAGGTGCGGTTACCAACGCCTTTAATAGTCATATGTTCGTAAATTGGCAAAGAATACATATTTTTAACAGCAGATTGACGCAATAAAGACACTTGAGCACCAGTGTCGATTAAAACTTCATAATCGTGATCATCAATATTAAGTGAAAACAAATTTAAATCTGACGAAATAGGTGTAGGAGAATAGCACAAATTAACCTTCTTATAATGATTACCTTTTTGCTTTTTTCTAGCAAAACAATTATCAATTACATGTCCGGGTTTTTGACAAAAATCACAAGTATTACTAGTGTTGGGTTTAAAATCATCTCTTTCACGTTTAAGACCTTTGCCTTGAGTACTTTTTTGGGGGCATAAAAATCTTGGATGTCCTAAAAGACCACAGCTATAACATTTTAAAAAAGAATTTTTTACTTGATTTAAACTTTTGTTCGGTGCATTATTTGAAACTATAGGCACAAAGGAACTAATTTTATTGCTAACTGATGGTTTAGTTTGAATTCGGCATAAATGAGAAATAAGATTAGTCACAGATGAATGACCAACTTGTGTCATCTGAGCTTGAAGACTTACATCCTTTATGGTAAAGCAAATCATGCTAACGATTTGACTTTGAGTGAAAGGTAATTTTAGGGCATTAATTTTTTGAAGTTTTAAACGGGCATATTGACCAAACGTTGGACAGCCCTCAGAAGAAAAAGAAATTGCGTCATACATCAATTTTCCAAAATTAACTGTACCTGCGAAGCTCTCACATAAATCGATTTTTAAATTTGCCCATGAGCGGCGGTCAATCGGACTCCAAACGTTAAACCATTCACCTGCCTCCCCTTCAAAACAACCTCCTATTTGAGCCATAATAGTGCTGTCACTCCATCCAAGTTCAGACGCCATCTCCGATATTTCGTTAACCCATTGTTCAGGATCATCTCGCCGCGGCTCAAACTTTGGCAAGTTAAGTCTTTCATGAGGCACTGAACGATTTAGGAAATCCCGTAGCAAAGTCGTTAATGTATTTTCGACAGAAACTGGTTGAGTAATATGATGTTCATCAGTCATTTTGTTCAATATTATACGCACAGTTTTCGTTTTAACGTAAACTTTACTTCAAAAAAAAAAAAAAAAAAAAAAGGAAAGCAAACTCTATATTTTTAACTGCACAAAAACACCACTGTTCACAAAAAAAGTAAGTGTTTGAGCGAAAATATTTTTTAGACTACCTAATCGACAACCGATATAAAAAAATGACAATGACTTAATTCATGTTTGAAAGCGGCATCAAATCAAACAAAAATAAATAAATAATAAAAATAAATAAAAGACGCTGAAATACATTAGCTATTGACAAAATATACTTAGCTGAATATCTTCTTATAACGTGAAATCAAATAGTCCCATCTTTAAAAACACAACTCTGCCATTTTTCTTTGACGGTCAACTTTTATCTTCATGATATTATAAACAATTTTTAGTCGCGACGGCTCGAGCAGTATAATAAATTTTTAGACGTCGATTTTAAATAATGGATTCTTTGTATCCCACTTTCTGATTTTAGATTTTAAATATTATACCGTATCAAGACAAGGCACGTAGTTACTCTTCGCCCGAATAAGAATAACTGCTTGGACATGTCAAACGGAATACGTCTATATTATCTAGTGCCATATATGCACAGTGGCGCGCTAACAGATATATCTTAAAAAAATGTTTTTAGATTAGATTTTCCAATGGGGTTATTTAGTAAATTTTGAGCTCAAATTATTTATGGTTGGTTTGAAAGCCAGGCGACAGGTGTCGCAAGGGAGTAACGTAATTTCAGATAGAAATTAATATTTGGGGATCATTGGACATTTCCTTCAGAAATATAACAATGTTACAGGTATATTGACTTGACTGTCGTTTAGTTACAGTGTCAGAAGTGAAACATAAAACTTATCTAAGTAAATAAATGTTATTTGTTGACTAAATTAAATACAAACATTAAAAGCAAGGTCAACATTAACCTTTTTTTTTTGATCCTATTAAGAGATCATTAAAAACAAGAGTTTTTTTTATATACACATTTAGTTTGCATAATATATTTATGCAACTGGAAAACTTTGGTACATACTTGTAAAACAATTCCAATGTGCCCCATTTATCGAAAAACAACTACTAGACTAATTTTGTTTAAAGAAATCGAATTGCCACGCATTCACAGTGTTATCCACGTACTTGTCAAATTAATATGGGAGAATACGGGAGAGTCTTGTTATAAGGATTGTTTATGGTTATAATTCGGAATTGACTTAACATAAGGCTCTAAAAAGAACAAAAGGCTTTCAAAATTACATTAAGGAAGTATATTTGCATTTTTATTGTCAATTATTATGTTTTATGGATTTTTTCTGGTTGCAACTACTATTATTGTAGCGAAAGGTTATTTAATAATAATATAATAATAATCTTTATTCAGCATTTTTGTTTTTTTGATTACATCATATTTGTAGGTACATTTAAATAATTTTAAATTATTAGAGTAATTGACAGGTACCTTATACATTAAAAGTATTTGCTGCCCATTTATGACCATGTGGTTGCGCATGGGCTGCCGAATTACTAACTTTTTTTTGAAATCATTTTTTTTTTTATACATTATTATAGCTTGACTTGTATAAGTTCATAAAATCTAATTAAATTAATTAAATAATACATATTAAATTATAAACTGAATAATAACAATATAAAATTAGCTAAAAAACGCATCATTTAAAATACAAAATACATATGAAATATAAATAATAAAAAAATACAAAATAAAAATATCACGTAAAAAGTATACAATTACAACTAAATTATAATATATAAGTTCGAATACTTGTATATTTAATCAATTATTTCTCTTTGCGTTTTTCTATCCGAATTAATAAGAAATTTTTTGATGAGAGATTTAAAGAGTTCAACGGAATTTATGATTTGTAAATATGCCTTGTACATATCCGGAAGATAATTAAATATTTTTGCACTTAAATAAATATAAAAACGTTGTGCTATTGTTTTATTTACAAGATGGGTACCAACTTTTCCTTTATCCTTGCTTCTTGTATCATAGTTATGGGTAATTTTGTTTAATAATTGTTTATTTTTTTAGATTAGTATTATAACTGAGTATATGTATAATTGTCGTATATCCATTATTTTTACTTCCTCGAACAATGCATCTGTTGAGTATCTAACTTTTTTGTTGTGTATTATTTTTAGAATTCTCTTTTGTAATATTTCAAGTTTGGATATGTGATTTTTGGTTGTAGCACCCCAACAGACGATTGCGTATTGTACACGACTTTGGACTAAAGCATAATAAATAGTTCTTAGGTGAGTAACTTGTAAAATATTTTTGAGGTATTTAAATTTAAATAAAAGAAGTCTTAAGGTTTTTGTTAAGTTATTTATATGTGCGTCCCAACGTAAATGACAATCTAGGGTAACTCCTAAATATTTTATTTCATTTTTTTTTCCAATGTTATTTTCTTTTTATTATAAGTTAAGCTAATGTTACTAAATTGAGGTAGATTATTAGAGTAGCTGACAAATGGTAAAACAAAAGATTTGTTGTAATTTATGGTTAATTTTTTATGGGAACACCAGTCTATTATTTTCTTTAAATCTCTTTCAGTTTTCCGTTTTAGATCGTCCCCAGTTTCTGCTTCATAAAAAATCGCAGTGTCGTCTGCAAAACTTACAGGAATTAATTTACAGGAATACATTATTTATTTACAGTATGACAACGGTTTAAAGCTGAAATTATATTAGTACGACTTGGTTCAAACATAAAAAAACGTTCTCGCACCTCAGATAAACTCGCACAAACCATCCCCACCCAATTTAGCAGCAGTCTCGCTCTGTCTGCCTAATATAAAACGTAATCTACTAGGGTTATTATAAATTGAAGTTAATGTTACCTTTTAGCCAACTAATGGCATCTATTTGGACACGTGTGATACGCGTATTGTTATAGACTCCTTATAAAAATATTTTAAAGTGTTATTATTCGCTCCGTGCGCGACAGCAGCGCCAATTCGTTTTGGTACTAATGGACTATTTCTGCGTATACTGACTAATAGAATTTTTAATAGAACACGTAATTAAAAAGTATATATGTAAGTTTTAATAAAAGTATATGGATTTGTTAAACAAGTAAAACATTAATTTATTATTATATATTTTTATCGCTTAAATTAAAGAAAATTATGTATAATCAATAAAAATCAATAATAAAATATGGGCAGGCAACAATATTTACTGGAAAATGTATGAGAAGTTGCCTAAGTCTAATAGGTTGTCATTGAAGAATTAGCCTATTCTGTCAAAATAAAAAAATACCATTTAATAATAGCGTGAAGTTAAAATGTATAAAAAGAGGATTATTATTTATATTTTCATTTTTGTTCGAAAGAAAACATAGAATGAATGATTAAAACAGGTTTCCCATCAGTAAGTCACAAAATTGCATTCCAGCCACATATTATAATCAAAGCAAGAAATCTTGAAATCTAGTCCTTGCTGAATGAACATTTAAGAATAAAGGGATATTAAAGAACATCGAAAAATGATAATTTATTGTTTATTTAAAACATTTTAAGTTTCTGATGTCTACTATTTCCAGCATTACTGTTATTATTACAAAAATAAAGGTAATTTTTCTTCCTATTGTACACCTATCTATTTATTTCTTTGATTTAATTTCCACTTTGCTACTGAAATTTTTTATATATTCTGTCTCTGATACTCAGTGTGTGGGTGTATTGTTCACATCGTTCCCAGAAAAATAAAATTTACCTGGTATGTACCAATAATTTAATTATAAAAGTGAACTAGTAGAGTAATCTGATAATAAAGAAGACAATCAAATTGAAAATTTAGTAGATTTCAAATACATACATGTAAATTTTCATCATTATTAAAAATTAACCTAGTTCTACACATTAAAAGTGTACACAAATTTTAATAAAAAAGTGGTTTTATGCTTAATCAGATCACTTTTATCAGAAGGTTCATAGGATATCTAAAGGTGGCCACATACCTTAAAAGTTTACACATTTTATACCAGTACCAATGTACAGTTTGATTTATTTTATTGCAAACTATGGAAAACGGCAGTATTAAAGAGTCTGAATTTGCGCAATTATATCAATTAATATTAAAAGCCAACAAAGAGCAAACTGAAGAATTGAAATTAGAACTACAAAAAACTACAAATTCACTTACTAAAAAAGTGAATGATGCAAATAACGAAATATCAATATTAAAACAAAAGTGCCAAGAACTTGAAAGAAGAGCTAAGAAAAATAATATTGTAATTTTCGGCATTAAAATTGAGGAAGGGGAAAATATTATAGATAAGACTGTAGGAACGTTAAATGACAATCTAGATTGTAATATAAAGCACAGTGAAATAAATAATATATTTAAACTTGGAAAATCTGAAAACGCTCCAGTATTGGTAGAATTCGCTACATATCTAAAAAAATCAACTTTGTTTAAAGATATTAATAAATTAAAAGAGCTTAGAAAAAAGGGCTTGTCTTTAAGCGATGATCTCTCTAAGGAAGATCGAGAAAAAATAAATATTTTAACACAACATCAGAAAACTGCCAAAGAAAAAAATTTAGATGCTAAAATTAAGGGTTTTAAGCTGATTATCGATGGAAAATCATATTCTATAGATGAATTAGAAGAAAGATCTGGAAGCGAAGACGAAGAAGAAGAAGAAGAAGAAGAAGAAGAAGAAGAAGAAGAAGAAGAAGAAGAAGAAGAAGAAGAAGAAGAAGAAGAAGAAGAAGAAGAAGAAGAAGAAGAAGAAGAAGAAGAAGAAGAAGAAGAAGAAGAAGAAGAAGAAGAAGAAGAAGAAGAAGAAGAAGAAGAAGAAGAAGAAGAAGAAGAAGAAGAAGAAGAAGAAGAAGAAGAAGAAGAAGAAGAAGAAGAAGAAGAAGAAGAAGAAGAAGAAGAAGAAGAAGACTACAGAAGTTAAGATGTTAAGTTGTTTTTCTCTCATATTCGTAAAGCCATATTGTGCTCTAGATTGAATAATTATTAAGTGAACATGCAGGGCACATCTATACATCGAAAGATGTATAGGTATGTCTATCATAATACTGGTTGAGTGGAAGAGCAAAACTCTGATTTTTATCAGAGATTTTGAACTCTGCCATTTGGCAAACTATTTGTATTTATATATTTTTTTTTCTTTCTTTGTATCAGGTACTTAGTTTGGCCAATAAAAGCATTTATTATTATTATTATTATTATTATATAAGTTTCACTGTTTTTTTTGCTAGTATTTGTACAATTTTCAACACAGCAACTCCGGTTGCTTATTGTATTGTTTTTACCCACTTTTTTGAAAAAAAAGTAAAATGTATACGTTTATTTGATATGCCAAAATTACAAAATATTGCCCTAAAATGCACAAATTATCCGCAGCTAGCGCTTGTATCGCTTTTGCTTCCCTTTCCATGACTTCGCACGGAGCGAATATCTGTGATTGTTCGTTAACAATACAATTTTGTAAATGCGTTTAGTTAGATACTAATGTTTGTTATCATCATTGTTTTTTTGTTTTTTTTAGCTCGTATTTAGGTTTTACCGAAAAGTTTATTTAATAAATTTTGCAGTTTTCTCTATTGTTGTAATTCCTTTAACTAATACTAAAAATAACAAAACATGAACACAAAACCAATTTTAAAATACGTTTTTACGGGACGTTTGAAAATTTTAGGTACAGACCTGTAAATACTCTGTAAAGTGGTTTACGGGTATAAAAATTATAGAAACGTGAAATAAATATTTATTTAAATAGGTTAAGAATGAGTGTCAATTAAATAATTAACATTAGTTAACATTAAAAATCCATAATATTCCATTTTTAACCCACCAAAGGCGCAAAAACTACATTTAAATTCAAAATTTGAGTAGTAAAATTAATTGTAAGCGAAATGTTGAAAAGTAAACTGTATAAATGACTTTTTTTTTACTATTTTCAACTATGCCAATAAATTTTAAAAATGTCGATGTACAGCTGGATATTTCTTTTGGCTAAGATGTCGTATGTCGTTTGGTTCCTGTAAGAAAGCCATATGTACCAAGTATCAAAAAAAATGTACTGGGTGGTTTATTAGTTATGTTAGTTGAAAAATCGATTTTTTATGATTACAATAAATTTTTAATATTTAATTGATAGGCTTAACATTACTGTTCCTACCCTCACTACTATTATAAAATAAACTCCCACTTGTAGTATCATTTACTTAGTACGATGATAAATCTGTATGACATCTCCATCCCTACCCACTTGCCTGTTTGCTAGATTACGTTTCTTGGGAGATGTAAAATCTCACCAAACATATTTGCACCAAAGTAACTTTTGTATACAATGATTTTTAAGTATTTATATTTTTACCTTAGAGATAAGTTCGTCGTGATTGGCTAAATGGGCACGACAATGGATGCACGAATACGTGCGATGGCATTGCGGCAAATAGGCCTGGAACGTCTTGACCATGTTGACTTGGCCTCGGCTGCCACTGCTGCTGCTTGCTGCTGAGCTGCTGCTGCTTGTGGTGCTGGCTGCGACGGCAGGCCATGCGGATTTGTCACACCTGAAAACAAGAATAACAACACTTACACAAACGGTCTTGCAAAAAATTTAAATTAATTTATTTCTAATCAAAAATTTCTGTTTCAAAGCGCTTATTAGAGTGAATTTATGCGGTAAGTATTTAGCATACAGTATGCTGGTTTAAATTAAAGGAATAAATTCATTATTTTGTGAACTGGCCACTGACAATGAAATGAAGAACCTGTAAACACAGACCTTCGTGCCGTAACACGTCACACTAACCAATTTAAATAATACAAGGACTTAGAAAGATGTATGTAATTTCTTTAATAATACATATCCCAACCGAGAATCAATTTCAAAATCCACAATTAGCCAAATTGAGAGAATTAAAACTTGCATTTTAAAACTTAAATACATGAATTTGTCGAAGAAATATTATTTATTATACAACCAAATTTAAATCAAGTGCTCAAATTTATGTCCTTCAGCTAAAATACACTGGGAAAAACTCTTTTCAAACTTTTTCTATTTTTACAATCTCAATGCGTATTCGTTCTTTGAGTTCATTTTGTGGTCTATTTTGGTACTGTTTACATTTCAAATATCCCCATAAAATAAAATCAAGAAGACTTTAATCTGGAGATCTAGGTGGCCATTCTATTGATCCTCTTTTACCTATCCACCGATTTGGAAATACGTTTTCCAAGTAGTTTCTCATCAAGATCGCATTATGAGGAGGCGCACCTTCTTGCTGCAGCCACAATCTGTATCTGTAACGTGTGGAGGGTGGGTTACCCCAACGGCACTTAGACCTCACTAGGCCCATTGTGCATCCTCCTAAGACGATGGTCACCTCCTAGCTCCTGAGCCAGCCTACAGATTTAATGTAGTTGACAACGTCGCCAAGAGGTGCTTCTCTTATATCGGCTGGTGTTAGCGATACTCGCCGAACACAAATCTCCTAATAAATGAGAGCGTCGAAAAATCGTAGAGGATATGCTCAATCGTCGCATCTTCTTGTTCGCACCCTCTACAGAGTGCGGATTCTGACAGCCCCATGATGTGGAGATGCTTCCGTACTTGGCAATGACCAGTCAGAATGCCTGTGACTAGGCGCAGATTCTGTCTAGTCATAGTCAAGTATTTGTTTGCTGCACTGTTATCAGGATAACTTAAAAGTTCCCTGGCAACTCTGCAGTTTCTTGTTTCATCCCATCTTTCCTTGAATTTCACAAGGGAATGTTCTTTAATTAGGTCTGTCACTACCGATTTTGTCAATCCAATAGAAGGTCTTCTTGGCCAGCGAATCAGCAAGATAGTTACCCTTCCCTGTTTGCAGAATGACCAGTTCATCTGAATATGCTATTGTGTAGTGACTGTCATTATTGAGGCGGCTGATGAGAGTGTCGAGGACCATGTTCCACAGCAGAAGTGATAGCACCCCATGACTCGCAACTAAGCCTCTTATATTCACATCTTCTACACTTATGTTTACTGATCGCTTTGAGAGCATGTATGTATCCACCCACTAACCATCTGTGGAACTTTGCTGTGTGAGTATTATCTTGGGGAAGGTAGTTTATCAGAAACACCTTTTATGTCTATGAAAACATCCAAGGCGGACTCCTTATTATCCAGGGATCTTTCTATCGGGCCAGCAACTAAATGAAGGGCTGAATCAGTAGACCTGCCTAGGGTGTATGTATGTTGGTTTGGGTGTAGTGGTGTTGTAATCACCGCATCCCTTATGTATCTTTCGCATAGCCTTTCCAATGTCTTCATAGAAAACGATGTCAGACTAATTGGTCGGTATGTTTTTGGGACACAAATAATTTCTGTTTGGGATCAACCGGTTCAATTCGGGGATCAAGAAGTTTTGTAAACATTCTAAATATCGAGGACCTATTAAGGTTTCTTCGAAAAAGTATAATCTCTGCTGGGTCTCTGCTATTTTTTTCCATTATAATTTCGTAACATTCAACTAGTCTATCAAAATCTTATTCCAAAAGTTCCTGTACTAAACCTACTCCTTTATCTAGCGTTTTAAGAACTATTGAATGGACAATAGCATTATCTAATGCTACTTCTCGTGAACTGGTATAGAGAACTTCTTTAAAGACTAGCAGTACATCTAGTTTCTTGTTTTCTAAAATTGGTTTTTACTACCTTTTGGGAGGTCATTTACATGACGAATGACTCAAAAATAACTTAGATATATCTTTTTTGTGTCCTTGTTTTATCTTCTATTTCACTCAATTTCATGTTGATGAATAGCTTCAAATACTTTTTGAATACGTCTACTATTATTGTCATTACCCTTAAGAGCAAACCGGACCTAATACAAAATTGTATTTGTATGCACACCACTGGGCATACTTCGTGATATTATATGTATAGAGAATATTGAGATCTTTAAATGTGTGTAAGGCAGCACTCAATAGATACGTTTAGGAAAAAAAACTACTAGATATTTATAAAACAAAAAGCAGCAAACTTTCATACATTTAATATAGACTGGCGCATAAATGTTTTTTGAAATATCCTTTAAAAATTTTGAAAATAAATACTTTTTGAAGGTTTACAAAATATTCAAGGTTACTCCACTTTAAGTTTTATTGTTGGTATTTCCTGAAAATTTCACAAAAATCGGCCTAAAAATAAAGGCTCAGAAGGAATTATAAAATTTTCAAGGTGTTCGATTTAGTCTTAACCACTTAATAGAAAGTTTTGATTTTCAATGTAGAAAATTTGATAAGGAATCTAGTTTTTTTTTAAATTTATCTCTGTTTACTGGTTTCTATTTTCAAATTATCAAATTTATTTTTGGGTATCAACTAATACATGACAAAAATAATTAATAATTTGTCTTAGGAAATCAATTGGTATTTCATTATTATAATTTGTTTGACAATAAACAAAAATCAATTACTTGGGCATATTGATATGGCTAAATAGATATATAAAATAACTTTCAAATGATATCTAGTAACACCCACATTTCTATTAAAAAAAAAATCGATGACACTGACACGTTCAAAACGATGACGTCAAAAATAAAAAAGTAATCTGACAAAACGCCCGTTTACAAATAAAAATCGATGGGTTGTGAATTATCGTAATTGGTAACTTTATTCTGTTAACACGAGTATGATTATTATAATAATAAATTAAACATCAACAATATTTTTACAATAGAGCAAGTTTGAAACATATTGTCTTGATTTTCGCAAAACTTTTTCAAATCTTGGAGATTCTGGTACTTGGAGATTCCGGTGATATTTCAGATTTGGTAATTCAAATTGACTAACTGGAACTTCAGGAGTTCATTGCTTTTATTTAGGTATTACCACAAAAGTAGTAGACTCTGTTATAAGATTCACGATACTGTATCATCCTGGGCATTCCTTCCAATATTGTGATCTCTTTTATTGGTCTGCTACTTTTATAAAAGTATTTTGTAAGGATCGAAATATATTGTGTAAATTTGAATACGCGTGATTTTGTCCTGTCATTTAGAATATGTTCATTCCATTTAGATGGAGTTAAATTGAAGCCTTGGTTAATTAGTCCCATATTACGATCACATTCTAAGTAACTATATCACCTGTAAATGTCATTTTAATTTTCACGTCTGCTCTGTATTAAATACGTGATCGCCACTAATCGCCGGAGGACATTAATCTTTTTTTATTATTTATTGCTCTGAACACGTTTATTAAAATACTCTAAAATGTAAAATGGTTAGAGGGTGTAACACTCATATACTGTAGAGATACCCTAAGGTTAACTTATTCGGCGTTTATACCCAACCCTTCAATAAACGTCACTGCTCAGATCAGAGAATGAAGTAGGAACGACCTATGCTTTTTCACAACGAACATCGGACTGTCGCTTTTGCAGCGTAGACTGCGTGGAAAATGAATCCGCAGAGCACATTCTATGTAACTGCTTCGCCTTGGAAAGAATTAGGTTCCAGGATCCAGGATCCAAATTCACCCAACTTGAGCCCACCAACTTTAAACAAGTCTCATCCAACTCACCCATCAAAAGGTGTGGCTTGTACGGCGCACTATAAGTTAGGTTAGACAATAGCTACAATAGATCCATCTAGGTCAAAGTGGAAGGCGACGAGATCATCTCAATCATTTTCAACATAACCTATAGTCCCGATACAAAGTTTTATTCATTAATTGTATTAAGAATTCATAAAATATGACAACTCGATAATTTACAGCTTGCCTACCAGATCCTTATAAAATTAAATGAAATTGATGGTAATATAATATAGTAAAGAATTAAGCTATATAAAGAAGTTGATTGGAGAAGAAAAAAATATTTGAAAAATGCATGTTATAAAACAGGGATAAGGGTTAACCAAAAATCGCATAGCTCTTGAGGACACTGAAGTGGAAAAAATATTGTTTGATTCTTTGTTGCATAACAATATACGAAATTATTACATTGTGAGTGATATAATCAATATTACCAAGATTTAGAAGTTTAAGTGTTTGGAAAATCGGGAAATCTTCCTGAAGATGTGTACAGGGTATTTCAGATTGAAATGTACATATGTTAACTGTAGATATGTGACACTTTGATAATTCGAAATCACCCATTTTATTAATGTGTCCAGCATATCTCATTATTTAGATACAGGGTATTGTATAGATTTGAACAACTTCCAGATAGATTTTAATCGACATAACAAAAATAATGCCATATAGAAAATTGTAAAGTTTGGTATGGACATATTAAAGACTTGAAGATGAATACAATTCACAGAAAGTATAAAGTAGATGGGATGACCATATGATCAAGTGTTCAAAGAATAAACCTTTCAAGGATCAGTTGAAGTAAAATATCTGAAGAAACAAAGAGCTAGGAATAGATTGAACTACGAGGGATGTCTTTTTAGTTTTGCATACAGGGACATAGAGGGTGCCACAAATCAAAAGTCAGTATCAAAAGTAAACCTCTATATTTAGTCATACATTTTAAGTTTCAGTGCGATACGTATAGTGTTGTAGCTACAGTGAATTGTCAAATTTCACAAGTTATTCGAACTATGGAACTAAATCGAGAAAATTTTCGGGCAATTATTTTCACAAACTTTAAAAGAAAATTATCTCAATATCTGTTTTCGGCAATGAAGCACCACATCAGTCAACAATAGCACCCAAGAAAACGTCGATGCTGTGCCCAATGCTCATCAAGGAAGATCGAGATGTAACGTATCGCGAGATTGAAGCATCATTTGGGATTTCAAAGAACTCAATTAAAAACAAATTGCTTAAAGAATTGCGTGTAAAAAAATTAGTTTCCGGTTGGATACCGCATCTTTCAACGGATGAAACTCTAAAAACGTGTACAGCATCGTCAGTGATGATAAATCGTGGATTTACTCATACGAACCCGAAAATAAAGTGCACCCAATCGTTTGTTTGGATGTTTCAAGGCGAAGAATATCCGACAGTCATCCGTTCTCGAAGCGTGTCCAAAAGGTCGCGATATTTGTCTCAAAAGCAGATAATGCAGCAACAATCTCTCTGCAAGATCAAAGAACTATTACTGCCAATTGGTACGCAACCATTTATTTGCCGGATGTAACTTTCTGAAAATCAAGAACTGACTGCGTAGTCACAGCTTCCCGTAAACAAAGAAGCAGTCGATGCCTTCAAAAAAGCACTTTTGACTGTACCAACATAGGAGTGGAATAAGTGCCTGCAGAGTTCGCGCGAATGCAAAGTGCATTAATCATCGTGGAGAATACTTTGAAAAACATCTATCTACTGTTTTATACCTGCTCTATATATATTTAAAATTCAACGCTTATAAAAGAAAAGTAACATTCTGAATGAAATGTACCTACAATATTTTATTATACAATCATCCATATAAATATTTAATAAATAAAAAAACTAAATCTAAAATATAAATTATCAAGTTTTTTTTTACTTTTATAACCTTAAAATTAATCATTACTATTCAATTTTTAAATTCGTCTCTCATAGGTAGGTATAAAGCGTTTTGGAAAATCTTATGAGCTCGTTATTTATTTAACCATTTGCAAAACTTTTCTGAATTTGCTAAACTAAATATACGGTATATTTTTTAACAGCTTCGCAATTATGTAGTTAATAATTCATAGCCACTTACAGTGAACTTTTAATATACATATTAAACTTAGTTATACGATTTTAATGGAATTTAGTCTACAATAAGAGCAAGCTGTAATGATGATATAATGGTATAGCGCTTTGTGAAAATAACAGTTATTTGTTGTTATTGTGTAATGCCCAAGACCTTCGTTGAGCCAGAGACATTTAAATATACAGAATAACGGTTTTAACCATTTTTTAAGATCTACGTGAAAATTTTTCATATATTATACAACTAGATGACTGAAATTTCTCGATTATACGAAATGTATTGTATAGTCTAGAGGAGAACGTAGTACAGGTTCAAGAAATAGACATTTTATTTATACCTCGTCTTTCAATGCTTATTTGTAGTCAAAATGAAAATTTTAATACAATCGACCTAATAAAAGTTTTCATTAAGACTTAATCATGTTTCCATGGTTTTTACTGCAAATAAACATTTTCTTTTGACAGATAAGTCAGACTTTATTTATTCATAGCCGTATCGTATGCATTTTAATTGATTCGGAATTTTGTATTAGTATATATTATAATTTTGTAGTTTTATAAGAATGGCGAGTGCATTAGAAAATATTGCAAGCACAAGTACGCGTAAACGACATAGTGAACAGAGGTAAAGCATTATCTTTAAGAAAAAAATATCGTACTTAATGTATTTAATAATCTTCGAAAGAACTGGAAAATCCTGTACGTACAGTATAATAATATTGTCTCGAGGCAGTTCAAAATAGGTTTTTGAGGATATATCTGCTTTTAAAATGAACCTGCCACTTGTTTCGTTTATATACAGATGCATATAAAATTATACATTCGCAAAAGTTTTGATTCTTATTTAAATTCTTCTAAATCAATCACATAGATTAACTGTATTTTTTTTTTCAGTATAAAATATTTTTTCTGAAAATGTAACTTCTTAGGGTCAATGGTATTATTTTATGATTTTAGATAATTCTTATTATTTAAATTTGTTTGCTTTCACATTATTTCTATTAATACTATTATTATCTTTTGTCAATAACTGCTCTATAAACATTGTCTTCTTTATATCTTTGTCTGAACAAGGATCATTCCCGTTAAAATGGAAAACATTATACGAATATTAAAACGGTATATAAGCCTTAAAAAATAATATATTTTAATGCAAAATTATATTCAAAATATTTGTAGGTAACCAGAAAAATAGGTACCTGAAGGTGACATTTGGAATTTTCTTCAAATCTAGTAGTTAGTCATAGGATAAATAGAATAGATATATTCATATTTCGTTTACATCGTAAAAATCAGGAAAAAAGCTTTGTTGTCATCATATTATAGGTACTTCCTGTCTATTTTTGATTATGTGTTGTTCGCTAGAAAAATTAAAAATAGCACACTTTTAGAAACACGATTATAAGTAAAAAAAAAAAAATAGCTAAAACATGCCTTAATGTTGTATATATTTGTCTTTTAGAACACTATGATTTAATCTAGGTATTTTTCGAGTTTGAACCTTAAAAGTTTACAAATACAAACAATGGCAAAAGCAAAAAAATACTTCTAGGGGAGTAAACAAGATGATTTTGTAGCGTTAGTGAGGGCAATGAAATTTAATCTTTTGAGAAAATGATTGTTTTATAAATGTGAAGTTATAATGTAGAAAATGGTCATGACTTTGGTAATAAAGATACATTCACGTAAAGGTAAGTGGGATAGGTAGCAACATGAGAAAAGAAGGAACCAGCTTAGTATGGGTCTTGATTTCAGGAGAATAGTGAAAGGGATAGCAAAAGAAAAAAGTCACAAACAATGGAAGAGAACTAGAATGGCGAATAATAAAAAGTACAAAAGACATGTACCTAAAATGTATGTAAGTGCTCTTATAATGGTAATAATGATGACGATGCTAGACACCTTAAAGATTCAACTACTAACTACTTCAAAATTAATAATCGTTAGACGATTCTAGTGGTAATTTTTATATGCACTATGTTAAAATTTAAAACATGTTAAAAAATAAGTATGTTAAATAAGAAAAGTAATTTTGTAAATTCGTGTTTAATTTTAACATGCCACAATTAATACATTAGTTTCATTTGTTCCGAAAAAATCTATTCTATACGCAGAAATATGTTAAAACAATTTAAATACAACTTTTTTCAGTTTGTTAGAGATATTTTCAACTTCTAATTTTTCTCACCGATTGCTTTTTTTTTAACCTGATGAATTAGGTTGTGGTTTAAAGCCCACTTGTAATGAAGCTCTAGGGTTATTGTACCCCTCACACTTTCTATCCCATCAGATTGATTTTCTTGATGAATTCAAGAATATGTCTGATGGGCGCTTTCGCGATTTCTTCAGGTTCCGGATATTGTACCCCGAAGTACCATTCCCGTTCCTATTTAAGGTTCCGGCAGTAGCATAGTATGTGAATAGGAGTTTCGTCCTCCTCTTTACATATTCTACATAGGGAGTCATCAGATATCCCTAAGAGATTTAGATGTCTTCTAAGGCCGCAGTGTCCCGTAAGGAGTCCTATTACGGCCTCGAGTTCGCTTCTGCTAAGGTTTAGCAGTTGATGTTGTCTGCTCGTGGATGGCACCTCTATGAATCTTTTGGACTGTCCAAGTCCAGGTAGTTCCATCCAGAGCCTATGGTGTTCTCTTTTTATTTGTTCCTTAACACCCATTTAACATGTTGGTATGAGATACCACATACATAAGAGTTTTTTCCGCTCCCTTCCTTGCTAGGAGGTCTGCTTTCTCGTTTCCAAACACTCTCTCATGTCCTAGCACCCATTAAAGGGTGGCCTTGTTATGTTCTGCCAGGGCCTGGAGGGACTGTTGGCAATCAAATATTAATGTAGATTGCACTTCTACCCTTTTCAGTGATTTAAGGGCATGACTTTGGCGCAGGCATTTATTGCTGTTACTTCAGCCTGGAAGACTGTTGTCAGTGACCCCAGGTTCAAGCTAATTGTCCTCCCTGAGTTCACATGGTAGATCCCAGCTCCTGTGCTGTTTTTCATTTTCGAACCGTCTGTATACCAGATTGATTCATTTTGTTTTTCCCTATTTTCCCGGCTTTTGGCCCTTCCTGGTATTTGAATATCAAAAGGTTTCCTGAAGTCGTGAATAATGGGCGTTCTAGCCGATGGCATTCTTAGTACCGGATTTTGTTTTAATTTCTCTAATATCATTGTGTGGTGTCTTTTTCTCGAAAGTTCCCATCCAAATCCATTAGTAAACAGCCTGTATGCCGCCGCCATAGTCTCCTTCTCCACCACAAGGTGTAGTGGAGGAAGACCTAGTTAGCAGTAGCTCCATTGCTGCTGTGGGCGTAGTTCTAAATGCCCCTGTTATTATTAGACAGGCTAGTCTTTGTACCTTGTCCAATTTTCTATTAGCTGTTATGCTTTTAGTCTTGTGCCACCATATGACTGATGAGTAAGTTATAACAGGTACTACAACCATAGTATCAAGGCCAGTGCATCATACTTGATTTAAGCCCCCATGCGTTCCCTACCATCCGTCTACAGGCCCATAGTATTCTTACAGCTTTTTCTGTTGTTTTTTCTATATGGCTGCAGAAGCTAAGCTTGTCATCACGAGTGATTCCAAGATATTTAACCTCTTTTGCCATTTTTAGATTTTGTCCCCACATATAAAGCTCCTTTATTCCTTGAAGGTTCCTTTTTCTTGTGAATGCATCAACAGAGGTTTTCGTCGGGTTTATGGACAATCCCTCTTTTAGGCACCATCTTTTGACGATATTTAGTGCCCACTGCATCCTTTCGGATACAACAGACCCACATTTACCGTTTACTACGATGCTTATGTCGTCTGCTGATGATGGTCAACGTTGACCGAAACTAGTTAAGCGAGATATTTATTTCTCAATAACAAGTATAATCAATTAAATTAAAACTTTGGTATTTACTACTAAGAATAATTAAATATTGCTAATTAAAAATTAAATATTAAAACGGTATTAATGCTATGTTTGCACCTACATGTTCTTAACTTCAAAAGTTTCGATGGCATATTAAACGGCATTTTGATTTGTCATATTTTGATTTTTGATCAATAATAATAATGCGTAAGAAAAAAATTTAGTATTTTTAATTTTAATTTTGACATTAATTTGGGGGAGGAGATTCACGACTTTCTTATTTTTGCTTATACAGGGAGGTGGGTGGGGGGTCTAAAAACATTGAAAGTTTGCTTATATAATACTTGAACGTTCCGTTTGACAGTTCTTAAAATTTAATCTTCTTTTCTTTTGAAATTTCTATAATATTCAATGTACCTATGTTTATATCGTTGAAAATTTAAAGCATACATTTAATTTTTACAGAATTACAATTAATGATAAAATCTATAAAAATAAACATTTTGTTTATAGAATTATCACTTCCAACTAAATTCGATTAAAATGTTTATTGATATTTAAATGAAACCTGAAGTGATTAAATATTTACCAGTAACAATGAATATTTTAAAACGAATCTTACTTAAACGATAAAAAATTTAAATATATTCCAACAACCCTTCGTATTTCAAAAATATATAGGTAGCTTTAATTAAACTGAATGGGTTACTGCACAAAGGACGTGAGTCACGAAATATATATTGGAAATTGAGAAGGCAGTGGTTTTATTCCTTTTGAACTGATTTCCATAAAGAGCTTGAGTCGTAGTTGTTGTTAATTCTATTAACACAGTCAGGACTCAGGTCTTTCCTACACCAACCGATCTATATACTTTAAAAAATAACCAACTGTATTCTCAATTTCATAACTATTTATGAAACCAGTTGCCAAATGTTGAATATTTGACTGGATTATTTATAAAATTATATTTTGGTACCTACTGACATCTACGCAACCAATATTACTACTTTCTTGTATTATTAATTTATTCTCAACGACTTGTTTGTTAAAGTTATTTAAATTTTAAGAAAGTAGATTATTTGGAGGTGTTGTGTTTTAATTATTTTGTGCTGATTTAGAATGGAAAATAAAAACCAAAACAACATTATTACTAGGTAGTAAATTTAAAAAATTCTATTTTGATGAGTCAATCTGCCCATCTTCTTGATTTTAAAATCATAAAAAGGTTTATTTTATTTTCGCAACTAGTGACAATAAATTTTTCTCAAAAATAGAGAAATAGGTTGCAAATTGCCATTTTTAAAAAAGGCGTGTATCCTTCTTAACAAAATACTTTGATTGCAGTTATTTTCCAAGAATAATGCTTTCGAAATATTTTGAAAATTCGGAAACAAATCTCAAAAATTCCCCTACGAATTATTAAGACCATCACCGAACCCCAAATATGAAAACAAATACTTGGAGATTTGAAGAAAGCCCTAGACGGCAGACGAAGATATGAGCTTAGTATGCATCAATGCATTTCTCCCATACACCGATGATGCATAAAGGTATTTGAAGATTTGAGAACGAGCCTTAAACGGCGCTTGGTCCGAATTAGTACATCAAACTGCCATCTAGGAATCTTGACAGTCAATGTCGTAATGGTCTAGAGGTAGGGCATTTGTGTACAAAACAAAGATGTCTGTGTTCGAATCCCAACGAAGACAGGCTTTTATTCAAATCTCGAAGTATTTGATTTCACGTTTGGGGTTCGGGGACCGCATAAGTATATCTTTCACTGTGTGCCTATTCTCATCGAACATCGCATACGGCAACGTTGATATTATTCGTTTCCTAGTGCGAGCACTAATGTTAACTCTCTACAGTTTTGACTTCGATGTTAGCAAAGCGTATTGGAAAGTTTTCAATACTGTATACAAAAGATTACCAAAATAGTTATATGTATATTAAGGATAGAAAGTACAGGATCTAATGTTAGGTCCTGAGACCAATTCTACCATATTGACTTTGCGGTTATAATTAAAGAAAATAATAAAAACTATAAATAAACTTAAGGTAAAAAAACAAAATGCAAATATACATTATGTACAAATTTATGATGATTGTTCACTTGTTCACGGAATATTATGTTTTGTATTTATTTTTAAAACCAGTTACAGATAGATTGAAACTAGGTATATCTAGCAGAAAAATTGCAATTTGATAGGAGAACGTTTTTTTAAACTTCGAGCCTAGTATTTGTCTTCTTAAATAAATAATGTGAACATCAGGCTAAACCTAATTTTTCAAATTTTGTAAAATAAACACGGATAATGCAACCTTAAAGTTCATATATATTTGAAACCAATTTAGGTTTTACTATTAACAAGTGATAAAAAAGATAAAAATTTATTAAAAACAAACAAAAAAAAAATAACATTTTAACTTGACTGTATAAATTGTGATAGTCTTTAATTTTGATTATTTAAATCAAGACTATTTCAGCGTAATATTAATGTGAAAATAATATCAAGCTAAATAATAATTGAATATTTCAAAATTTGTGACTCAGGCTGTAACTAATAATAATTTACGTCATAGGAATTATTGAAAATATTCTTTGATGTTAGCAAAGGATTATTCTTGGAAAAGATCTCTAATTAAAGTAATTTGTTAAGAAACTCGGCTTTTTTAAAAAATAAGTCAATTTGTTACTTCAACACCCTATATATTATCTAAAACTAGTCATAGGATTAACTGAATACTATAATTCAGGAGAATAAGTGCAACAGTAAAAACCATAGATAAACTAATAAAGAAGATGGTCGGATTCTGTGTTAATCTTTGGAAACGTAGTGCTGCGAATTAGTATGGAACGGATCTTTTTTGAACTACACTGGCTGATTGATTTGTCAGTAAGAGGCATAAAAAAAGAAGAGTGTTAACGTAACCGCGGTTCATTTAAATATCTTTATTTATTTATTTATATTTTTTGGGGTTCATTACTTTAAAAAGAAAAACTAATATTTATATTAAAATATTGTATTTAACATATATATTAGTTTTTTTTTAGTTATAAAACCCCAAAAAATGTATACAAAAATGTAGACAAAAAATATTTACACTGAAATAAAATATAAGACAAATATATTTAAATTATTTATTATACAGTAATACATACATAATGTGTTAATAAAGAACAATTGTAAGTGAAATGAATACTAGTTTCCCCACATTCTTGTAAAAATGGACCATACTTTGATGGGCGTCAGGTGTTTCCTATAAAAACAAAACAAAATGTGTACATATATGTTATTGAACAATTTCTCTTATCAAAATGTTGACCATTTTTATAAAACTAAGTTATTTTTAATTATTTGACGAAGATTGAGAACGACGCAGTCAACATATCCAACAATTTTGTCATTAACTGTATCAAAAGTGAGTTTTTCGGTTAGAGCTATTTCGTCGAACATTAAAATACAATTCCTATCAATTTCTGGCATTTTTCTAACAATTTCTTTAAATCTGGAAAACACTGAATCATTTATCCCCGTTTCAAAATGTAAATCACTTAAAATTTGTTGGATAGTAGATTTACTAGGCAACGAAATGCATTTTCTTAAAAAATTATATGCTCTTGGACCATTTTTATATAATGCTAAAGAAAAAATTTTATTCTGAGTGGTCCAAGAGGGTTTCTTTCTCTTACAATTTTCTAAACTACTTTTAAAGAATTTAATTCCAATCGGATCTAATTTATTATTAAAATCTGAAAATAACTGAGTTTTGGATAATTCAAAGGCTTTCTTGATTTTATTTTTGGAAACACGTAGAGCTTTCTTTAGCTTACAAATTCTAACGTTTTGTTCTCTATTAATAAAATACAGCTTTTTCTCTTTGGGACTTAAATTTTTGACTTTACTTTCATTTATTTGTTGCAAAACAGTTTTTCTCCGTTTGGAGGGTTGTTCAAATTGTACATCACTAATATTTAGTTTACGTTTGCAACTAATTTCTTGATTTTCGTTGCTGATTAGCAAATCTATCTTATGCTGCTGTGTTTGTGCTTCAGCCTCAATATATTCTGAAATCTGGCTCTCGGGTTGTATATTTGAACTGGATGCATAATTATCTAAAGAAATTGGTACAGAATGTACAACTAGTCGTTTACGTTTTGAGGAAACCTTACTAAAAGACTGGCAAAAAATGATCTTCACAAAGATAGCGAGTATTATTATCATCTAAAGTTAAATTTAAATTCTTAAACCAGTTCTGGCGAACTTTAACATCAGAAGGAAAATGAAAAAATGCTTTATTTGAATAACCAACTTGCTGAATATTAGAATAATACTTATTTAAACAATTAGGAGCTGAACAAGAATACTTAACTATACCCGGGCCAGACATTTTTGTTTCAAATATTAGAAAAGGAATTGTTGAAATATGAAATTAGATACCTATATATCGTTAAGGCTAAGAAAACAATGATAAACAAAGTCCTTAAATACTTAATATTAAATTAAAGTTAATACTTACTAATTACATCAAATCAGCACCGTTTGTTTCTTAACCTAAAAATAACTTACCTACCTATGTAACTTACATCATAAAATAAAAATAAGTTTTATTTTATCATCATATCCCGCCTTCCGCCATCACGTTTTTCATTTTTTACAAGGTTGTCAATCCCGTCTTTTAAAAATCTCAGCAATAGTATGGACATTGTATGGATGGTATGGTGCGCATGTAGATTGATAAAAAATTAAAATAAAATGAATTTGAAATAACTATCATCTCATGAAAGTTTACGGAAACCGGCAACATCGCTTTCATACTATTGCGATGGTGGCGCTAACTAATAGTATGCTGGGAACTACGCCGTGTTGACAGTGGCGGGCATTTAATAAATTCATCTTGTTTTATATTAATTTATCTATGGTAAAAACTTTGTAAATTATACAAGAACCATTTTTTCTATAAGCCGCCTGGCTGCCTCGTCCTTTTATTAAAAAATAAAATATTAATTCAAAAAAAATTGGGTTTGGTGTTTTTTATAGACTGCCTAAAGGTAACTTTAATTCTATCATTAATGATTTTGATAATATTTTAGCTGAAGTTTGTCCGGAATATGATTTTCTCTGTTTTGCAGACGATGCTAATGTTAACTTTTTAAACATGTGCAATGCTCTTAATGATTGTTTTGAATCGTATGGCTTACAGCAAATTTTAACTGAGCCAATCAGAGTTACTTAAACCTCGTCGAAACTAATTGATTCTATTTTTGTATCGAATAAAGATTTTGTAATTAAACACGGTGTAATTGTTTGTGATACCATTTCAGACCATAAGGTTAGGATTTATTAAAATTAATAAATCTTTGTTTCTTATTTGGTCTTATTTACTGGATAGGTCACAAAAAATAAATGTTGACGGAAAAACCTCTACTAAAATTGACATTTTATCTGGAGTTCCACAAGGATCAATATTAGGACCTCTCTTATTCATTATTTATACTAGTGATATTATTAATTCAATTGATAAATGCAAACTACTCAGGAATTATCAGTCGAGCATGATTTGAAATTAAATTCTAACAAATCTAAACTATTATGTTTTGGTAGTAACAAGGAATTTCTCAAAGTTAATTTTAAAATCCATATATCTAATGAACTATTACAAATAGTAGATAATGCTAGAGATTTAGGTATTATTATTGATAGGGTTGTCACATTTCCGGAAGTGAAAAGCGTGGCAACCGTGACGATAGAGCATTTTTATATAATCAGTTCCAAATTTTGTGACCAATTCTAAAAAAAAAAGTCCTCGACTTATTTTTCGTACAAACGAGGGTCTTTTGCCCGATCTATTTTTGTGTAAATCCGATTCCTCTGCGGCTTTTAAAAAGCGTGGAATTTGCATAAAAAGCGTGCAGGCAAGTCAAAAAGCGTGGCTGCCACGCCAAAAGCGTGACGTCTGGCAACCCTAATTATTGGTAATGATCTTCGTTTTTGCGATCATATTAAAAATTTAATAAGAAAGTCTTATACTTCCCTAAGATTATTATACAGTAATCGCCATTTTCTTAATATTAGGTTGAAAACTCTACTTTGCGAGACACTTGTACTCAGCTTCAATTATTGTGACTATATTTTATGGTCTTGTTTATTACAGCGTGAAAAAGAAGGATCCAGGTTTTACAAAATTCTTGTTGTAGATTCATATTTTCTATTAAAAGAAAAGAACATATTTAGCATAAACTTTTTGAATGTAAATGGCTAAATATAGAGATCCGTTTTAAACTCCATTTTGGAGATTTTGTGCATAAAATAGTCCATCAGTCGAAACCTTTAATTTTAAAAAATAAATTAATCCCTCACTCCTTTATCCACAGTAGAAATACTCGTTATAGCAATAAATTCTCTATACCTAAATATCGTATAGCCATGTTTCAGAAATCTTTCACAACCAACGGTTGGAACCGTTTTCGTTATTTTGACACAAACATCTCTACTCAAATATTATTTGTTGTTTATGCCTTGCGTCAAAAGTTGATATTTCATTTCGATTTGTAGCTGTCAACGAATAAGTTGATTTAAATTTTAAATTATCTTGGACATCCGATGTACTAATTGTCTTTTAATATTCTTATTGGCCGTCTGATTTTATAAGGTAAGCTTTAATACCGATATGTTGTTGAAAATATATATTTTGTACAAGGATTTCTTAAATGAAATGTAAAATTTTAAACATAACCTCAATACATGAATAATACATGATAACACCACAGCATATACAATACAGCTCCACAACTCCGTGTCGGCGTCTTTGATCTGGCGGTCGAGAACCAAGCAAGACGGAATGGTGCTATCTCTGTTAGATTCAAGGGAAAAGTCGGGCCCGGATTAAACAATTTTTTTATTATTGAAAAAATTGAAAACCTTGGCGTAATAAGGTTGGTCACATGCCATATTAAGTAAGTTTTGGGAAATTACATTTTTAATTTGTTTTAAATCTTTCAAATATAATTAAAAAAATTATTTAAATATAAATATTACGAAAAATAGCACATCTTTCGGATTAGAGGTAAAATAATTTATATATGGCTAGTAAAATCCTCGTTAACAAATGTTTTGAGCTAAAACAGTCACTTCACGACAAATTGTGGCTTGGATCCATTTTACACCAAGGGCTTCAATTGTTAAAGAATTGTGTCACGCTCGTGGATGCAAATCAAGTGGTACCCCCGTGTCTCTGGCAAGTGTTACTTTTCGCGCAAAAGGTTTATATCTAGATAAACGAATGCTTCGACTGAGGTCTGGGAACTCTATGGTATTTTGGAATTATAAAGAATGTGTGCTTTTGTTTTAACAATATTGGTTATATTTAGATGTATTCTTATTATTTGAAATACAGATTTGTAGAAGTTATACTTTGACAGTTTTTATTAATATAATATATTCAATTTTTATCTGACCATACCGAAGTAGGAAATTTTAAAACTTTATAGTAATGTGAAATTTGAATTACAATATTACAAGATATAACATAATTAGTACTTATTTTAGGTAGGTACTAAATTTGTACTTGGAGAAAGTAATATCGATTTTTACAAGAAAACTTGAAAAGTAAATTAATTTAATTCCTATTTCTGATGTAAAACTTAAACCAAGAAAACAAATTGTAGTTTGTTCAACAAGGGTGGATATGATAGCCATATCACACAAAGACGAAGTTTGAGCACGACGTCGTAGGCGGAGAACTCAATCGTCTGATTGTGATATGAACAATCTACTCGATATGGTCAGTATATTTTTTCTACGACCCACTAACGAAAATCTACAAATTTAAAAAATTATTTTAGGTTATTTAGACAAAATAACTAATTTTAAAATAATTTACGAAGTTGACTAATTTATAAAATAAAATAAACATGAAAAATTAATTAGTCCTCGGCCTAGATTCGATCCCGGACTTTTCGCGTGGAAGGCAGATGCTCTGTCTTCATCTTCACCGAAACTTTCAGGACTTTAGTTTTAATACTCGTAATTAAATTAGTATCATGTAGTTTAATTAAAATTTATTTTTTTTTAAATGTGGACACAATAGAAACAAAAATGCTATTATTTATCGAGTCTGCACAAAAATTTTAATGTATATTTAATATCAATAACTAAAATATATATTGACAATTAGTTTAACAGAATTGTCACTTATTTAAAAAATTTTAAATAATAGGAGTTGGGTGACCAAAATATGAACTGTGATTTGTAGATTTAATTTTGTTAAAGTGTTCTTACTACCTAAAATGGATATGAAATATATTCGTAGTTGAACACGATAACATACTTTTTCGTTTTGTAGTATGTGCGTAGATTGGCTAATATCCATGCACAGATTACAAAACGAAAAAGTATGCTATTGCCTTCAATTGAACGAATATATTTCATATCCATTCTAGGTAGTGAGAACACTGCAAAAAAAATAAATTCGCCAATCACCGTTCATATTTTGATCAACCGACTGCTATTATTTTTAAAATTTTAAATAAATGACAATTCTGTCAAACTAATTGTCAGTATATTTTTTAGTTATTGAGATTAAACATACAATAAAATAAGTTATTCTTTTGGAAAACGTTAGCATGGATGACTAAAGGGTATTGGGTTAATTAATTCTAAAAGTGTGGTACAAATGTTATTTTTTGTAGCCAATTCTTCAAAATTATTTTGAAATATCTTTTCAATATTGAATATTAGTTCTACAAATTCATCATTTGACAGTTGCAGATTTCCAAATGTATCTGAATTGGCGTTATCATATGCCTTTAAAAAGCAATAAAAAGAAAAATCATCTATTTCAACGTGATCTTTGTTATATTTAAGACAGGTATCGCAGGAGTGGATTCGCAAGGCTTTTATTAAAAGGTAACCACACACATACCTGATAAAAAATTTCTGTAGCAATTCGTCTTTACAATAATTTAGGGTGTTAATAATTTCATCATAAAATAAAATACAAGGTGTTCCATTTAAAAAACATACATTTTAATTTGCCAGGCAAAAACGTGACACCCTGTATATCCAAAGATATTTTTAAAATATGTAGGTATTTTTCAAATCCATATAACTTTTATTTAAAACTTTCTTGCGTGCCTACAACAAATTAATGAACAATAACGCACTAATGGGACACCCTGTATAAATTATATTTTTAACAATGAAAATTTCTTATAATGTGGTACTTATCGGCTTTAGCCAGTCTTCGGAACGTATCGTATGTATTTATAGATTTTAATTGCATCGGAAGGTTATTATACAATTTTTTGGCATTGTAGGTAATGGAATGTTTTAATAGGTCAGAAGTGGGCATTGTTAAATAAACATCAGTCTCTAAATTTCTTGTAGGATATCTACGAGTCGGTCTTTCGGATAAATTTTGAATGTGCTTGCGAACTAAGCAGACGGATTCGAAAATAAATAGAGCAGGAAGGGTTAGAATTTTGAAATTTTTGAAGTAATTTTCGCAAGGTGTCCTACTACTTTAACCAAATACATAGCGGATTGCTCTTTTTTGCAGTTTAAAAATAGATTCGAAAAGGTATAAGCTACAAGAACCCCAGAAAGGTAAACCATAGCGAAGGTGAGATTCGAATAAGGAAAAGTAGGTTATTAATGCAGTAGAAGGAGTCAGCTCTTTAGAAACCGATTTAATGGCAAAACATGCGGAGGATAATTTTTTTGCTAAGGTATCTATATGAGCAGACCATTTTAGAGAATCGTCTATATAAAGACCTAAAAACTTGATTGAAGTCACCGTTTGGATCAGATTATTGTTTAAAGTTATAGGTTGTAAAGTACCTCTGTAAGACAATGCTACAGTTTTACTGGTGTTGAAAGAAAGTCCATTCGAATCAGACCAGGACTTAATAGTCACTAGATCTTCACTTATGATAGATTGTAATGTCTGCATGTTAGAATTATTCCAGGTTACACTGGTGTCATCAGCAAATAAAGTAATTCTACCACTTATTCTTAAGTCTGTGATGTCGTTGATGAATAATAAAAACAAAATTGGACCTAATACTGATCCTTGAGGTACTCCACTGCTTATTGCTAGATTTGTAGAATCCTCACCATTCGCCCGCACCTGTTGATTTCTATTTTCTAGGTAAGTTTTAAACCATTGTAAAGGAGAACCCCGTATGCCATAAATTTGTAACTTATTAATTAAAATATCATGATTTATACAATCGAAGGCCTTTGCGAAGTCACAAAATACTGAAGCGGTGAAAAGTTTATCATTAAGTGCAGAGAAGCACCTCTTGGCAACTTGTCAACTACATTAAATCTGTAGGCTGACTCACGAGCTAGGAGGTGCCTATCTTCTCAGGAGGATGTACAATGAGCCTAATGAGGCCTAAGTGCCGTGGGGTAACCCACCCTCCACACGTTACAGATATTGTTGCATGCCTGTTGTGGTTGAGTAGGAGTAGCTTCAGCTAGACTTCGCCACAGCTGGCATGTGTAATTTAATTTATAACTGTTTTTTTGTATTGTATTTCTTAAATATTTTGAAATAACGTCGTTTATTATTATTATTTCAAAAAACTACTATCCCCCAAATTATAGCAGAAAATATAACTTGAATTTATTTATTCTTAATTATAATAATAATAATTTATTAAATTAAATTTTGTAACTTTAGGCATTAGGAGAAATGAGAAATATATTTATACAGTATTATTTCGGTAACTAACAGTGTTTAGTTTTGTAAACAAATTTTTCTAAAAATAATTTCTCTAGTACATACCAAACACTTACGCATTTTGGCTTTCATTCATGTATTTGTTACGTATTTACTATTTTTCAACAATCTGTACAAAGTTTATTCAAAATTAAATTATTAATATTAAATTTAATATTCTTTTTCTCTAAATTGGACTTACAATTAGTAGTTATAATAAAGCAAGTAAAATAATAAGTCTAAGGAAAAGGTAAAATAGGGTGGTATGAAAGATGATCGAAAATCAACACTATTATTGAAACTACAAAATAACAAAATGACAAAATACAAAATATCGAAACAACAAAGGCCCAATTTCAATATTTTTCGCAAGTAGAGAGAACAATGGTAGAAACTACTAAAGTTATTGTGGTTAAGTCGCATTAGAAAAACATTTAGTAGATAAGCTACAATTAAATGAATTAAAGAGTTTAAGTGTTTACGTTGCTATAAAAATAGAAATAAAGTGCAAACGAATTTTTGTTAAAATAGTTTATAATAAATGCAATATCATTGTTTTAATGTGACAGGAATTCCAATTGATTATGGTAGGTTAGGTTAGTTTTTTACTATTCATATTATTTACAATCATTATTGATGTTTACATGTCGAGCTTCTATTGAAATGTTGATTATAACGTTAGGTAAGCGACATTCTTTGATCTAAAACTCTGCGACAAAACAGGACAGAGTAATTTATTTAAAAAGTAAGGTAGCTACTAGTTTCGACCATGCAGGATCATCATCGGGCTTCTAATGTCAAAAATTTAAGTTAAATGTATAGTTGAACACTGATCCTTCAACTAGCAGCTAACTTACTATTTTAATAATTTTAATAAATTACCGTCACCAAGACTGCATGAACTGATATTTTTGTTGTATTATATTACTATTTTTAGAGAGAATCTGTTATAATATTATATCCTTCCTAATAGTATTATAAAAATTGTCTTTTTATCCAACAAAAGGTAGATTGACGTTTTAACAGAAATACTGACATTATTTTTCAAGATCAAACAGTTTTATAAGAAACCCCTGATTGTTTACCTTGACCCAACATCGAGAAGCATATTTGTTTAAATTTGGGAGGTCGATTCGTTCAAGACACGCGATTGAAATTTTTGTAAAAAAGAATGTAATCGCGAACATTTATGTGCATATTTCCAAGTCATGTTATCTATAAACTGGAAGTCGTTATAACTTTAAGCACGGAGACGGTTTTATTAGTTAGTTTTGTTGATAAATTCGTGAAACAGAAAAGTTTGTCAAACAAAAACATTGTTTTGTTTGCGGTTTAGGTGACAAATCTCTCGTTTCCTGTATTAATATTAATTTGAATGTGGAATTAATAGTGGTCGATGAGTAGAGATAACAAAATTATACGTAAATTAACAACAGGTATATAAAAATAGAACCAATTATTTATTTACCCAAAAAGACTTAATTGTAAGGATACGTTTCTATAAATAGTGAGTTTACTAATACCGAAATCTCATATCTAATTCTTGTATGCGTATGTTTTGGACTCTCTGCGGACCCCTATCTGTATCTGTAACGTGTGAAGGGTGGGTTACGTCCACGGCACTTAGGTCTCATTAGGCTCATTGTGCATCCTCCTAAGATGATAGGCACCTCCTAGCTTGTGAGCCAGCCTACAGATTTAATGTAGTTGACAACGTCGCCAAGAGGTGCTTCTTTTATATCGGCCGGTGTTAGCCGATACTCGCTGAACACAAATCTTCTAATATATGAGAGCGTTGTAAAGGATATGCTCCATGGTCTCATCTTCTTGTTCGCACCCTCTGCAGAGTGCGGATTCTGATAGCCCCATAATATGCAGATGCTTGCGTTCTTGGTAATGACCAGTCAGAATGCCTGTGACTAGATGCAGATTCTAGCTAGTCATAGTCAAGTATTTGTTTGCTGCAGTGTTGTCAGGATAACTTAAGAGCTCTCTGGCAACTCTGCAGTTTCTTGTTTCATCCCATCTTTCCTTGAATTTCACAATAGAAGGGCCAGGTCCAAAAAGTATTTGGTTGGCTGCTTTCTTGGCTAGTGAATCAGCAAGACGGTTACCTTTCGATGGGGCGTGACCTTTGATCCATCTTAAGGTGACCACACTCACACACTGTTGATGGATACTTCGGCCAAAGCCGCGTGACATTCTAGTACTAACCCTGAATAAATTCGTGGTCTGTTCAGGGTGAGTAGTGCTTGTCTGCTATCTGTATAGATGAGCTTGTTCCTTCCAGTGGTATTGTTTCTGGTTATTTCTTTTGCTGCTATGAGAATCCCCGTTAGCTCTGTTTGAACTACACTGGTACTATTGCTCACAGCCCATTTTATGTTTAGGTTTAAGAATTTGGAGCATATTCCACATACTGAGCATTGTTTTGTTTTAGAACCGTCTGTGTAGATATGAATCGTTCCTGCCACTTCTGACTCTTCTATTATAACTTTATATGTCTTATGGAAGATATATCTCGGTGAGATGGACTCCATGTTCGCTTGAAGCAGTGAGAGCGTATCGAGCGCCTCCTGCCAAAAGTGACGTCTCGCCTCACCAGATCCTACATCAGGTTCTATTCCAACCGTGCGGAGGCGTGTCATTGTCGTCAGAGCAACGTCCTTGATGTAAATATCAAGGGGAGTGAGACTAAGAATGACTTCCATCGCTCTGATCGGTGTTGTTTTCATAGCTCCTGTTATGTTGAGACATGCTGTTCTTTGAATTTGTTCTAGTTTACGAATAGCTGTTAATTTTTGGGTTTTCGGTACCCAGACAACTGCGCCGTATGTTAGCATAGGTCTTATGATAGCCGTGTAAGTCCATGTGACGACTTTGGGGGAGAAACCCCAGGTGCGCCCCATGGTTCGGCGGCATTGTTCATAAGCAATGTATGCTCCTTTGACTCTGTTTTCTAACGGCGAGTTCCATATTAACTTGCTGCCAAAGTGCGGGCCCATATTCGATACTTATCACTTCCTGGCACACTTCACAAATTGGTTTCTCTTCTCTTTCCGGCAGATATTTATGGATAAATTTGGTATGTCCGATCCATAATCTACTTAACATAGTTTGATCTCCTCTAGACGTTGGCAGCGAGTTCCATGGGGTGACAAACTTTTTAAACTCTACTTTTGCTGCCAGTCATTTATTATTCTATATTTCATAAAACATTTAAAATCTGATGCATTGGTGCTCTCAGGACTATTATCGCATTATTGGGAGCTTTATCAACCGCTTCGTTTCCACTGATACCAGCATGTGATGTTCACCCATGACCTTAGCTCTGGATGGAATTTATTGATCTAAGCGAGTCACTAATAATAAGAAAGTTTGTATTTGGGCTGTTTTTTATGCATTCGGAAGGTTGACAAATCGCAAATAGTCTGCCGTGTAAATACTTGCAACTTTCGGTAGTTGGAACCATTTTATAGATTCTTTAATTAGTGTTACAGTGCCTGTACCTGAGTCTGGTTTAGAGGCATCTGTATATACGAGAGCTGATCCCTTTGCTCCACCGCTGACCTACTTACAATAAAAAAATGGCAAATACCCCACTTTTATTACCGCACTCTCCTTTAAGATTAACACATTTTCCGCATCTATGTTCTAGCATTTCTAATGTTTCTCTGCAAACCACTGATTTACCGTAGATATCACATCATTATCTAAAGAAAATGGTTTTTTTAAGTTTTAGGATCAGTCGGTAAGCCTGCTTGAGCGATTGTAGCTGTTGTAATGACGGACCTGAGACTAGATGCATTAGCCTGATACAAGAGAAATCCTTTGGGCAACTTCCAACGTTTTTTTTATCGCGTCAAGTAATTTTGGAATTAAATTAGCAAAATAAGGCCCTTTCTAGAAAAACTACTAAAATGACTTCCTCAGAATCCCAAAATACAGTTTCCTATTGAAGGTTGCATCTTGAAGTTTTCAACGTTGGTGAACCTCTATGTATCCACTCCTTGCTCTTTATTTTGGTCTCTACATCATAGTGATGGATTCAGGACTTATCCATGGTCAGTAATCTTGCAAGAAAACGTCTTTTCGAGTTTGATTGTGTGCATCTGTTCATTCGTGTTACCCATATTGCCGAAAACTTTTTTATGTTTAATTCATATGTAAGTATTATATACATCATGATATGAGAGACTAGTATCTTTAACTATTTGTATAACAGTCGGAAAAGACTAGACCGCCCCTGTAATATTTACTTAAGTATCTATTCAGCAAGGTTGACAAAGTCAATAAAGTAAAAACAACTAGCGCGGCTGTTATCCAATACAGATGCACGAATTTGAAATCAATAATAATGATTGGACAAAGAAAATCTGTTGGTAATACGATTGCGCGAGCCGTAACGGTTTTGGAAACACGCCAAGCGCGCCAAAGCGTCCTTCAGAATCATCTCAACTATGATAACAGGCACATCGATAATTGGGTAAAAACACTCGCTCTAATGGCGGCCAATATATAAATGTTCTGAGTACAGTATGTGTACATAGTGTAAATAATTAATAAATGTAGTGTGGTGTTCTTCATGTAAAATAAACAGTGTTAAATGCAGGTGTGCCTTTTTATTTTTATCATCGATCGTTAACCCAAAGCCGGCAGCTGGTAAAAACATGGAATACGAAGTCCACTTCAGAATCATAGCATAATGGAGCCTGTAAAGGGTAGGATTCTTACAGGCCTCATAACAGAAATATATTTTTTATCTGGCAAGAATTAAAACCACTTTATATAAAAATATGTTTTACTGACAAAACTAATGACAATTTTTATCTCAATTGTTTTTTTCCATAAATAAATATCGAATTTTGATGAAATATATTTAGTCCTATTCTTAGGGAACAAATATAGTGAAGCGGCGAGGGTAGATTTACGGCAAGGTAAGCGGGCGATTCTTATATCGTACTATATTTTAAATTGGAAGCAAAAAATTTTCGCTTAGAGCTTCAGTATGTACGTATCAATTTAAAATATAGTACGAAATATGAATTGTTCGCTTACCTCACCGCGTACCTCTTACCTCGTTGCTTCACTATATTTGGACCCTTAAATTCATCCATAAAGTATGGTAACCATTTTTTTATTCAAATGTGTCATAAAACATTGTTTTTCGGACATAATCAAAAAGGATAAGTTTTAAGTATTCTTAAAATGAACTGCTGAAAAATACTTTTAAGACCCAGGCCGCAAAAGTGAAGAGGCTTTGTTATCTAAATATTCAGTTTAATTTCAGGTAATGGAAGAACATTACGGACATTTTACAATCCAATGTACTGATAAAATTAAGGTTTTACAAAGTCGTCAGATAAGTTCGAATCTTTTTTGAATAAAACCATACATTGGTTATGGATTGGCCAGCCAACAGATCGGACTTAAATTTCAAATCAACTTGTTGTCGATGTCTAAAAGTACTAGGGTGGATTAATTATGATCCTTTCTGGCCTGCGAGTAACATACACGCAGGAGAGAGGTAAGGGTTATGTGATGTTTCACAACATGCCGGTACCTGTCTTGCAGCTGCACACAGTCAGTGAGTATTACGATGAGCGAGAGACCAGTACCAATTTCCGTTGCGCAACGCATCGTCATCAAATTTCTTACCAAAGAACGTGTTGGTCCAGCGGAAATTTGGCAGAGATTGCGAAATCAGTATGGGGAATCAACAATGTCCAAAACACAACTGCAATTTTGGAATAAAAAATTTCGAGAAGAACGAGATGCTGTGCAAAATGAAAATCACCAACGCCGTCCCCAAACAAGCACCACTAGGGTTGCCAGACGTCACGCTATTGGCGTATTTGCCACGCTTGCAACGCCACAATACGAAAATGCCACGATTTTAACAAAAATGCCATTCTTTTTATGCAAATGCCACGCTTTTTAATTTAAAAGCCGCAGAGGAACCGGATTTATACAAAAATAGACCCTCGTTTTTACGAAAGGGCCTTTTTTTTCGAAATGTTTACAAAAAATGACCTGATTATATAAAAATGCTGTCGTCACGGTTGTCACGCCACAGATCGTCGAGTATCCATAGCAGAAATTCAAAAAGAAGTGGGAATAAGCTATGGGAGTGCCTAATCCATCATTAGTTCAAAACTTCAGTATCGAAAAATTTCTGTAGATGGGTTACAAGTCTCTTGAATGAACATCAACGAACTGTTCGTGTTAAACTTTCTTAAAGGCTGCTGACACGTTACGAAGCGGAAGCATTTTTAGAGCGTATAGTGACCTGTAATGAACCTTGGGTGCACCACTATACACCTGAGTCCAAAAGATCAAGTAAGGAGTGGAGACAAAAAGGTGAAGCTGGCACAGTATAGGCAAAAACTCCTCTGTCTGCAGGTAAAGTTTTAGCGACAGTGTTTTTAGATTACAGAGGTGTTTTGTTGGTGGATTTACTTCACGATAGACAAACCGTTAATGCAGCTTATTATTGCGATCTTTTGGAGAATGTTCGAGCAGCTTACCGATCCAAAAGACGGGGATGTCCGGTACAAGTGCTGCTCTTGCATGACAACGCTCGACCGCATACAATTGTACAAACTCAAGAAAAACTAGCAAAAATGCATTGGACTGTTGTTAAACACCCTCCCTATAGTCCAGACCTTTCACCACGTGACTACCACATGTTTGGTCCACTCAAAGATGCAGTAGGGAGAGAACGTTTTGACGGTGATGATCAAGAAAAGCAAATTGAGTGCAACTGGTTGAGTACACGACCTCGTTCTTTTTACGAAAAGGGTATAAAAACTACCTAGCTTTTGAGAAAAATGTATTCAGAAAGGAGAATTGTATATAGAAAAATAAGACATTATTCATTTAATTTTATTATAATTCGATAAAGTTATTAAGAAAGGTAGGTTCATATTTGATCCCCCTCGTAATACGAGAAAGAAGCGATGGTTACCGAGGCGTAAACAGCTGGAAAACTGTTGCACCAGTACACATTGTGCCTAAAATAGTACACAAAGTACGCAAATAATACATAAATAGACAATAATTCGATTGATGAGCTAAAAAAGGTGCAGCTATTAAAATTAAGTTGGTGACCTAAAAAAAGGTCGTTGTTCAATTTTTCTCCAGGTCACCAACGCCTGCCAAATGGGAATACTACGGAACCTTATACACTTAGTACCAGATAGTACAAAAAGGTACAAAATAGTGCAAAATATTACACAAATAGTTCATATAGTATACAAACAGTAAACATAGTACTCAAATAGTACAGAAAATACACAAATATGAACAAAACTTACTTACTCTTTATATAGGATAAAAAATATTTGTTTATTATTAGAACTGAATATTGTATTTTAATTCGAATTAAAATAGGACCATGAATCCTCTATAGTTAAATTTTTGATAGTGATCCCTAATTTATTTTGCGCAGTATACATTGCTGTCAACATTTCCTAGTATACATATAATTAAACTTATAATTGGATTCACCTAATGGTGTGATATTTACGAAAAATATTTTGTTTGGATATGAAATTGACATACGAACAAAATTATGTTTACTAACAAAAATAGTTAGGTAGGTTCATAAATAGAAACAGTTAGGTTAATATAATGCTGATAAGATTTTGTATTTATTTGTTGATTGTTGTAGTTTGGTAACAATCAGGCAGTAGTTTTTCCACTATTAAAACATTTTGATAATATCTAATTCAACAAGGCGAGATTTTCGCATTTCTAGTTTATTGAAATTTCAAACGTAATTTGACTAATAATAGAATAATAATAATGATAATAATAATAATAATAATAATAATAATAATAATAATAATAACAATAATAATAATAATGGGGGAGGGGGTGTCACAGTGGTTAGAGTCAGGACTTTCGGATTCTAGGGTCTAATAAAAATGTCTATTTAAGTCAAAAAAATAGACAAAACAACACATAATGCTTATCGTTATCAATAACGATATACCTAATGTGTTTGTAAGTAACTTTTTATTTTTTTAATTAATTAAAAAATATAATAAACAGCTAATACGAGTAATTACATTTTTTCGATTTAAAAATTTAAAACTGCATATTAAAACAGTTTGAAAAATCTGTAACTGAATTTTTTCTCTTGTGCAACTTTTTTGAAACGAATAATCGAATTTATTGTAACTTTCAATTTAAAAAACGTGGCCGTAAATATTTTAGGCACATCTGGCCAATACTTTTTTAGCATTAGGAACTTGTAATTTACCTGTATATCTGGCTCGAGTTCGATATTTATGTGAAACTAAATTTAGATCGAGTTTATTTTTATTTTTTAAAATGTATAAGTAACCATTTAAAAAAATATATGATTGCCCTATTCGCTCAGCAAAAGCGATACTAGCGCAAGCTGCGGATAATTCGAGCACTTTAGGGCGATGTTTTGTAATGTATATATTTTACTTTTTCTTTAAAAAATAGTTTAAAACAGTATAATGAGCAAACGGAATGCTGTGTGGTAAATTGTAAATTTAATAAATGTTCAATAGCAAAATGGAAATTAAATCAAGGAAGTAAATGGATGAGAAGAGAAAAGTATCTTTATTTTTGTAATACTGGAAATTGAAAGGTTTTAAATAAACAATAAATTATAATTTTACGCTGTTCCTCAACACCCCATAAATGTTTTTTGCTTTTGATTATTATATGTGGCTGGAATCATAGAGATACTGGAATGGAATTTTCTAACTAATTGAGAGGCAACCAGTTTAAATCATTAATTTTATGATTTCTTTCGAATTAAAAATGAAATATTTGAATTTTCCTTTGCTCCTAATTATTCGTTCGATTTTAAATAACTATTAAAGAAGAGTTACTGATTAAGGCAGTTTTATATAAAATGGAAATTTTACCCATAAAGAAGGTATTAGCATGCATGATTAAACTAAAAATAGAAAAACCTTTTGTTGTTTTTACAAAATTGCTTTTTATAATTTTTATTTATCTCCTATTTTAAAATTAATATAATTCCTATGATTCCAAATAGGTATTTCGTTGATTTTTTTTTACAAATGAGACCAATTCAAAATATAAAGTATATTTTTGTGCTGACAATAGATAAATATTAAATCTGCGAGGCGACAACTCACCTTGAACTGACTGACTGTTAACCAGCTAAATGCAAATTTCAGTTGTATACAAGTTTTTTTTTTATTGGTAAACAAAGTGTTATTATTTGATTACAATACATCTACTTTTTAAATTACATGTATTGTTTTATATTTAGATCTAAGAGCTCTGTGCATTAGGCGACAAGGTATTTACAAGAACTCTTTGTACAATCAAATTATTTTAATCGTTGGCGATAATAGAAAACTATTTTCTATATTTTTATATTTTAGAACGACTATTACTCGTATTGATTTTGACAAGCGAATAAATAATACGCATTTGCATAATAAGAACAGGGTTCCAGGCCGAACTAAAAGCCATTCAACAGCAAGTATCAGGCCAAACTGTTGCCATCTACTCTGGTAGCCAATCAGCTCTAAAGGCATTTTTCTAATCATAAATCAATTCACGACTGGTGAAAGACTGCTTAGAAGAACCGACAGAGCTAAGTAGCCAAAACAAAAAGACCTTAGACTGGTTACCAGGATATCAGGGCAATGAAAAGGCCGAAGAACTAGCCAAAAAGGCTGAAATAAGGCCTTGAACCCATCTATGGAGTTGCTAAGGCATCGTGCAAGAGTTCATCAAGAAACCGTTGGCCTACATTAAGGAAGATCGATTGAATAAAAAACGACAAATCGTTAGGATAACAGTACATGAGTGTTATCAATCTAGCAGAAGAAAAGCAAACATCAATCCACGTCTGGCTAGATTGAAGTTCCTGACACTAGGCCATGAAAAGCCAAAATTATATAACTACATGCGCGAGTCACTGTTAGAGCTACTAGTTTTAAAAAAGACCAGGCTGAACGACATACTCTAAAATAACAGAGGTCCACAATAGATCAGAAAAGATCTCGGTGGAAAAGAACGAATGTCACAACTCCTTTCAAATCTATCTATCTTGCAAGTTTTGCAGCAAGACCAAGACTAAGGGTCTGATGCAAGACCAAGGATTCAATACCAAGACTATATTGGTCTTGATCTTTCATTTGTACATCACTATAATGGTAACGCATATTTGTAAGAACATTTGGGCTTTAGCGGAAGAACAGACATTTTAGTTCAAAAGACTTAAATGCACTGAGCTAAATGCCATTTACTCAATGTTTCGTGTATAATTTATTTGTTATGTTTACATAATACTATTGAGTAATAAACGTATTTATTATTATTATTATTATTTTCCAATTAAATGTTCTACCCGAATACGCTGCAAAAAGAGGCACGTTACGTTTTTTGCTTGCGGGTAATTAGGTACAGGGGAAGGGGGTGAACAACATGTATAATGTCCCGGTGGTGGAAGCGATCATGTGACCTGTGAAATTCGAAGTTGCTTATCGATGGATTTTTTCGTTTTTTGATGGAAATGAAATGTATGCTTTTTGTCGTTCGATTTTGCTACTTCTGGTGTAGGGATTTCGGCCACGTGACCGGATATTTACGTTTTTTTAACGAAATTCGGGATATAGCTTAAACGTATTTTCTTCTAAATCTAAGATGACATTGGAAGCATTTTTTATATCAGCGAAAGGGCTGATATGAAAAAAATAACCTATTTTTTGAAATAGGTGTAAAATCGGAACCGAAAGTCAAAAAGTCAAACTGTTTATATGACTCTCAAATAAAAGTAATGCTCTTGCAAGCACTTTGTAATCAGTAGTTCTATTCCATTCCGCCTTTTATTCACCTCAGGTTTTTAAGAAAAAAAAATGTCAAAACAGTCGCCGCAATCATTAAACCACTTTTTAGACTTTTGGTTCCGATTTTATATCTATTTCAAAAAGAGACCTGTTTCGCCAGTTTAATTTTTTTTTATTATCAACCCTTTCGCCGACACAAAAAAACTGCTTGTAATATGATTTTAGATTCAGAAGAAAAAAACGCGTTGAAGCTATATCCCGAATTTACATTGAAAAACGTAAATATCCGGTCACATTGACAAAATCCCTACACCGGAAGTAGCAAAACCAGACGCCATAAAATGCTTGAATAGCGATTTTTTATTGTTATAGAAGTCTAGAAGAACATAATTCATTGCCAACAAAAAACTTTACTTTGAATTTCACAGGTAACATGCCCATAGTGCATGTTGTTCACCCCCTCTCCTGTACCCAACTATTAATGAAAATACAACGTGCAATGTTTCCAGTCAGATGAGGGACTAAAAGTATTTTGCTTAATTTTCTTGGTATTAAAAATTAATAAAAATGCAGAGGTTTATTTTTTTTTCAAATGTTCTTGTTTTTATGTTTAGCGTCATGTTATTATTAATTTTATACAACTTATTTGGAATCTGCAATTTAGAGAAAAAGATACAATGGTTTATGAGGGTAGTTTTTTTTTAATAGTTATTTTTTTTACTGTTTTATAGTTAAGCTATTATGTATTTGAAAATGGAGAATAAACTGACGATTTATCGATTTATTGTAAAAATTTTGTCGCTTTAAATTGCCGAAACAAATGCTAGAGAAACTAAACCAAAAAAAAATTAAAAAATTCTGGGCTCGCACGCGCCATCTCTGAATTCCCGTTCTATCGTCATAACCACTAGACCACCAAAGCTTGTGTATCTGGTGTCCTAGTGCCCATGGAAGGGTTGTAGAGTTGGGAAGGATTCTGATAAACTGAGTTGGGATCGAATCTAAATACTCAAATTAGTAACAAGGACACCAGATGATACACAAGCTCTGGTGGTCTAATGGTTATGACGATGTAATGGGGATCCAGAGGTCGCGGTTTCGAGCCCCGCCCGAAGCAGATTTCTCTATTATTTCTTTATTATATTATGATATGCATATTATCCCTTTTTTGTTATTGTAGCGTATGCGGGAAAATATTTGAATTTTCTGTTTTTTCAGTGATTGATATGATCGTAGCTATAGTTTTCTTTAGTCTGGGTATTTCTATTATCTAGGGCTAGTTTAAGCTTGAACGCGGCGATTTACTGAATATTTATTTTTATTAAAACTTAGCCTAATATTAATATAAGAGATTAATAATGGTATAAGTGGTAATTTTATTACGAATAACTTAAAATTTAATTGGACGTTAAAATTATAATGTACACACAACCAAAATTATATGGAATCACTGTATATTTCTGAATAAACATTTTGTAAGGATAAAATTTGGTATCCAACTTTAAGATAAGGCTTTTGTGGATTATTTGTCATTAAAAGTCTTTGGTAGGAACTAAGTGTTATTCATAAACAAAAAATGTTCATACATCTCAAAAATTATGAAAAATAAGTTTGGTTGTGTGTACAATAAATATGACAATAAGAAATGACATTCATTTGACAGACTTTAAAACTTAAACATACTTGTTATTCTTTTTATTGTAAATTTGAACTATTTTTAATACACGATATTTGGTTGATAATGTAAGAGATTCGTTAATTTAATTTTTACAGAATTACAATTTATGTTAAAATCGTAAAATTTAACAACCGTAAAAATAAACATTGAATTATATAAGTATCACTATTATGTCCTAAACATTTTTAACAAGTAATCATTAACATTCCGTAAAATATAAACAGTAATAAAATGATAAACACAACAGAACACTTAAATTGACAAAATAAGTAAAATAATAAAATAAAAACAGCTAAAAGGAAACAAGAATACCAAAATAGAAAAATCTAAAATAGAAAACGTCCTAAAATATTTATTTAAAAAAATTAAAGGTGTCAAAATATGAACTAGAGCACAAAATAATTTTGATTATGTGAAATAAGAGATTAAAAAAAATATATTGTTAAAGAGGGGGATATATTGTACTAATATATTAACATCCGTATTCACAAAAAATTTTAAATAGTTACCTATGTGTAAATCCTTAAAGGTATAAAAGTCACCAGCAATTTAAAGAAAAAGTAGAGTTGGCGTGATTTTTTAATTACACTTTCAATCGTTGATGAGTAAAATTTAAAAAAATTTCCTCAAATCATTTACAAATTAATATTTTTTTTGGAACATTTAAGAAATCGAATGAAAAACATAAATAACTGTTCGTTAAATATTTTTAAGGTTTTGGATAAATAAAAATGCTTTGCGAATTAGCATAAAAGTGAGTTTTGGTGTGAAATGACGTCTTTTTTCACTTACATAGGAAAAACGAATTGGTAATGTAAAACAACGTCCAGATTAAAAATAATGCAAAATAAAAACACGTTTAATGCTATATTTCGTAAACTATACATCATACAAAAAAATAGCACATAATATTTCTCTAGATCAATTAATTTTATGTATTTTTGTTTAAAACAATTTTGCTCTAAAATTAATATTTACAGAGATATACTTGCGGTTGCAATGTTTATTAACATTTAAGAGCATGATAAACTTTACCATATGTTTAGACTGTAATTCAAAGTTTATCAGGCTCATAAACTGGCTGTTAGCTAAATAGTTTTTAAAACTTGCGATTAGTTACACCAGGGTGTTTTTAAATGTATTAATATTGAAGGAGGTAATATTTTGGAATATTTTAAATTTTAATAATTCATTTTCATAAAAACGTATCAAATCCACTAATAACAACTACGGTACGGAACACTATTGCTCAAGTACGATTTATTTAAAGATACATGGTATTAAAAAGTATTAATTAGGTTGCTTTCCGGAACGACACTGAACATTTAAATCTAATCGGTGTGTAAATTATCTACCAAGTTTAATCAAAATAGTGTTTGGGATATTAATAAAAAACAAAAAATATTGAAATGTTACTCTAGGTACTTCATTCAAACCACATAAAGTTTTTAAAAAATATATTGTAAACAAAAACTTTTTTTACATCTTGGCGTGTTTCGACTAATTTTGCAATTGCAGAATGGCCAAAAACAACAAGTTCTTTAACCTGACATTTAATAGTGTTATTGTTAATCATACATTTAACATCCATATATTCTTAATAAATATTAATTTTTGCCAATTTTTAAATAAATACACCGAAAAAATAACTCCAAAACAATAATACAGACGCTTAGAATGATAACATCACTAGAAGCATTTTTGTCACAAAATACTCACTTCTGATGTTTTTATCAATCGTCCGCCACTAAAAGTTAAGTGAGTATTTAGTCTTTTGTGTAAATTGTTTTGGATTGTCTGGGAATTAACGCCTTTTAATGAGTTAGCCCTGGGATTTATCTCCAGTTCATGAGTGTTACTCCCTCTGTCCATTTTCATTCCTTTGGTAGTGTTATTTGCAACGACCAGAAATGGTTCTGGTGCTACAAACTCAGGTTCTGTTCCTTTATCGAGCGCATAGGTTTTTCATTCCCCTCCTCACCGCTGTGTCTTGGAATCCAGATCAAAGCAACTTTATTCCGGGCACAGAGACATTCAAGGGGATTTATACAGTTCCAAACCAACTTTGAGTCATCTCGATTGGAGCTTAGGTACTTGAAGGCTGCCTGGTTATCCGAAAATATTTTTACAGTTTTGTTAGCGGGGACAAAATTAATTTACTCTCTATAGACCATTTCTGCTTGGAAGATGTGACTAGAGAGCCCAGATTTATTGATATGTCAACTTTCTGGCCAGAAACTCCCACTACTACTTCTTTTTGTTTTGCAGCCGTCCGTGTACAGCGTTTGTGAGAAGGTTTTATCCCCTCCTGCTTCATACATCACTCTTTGAAATGAAGACGCTATATGACTTTTTTTAAACAAGGTTGGGAAACTAGCGAGTCTGGTTATTAATCTCAATCAACAGCCCCCATTTTGTCTCATCGCAGTTTGTTGCATTGACTACCCACCGTCAGGAGTCTATAGGAGGCCATCCAGGCCTCCCTTTCCAGTAAAATGTGAAGATATATGGTATCCATGGCTTTTTTCGGCGTCGGTGTGGTTGACATTGTACCCGTGATGACGACAGTCCAGCTGCCAGTTTTGCTCTGGTCGTCCGAAGTCCCTTATCCTACCAGACGATGGAGCTGCACGTAACCGAGGGTTTTATCATGGTTTGGTAAATCCAATAGATCAGCTCCATCCATGCTTTGTCGCATATTCTGGCTTTGTTGATGGTTTTTTTCCAATTGGGGGCTCCAGTTGAGTTTCTTATCTAGGAGAGTCTTCAGATATATCACCTCATCCGCAAACGGAATGGTTTTCCTGACCAAGGTAGGTTGTCGAAGCTTCTCGAGTTTTCTTCTCTTGGTAATCGTATTTGTTGAAGGATGTAAGAATATATGAATATTAATTGTATGTTTTACAATAACAGTTGTTATTGGCATTGGCCATTTTTGTCCATACTGACAGGACGTTGGATTGCCAATTCACGCCTTCTATCTAAGCTAACTTTTTCTTCTATTTCGTGATCTGTTACATTCTAGACCAATTGCCAGAGCCTCTTGCCTAAAGACGCATATTATGTTAAAGTAGCCTTTTACACATCTATTAAAGACGGCATTTTAGAAAAATGCAGCTATCTAACAAAAAAATCCTATGATATTAAAAAATGCAATTTAAAGCACTTGTTTATATAATATTTTGATCGTAGAATAGCCCGAAGAATTACCTCGGAACACCCTTCATATTTTCCGTTTTCCTTGAGAACAGTAAAAATCTGTTCACTATTAGTTAATTAAATTTGAAAATCTAATATATTAGGCAATACATTAACATAAAAAACATTTATGTGAATTTAAAATCTTACACATATTTCTGTTTTTCTTGAAAAATTATTCTCATTTCATCTATTTATTACTGTATATCTTAATAAACGTTTATTTTAGTTTTATTGGTATTCTTGTTTATTTCTTATACGAAAAAAAGAGAAAAATAAAATATAGAAACCACCTACCCTTTACACACATTACCACATGATGCTAGCACCAAAACAACCTGCAATATTTATGTGTTAATAAACGAAAATAATTAAATTTTGAACGACACAAAAGATAAAAAAAAATAGATAAACAAAAACAAATTCAAGCAAAATAAGCGATATTACATAGTGTACTAAAATACTCAAGCAACAACCACTAGTATAAAATATTATTTACTTTTATTTCATGCACAATAAAATATAAATTTTTGATGATTTTGGTCGATTTCAAATCAAATCTGCGGATTCACCCATAATCAAATTTGATATCAATTATTGGCTTTTATGCGAAGCCACATTTTTCACAGTTTGATTTTGGGTTTACTTTTAGTATAAAAATTAAAAAGTAAAACAAAAACAAATACAACATGAAATTTTTTACTTATCATCAAGCGGATGAGTTCCTATTTTAATGAAAATAAAAATCACTGAAAATCTAATGACTTTTTCGCTGTAATAAGAATTTTATGAGTTTATGAATACTTCAAACTTTCCAGGTGCTTAGAATCTAAAGTTGGAAATTCATTTACGTGTACAAAAATTATAGAAAACACAATTAGTAGAAAGTAAGATAGAAGGATAAACAGCGTTTCGACTTTAGAAAGATTTTAGAAATATAAATAATGAAAAATTGTTTATTGAACTTAGAAGGGTCTTCGACTTAACTCATAGGACATAATTGAAAAATTAAGAGAAATGATAAAGAAAATTAAGAGAAATAATTAAAAGTATAAACATATAAAACAGCCAAAGCAAAAGCTTGAGAGCCAATAACCATAAAATTTAGTTTATTAACTGAATAACTTTTAAAATAATAATATTTTAGGCCCAATTACTGTGATATTGATTTGATAGTATCTTTGTTATTAGTCTGATCAAATATAATCATAAAATTTACTAATTTATACAGAATAAACGAAATTTTCTACTTTGGTAGACATTCCGTCTTTGTTTATTGTACAATTTTAACCAAAGTTGTAAAGGTTCTATATTGCGATAGTTTGTTAGATCGATATTATTTCTTTTTTTTATTTTTATTTTTAAATATTTCCTTTTTACCTTCTTTTACCCAGACTAGTTCTAATTAAAACTCAATTAAGTTTTAACACAAATTATTTTATTTGTAATAATTCAAAATTCAATTAGATTTACAAATATCCCGTGAGCGCCACTTTCCCCTAAATTTTATAGAAAAGAAATGTTTTCTCTCAGAAAACAAAATTATTTACTAAACAATTATGTGAGCATAAGACATAAACAACTAAACTATATTCCCAAGGAGAGTTCAGTGGGTACAACAGTCAAACAACCTATATTTAAAATTATTAACATACAAAAAACCATATAACAGGTGTCAAAAGGTTTTGTTCAATTATTAATAAAGTTTCTCAAGAGATTTGCCCAAAACTTATTTATCATACCATGTATATCATATTGTGATTAATGTTGCAAAGTTTCTATTAAAATTAAAACTATTAGCTATCCAGTATCATTTTAAACTAAATATCATAAAAGAAAACAAAGAAAAAAATAATATCAAAGACAACTAGCTGATAAATACACTTTTATTTACTTAAAAAAAACAAGACATTCAAAGAATTTCTGTTTATGTGTAAAAGAAGTTGCCTATCTATCAACCTCTTAGTAAATCTAACACAATAGATTGAGTTTAATTTCCAAATGATGTAACCTCCTTGTTATTAAACCTTGCTTTACTTGTCACTGTCACTTGAAGATCAAACTTCGGGATCACATTTACATACAATTTTTAGGAGCGATATAATTGGGAGAAAGTGAAAATTAAAAACAAAAAAATATGTATGCATATGGAACTTCTGTAAATTTTATGTTTATATATTTGATTAGACTAATAACAAAGACAATATAAAAACAATATCATAGTAATTGACCTAAAACATTATTATTTTAAAAGTTATTAAGTCAATAGACAAAATTTTTTTTGGTTATTTATTGGCTCTTAAAAGCAGGAGAGAGGTTAAAATATAACAGAATTGCATTTAGTTATTAGTGCACCACATTTAAAAAACTCTTTACTGCTAAATAAAGAATTAAACTAAAGAGATTGTTGCACGACCCCCTTCTAAAAAATCAGTAATAATATTTAAAACTAATTTATTCATTATGATCAACCCTCGTATGTGAATGATTTATCAGTAAAAGTTCAATTTTTTACTATACGGAAACAAATTTAATAAAAAAATATGACACTGTGGGAATATAATAACAAGATGTTATAAAATATAAATACAGATTTAATTGTCTATTCAATTTTATGTTAATTTATTGGTAGCAAGATATGGGGACTGCATTGTGATCTTTTTAGTACTGCTACCAATAGAATAAAATGTTTGACAGCTGACATCCGTAAAAACATGAACACATAGGTAACAGCAACACATTTGCAGCGTTTGTTGGAAAATACTTTGTTTATTTTTAATAGGCATTAAAACAAACTCTTATAACAGGAGATGTTGGAATTTCATACAAACTTTAGCTGTAAAATGTCTGGGGAAAACCGGTAGATGGTAATGTATTCGAATAATATAAAGAAAACAAAATAAAGGACAGACGCAAAAGGATTATTTCGGTGTTGAGATAATATTTTCTTGTAGACGAGCTTTTATATAAAATTTAATTTTCCAGAAGCTTGCTATTTTTCAGACGAATAATACGTACAAAAGAAATATTTAGTTTAATATATTAACATTTTAATTTTCCTTTTTTTATAACTGTTTTATAGATCTTTTAGTCCTTATTTTAATTTTCAAATTGTAAAGCATTTTTACTTACACTTTTTTCACATTGTATTTTTTTAGAGTGTATGTCTGTAAGTTATGCACAACATATATTGATGCTTTTTTGTATAAATATTTTCTTCTATGTTCTAACTTATTTTTGTATTTTGTACATTTTCCCGTGGCACAAGCTGTTTTGGAGATGTAATTATAAATAAATAAATAAATAAAAATAAATAAATAACCAAAATTAAACAAAATTTAGCAAGAACTAACCAATAACTAGCTGTAAAGTCTAAAATTATTTTAATTTATAGAAATCATATACAAGGGTGCTAATAACTTAATACAGTAAAAAAATTAGGCTAATAAAAAATGTTTATTGTTTTTATATCTTTATAAAAATATTTCCACTGTATATCTATATATTTTTTCTCATTATAAAAACAAGAGTCCCACTGCAATATTTGCAATTTTTTATTTAATTTCGGGAAAAACAAAAGTCACACTGTGGACCAATAAATGTTACCCTCCAATTGTAATGATGACCATTTAACTTTTATAATGAAAAGGCCGGCATATATAGGTCTCAGTTTTGCCGAAGTCACTGATGCATAAAATGCAGTTAATAGGTCTCCATTTTCCCTTTAATGTCTAGAAATAAATATATTGCCAATTAATGGTCTATTGATGGGAAATTGCAGGTCTTTTACCGTATTAATACTTCTGAATAAAGACCATGTGCCAGGCACATGACTAGACAGGCATTTCGATAATGCCTCTCTGACCAGTAGTACCGTTTTAACTATAAATTATATACAAAAACAGAAGGCATTCCAATATAGAATACTGTAAACATTTTATTTAATTCAGCTATACTAATATAGAAAAATGTCTTTTTTATTAAATATTCTAAATTAAAAACTGCGTGACGGAGCCCTTCTGGACTGTTGGGGATGGGTCTACGGCAGTTAGACATTTAGTATGCTTTTACCCAGTATAATTACTTGCCCATCATAAGGCACATCATCAACCAACTAATGCTGATCCCAATATCAAAAGACCAGTATCTTTTAATCGTCGCATTCATTTTCCCTTCAATTACAGCAAAAGACCAGCAATATCCCGGCAATTTATTGTTTGTTGGGATAATTTGATCTTTCGGACAAGATGTAAAACCATAGATCCCCAGTTCATAGATTTATGAGAATATCTAAAGGGTTTGGAAAAAATTATTGGCAAGCATGCTGACCAGAGTCGATGATTAAACTTCTTAGTTAAACATAAGTCATGATAATTTGAAAAATAAAGTAAAGTAACGCAAATCGTACATCTCAAAGTACTTTTATTTGTGACCAACACACGATGGTGTAAGAAAAAAAAATCGACTTCCAATTTAATTCCATGTACTCCTTTTTGCCAATTTGTGTACATATTTCTTTTATTTAACTCCTATTGGATATGAAATCTGCCTATGTCAAAAAGAGTCGCATTGTGGGTTATTGGTATATCTTTACCTCACAAAAATAAAAGAAATTGGATGTTTATTTTGTGAGATACAGGTGTCATGAACATTGAATCGCAGTGTATATCAGGGTTTAATTTTTTCCAATCCATGATGTTGGCACGGTTGAATCTAAGTAAAAATGTGAAAGTTTATGCCGACCCTGTATATAGCACAGTTGATTTATTAGATGAGTAATATTTATGTTAACGACAAAATTTTATGGACTGATTCGGATAGAAAAACTACACTTGTAAAGGTTAAGTATAAGTAGTAAATAAATGAAATGTTTTCTGTTTTTTACTTTATGTAAGAATGCATTTTTTTCTGATGATATTAAACGTAAAAATATAGGGTGTATAAAAATCTCAAATATTTTGTAAAAATATTTAGTTCTTAGGAAGAAGGATTTCAGACTGAAAGGACAATTAAGGATCTGAGAATGAAGAGTCGGTAAAAATCATTTTTTTTTTTTTTTTTTTTTTGAAAATTCGGTTTTTAACTAATTTTAACTCTTCGTTTGGTACGAAAACTAGGCATATCAAGTGCTTAATTTTGATGCCAGATGTCGTAAAGGTATATCCACCGTACAAGTTGAGCATAATAAATGGGTATACCCAGAATTTACCGGCTTTTCATTATTATTTAAGTGAGTCACTTAAGTAGTATTAAGTAAAATGTAATAAGTAAAACTCATATTAGGCCCAAAAACTAAAAAACCGTTTCCAATATATACCCGAGGTGTATCAAGCATGGTAAGTATAACATTTTGGAAGAAAATGATGCAGAAAAAAGTAAACCAGAAGAATCCGAGTCCGATGAGAAAATTTGATATTTTTTGAAATGTTTCACATATAGGTTAGGTGTTTTTTTAATACACTTGGTTAAAAATACACTTTAAAGTTGCAGCAGCTGATTGATTATTATTTTTCTTCATTTTGAATGAGAAGTAGATATATTAATTTCTTTTTTAATTATTGCTAAATTGAAAAATCATGTATCTTTTAATAGAACGTATACTTTGTCATTATATCAAAGTTAACGTGCAAAATAAAACTAAATTTGAAATTTCAAAATTTACGAGAGACATTAAGTTTTTTTCTACACCCACATGGATATTAGCTTATCTACGCACAGACTACAAAACGAAAAAGTATACTATTGCCATTAACTGAACGAATATATTTTATATCCATTCGATGTACTGGTTACCCGACGACCATTATTTTTAAAATTTTAAATAAGTGACAATTCTGTAAAACTGTCAGTATATTTTTTAGTTATTGAACTTAAATATACATTAAAATTATTTAGTTTTGTGTAGAATCGATAAATAATAGCAATTCTATTTTTATTTATACTATAATTATAAATAATTTATTAATTTTAATAAAACTTTAGGAAGTCAATTTAATTACGAGTATTAAAAAAATTTCCCAAATATACCGGTGGATGGGTGGTGAAAGCATATTCTGACTTCCACGCGAGAAGTTCGAGCCTTAGCTGGGGGCTTTTAAATTTTTTTTTCTTCGTTTATTTTATTTTAACAATTATTACAAGTCATAAATTATTTTATAATTAGTTATTTTGTCTTAATAACCTAAAATATTTTTTTTATTTGTAAATTTTCGTTAGTGGGTCGTAGAAAAAATACAACTCGGGTGCATTGTCCATATCGCACTCAGACGATTGAGCACTTCGCCTACGACGTTGTTCTCAAATTTCGTCTTTGTGCGATATGGCCATCATATCCACACTTGTTGCACAAACTACTATTTCATTTCCTGTAAAAGTCTGATTTTGGTTTATATTACCTAATTCTCATTTTCGGATCCTCAATTATTAGTATTATTTAGTTATATATGTTAATATATTTTAGAAGTTAAATTTAGTAAACTTAACAGTTAAGATGTACATTTATTTCATATTGTCTTGTTCAAAATACATAGCATTCATAATCATAATTTAGTTATAATTAATTTTAAATATATCTTCGTCTGCATTTAAACACGAAACATAAGTCGCTTACAAAGAATTTAAACTTTGTAAACATGGATTATAAACATCTAATGCAGTGTGAATTACAAAAAAAAAACATGAAAAAGGATAATACTATCTTTTGTCTCTTTATTAAAATAATGCCTCTTACTCAGGTGTTGCCACGAAGAAATTTATACGATTAAAAGTCCTAGCCAATCAGATTTAAAAATTTTACGTGGTAGCGAAGTTTTTAATAAACCTGAAACGGAAACACAAGCAACATTTTTCTATCCCTTGTATTAAATTGTTATATATTAAAACAAATCTTCTCAAATTGAGTAGAAAAACAAAGTTGTACGTTTCAAATAGTGTCGTCATAAGAGTAATCAAAGTTCAATGTTCTTAAAGTGAATAAAATTTATTAATGTGTTTAACTAGCGTATTTCATTTTACACTGATCTTTTATCAAGATAAGAAATATATTCACATTTGCCCAGTCCTTCAGATACATACATATGATTCATCCTTTATCTACAATTTACAGGGTGAGATCAATTACAATTCATTTGTTTACCCGAATTTTCCAATAGCGCATCATATCATGTTTTCATTTTTCGTCAGAATTCAAAATCTTATAATAATAATACTCTCCCTAATTCAACCCCTGAAGCCGACTGAGCGAATTGCGTAGGGGAAGGGGCGGCTATTATTATTATTTACCGTAGCGCTCCGAGGCGACTTAAAAATGATTGATGACGCATTTGATTTACAGGTGAGGAAACCCGGAAAACCTTACCTACCATCATCGAAAACGGTAACGGATGGCAATTTTTATAATCTGGATGTCATATCAACAGAAATTAAATTTCTGCTAATACGGCATCCATCAAATCCTATAAAGAACCATGCAAATAAATTCACATGGTCTTGACATAAGCAAAAGCATTATTTAAAAATTTGAGCTTGAAGTAAAACAGGTTAAAAATAGTACTAGCACCAACTTCTGATATAAAATAAAAAAAGTAAAATAATCAATCTTTATTGCTTGTACAACTAAAACGTTGATCAAAAATTCCCTGTTTAGTTAAAAAATTATCTCTCTAGCAGAAATAAAAAAAAAAATATAGTTGCTAAACCATATGATTTGCGTCATCTTATAAAAACATTGAAAGAAATTCAAAAAAATGCATTAATCATGATAAGTCTTATTTAGAAAATGTAAAGTCCACATCGTCAACGAAGATTGCACATTATACAGGGTGTAACAAAAGGTAGATCATAAATTATATCAGTAGTCAAAGAGGTAGGTTAGACCAAACGTACCTATATCTATACATAAATGCATACAGAAAGCTTTTGAAGGTACAATCAAAGGCCTTTTTAGCATTTGTTAAATACATAATGTTAGTAGTAGGTCGCTTGAAGAGCTGATTAGAAGTAGAGAAATACTTTATAGAGTCGTTTTTTGTATTGCATATTTCTGTTATTTATGAAAATTATAAGGGGCCATCCATCAATTACGTCACCCGAATTTCATGATTTTTTTGACCTCCACTTCCGTCCTTGTCACAGCTATTCACATTAGTAAGACTCCTCCCTCCCTAGTGTGACGTCACATATTTTGCAATTTTACTTCTAGAAGTTATTAAATTGAAACAGCAGTTCCGAAATTAGTTTTATTTCTATTTAAATTATTTTTTAATAAAATCAACAAATCAAATATTTTAATACATAGATCTATTAGATTTTAAAATGTGACGTCATGAAATTTAGGACCCCCCTAACGTGTGACTTATAATATGGATGATCCTTAGTAATGTTTTCTTGATGATAGAAAATATTCTGGACCAGCCAGCGGTTCCCAAACTTTTTCTTCATGCGAACCTCTTCTAAAAACCGTAATAAATTGGTGAACATTGGATTATAATAATAATTTAAAAATAACCATCTACCTAATTCACAAAAGCATTTTAATCTAATTTTTATTAAATTTACCGTATAATTATTAGTAACAGTAAATAAAATAGTAAAATTGAATAATTATTAAAATTTATTTTCTATAATGAATAACACAGTTCATGGCATTATTTCATTATCTATATATTTTAAAATATTCACCTTTCCATTTTATGTATAATAATTACAATGCTTTTCCAGATAGCTGCAAATATTTTGATATTTTTTATTGCTCAATAAAAATCGTCTAACCTAGAAAATACAGAAAGTATATTTCAAATAGTATAATATACAGTGTGGAACAGCCAAATAGAATAAATTTAGTGTCTCAATTATTCTGCATATTTTTATTTTAATCAAAACATTTGAGTTTCTTACTCGAATAATTACTCGTATTGCTCTTTTATAAGAGTCTGCCTTGTGTGTTTTCATAGATATAGAAGGTGCTTTGGATAAGACGATCTTTCCCAAGATAATATACCAACTAAACAACAGGAATGTTCCATAGATGGTTAGTAGGTGGATACATAACAAACTCTCAAAGCGAGCAGTAATCATAAGTGTACAAGATGGAATATAAAAGGCTTGGTTGCGAGGGGATGTCCACAGGGAGTGGTGTCTCTACTGAGGAACATGGTCCTTGACACCCTCATCAGCTGCCTTAATAATGACAGTCACTAGACAATAACGTATGCAGATGACCTGGTCATTCTGCAAACAGGGAATTTTGAGAATATATTCTGTGAACGAATGCAAGTAGCTCTCAAATTTATAGTACAATGGTGCAAGGACTGCCTATCAATCCCAAGAACAGAAAAATGGTCCTTTTTACAAGAAAAAGGATAAAAATGGAATTAAAACCTCCAGAACTCATAAACTCAAAGCTAAACTTTGCTACAGAGGTGAAGTACCTAGGTCTCACCTATGACAAAAAGTTAACATGGAACTCACACTTAGAAAACAGAGTTGCTTATAAAAAATGCCGCCGAACCGTGGGACGCACCTGGGACGCATAAGCCATATAAAATTATAACAGAACAAATAAAAGAGCCGGAAGTGTGGCAGGTACGATTCATATTTACATCTTAACATAAATTGGAATGTAAGCAGTAGTGCCAGTATAGTTAAAACCGAGCTCACGGGGATTCTCATAGTAGCAAAAGAAATCACCAGAAATAATATCACTGGAAGAAACATGCTCATCTATACAGATAGCAGACAATGCTACTCATCCTGGACATACCACTAATTTATTCAGGGTTAGTACTACAATGTCAAAGGTCCCGCCACATCAAAAGTTAACCGTCTTGCTGATTCACTTGCCAAGAAGGCAACCAACCAAATACTTTTTGGACCTGGCCCCTCTATTGGACTGACAACATCGGTAGTGACAAACCTAATTAAAGAACATTCCCTTGTAAAATTAAAGGAAAGATGAGATGAAATAAGAAGCTGCAGACTTGCCAGGGAGCTTTTAAGTTATCCTGACAGCACTACATCGAACAAATACTTGACTATGACTAGACAGAATCTGCACCTGATCACATGCATTCTAACTGGACATTGCCAAAGACGGAAGCTTCTCCATATCATGGGGCTGTCAGAATCCGCAGGGATGCGAACAAGAAGATGAGACCATGGACATATCCTCTACGATTGCCCGACGCTCTAATTTATTAGAAGATTTGTATTCGGCGAGAATTGGCTAACACCGGCCGATATAAGAAAATCACCTCTTGGCGACGTTGTCAACTACATTAAATCTGTAGGCTGGCTCACGAGATACGAGGTGCCTATCTACTTAAGAGGATGCACAATGGGCCTAGTAAGGCTTAAGTGCCGTGGGTTAACCCACCCTCCACACGTTACAAATGTTCTTCTTTTTGTTACAACATAAAATCTTGTTGCGGTGTGTTTCGCCAGAATCTTATCACCTTTCACGCTTTTTTACTTTCTCTTACCTAACATTCTCCTCTTATTTTATAATCAAATCAAGTAACCTTTTACAGTTTGGTCACTAAAGCGGCCTTCTATATTCAAACAGGTTTTACAACATTTTTCTAGGGGTAGTAAGTACATTAATTATTATTATAAAGATAGTAGAACCGGGGGATCGAGCGTCTTCGACACTTCAAATTTTGAGAAGATTTCAAAAGTTACACAAGGCGCGTAGCGCCGCGTGTATCATTTAAATAGTAAATTTTTGCAAATTAAAAGTGTAAGAAGTTTGAAAAAATGTATATAATTATATGTCATTAAATATATCATAATTTTCATCTTCCTTCTTGACCGGGTTCATCTTGGGGCTGTGGATCTAGCATCTGTTTCAATATTATATTACGAGTCCACGGAGCCTTTATAGGATTGAAAATTACTTTGATTGAACTTTTACGCGTGACTCGAGAAAATGTAACATAGAGCTGGTCATGCGTAAACACATCCGTCGTTAGATAAATGCCGATAAATTCGAAGGTTTGGCCTTGTGACTTATGGATGGTTATAGCAAAAGCTGGCTTTACAGAGAGAATTGGTGGCGTTCCATGGTGAATCCCAGACCTTTGACGGTTTCTAAAGTCATTCGTGGAATGTAGGCAACTCTCCCTTTGTGTTCTCTAGTCACAATTTAATTTGTAATCTTTGACATCTAGACGATTTCGTTCATTTAAATTTTCGATCCAATGCTATATCTCGGGAACCACAAAAGTAGGTACCATGATTTTGGTGTCATTTTGCTTCTTTAAGTGTCCCTAGCTTATATCTGAGTTCGATAAGGTTTTGACTTTCTCTATCCCGAGATCGCAGCAGGGACAGACAGACATTGGCACTTTAATATAGTAGGATATATAGATAATATAATAGTACAATGTCATGGTCTTGTTAATAATTACCTTACAAATTACTTAGGACTGATTTTTTCACCTTTACTGGATATAACAAAATATTTCACATACCACTAAATACCCAGTAAATGGCGATCGCCAATGAATTACTTCGCCAAGTGATGACGCAGCTGTGTTCTTATATATACCGGGTGTTCAAATTAAAGTGTTACAGCTAAACACCGCCTTTTATAAAAAGAACGTTTCAGACGAAAGTTTTATAGTTTTGTGGGGAAAAATTTTTGGCTAAACTCGTTTTTTATAGCTAACCATAATATGGCCAACTTTTTTTTCGCTCAGCAAAATTTTCAAGTAGCTGTTACTCAAAAAGTAAAAGTCCAATAAAAAAAATATTTTCATCAAAAGTTTCTTATTTTTTTATGTACTTTAAGAATATGTAAAAAAATGGGATTCCCATTTAAAAAAACAAAGTCTGCCTCGATATGGCCATATTGTGGTCAGCTAGGAAAAAATGAATTTAGCCAAAATGTTTCCCCCAAAAAACTATAAAACTTTTTTTTCTAAAATGCATATTTTCGGCGGTATTTAACTGTAACACTTTAATTTGAACACCCGGTATATATAAAGTGTACTCGCAGTATAATGGAATAATCGGTTTTTTGAGTGTTATAAAAAAAATAAGGTAAACAGACGTATACATTTTTGATATCGTGCTTCGAAGGGCACGTGAACCCCACACGATGGAATCAGAATTTTTTTTAACCTCAAATTTACCGCATCCTCAAAACTGACGCTCAAGGTAACTACTGTTTGTTCCATCTAAACCTTATTATCAACGTTCGTGTTTGTTCAGATTTTTCTGAGCGGTCCTTTTAGAGATATTTTGAAAAAACAGAACAGGACGTTTTTTCGAAAAAGCACTAAAGAAAAAGTAAGGCAAACGAACGTATTATATTTTTTTGAAATCGGGCTTCAAAAAGTTTTTATTTGATACCTCACACGATGGCACCAGAACGTTATCTTTTACCACCTACCCAGAACTAGACCCCTAAGAGTATTTTTTTAATCTGCATTTCGGTGCATTAGTGTCGAAAATTATTAAAATGCACTTTTTTCTCAGAATCCTTTAAAAGTAAACCAAATATTATACAGGGTGTCTCATTAGTGCCTAATTGTTCAATATTTCAATTTGTGTTATAGACACGAGTGGCAAAGTTAAGTTGAATTTACTCAATTCTTTCAAACGCAACACCATGTATATTAGTTTAGCATAAAATTCCTTATGAATTTGCCTATTTAACGATACCAACATGTTAGCCAATAACACATATGCAGGGTGTACCATCGGTGCGTAATTGATCTACCAATAGCTGTTTTATTATTGGAAATACTGAAAAAAAAAAATAATATAAAAGTTGTATGACCATATTTAACATTTATTCTTAAATATGCATGGTGATTTATAATGAGCGGCTGATCAAACCTATTCATTTTTAAAGCAAAACATCCTACAGGTAGTTATACATATTCGATTGTTTTCACATCATTAAACAATTTTAATAGACTTCAATTATTTGCTATGTTGTATATAGGGTGTGCCAAAATGGGAGGTTTCCATTTTCTCAATTTTTTAAATAGAATACCCTTGTATCTTATGTCACCAATTAATTAATACCATTTAAAATATGAGAAAAACGTAACCTCGCAGTTTGTTACACCCTATATACAACATAGCAAATAAATGAAATCAATTAAAACTCATTGACAATGTGTAAATACTTGCTTTAAAAAACTATAGGTTTGGTCAGCCCCTCATTTATGGACCACCCTGTATATTTAATAATTGTTAAATATGGTCATACAACTTTTATTTTACTTTTTTCTCGTATTTTCAATAATAAAACAGCTACAGATCAATTACGCACTGATGGTACACCCTGTATGTGTTATTGGCTAACATGTTGCTATCGTTGAATAGGTAAATTCATAAGTAACCTTATGCTAAAATACACAGGGTGTTGCATTTAAAAAATTTTAGTAAATTGAACTTAAAATTAGCCATATTTAAGACATTTTTCAAAACACTCTGTATAAAATAAACCAGTTCTATCACCACTATTCGTTAGCTTAGTATCTTATAAGTCTGTATACTACACAATTTTGAAATCAATGCAAACCTACCTAAATAATGATAATTTATTTTGGGGACTGCACCGTCCTGTAATTTCATAAAAAAAATTAATTGCTTGACAAACCTGTAATATTTCGAAGAAAAATTATAGGGTTGAATATAGTATTACTAAACCATTCTAAAACTGGAATAAAGTACAGGGTGTTCAATTTAAAAAATATACATTTTGATTTGCAAGGCAAAAACGCAACCCCCTGTATATCCAACAATATTTTTAAAATATGTACCGATTCCTCATATAGACTAAATAAGGCATCTAAACATTAATAAGTCGTATGCAAGTAGTTGTTAACTAAACTTTTTCACAACAAACGCCTACATTAAGATGGGTAAGGTTAGCGAACCATGTTGCAGGAAGTAAAATGCAGAAGGAAATCGTCATATAATCTGCGGCTGTGAAATTCTTAAAAACTGTAAGCAGAAATACGTTGAATAGACGTAAGTCACGCAATACATTAAAAAATTAATTAATTAATTGTCTTTATCTAACATTTTAGAAGATAGATAACTTTGCATAAAAATAATATCAGTTCAAAACCCTAAACCAGAGGATAGGAAAGAACGGAAAAGATAATAAGGTAAGAATTTAGTTTAATTTTATTTATCACGTAATATGAAAGTGACAATTATTTACCAATTAAAAATATAATTGTAATAACGGGTAAATTATGCCAACGTAACTTAGCAAACACAATAAAGTTACTTTCTATTTCTTCTGATTATAATTAATGATTTTTAGGTTAACTATCTTAGAATAGACATAAACAAACACCTCTTGATCTACCTTTAAAGAATTACAATCCAAACAATGTTCGAGTATATATTTATGTATATGAATCAATCACAAAACCACTCACTTCACAACAAACATAAAACTGTTTAAATTAATTTTGTTATTGTTGTTATCATATCAGCTGTTTCTGACTGAACTGCTCACTATCAAGACGGCTGGCGAGTTTATAGTCGCGACTTGCCGCAAGCAAGCCACTTCGACTTATTTTAGTTTAGTTTGTTGTTATAAAGCGCAGCGTTTATACCAAGGACGACGATATTTATTTATTCTACTTAATAATCTAATGATCTCTGTGATATTATTACATATATTTCCTGGATTTTCGAAATTAGATCAAATAATATACAGGGTGGCGTGTTTATAATAATTTCTCGTTTTTTGATATATTTTATTTTTCACGTCGATATTTATTTATTCTATCTAATAATCTCTATGATAATATTATTACAGATATTTCCTGGATTTGCGAAATTAGATCAACATAATATACAGGGTAGCGTACTTATAACAGTTTTTCGTTAAGACACTGGAAATACAGTACTAGAAGTAATAAGGCTAAAATGGTGTGTAATAAAAAGAAAATAAATTGCATTCGACTGATTTATGCTTAATACGTTTTAATGTTTTAATAATAAGGATTTACAATATATGCCATACAACATACTTGTTTTAGATATTTATTTCTAACTCTTCGGATTTTGATTGGGGATCTGCAATATATTAACACGTTGACGGACACATGTGAATAGGTGGAGATGCTTTTTGTGACACTATTGCAACTTCACTAAATTTTGCAATATTAAAGTAACACTTATATAATATATGTTATTTGACTTCTAAAAAAGCTGAATAATATAAAAAAAAACAACGGCTATAGACGTCACTGTCACATACTAGACATTTTTCTATACTATTTGTAACGTAGACGTCCATAGACGTCGGTATAAATAAAACACTAGAATTACGCAAATGTTTATTTGAAAACTAATCAAACTAATCCTAAATGAAAATGAAAAATAATAATGAAATGAAATAATAATGAAAAATGTATATGTTTTATAAATTGCATGCATGTATGTATAAGTAAACAAAGTATCTCGTTTCCCGTCTTATTTTGTTTTTCGTACATTCCCTACATTTCAGAAATAAATTGGGTTTTTTATAATCCTGAGGAACTGAAATATTTTCCAAAAAATGCTGATTTGGGCTAGGAGCAGTTATTCTTCTTTTTATTGGACCTTGTTTGACACATTTCCTGCCATCTTGGATATCTTCAATTTGAAGAAAATATCGAATAACGGCTAACGCCATACCACATGCTGATTACTGACTGAAATACTAAATGCCAGAGGCCCGCAGAGGCGCCCCGCATAAACCGTTATGACGCCATGTACTGACTATCCCCACCTCTCACGTCAAATGCACAGAGTCAATTTAGTGTGCTTGATATGACACTTTACCGATTTACGATTCAAATCCGACGTCTGTAGAAGTTATTGCCGAGCTATGGAGGTATTATAAAAGACGTCCACAGACGACCTTAAATTAAGTTGTCACGGAGCGCACATTGTCAATAACATAGATGTCGTTGTCCATCAACGGGTTAAATTCATAATTTTCATACTCAGGTTTACGTCGTTTAACTTACATTGGAAACATAACTCACGCAGTCGAAGATATGGGCTTAGTACGCATCAATGCTTTTCTCATATATACCGATTAGAGGTGGGAAGTTCGAATCTTTTTACTGAATTAATTCATTTGATTCATTCACCTAAAAAGATTCGTTCTTCAAGATTCGTTCTCAAGTGATTCACTTTAGCGAACCACGAACGATGTTATTCCGCCGATCCGGCGAAGGAAATCGAACCGAACTTTTACGAATTTGAGTACTACCTAACCTACCTACCTACTAGGTCGTTGAGTAAAATAATTATAACCAGATTTATTTTAAAGTAAAGCGAATTAATGTTTCATATTTCATAAAAAAAAGGCAGCTGAATAATAAATACATCCTTATCCGTTAAGATAAACAACAATAACACAATTTTTTTTAAATGCCAAATATATAGCCAAAATTAACGCAAAATTATATATTCACGATTCGTCATTTTTTGTTTTAATTTTACTTTGATTTAAATTTATTTATCAGACAACACGCATAAATTGTTTACCTAAGCTTAATACACACCTCCTGTAAAGTGAGAAAAACATTAAAGACACATACCGCCACCGCCTGTCAGTTAGAGTTCTCGTATTATGCCGTAGAACGTAGAACAAAAGCGACCAATTTGCCGATGCTGATGTAAAATACCAAATACCGAATCCGAATCGAATGAACGAAGCAACCAAACTCGGAACTCGGCGTGTTTGATCGATCGCAGAGCCATCGAGCAATTGACTCAAAAAAGATTCGAATCTTTTAAAAACAGGGAATCAATTCATTCGAGTCAGTGCACTGATTCGTTCTTTTTGAACGAATCGTTCGCGAACGACACACCTCTAATACCGATGCTGTAGAGAGGTATTTGAAGAATTGGGAACGAGCCTGAAACAGCGTCCGAATTAGCACACCAAATTTCTGTCAAGGAATCTCGAAAGTCAATAGCATCATGGTCTAGCGGTAAGGGCTTTTGTCCAGAGAACAAAGATGTCTGGCGAAGTATTTGTTTTCGCCTTTGGGGTTCGGGGATGGTCTTAATAATTCGTAAGAAGATTTTTAAAATTTGTTTTCCAATTTTAAATTATTCTACAACTTATTTCAGATATTTCTGACTTTTCAAATTTCGATTTGCGATCTACGATATATCAAATTCACAATTTTCACTTGCATGTTTGTAAATTGTGGCAGAAAAATCGGTGTTCTAACAGCAACAAAATGTATATATTACACAGAAAAAAATTATCATCTACAGTCAAGAAAAGCTTTACACTTGGAAGATTACATTTGTTTGAAATAAAGCAGAGTTTGCTTCAAATAATATTATTTCTCGATACAATAAAAAAATAAATGTTGAGTGAAGTATAGACATAATCTTGTATTTTAAGAGTTATAATAATAAATCTGAGAATAAATTATTTCATTCGAGCAAAGAATTGTGAATTATTTCAAAAAAGCTTTTACGTTTATTATAAGTATGATACGCTCTTAAAACCGACTATTGCGTACTTGATTCAATGTTATAAAAGGATTCGATTCAAAGCATTTAAATTTCAGAACAAGAATTAAACAATTCGAATCAAAAACCTATGTACTTCACAAAAGATTAGCTAGTACAAATTCACTGCACGGTGTTGCCAGCTGAAACTTATTTTAAAATGCAACCACTGCACTGATACTGTAGATATATGACTGGCACATGTTGAGATGTGATACTTATTATTCGGAAGTCATAGGCAAAACGCATTTATAGAGAATCTGGCAAATTGGCATTAGCACGTGTTCATCCTATTGTCCATTTTCTAACATGTTTGCATCGTATCGTTAGGGTTGCGTTTTACTTTTTGTTAGAAATTCTTTGTGATTTAATTAATAAGTGTATGAATAAATTAAATTGAAATGGAATATTTGTTAAATGAGCGACCTGATACTGATATTTAAATGTAAGTATATTTAGTTCACTTCTTGTTAGATATTATTATATATAAATAAATTTATAATCATAAGAACACGAATCGAACTGGAGTAGAAGTAAAAAAATGTATGATACTGGATGACGACTTTTTGGAAAGACGACTTCTGCCTTGCTAAGAAAAGAGGTCGTATCTACGAAAATTCTGATTTCAAGATTCTTACAAATTTAATAAACTTACATTTTATTTTATTACAACACAAAATAATAAAGGCCTATTTGCATTAGAAAATATTTACTAAAAACCCACATTTACTAAAAATATTCATTTTGTAGATACGACCTCCTTAGTAGGGCAAACTTTTATGTTCCATTTGGGTTTTGAAGTTATAAAATTATTTATTATTTAATTATAGGTGGGACACCTCAGAGAACAGAGGAATTTGGTATATTAACCAAAAACAATTTTGAAAAATATTTAAAAAAGCTGAAGACTTCTTATTTCAAGATTATTAATTTCTTCAATGAAACTATCCTATAATTCATCCAAAATCAATATATTTATGTCAAAGATCATATTATTATTGTATCGCTGAAAATATGGGCCCAGAATTTATTAATAAATTGTTGAACACGCAGTAACATTAATGATTCTATAAAACAATAATCAGTCTTTACAAATATTTTTAATTAAAATAGAATAAGATTTTCTTTATAATCTGTTTCGAAATATTTTCTACGTCTCTATTCCATTTAAATGCAAAATCAACATGTGATTACGAAAAAATTTTCATAACAATATATGCGCACTTCGATTTTTTCGCACCGTTTTGTTTTCAAAAAATAAAAACAGTAATAAATACACATGCAAGATTATGATGTAAAGTCGGAGAGTCTAGCATGTTTATTTATTAATTTATTGTGTGTCTAATTGCGTTTTGGTTTTTCGTATAGTGAATGTAACAAACTTTACATCGTTATCTCCATGACCGATAACAACTACGTAAGTCTGGAAAATACACAGTGAAACGGTGAATTTATATAAAAGTGTTATCTGGAGATATCGTTAACATTTTTTGCGGTTTTATTATAATTATTTGAATTTTTTAAATGTTAAGGTGTTGCAGGGGTAGGTACTATTCTTTTTCATAGTAAAAACAGAATGCGAGTACAATGAAGTTGAGTACATGGTGCATGTAATCCCATAGGAGCAGAAGTTTAGGGTGTCCCAAATAAATAGAAAAAATAGTTTAAAATAAAAATTAGGATTTATAAAAATTGCTCGATGTGTCGTCGGCCAGCAATTATTTGAATACCAGCCAGCATTACATCTATTCTTTGAGCAATTAAGGCTCCTTCTTTGTGAACTGGGGTCTCATATACAAGACTTTTCAAGTGACCCCACATATAAAAATCTATTGGGTTCAAGTCAGGTATTCACTTTTCTTTTGTTTTCCAAGAACTTTCTTACAAATGCGAGATGTAACGTAATTTAGCGTTTCGATGACAAACTACATAATGTACTTTCGTGTACAAAAATTTCTATTTTTACAGCTCCTACACGCTCTAGAAGTAAGTAGTATACAGGGTGCTACTGTATTCGACCGACAACGCTCTACCCCAGAGATTGATTAATTGATGAATTTTAATATAGGAACATGAATCCTTTAAGGGTTTAGTTACTGAGATACAGCGAGTTTGGAGACCAATATCTTTTTTAAGAAAGTAATATTCGACATAAACTAATTTTTAGAAAATTTTATTAGTGGCGCTTTGTCAGGGTTAGTGGCAACCATTATCCCACTATTTTTTACGCCACTAAAACATTTTTTTTTTAAATTATGGGCATGTTTATTTGACAAGTAGAAATTTGCTTCTAAACAAAAGTCTGTAAGTACTTAGATAATAATTTGTAACTACTCAATATTTCTAAATTCTAATCTAGTAGGCATGTGTCAAATTTTTAATACCAATATCAAATTGGAAAAAAATATTTGAAGGAACTTTTGATTTTTAGCAAATTTTGATTTTATACTTCATAAAATCTGTATCTCGATAACTAAGCCCTTTAAACGTTCATGTTCATGTATTAAAATTCATCAATTAACGAGAGCTCTCTGGGTTAGGGCGTTGTCAGGCACACCCTGTATTTACTACGAAATATTCTCTATAGGGGGCATTCAAGTCTTAAATAAACAAGCTTTTAACAATGTTAGACTCCCATCCCCTCTGGTATAAACAGAAATAAAAAAATAATTAACTTCCTCTCCTAAACGATAAGACTTAATAATTTTTTTAAAACTTTTATTGAGTATGAAAATTAACATTAAAAAAAAACTAAATTAATTTTATTTTTATCTTACTTAATATTTATAATATCTCCCACTCCTTTTGTCAGCAAAAATAAGAAAAACCCTTAAACCTGTTAATGCAATACTAGAAAGCGACCCCATACTGCCTTTATTAGCTAAAAAGGGCTCGCTATCTCAGATGAAACGAGTTTAAAAAAAAAACACCTTTTCAAAAAGCTGTTTTCACGTTTCCTTGAGTCGAAAATAGTAGTTTGTTCAACATATTGTATAGTATATTTTTCTACGACCCACTAACTAAAATCTACAAATTTTAAAAATTATTTTGGATTATTTGGACAAAATAACTAATTTTAAAATAATTTATGACTTTTACTAATTTATAAAATAAAATAAACATGAAAAAACAAGATTTAATTTAAATAGTTTTCAACCTAGATTTGAACCTGGGCCTTTCGCATGGAAGCCAAACGCTCTGTTCTCACCTCCACCTACACACTTACCATTTTAGTTTTAGAACTCGTAATTAAATTAGTTTCATATTGTTTGATTAAAATGTATTATTTATTTGTAAATGTGGACGAAATAAAAATAGAAATGCAATTAAAACAACGAAGATAAAATTATCAAAATCAGTACCACACAAATTTATTCTTTATTAAAAACTAAATGTTAACAGCTAACATAAAAAAAAAACCTAAAAACATTATTATATATAAATAAGAAGATTATCCAGATAAAAATAGGGGTGAAGTATAAATAAGGATAATTTAATAAGGCAAATGTAAAGTAAAATAAACAAAGACTCTTGACAACTAGGAAGGGAATTGGCTGAAGTTGCTAGTCATGCAATTATTTATCGATTCTACACAAGAATAACTCATTTTTACGTATATTTAATCTCAAAAACTAAAAAATATTAGTTTGACAGAATTGTCACTTATATAAAATTTAAAAATAATAATAGCCGGGAGACCAAAATATGAACTGTGATTTCATTTTTTTGCAGTGCTCTTACTAGGAAGAATGGATATGAAATATATCCGTTCAGTTGAACGCAATGACATACTTTTTCGTTTTGTAGTAAATGCGTAGATAAGCTATTATCCATGTGGGTGTAGAAAAATAATAATTTATGAACCGCTAGACTGCTTTAAATTATTTCTTGTTTTTGAATATTACTTTTGAAGTTCTTGTGGCGTATAAGGATATGCAGACATTTAGCTCAATAATAATAAAATATCCCTAAGCCTTTTAGTAAATACAAGTGATATTAAGATATCTAATTTTTTCTTAGGTTTTTTTTAATGTTCTGAGTGCGATATGGCCATTTTTCTTATATCATCTGATGCAGATTTTTTCAAGCATTCGATGCGTTAAAAAACATAAAAGTTTTATTTTGAGATAACACTTATTGGCTTAGGAGGACAGCGTTATCATCGATACTCTATTATGGAGCTGGCACAAGGTAGCTGAAATAAAAAAAATATGGCAATATGCTCCAGAGCATACAGCGGAAGATACTGATCCGAGTTATCAGTGCTTACCGAACTATATCGGCATCAGCAGCAGCGAATACTATAATGGTTCAAAAAGAGGAAGGGTGCACCCACAAAAAAGAATAGGGGAGAAAACAATAAGAGCTCTAAGGAAATAAGAAGCTGCACAAATAGAACCATCTGGCAACAAAAATGGGATGAAACAACATCCGCAGCTCAATGAACCAATGCCCTTATACCCAATTTCGAGAAATGGCTCACCTGCGAGCGTCGTAAAACGGATTACTACCTCAAGACATGTACTGCGTTGAAACAGAGACGCCGGAACACACAATCTCTGTGTGTACCCGCTAGACTATGGAGAGAAATAATTTGGTGGAAAACGAGGGCAATCTAACCCCGCATAACATAGTGTAGGATATGTTGGAAAGCAGAAAAAAGTGGGAAAAATCGCGAATTTATTCAAAAAGTGATAAAGAGAAAAGAAGCCGAAGAAATGGGAACCATTTAAAGGAAATGACCTGAAGGCTCCGAAGTTATAATCTGTATGACCTGAAGGCTCCGAAGTTAATATAATTTAGATTGGTTTCGGAGTCGTCTTCAAATGTCTTAGAAGAGGTGGAGTTTTAGTGGGTAGTGCGTAGAGGCGAGTACCACACTCCTTGGTACAAGGGATGCGTAAAAGGCATTTCTCCACAAAAAAGGAGGGCAGCATTAGTAAAGTTAGAACCAATTGAACTTTTCTTTATCAGTCGTGTTAGAAAAATGGCGTCAATTAATGAATGCACGGAGAATGAAAATACCTGTAAAATAATACTGAACTTTTTTGACCAATTTGCATTTTATGACTATTTGTGTGAAGATTGGGGCTGGGCGATTAACAAAATAAATAATCGATTATTTAAAATAATCGATTTTTGATTAATCGAAAATGATTGATTAATCCAAAATAATCGAAAATAATAAAAAAAATGGATTAATCGAAAATAATCGATTAATAGTGAAGGTAAAGCGATAACATCGAAATAATCAAAGGAACATCGATTTTTATCCATTAAATTGGAATTAAAACGACTATGGTGGAAGAAGCTACTACAGACTTAAGTTAACGGACCTCAAAGCTCTCTTTTTACAAAGTTTTGTAAGAATCCATTCAAACTTGTTCATTTTTTATATTTTTAATAGCATTTAAGCACAACAAAAGTTCGATATTGTTTGCTAGAGTCATTCAATGTGTTTTAGGGATTGGAACATCCGAAGTTAAAACTTTCGTAGGTGTGAAGATAAAATAATAAAAGCAAAATAATCTAAGATTAATATTAGCGGTAAAATTAGTACTAAAATGACCATGGAGAAAATCACTCGAAAGCTAATGTTACATTTGAATTTATGGACCTCGCAAACCTCTTTTTACAAAAAAATCCATTCAAACTTTTACTTTTTAATGTATTGAATAGCAATTACAAGAAAATTTCCACATTCTCTGCTAGAATCCTCATGTGTTTTAGAGTTTTTTGAAGTTGAAAAATTCGAATTTGAAGTTAAAAATTCCGATCAGAATTCGTTAAAATAGATTGCTTTTTACTATTATTTATCTTTCTCTTAAAATTAGCCCCTATGTACAAACAAAAACTTCTGCTTTTTTATTACAGCACTCCTTTGTCGCTCTAGGAACATCTGCCACAGATTTCTAATACACCAAACCGCGGAATCTTATTGTCTTTTCTGATAATTTTAAACTTGTCTCTACGCGGTTGATCAGCAAATTAAAACTTAATCGAGTTGAACACAAGAAACTTAATTCGTCCGGAATAAAATCGACGTGGGTTATTGGTTTCGAATTTAAATGATATCAACCAGATTTAAATGCCTTTTTAATTGGGGTGCCGCGTTAAAAGTCTGGTAAAAACCTCATTTTCGAGTCCTAAACTAATCGATCCACATTTAGCTGGAGCCAAGACAAGAAAAAAGCGGGACAAGCCAGTGCCGCAATAAGTTTTGTTCGATGTTTTGTTTTACGATTTTCCAAATATCACAATTATTGAACATTTAACTCAGGTTAAATATTAATACCAATAATTATTGATCTTATAAAAATGAACTTTTTATTTAAATCTGGGCAAGACCTTTGTTATCAAATAATAGTCAACGTCTATATTTTATATCTCTGGTTTTAATCCTGTATGGGTATACAGAGTGGTCCAGTTAATATCGTCAAGATTTCACCAGCTAATAGTGTATCGAAAAATAAAGGTACTTTATCCAGTAAACTATGATCCAATTTTGCTTTCATTTTGATGTATTTAAATACGTGCAAAATTGTTAGTTTCCTCAAAAACAAAGATACGAAAAAAATTTAAGAGACAAAAAGATGTATTTTTATCTAGTTTATTTAAAAAAATATGAAAAATTAGAAAATCTACTAGGCGATATTTTTTGTGTCGAAAACTAATCGAACTCCTCTGTGAGCACGCCTCTGGAATTACTGGATTAACTGTAACATGTCCAAACGATACCTCATAAAGTTGTCATCAAACTGTAAAAATTTCATTAAAATCGGTCAGACTTTTTTAGATATTAATCAAAAATCTGATGTGTCAAACACATGACTTTCCTGTCTATGTAGTTATTACAGGCTTTTTCCGGTTATTTTGTACAAACTATTGTATTACCCCTGTAAATATTTATTCGAAATATTTTTTTATACAACATTGCCAACGAATGTAATGAAAAATTAAAATTTTACACTTTTCCTCAAATTTTTCCATTACGATCCATTTTAGAGAAATCAAAATATAACAAAAATTATAGAGAATGATATCGCAAACAACTTTAATTTGAACAATTTTCTTAAAAATTTAAATTTTGCACTTTTTGTCAAATTTCTCTAATACGGACCAATTTAGCAAAATTATGTATGGGACAAAAATTGTAAAGAATAATATTGCAAACAACTTTTTTCTTTAAGCGTAAATAACAAAATCCATAAAGTAAAAAAACGACCCCTTATAAAGTGCCCCCCCAGATGTTCCGACTATGCCCAAAACTTAATCTTTTCACCGCAGGATGGATGGAAGCTTAAAATTAAAATGTGTTGTTTTTTTCTTTCATGTTCGATATTTGCACTTTTTCTTAAATATCTCGAATACGGCCCATTTTAGAGAAATAATGTGAGGGTCAAGGAATATAGAGTGACATCACAAACAACTTTTACTTTAAAAATTTTCTTGAAAATTTGAATTTTGCACTTTTTGTCAAATTTTAGGAAAATTCTGTCTAGGACAAAAATTATAGAGAATAATATTAAAAGTAACTTTTATTTGAACAACTTTCTTTTCCAATCGTAAATAACAGATAAAAACGACCCCCTATAAAGTTTTTCGATTCCCAAAATTTGGTGTGTATCTCTGTATCCGTTCATAAGTTATCGAGTATAAAGACACACAAACAGACATTATCGCGAAAATAGTCAAAACGGATTCAGGAGACCCCAAAACTTAAAAATCCGTCGAAAACTCGAGGTCGACAAAAATCATGATTTCTATTCTTTCCTTATCTGTGTACAGACAGGAAAGTAAAAATTATCAGAAAAGATACAAAATTGGGCCATATTTTACCTACCGGACAAACTACCTTTATTTTTGGATAAACTAATCTTGACAGTATAAACTGGACCACCCGGTATAATCAGAAAAGAAGTTGTTTTCCGCAAGGAAGCGGTTGCTACATTTGGATTTATTTTCACAGTTATTTGTTAAACAGAAAGAGGAAAGTTAGATATAGAAATATAAGAGAAAATGGAAATGGCGGAAAATTTTTACAATATGGCACATTTTTCGGAAAAAGGAAATATGACAGGAAATAAAAACAAATATAATTATACAAAAAGGTAGTGAGCATTTTTTACTGTTTAGTAGTGAATCTTTAACGATTAGAGATTTAAATAAAACCATGGTAAAATGCCTGATAATATCTGGGCTATGGTGACCCTCCAAATGCGCCCTGGCAAAACAGCCCTGACAAAAGTGCTCTAGACATTATGCGCCCGACAAAATTAATGTCGGATGAAGATTTCATGTTTGTTGGTTTAGCAAGAAAAGGCTTCAGGCTGTTGGGTAAATTAGTTTTTTGTCGTTTTATGTACATTTTTTTGTGAAACAGCCCACTATGGCTCCAGGCCGCACAGGTTATGTAATTTGGTTAGGTTTTTTAATTTTTCGTATTTGTATGTTTTTTGCCTAGCCCGCACAAGTTGGGTAAACTGGTTAGTTTTTTTATCAGAATATTAGGAAAATATTTCTATCTTCTTTCATATATTTTCTCGATTTTGGTGTAAATCGTTGAAGAATGAGGCTCATTCTTAAACGATTTTTGGTGACATTTCAGTTGACATTCACTAATACCTGCCAGTGGGAAGGGCTAGTAAATCTTAGGGGGTTGGTTGCTACACAGCTTCCATCTTGGACGCTATTTTTATTGGAAATAGAAGTCCCAAGCCTGCCAATTTATAGAAAATATATAAGCGATTTTATAAAATAATTTTATTGTGTTCGACATAAAATATTTAAATTTAATCTATTATTTATGATTTCACGTATTAGGCATTCCAACGGCCTGTCAAAATGCTAACAAGTGGAAACTTATAGTTTAGATATGACAAACCTGTGGCCTGTTGTCATTGACAGGGTCAATGATACATACGGAGTGGCCCAAAAGTCTGTATCTTGTAAATTGCTAATCATAATTGTACAAAATTTGGGATACACCTATTTCGGGATACGGAGATTCCAGATTTGATATTTGCAATGTTGCCAGATTTGTCGTTTCTCTTATATTATTAGTCACTTTGGTTTTTCAAATTCATCACCCTGTATATTCAGTCATTATTGGAATCTCCTATTCAATACGAGTTCAACCATATGTAACACTTATGATTTTATGTAGTCTGGAAGGTCTTAAATTAATGAAACAATCCTGGAGAAATGTGGTAGACGCATTCTACCATCGATTAGGGGTACTGTCAACTCACAAATGGAGCACATTTTGAACACTTGATAAAGTAACCATTATGTTAAAAATGTTATAATCTTTCAATTGTTACGTTTTAATGTAGTTGAAAATAGTTTGTATTAAAAAATTTATTGAGACAATTAGGCGTTGCCAGACTTATTTTATTCTTATTCAGTCACTATTGTGTTGCGTTCAGGCCGGAAACTTTTCATCCCATCCTCGTATAACTATATATATTATTGACTCTGTCAAATCACCAGGATCACAAGGTTGCCATAGCATAACCACATCATAACCTGTCAAAACCCACTGATATCCATTTTGTTTGGAATGCCTAATTGTAGATGACTACACATCGTATGTCGCAACCCTTTAGACATATACAACCTTATCACAGCGTTTCATTTGTTTGGAATGCCTGATTAATTCCACCTGACAGTTGGTTAGTAACTAACTAAGGGCCGGTTTTTCAATGTGTAGTTAACTCTGACCTTGAGCTAACTGAATGTTAACTAAAACATTTTTGTTTTTCAATTGATAGTTAAAGACTAACTGAAAGCTAACTTTAACCTTACCTTCAGGGTAGTGTTAACCCATTGTTAAGAGATAATCATCATTTTATAATCAACATGTTCTTTGACATTATGAATGTTTTTAATATTGTTAATGCCTACAGTACCGAAGAGGAAAAAGTAGTGAGAAGGTCATAAATAATTCGACAGAGGCCTAATTTTATGGAACAGTTTAGGTTTTTTCAAAAGATTAACAGCCTTCGATCGCCAGCGGATCGCTGCTGATACCGCCGAGATGAATCTCTGGCGAACCGCTGGCGACTTGCTGGAGATTGTCACCGGCATGTCATCTCTCGCAAGTTTTCATGTTATTTTATAGGAAAAATTAGTTTTCATGTTCTTTTATGGGGAAACATTTGATATTCGTTCATTGTTTTTTGAGTTTTAAGAAATGAATCATGAATAACATGCGAGAGATGCCGGTGACAATCTCTAGCAAGTCGCCATCTTTTCGGACTTTTGCCAGCGGATCGCTGGTGATACGCCGGCGAATCGCTGGGATCGACTATGCATACGGGTGTTAGATTGTCGAAGCGGACTGTTGAGATGATCGTTGATGAAGTTCGGGACGTTTTGGAATATCCAACTGATTTATTAATGAAGTAGGTATTTAATGGAGTACAATACATATTAATTTTAAGCACAATTATTATTTTGTACTGCAGGAATGACTGTCTCTCAGTAACAAACCAGTTTTTATTAGCCTTATGATAATGTGCAACAGGTAGCTTTTTAGAGATTGTGGGTGATTGTAGTGGAGTATCAGTGCACTGCATGTAAAACTGTATGGAGAGTTTCACAGGCTATATCGAGATTAAGGCCCATTTACGCAAGGATGCGTGAAACCGTGGAAGAAGTTAATCATTGTTATGTATTGGAGCAATTGATTGCACGCATGTCAAAATAATTTCGTCAGGAGGAGACAATCCTGAATTATTCCGGAACAGAAAACAGTTTTTTCTATGAATGTGCAAACAATTTTAGATTCCGTTTTCCGTTTTCTTTTTCAAGTTTTCCAATATGAAATTAAACTGTTAATAAAGCTACATATGGGTGTATAATAGGCAATACTTACATTTGAATGTTATATCTGGTTAAATAATAGATTCTTGAATAGATTTATAGAAACATTCCAAATTCCAATAATTCAAAATCCGGCGTTAACTTTCATTTTTAGTTTGAATATGTCATTCATCGTGGTTTAAAAACAACAGTAGAATACCACAGAACACAAAAATACAACGTTGCCGAATTAAAATTCACTTAAAATCTAGGTCAATTAACAAGAAGTACAATTTGCATTGAAAAACGCTTCTTATTTTAACTAGAGGTTAACCATCAAGTAGAAGTTGGCCCTAAGTGTAACCAACTGACATATTTTGCGAAAAAAATCCCCAACAACTACCACAAAAATAAAAAAAATAAAAAGAATGGTAAATAAAGCCCAAAATCAAGAAAATAGTATACAGGGTGTTTCCGAACTTGACGTCCAAATTTGTAGGGGTGGTAGTTCGCATAATTTGAGACCGATTGGCAGATTTCATTTTTCCAAAATATTTAAAATAAAAATAATGAAAAATTAATTAAAAATTTTAAACAGGTACGGTCCTGTACAGCGAGGGTCGCCTCGACTCGCGCGCGCTACGATCGAGTTCTAAATCCCGATGAGTAACCGATCAGGCGACTATTAAGCTACGCGTTCAGGGTAGGACCCGCTTTTTGATTTTTTTATAATGGCTCTATTTTGTTTATTATAATTTTTTTAGAAAAATTAAATCTGCCAATCGCTCTCAAATTATGCGAACTACCGCCCCTACAAATTTGGACGCCAAGTTCGGAAACACCCTGTATAACACACGTTGAAGAAGGCTACTTTCGCACTCGTTCGTTCGTCAACTCGCTTCTTCGTCGCTCGTGGCCAAATTTCGAATTCGTGCGGGAAAATGTGGCCTTCTGCAACTTAAATTAAATTTAGATTGAACCTTTTTACTGTTTATCCTGCTAAAAGAAGTTATAATTTTACTGAATAATAATTAAAGAATTTTTAATGATCAAAAGTATAAACACAGGATGTCATTTGACAGCTGATTTTAAAATTATATCACAAACTGATTGTGGCTCAACTGTTTTCCTTGCACCATCTATTAAGAAATAGAGGGAGCTTACTGGGGCCAGTCTAATTTTAAAATTTAGGCAAATAAACATACATTGCATAGTTCACAAATAGTGAAATTTTATAGTTGGGCCACTCTGAGTGACTCAATTATCAACTACATAATGTTTTTGTAAGTACATTAAAAAAGTATTTGATATGTAATTTTTAAATAGTTTATCTGGAACAGTTAGAAAATTATGTGGAATATTTAATTTTTTTATTTGGTACAGGAAACTGTGTAACAATTTGGGATAAATGGAAATTTCTGAGAAACAAAAGTACCACTGATCCAGGTACATTGATTTTGTACGTTAGACATACACAGGAATCATAAAAGTGACAAAAACGTCTTTTAGAGCCACCATATGTCGAAATCCTTTTTAAAATATTAAGTCGACGGACTAAGAAAAGCGTAGCTAGACCATCGATTGCTATAGAAGCAAAAAGTAGGGAAATATACAAGAGTTTTGAAAATGTACACTGGCAATCTAATGTTAATACAATTAACAAACTTGTGTAATCTTTGAAAACGAGAATATTGGTGGATAGGTGGTGGCAGTAATACCCATAGGGGTATTTTCATGAATAGAAAATAATCAGCAATGTCTTACTGTATAACAACTGAAAGAAGACTAATTTGTAGATGAATACATCTGTTTTAGTTAAAAATTGAACAATACATATAACTAATTAAAAAAAAACATACAAATTTAACGTGTCTGTCTCAAATAAATTATAAGATAAAAACACAAACTTTTGCAGCTTGCCTGCAAGAGTATATTCCTCTGGTAATATCTTTTAGTTAGAACTTCTTTAATCTCACATTTCTTTGTTTTTATTTTATAGTTTCGTACCGTATTTACAGCAGAAAACATGCAAAATATAATATTAGATTGTTTAGCCTCATAGATTTTTATTACATTACAAAAATAAAGTGTTTATGGACATGGGACTGGCAAAAAATATCATATTATTAAGGTTAAATCATATGCACAGCTTTAGAAATAATTTAAAACCACTCCCCTCTATTTCAAGAGGCACTCGCAATTATAACTTTACTTCAAAGAAGTTTCTTGTATATTATTTAAAATAAAACAACGGTTCTTCTACATTTGTTGCCTTCATTTAAAATCTCAAAATACCAAGATGTAGGCTACCAGTTTAACATTTTGGAAAAATGTGTTGCCTAACCTAGTAGTAATTGCATCAAAATAGCCGCGCCTTTGTTGGGCGTGCCGGACGTCTCTCTTGCACCGTATAGTAATCAAAGTATGTGCATTTAACGTTTTCTGACAATGTCATTAGAATATTGCTCGGAATAGTGTTTTTACTTCCAAAAGAAAGACAGACAGTTGCTAAGGAAAGGACAAAAAGAAACAAGACAAGAACGTCTAAAAAAACTAAAAAATAAATTTTTCTGTTTAAAATTGTTTATTCTATTATAATTTAATATACATCAAACACGACATCCATCATCTTGATTGTAAAAAATAAAATAATGAATGATTTTATTCCTACTGATATTGCAAGGGCGTAAATTTAAAATGGCAGATTTTACGGTGAGGTTGTTCGCATATTGGGAAAATTAAAATCAGTGATCTATCTAAATGTAAGATGTTGAAAGCAAACAGGAGATATTGTAAGGTCAATGTAGAAAACAATCAACCACAACTAGGTGACATATTAGTGATGCAAACACTACAAAATAGGAGCAAAAGGGCACCTTTAACATGATACAAACTGGAGGAAGTAGATACGTGCAAAAATAATAATTGTTCGGACAATTTAAAGAAGGCATAAAGAAGGCGTCCCTCATGTGGCTCGTTGTATCTACAACCTTTTGAATAACGTCGTACTAAGAACAATGGATTCCGATCGAACATGTCTGGGATAAGCTAGGCAGAAGATGAGCAAGTAAGAGCTGTTTTGATAGAGATTTGGGTTAATCTGTCTCAAGAAATGATTTACAATGGTCATCCGAAGTATGGGAAGACAGATGGAAGAATGAATAAAAAGAAAATGTTTAGAAAATATCAGGCTACCATTTGATGTATGGAAATGTTTTTAGTACTTTGTTGTTAACTCTACAAGGTGTTTAAAAATTACTATAAAATCGATAATTTATTGACTTCCCTGTACATGGTGTACCGACAAATAATTGTTTAAAAACGATAATAATCTCAACTCTTCTTCCAAATTGACTCTAGGCTATTAGACTATTTTATATTTTTATATTTCATTTCGATCATTCGAGTTCAACTACCTATAATACATGGATTAAATAATAAAGATAGTGATTTTAAAGAGACTCAATGAAAACGCAAAAGTAGGTAACATTAACAGTTTTAAAACAAATGCTTCTTATTTGTTTTAATGTTCAAAATAATCTCTATCGATTTCTTGTCAAAAACCTAGTCTGCAGTAAAACGCTTGCCTGTCTTTCTCTAAAAGTTTAGGTGAAATATTTTGTACTCCTGTGCCTATTTAACTCATAAGTATTTAGTAGTTGAACTCATATGATAAAGTGGAATTTAAAAATATATACATTTAACAAAACTCTACAAATAAGTACCTAAATCATGTTTTACTTTAAAAATGTAATATTTAGATTAAAAATGGATGTGTTAAATTTTTCATAAATAAAGCCAAAAATAATTTTAACCCCAAAAAAGGGACGACTATTATTATTATTATTTGCCGTGGCGCTTCGGGGCGACTTAAAATGATTATGGGGCCATTTGACTTCCAGGTGAGGAAAACACGGAAAACTCCACCCACCATCATCGAAACGGTAACGCATTGCGATTTTTATAATCTGGATGTAATATCAACTGAAATTAAATTTTTGCCAATACGGCATCCATCAAATCCTATAACGAACTATGCAAATTAATTAAAAATTCACATGGTCTGCTGTAGGATTCGAACTACAAAATTGCTTGTAAACGTATGGAAGCGCCTGGATTAGTCTTCGGTTAAGGAGCTAGCTACAGGGTAATGTTCTAATTTTGCCATAATTTGATATTTCAAATAATTTTCATTATTATCAAAATTAAAATAATAACTTTTGTCAGTTACTTACGTAGAATCCAGTGGCGTAAAAATATATTATTTTTTGTCGGGATCAAATTATCGAGAAAATGTAATTTTTTATAAAGAATACAGTTACAAATGACAGTACAGAATAAGGCTAAATTACAAATATTTTTTATAATTATTTATTTTCGAGAGTTATTAATTTTGTTAAATATATAAAGTGTCGGGAACGGACCAATAATATTTACAAAAAAAAATGACAAAGCAGAAATTTATAAATAGAATTCATTTAAAACCGGAAAATACGGTGAGAATTCGATCAGTTTAAAACAACCAGATGAATGGAACATATTGCAAACAATTAATAACTTTCCAACAATGTATCGGAAAAACCTCGTACATTTTTGCCGTTTTGAAAAACAATTTATGCATACAATAGTTGACCTATACGAGAAAAAGAACAGTCAAATTGCCATTTTCAGCGTGGAAATTGAGAATATTCTACAATAAAGTTAAATTTCAGAATATTGGGAAACTAAAAATAACATTTTCTAGATGCTTCGCAAGATATTCATTCCTTCTTCTATTGTGACAGTAAATTATATTTTGCAATTCATGGAAAACTAGAAATGATCAAAGGATCTGTATTTTATAGTAGGGAATGTGAAGCTATTTTCATTAGAAATAGGTTAGGAAGAAGTAACTATTAAAACTGGAAAATCAATCTAATTAACTGAAAAGGTTGAAAGGTTAAAGCACTTAACTTTCTTGGGAAATACGTACAACTTGACAAATCTTGCTTCAGACATGAAATTTGGATTCGCAATGGTCCACGCGCTTTCAGATGATTGTGCATTTGTATCAAGGCCTAAATATTCCAGTGGTAAATATTTTGGTGGGAAATTTTCCTACGACCATTTAGGAAAGTGACACATATTGCACTATTTAGTCACATGGGAAGTGCGCTATATCATATGCCTGTGAATCAGAATCTACTGTCAAATATGTCAATCGCATCATTTCTATTTTAATCAATATTTTTTTGTGTCCTCGCATCAACTGATTAGCCTCGTGTTTTGTGTAGGGACTTTACCATTAGATTTTTATATCTAGATCCTAAATATTTATTTTTATCAATTATTAAAATAATTTAAAATATAACTACACATTATTTTTGTTTCTTTTTTCTGGTTAATACACATATTTGATTAGAATTCATTTGACATGATAATTCATGGTCCAGAGCGTAAATGATTCAACTTTTTGAATGTAGCGACACGGGTTCAATTCCCGATAAAATCAATCTTTTTTATTTTTTTAATTTGGAAAAATATTTTAAATTAATTTTATTTATCATAATATCACGACTACAGTTACTCAATTCGTTAATATGTTCACTATTTATTTTGTACTATTTTGACAACTTCAGAAAAAAATGTAAGTAGGTATCATCTTTAATAATAAAAGTATTAAAAGTAATTTTAAAAAACCGACTTCAAAATCGTGCAGATGCCGTCACATCTTAACCAAATTTATATGGGACCTGAGGTACCATCCTACTAACAAAAAAAGAATCATAAAAATTGGACGAGGTGGTAAAGGAATACCGCTGAACATACATTAAAAATGAAGAGTTTGAGTATTTTTCTAATGGGCTCAATTATTAGATTTTGACCAAATTAAAATGGGATCACTCCTCTTTCTAACAAAAAAGAATCATTGAAATCGGACACCGTGTTAAATAATTATCGCTAAACATACATAAAACAAAAATATTATCGATGAATTGAGAACCTCCTCCTTTTCTGAAGTCGGTTAAAAAGTTTTTATTCATAGTTGTTTATCTTATTATTTGTTGTTATCACGAAAGTGTTTATAAATGGAATCACAATGTTTTTAATTTCTACAAAACATCATCCGTAACACACCTTAAAAAAGGCATATAAAAATAAATCTAGAACCAACCACATCTAGATTGAACCACATAGCCATATTTTCTGGTTTTACATTTTTTTAATGAAATTATTTTGTGGTCGTAGCAAAGATATTGAATATCACTTGTATAATAGTGATTTTCCACATTCGTGTGAAAAATGTCATTTTCCACACTCGTATACTATATACTCGATACTGTATTATAAATATTTTTTGTTCAGAAATAAAAACTAGATTGAAGATATATAATGCGTTGCATTCTATATTATACTTTTCATAGTTTAACATACCCTCTTAACCCCCATTTTCAGTCAATTTTCTTTAATATCAGTAGGCTTTATCCCCTTATAAAGCTTGATTTTTCCTGAAGATTTCAGGTTAAATTTAATTTCAACCTACGTAGCCCTCTCCATGGCAAATATTAGCCCCCCTCCCATGGTACTAAGGTAGATCCGATCAGCGCATCAGATTTTAAGTCCACTCCTCTGGCAAAGTAAACCCATCAGCAAAAAAAAACTGTGACTGTAAAAAAAAAAAAGAAATACCTATCCACGTTCAAAACGAAATCAGTTGTATATCATCAGATATAATTTTAAAAAGAGAAATAGGTGAAATTAGTCAGTATGGATTATATTTCTTAATGTTTGATAAAGCTCGTTGCTACAAAAGTGAACAGTTATCTGTTATGGGCCGATACGCCAAATGCTTGGAATAGAAGGGCGGTTTCTAGGATTTAGTGATTGTTCTTAGTGTCGAGATGCTTCTGGTCTAGAAAACTTAATCATGGGTTTTCTATGAGCCTTGAAACCTGAAGCCCCAATTGTTGTTCGAACGTATGTGGAAAAAATGCAAGCAAAAACAATAACATCTCACCCTCAAGCAATTTACTCGCACTGCATGGTACACAGAATAAACTTAATAGTAGTAGACACGTGTAAATCTATTGCGGGTGCAGCATCATTTTTCAACGCGGTTGAAATTTTTTTATTGCGCCAATACTCAAATCCAGGTACACATAAGACATTTGAACTCATTCACCAAAAATTGTGATAATCTAATTAAAGATTTTAATGCTATCAAACAATGACTAGAACAAGAAATATCTAATGCCAATTGATAATAATAACTACACTTAATACAAATTAAAAAAAAAAAAACAGCGATATTGGCATATTGGCACTTGTACAAAGTTTTGAACAGAACTTACAAATGACAAAATTATTTGAGAAAGTGGACACCTATTTTAAATTACCACCAGCCGCCTGCTATAGAGGAAAAGTTTCATTCGCTTATTAATTTTTTCATGTATTTCACGATATCTATATGTTCGTTAAAAGGATTTTATTTATCTCTCAATAAATGATTAAAACAATTTAAAAAACCTTGTTCGTTTACAATTGGGTCCCTCCCCCTTATTCGTTGCCCCAGAGCCTCCACACCTTTAAATCTGGCCCTAGCACTAATAACTATATACAGTGAGCATCATAAGTCTTACCCCCCTATCTAACTCGTTACTGGAGGCTTGTTAGGAAAATCGCCGAGACACGTCGATTTTTGATTTGTACAATGTACATTTTTGTATGAATAGTTTACCCTTAATTTCATCCCTTACTGGAGGGGAGCAACCCTTTCGAAAAATTTAAATGGCATGGGGTGGTTAGTGATAGCTCATTTGAAAGGGGGTTTTATTCTCTATTCAAACGTGCAAGTTTAAAATTTGCTTTATTACGTGTTGATTTATTAATGTTTAAAAATAACAAAAACAATGCAAAAACATCAATAAAAACATGCAGCTAATATCCAAGCATAATGGCAAAAAGTCTTACTTTACGTCTGAACCTTAGATTAAAGAGACCGAAGATGTAACATTGCACATTGCGCATGCTGTCTATTTTAAGCCAAAGTAACCCACCAATTGAAAATCATTGTTGCACGACGCCACCCGAATTGCTCCGATTTCCATTCAGCGATCACACCTCCACCTGAGTTTAATCACCATTGACAGCTGTTTTTTGATTTATTTGTTGGTATTTTAGCAATTTAAAGTGTTCTAGTTATTCAATTTCAAGTTCAAAATGTCACGATGTATCTTGAAAAATTGCATGTACTTATAATACAAGTACTACTGTTATGAATATATTCGTTTTCAGCGGTAAATATTTATTAACGTTTTGACATAAAGCGCCATGATTCTCTGGGCTGAATACTTCAGATCCGCATTAAGGGGTTTCAATAAATATTAAGCATCAGAAATCAGATTTCATATTACTTACATAAATTTACAAAAGGGTAAAATTTTTAACATTTAATTTAAATAAATAGTAAATAGGCATTATTGCTAACGAAATTTTGTATTTAAAAAGTAGTTTTATAAGAATGTTTTCTAAAGGTAGTTTTTAGCCCTTTTTGGTAGATAAATAAGAGGTAAAGAATCATAGTTGCTAGCTAAATTTTATTTTTATAAGGTATTTTTATAAGGTATTTTTATAAGGTATTTTTATAAGGTATTTTTATAAGGTATTTTTATAAGAATATAAGATGAAATACAGGATGACCTACTTAAAATTTCAAGGTTCATCTTATTTGCGGTCAAATCGAAAGTGACATTGAATTTTCAGTCTTAAAACAAAGTAATCAGGTATAAGCAAAAAAAAATACTAAAGTTACAGGAGTTAGGTCCGATTCCACCGTTGTGTTAAACGGAGATTAAAATGACAGTGTTAATGTAAAAATGTCATTTTAAACTTCGTTTAACACAACGGTGAAATCGGCCCTTAGTCACGTTAATAAAATGTTACATTACAAACCCCTAAACAACTCGAACATAATTTTCGTTTACTAAAAAAAATCCAAAATTTAGCAATATTTATTTATTATACAAGCGAATGCGATTTCAAAGATAACTGGATCAAAAAATCCGAATCTCTAAATTTTGGAGCTAAATGCTCAGATAAAAGCAAGCGACCGATAGGGGTTACAAAAATAATCGATTTATCGATAATTCTGATATTTTTTAATGAACATCGATTTATCCGCTGTTTTTAATAAATTATTTTGGTTTTTTTTTTAAGATAATGTATTAATCGATTTTAAAGGAAATACAGAAAAAGTAGATTTATTCAAAATTATCGATTTATCGTTTAATCGGTTTTTTAATTATTTGATTATTTTCGATTTTTCATAGATATTATATGAAAATAATCGATTGAATATAATCGGTTATTTTACATAATCGATATTTTGGTTATTTTTTTAAAATTATCGATTTATTGGATAATCAGCTTTTTAATAATCAATATTTTGGTTATTTTTTTAAAATTATCGATTTATTGGATAATCAGCTTTTTAATAATCAATTATTTTCGATAATCGAATAATCAATTTCAAAGGAAATATGAAAAAAGGATTATTAGAAAATAATAGATAATTCGTTTTATTTTTTGGAAAATCGATTTATCATAGAATCGGCTTCTTAATTAATTGGTTATTTTCGATTAGGCGATTATTTTGGAATTATCGATTATTTTCGGTATTTCAAAGATAATCGAATTAACGATTTTAAAGGAAATACAATAAAAATAGATTATTGATAATAATCGATCATTCTGTTTTTTTTTTAAATCGATTTATCAGTTAATCGACTATTTAATTAATTGATTATTTTTGATTAATCGATTATTTTCGATTTTTCAAAGATTATCGAATAATCTGTTTCCATGGACGAAAAAAAATGGTTTATTTGAAAATATTCGATTATTTAAAATAAACGATAATTCTATTTATATTATATTTTGTAAACACTGATTTATCGGTTAATTGGCTTTTTAATTAATCGATTATTTTTGATTTTTCAAAGATAATCAAGTAGTCGATTTTAAAGGAAATGACAAAAAATATATTGTTTGAAAATAATCTATTGATCGAAAATAATCGATTATTTTCAATTATCGTTAATTTATTTCGATAATCACTCATCCCTAGCGACCAAATGACTTTTAATAGATTTAAATTTTAAAATGTTATCTGGTTTCAGACATACGCATTTCTAGAGTTTTATGTGACTCATCCTTTATAATAATTAATATTCTTAAAGAAAGAAGCCTTAATATACTTTTTCTGAGGTTACAATACAAAACAGCATTTTCTCATTTTGACTAATTTTTAATAATTTGTAATAGCCGTAGAAAAAATATAATGTTCAACTCATAAGGGTAGATTTGCAGTATTAGCCTGCGCACATGCTATTTTTATAATACTCGTAGACAATGAGTAAAATTTTTTGCTCTATTAACAATATATTCTATTTCAACAATTTACTGTAATCTCTTGCAGAAAAGTCCGTAGTAAATAAACGCTAACGAAATATTCTATAAAAGGTCTTCTCTTTACATAAAATGTCGTGGCATCTGTTTGATATTAAAAAATCACGATAATTTGATTTCATAATACAAAAGTCGATTAAACACCTTTTAAATAAACCTAATAGTTCATTAAGTTGCTAATAAACAAAGTCCGGTCCCTGTCACAGAGTTCGGGTCGCCGCCCAGTTCCCCCACTCCGTTAACCCTTCTTTAGAAATTGGCAACATTTGCGCAGGTTTAAAACCGGTGTATGTTATATCTCTGGTCTCTTTTATCTAAGGTCTGAACCAAAACCGATATGCAGGGCCCAATTTTAATTCTAAGGATGAGTGCGCTACGTTAATTTTCGTTATTCTGAAACAATAATTAGTCGAGAATTAATGAAGCAAATTTCCAAATTTTTTGCACGGTTGAATAGAGAATAAAACCCCCTTTCAAATGAGCTATCACTTACCACCCAATGCTATTTAAATTTTTCGAAAGCGTTGCCCCCTCCAGTAAGGGATGAAATTAAGGGTAAACTATTCATACAAAAATGTACATTGTACAAATCAAAAATCGACGTGTCTCGGCGATTTTCCTAATAAGCCTCCAGTAACGAGTTAGATAGGGGGGGGGGGGGGGGGGTAAGCGTAAGACTTATGATGCTCACTGTATAATTGTAAATAAAATACATATATTGCAACCGAAGGTACTTAAAATGACCAAATACAATATGAGTCTTAAAGAAAGGGACATCTGTAGACGTTCAATCTCATAATTGAATCATTTTCCACACGTGTATTCTTAGTCTTTTTCAGTTCATCGCTCCATGCACATTTTTTTTTGTCTTGATATTCCTCGATCGACCGCGTCTGGTTCTAACTTCGAATCAACCCTTTTAAGGGTAAATTAAATAATTTCCAAACCGTGAACATCGAGCAGATCGCTTCGTTTTCGAAGCGGTGGGCTTTCTCCAAAGTGTCATTTTCTTGTTTCGTCTAGTCGCAATTCCAGGTTTTTTTTGCTCGTGATCCATTCTTGAAACCACAGCGCTGATAAATTTGATATTTGGTTTGGATATTGATTTTCCGTACCTATGCAAAATATGTATATTATAACGGTCTGAAATAATAAATTCGAGAACTTAATGGAAATGAGTTTTCTTGGAAATTGTGTTTATTCAATTGTCCTATAAAAATTCAGTGTAATTTTTTTTATAAAAATACACATAAAAACAACTATATTTCAAAAATAAATATGTGGGCAATCTCCCGGATTCATATAGAACACAAAATTTTTAGTTTGTCAGCTTTAACACACTAATGCTAATATTTTTTACACCCTGTATGATAAAGACACAACAATAATATTTTTGGACAGCTTAAACATTGAACTACAAAATAGGTACTCTGAATCAATATCGATAAAATGACTTGTTTTCGTTTAAAATGGATTTTTGCAGCAATACGAGGGTGGATCAATAAGTACCCGTGTTTGAAGGCAGGTGGCGTTGCTGAAGGAAGTTGGCATTACTGTCGTGTACTGTCATCTGTCACACGACACCATACTAAATTTCAAACTGATTCATAGGTTGGTTTTTATTTGGCAGCCACTTGTACCATACGTGTTTCGCATTAATCGATAATCGTAATTCGCTTTTTATTTTTGGATGGAAAAACATGCGATGAAATAAAAGCAAAGTTGGATGCTGTCTATGGGGACCCTTCACCATCTATGAAAACCGTAAGATATTGGTTCAACGAATTTAAACGTGGTCGTACATCTGTTTTTGATGAGGAGCGACCAGGTCGCCCGGCAGACGTTGTTACCGAGGAAATCGTTAAAAAGGTCCAAGACATAATTGTCGCAGATCGCCGAACGAAAGTGCGAGAAGTGCGGAACGGCAATTAATATTTTGCATAAGTTAACCATGAGAACGGTATCGGCCCGATGGGTGCCGCGATTGCTTACGGTGGACAACAAGCGGATACGGCTATCAATGTCGAAGCAGTGTTTGGAGCTCTTTAATCGAAATTCGCAGGAGTTTTTGCGTCGGAGTCGTCACCGTTGATGAAACCTGGATACGCCAGAGACCAAACGACAGTCGAAGCAATGGATTTTTCCGGGTGAATCTGCTCCGAAGAAAGTAAGATCATGGCCACGATTTTTTGGGATTTCAAGGGAATAATCCTCATCGACTTTTTGCAGAAAGGAAGTACGATCACAGGGCAGTAATATAGTGAATTATTGGACCGATTCGATGCAAAATTGAAGAAGACACGGCCTCATTTGGCTAAGAAAAAAGTCCTGTTTCACCACGATAACGCACATTCATCGAGAATTGTCGTGGTCAAATTGCAAGAACTGCATTACGAATTGCTGCCGCATCCACCGTACTCGCCCGACTTGGCTCCATTCGACTTTTTTCTATTCCCCATCATGAAAACTTGGCTCGGGGGAAAAAAAATTCAGCTCTAACGAGGAGGTTATCGTCGAGACTGAAGCGTATTTTGCAGAGTTCGAGAAATCATATTTTTTGGAGGGGTTAAATAAATGGCAGAAACGTTGGGAAAAGTGTATAGCACAAAAAGGAGATTACGTTGAAAAATAGAAATAAATTTTTTTTAAAAACTTGCCTCTTCCTTTCTAACACGGGTACTTTTTGATCCACCCTCGTATTTTATCATTAGAAAAGTTTCTCCAATGCTTCTGTCATTTTCTGTATTAGTAATGACATCAAGATCCAGGTTCGATCCCTGAGGGATGTGGGAATACATTCCTTAATTTCGTAGAATTGGGGGGTTTATATTTTCACATTTTCAAAAATTGCTTATTTGCAGTTGTTAATGTTTTATTTTGTTTTATATTATTGAATGTGTTTATTATTTTTAGTTTGACTTGTCCTAGGTATACATGTTTTTTTTACGTTTTAAAACATAAGTAAATAGTTATTATTTTTGCGTAGAAGTCCATTTTAATTTTAAAAGAAAAGTAAATAACGCAAATATACAGGGAACATATTAGGTTGATATTTTTAACTGTGTATAGAATTCTTTTACAAAAAACTTTTTAAAAAACTCAAAAATAAGAAAAATACAAAATTGAAAATCTAAATCCGAGTCTGGGCTTGTGTATGAAAAGTTATGCTAAATAATAAATTTGTCTTTTTTTTGCTATTTTCGTTGTGTACCATAACTGTAATTCAGTCGCGTGTGATCTCAGTAGGGTATTTATCTAAATAGTAAATTTAAATTGTTCGGTATGGTAAATTGAAAATGAATTGCGCTTAGAAGAACATTTTAAATGTTATCAGGAAGAAAACTGTGAAAAAAATTGCGGGAAAAAAATCAATTGTAGCCTTTCGTGTTCAACGTGTTTAAGCTCTATAACTTGAAGATTTCCCCATATAGTTGTTTTGTGAATTGTTGTTACAACGGCATGAATGAGATCAATATTTTTCGACGAAAGTTCCACAAATTATTTAAGTTAGACAGGATAGGTTAGATTGGATATATTTTGGAATAAATTAATTTAAGTTTCTTATTTTTGAGTTTAAAAAAAGTAATTTATATAAGTTTATTTTAATGACCTTTATACACAGTTAAAAAAGAATCAACTTAGCATTCACCCTCCGAAAAAACCACTAAATGAGGTTACGGTTATACATTTTCATTTTGTTTAAATTCTGAGTATTCTGAGACACGTTGCGCAGTCTTGTGAATTGCATTTTCTCGTTATTTCCATTTTTAGGAGAAAATTTTGAAGAAAATTCTCTACCAATTAAGGTGAATTCGATTTCAAGAATACGAATTTTTACGAGAGAGTAGAAAGTGAAAATTTTCTCTCGATATTTCTCTCTGCCCATTTTCAAGCCTAAATACTTTTTGAGTAGATAGATCGTATTCACTCAAGTGTAGTTTATCGAGTTTCAACTATTTGCGTAGCATTAATGAGAACTGCACCTTATATTTTCACCGGAAAAAAACATATATGGAGAGTCATTTGATGAACACATATTTTGCATTATGGAATCTTCAAATGTCAATTGAAGGGACACAAAAATACTAGAACTGTTAGGTATTAAATTAATAAAACACTTTTAGCCCTAACACAGCAAACTGTAAAATTGCATCAAATTCGTACAAAGATATTATACCACTTCCAAAAATAAAAATTTGACGATCTGATGGATTTTTTGGAAAGTAATGCCATTAAAAAAATGTTCAGTCACTTTTATAATAGCCTGAAACGTTCCAAAGTATAAAGAGCAGTTGTATTTTTTTGTTTGTTTTAGAATAGTAGTTTTGTTCATTTGCAATTGCAAACTGGGATTTCTTTAATTTTTGAGTTGGTAATTTTAACTTCCTACCTCGCTGATAATTATATGAATTATATTAAGAGTTTCCCATTAAGATATTTCACTATATTCATAATAATCATATGTGTAAAAAAAGTCAATAACGGCATGACTAGTTGTTTTTTCCAAATTAAAAGTAAAAAAATAGCAATAATACAATTTTATGCCTAATTTAAACACATAACAAGTTTAATTCAATGATTCACGTTTTTCATGAGAAAATACGTCGACTTTTCCGTTTTAATCTAAAAATCTATCATAAAGTCAGCCAGACTTTCTAGGAACATGTATTAACAGCCGTATACCAGAATTTCCTGGAATTTTCTAATAGGTATAGGTACATATTCATCAAGTTTCAAGAAGAGTGAGCAACATCGGCATCAGACGACCCCTAAAAGTGGGCATTGTACCTTTTTCACGCAAACATGGGTGCTGAACTCCGAAAGTTTTAATAAATTCGCAGACTATTTTGATACATCGTTCGTTTTAATTTACCTACCTGAGCAAAAATATTCAGTTTGGTGAAAAAATATGAAATAATTTGAAGTATTTTTTACGAGTTTTGAAAAAAGATATAGTTTTTCTATTTTATCACGACGTGCGTATCCAGTTTCAAGAGGACTTTATCTACTATTTTTTTTAATTTGAATTAATATGCTGTTCCACTCGACCATTCACTGTTGGGTTCTAATTAACAGTGCTGTTCCTAAAGTGGCGCTGGGGAACAGTAACAAAGCCTACACATAATACGAGGCTAATAACCGTAGTAGTTGATGCCGATGACACCAAATAAAAAAAAAAAAAATGCTGTTCACACTTTTTTAAATGCGAATATGAAAATCTGACACTTATTTCTCTTAATACTCATATTAGTTACAACTAGGTTATACTGATGGTGACATACGCCAACCAAAGATAATAATAAGATTTGATATCCATCATTGGCATACTGTTCGAGAGGAAGAAATTGAAAAAAAAAAATAGCCGTTATACTCTTTTACATTTTGGATTCTTATTAAACAAATTCCAAAATCCCCTTACAACAAATAAAATAAAAGTAAACGGTTTTTTGATAAATTATTTTGGAACCAATTAGTAAAAAATAATTGAACTATGTACTAAAAACAAATAAAAAATGAAGAATGCACTATTTCAATAAGTCAATAGTTTTTTAGATTCTGGAACATTTAATAGTATGTACAGGCATCGCATCCTAATTTGTCAGTAGTGGGGTAGCTTAAAATAAATTTTCTAGGATTTTTAAAACGATCACGGTCAGATTAATCACAAAATTTTAAGAAAATTACCTAAAATTTTAATCCTTAATAACGATACATTATTTTTTACTACAGCCCAGATAATTTCTATTGGATTTAAGTGTATGGTGGTAATCTCAAAATTGTATGACCGTGTTCGGAGAATAATCTATCAAATTTGTATTGCTTGAATCTATTTTTATGCTGTTTGATTAATGTGTACAGCTGTGGTCGTAATAAGGAAGGTTGAAATTCAATATTGTTGGACGTCAACGAGTTTATCATTTCAGCTTTTCTTGAATTTGAATTCGGAGCAGGATTTTCCTTTCGAAATGGTGAAAAACAAACCTTTTGCATTATCATCACCCCAATTATGTGATGATGTATGGCTACTATGTATATAAGTTTCATCAATATATACAATGGGACGGTTTTGAGAACGCAAGTATCTAATTTTTTTAATATAATCTATTCTTTTTTCCCTAATATCAAGCTGTTCTATTAGAACATGTCTGTTGTTTCGCGTTTTTCGCCACTTGAACCCAATTTTTTTTTAATAGTTCTTGATGATGTGAAGCTCCATTTCCACTCATTTTCCTTTTTTAATTTTTCACTAAGAGTTTTGACTGTTACGCGCATACCTTCTGCTTCGTGAAATTTATGAACTATATCTCTGATTGTTCCAATATTTGAGGATGGAATATTTGTTACACTTGATGTTCTTTTGCGCTTTTTTGGACTTTTAAACAATTGTTTAGGTATGGTCGATGTAGACTTTTCATCTTTTGATATCTCACCTTCTGTAATTATTCTTTCAATTGTTTCTACCGAGTATCCTGTAGCTTCAGCAACTTGTTCTTTAATTTCAGTGAGAGTTTTGGAATCATCGTTCACAACACACTGTCTATAAGTTGGTGTTTTTTATATATTCGTTCATGAGTTATCGAGTACACAGACACATAGAATGACAGACATCATCGCGAAAATAGTCAAAACGGATTCAGAGGATTCCAAAACGTAAAAATCCGTCGAAAACTAGAAGGCAAAAAAGATCATGATTCCTATAATTTCCATACCTGTATACAGACAGGAAACTAAAGAAGGAGGAGGTTCTCAATTCGTCGGAATAATTGTTTTTAAGTGACTTCAAAAAAGGAGAAGATTCTCAATTCGTTGGAATATTTTTCTGTATGTATGTTCAACGACAATTCTTTAATACTTTGTATGATTCCTATAATTTTTTTGTTAGAAAGGCGGTACCTCAGGGGTTGGTGGTCTCCCATATAAATTTGGTCAAGATCTGATGATAGGACATAAGAGAAGAGCTAAATCTAATAATCTTCTTCTGTTTCTTCTAAATCTCTTCCTGTCTCCACCAGAACAGTCACAACATATCTCAATATATTCCACATCATGTCGAAACGTATATCTACCATCTGGGTGATGAGTTCTGTATCAATATGTTGATGATATTAGCTTTTCTTAATATCTTCATTGTGATAGCTTTATTTTTTTAACCATGATAACAAAGTTGAACGCTTTACCAGTCAGATTAGATTGGATTCGAAGTCCAATTAGGTAACTTAACTGTATCTGCAGTTATCTTGTGTTGATTGCCTATTAACCCAATGAAAATATGTAGACAATAAAATTGGTGGAGCGTTTAATTTCTTGTAGGTTGGCACTTATCGTCGAATGAAGATAACGAAAATGTTAAGAAGATAAGTCAAGTTTTTGGGAGGCCCGTACCACTTGTAATGCCTATAATAGCGCCCCAGTCTGAACCCTGCCATTTTATGATTTTATTGGACACGTATCATAGCACACTAATAAATTCAGCAATAAAATAATAAGTCACAAATCTGCACGTTAGCTCTAGAACTAAATAATTGATTAATAAACAATGAACCAGTGTTATTTTGTAAATTAAGCATAATATGAAGTTATTAACAAAAAATATTTCTAACGTAATCCTTGGAAAATTCAACGCATGTTGGAGCATACTATTCCTAATTGTTCGCTTAGATTTAATTCAGAGGCCTGCGTATCACGGACATGTCTTTGTCTGTCTTAGCCTATTTTAGAAACATTTTTTGTGGATCTGTTTTTATATTTGAATAGAAGTGAACAAATACTTACCTAATGAAATTAAGTATTTCTTTTACATTTGTCGTTTAAAGGAATTCAAGTATTTAATATTAAAATAATAATTATTGACATAAATGTAACATATGCATATTAAATGAACTGTTTATGAATGTAACATAACTTGTTAGCTCACGGTAAAACTTTTTCTGAAGATAATTAGAGCAATGAATTAATAAATCCGATAAGTACAATAATTATTATATAACTAGAAATAAAAGTACTCTTATAGATCAAAAATTGAGACAAAATCTTAATAAAACAATAATTTCAAAGTAAAAATAAATTCTGTAAATAGTTTTTGAGAAATTTTCTTAGTAAATACCACTCGACATTAAATTAAAAACATAAACTGTATAACCTATAGTGCTATTTATATGTGAAAACTCCATATAAAAATTCTTAAATATTCTCTTGTACAAATAATTTACTTGTCAAGATTTACCTTGTACAAAGGATTTATTTCCAGTTTCAAATAGCTCTCGCATTACATACATTAAGTACATAATCCGTCCTCTTCTACCTGACGTTATAGAGGTATAATAAATGACAGAATTAACTCTCCATACTAAATCCTTTGTTAATGTGTTTGTTTTTCCAGAGCTTACCATTTATAAATAAATAATATATAAAAAAGGAGGCAGTAAAATTTTTTTAGAAGGATACTTTCTTTCTTATGATCAATTTTAGCCCCTAAGAGACAACAGGCTGCAAGAACGTTTAATAAAATGTACAAGCATGATTAACTTTGATATAAACAGTTTGAAGTTCATAAATTTTAATGGACGATCTTGCAACCAGCTGTACTTTTTTCTTATTTTTCTTCTCGGGTTCCTTTTGATTTTTCAGGAATTGGAAAAGGTCTCCTTATCCTCTTGTACCCATTTTTCCAGACATTTTTGTAACTTGCTATTGTCTTTTTTTCGGTTCCTATTTCTTTAATTTGGCTTATCCATTTTCTTCTTGGTTTTCTCTTTGTTTCTAATTTTCCTAATTCTGAAATATCATTCTTATTATTCAGTCGGCTTCATTCTTAACAAGTGTCCTTTAGTTGTATCCGTTTTATTTTTTTATTATTGGTTCTTGTTTTGTTGTTTTTCTAATATCCACACTTTGTATCCTATCCCATTTGGTATTTCCTGCCAGTTCTCTTAAGCGTTTCATTTCCATTGCATTAATTTGTACAGGGCCGCCGAGAGCCAGGCCGGGCCCCGGGACAATTGTCTACATCGGGCCCTGTCACAAAAAATATTAACCAAAAACTTCGTTGTAAAAAAAACAAATAAAAAAAAATAAAAAAAAAGGTCCTCATCTCGAAAATTAATTTTCTCCTTACCTCAATTGCTTCTCCTTCTAAAAAAAAAAAGTCCTCATCTCGAAAAAAATATTTTCTCCCTACTTCAATTACCTCAGCCAAACCAAAAACACCTCTAACCTAATAAGTTGTTAAAACTTTTCCTGTAACTTTCAATCACATCACCTCCCCTTTATCTTCTTATGTCAAATTTCTCATGCAGAAACAGAAAACCCTGTTGTCGGGCCCCCCTTATAGCGCTGCCGGGCCCCCATTTGAGCCCGGGCCCCGGGAATTAGTCCCGGCTACCCCACCCTCTAGTCGGGCCTGAATTTGTATTTAATCTTTCAGTATTATCTAGTTTTTGGCATTCATAGGGGTTTATTCTGTAACAATTCCTTTATATTTAACGGCCTTTAAAAATATTGGCGGCCTTTAAAAATATGTTCGTATTCGTTAATTTACTTCTGTCATTATATAGACAGATTTCTTTAAGATAGTCCTCTAATGTATTTTAAAGATCCGTTTAAATAATGACAAGTAAAGAAGAAAATATTTTTAAAGGCCGTTAAATATAAAGGAATTGTTACAGAATAAACCCCATAATCGGTTAACGTTAGTATTGTCGTGAATTTTCATTTTTAAAACGTTTCGATATATTTAATTTATGTTGTTTTCTTTAACGAATAGTACATTTTGGTTGATTTATTGGCTGATGTTATATCAGCTTCTATTTTTCCATCGCCTGTCTGTCAATATACTTCCCAAGTTTGTACTCATCAAGTATTGGGTTCTTGAATTTAATCTCATTTTCATGTCCATAGGGTCATTAATTAACTCGAGTTTAACTCAATTTAATCCGTTTCTCTTTTATTCATTTCACAATTCTGTCTATCGGTATGATAAAAAGTAATAGGCTTAAACTGTCACTCTTTTTTCATTTTGAATTTCTCCGACTTTTTTTCAGCTCTTAGTATTTTTGCTCTTACTGTCTCTTACTGATTTTTCTCCTCTGGGGTTCGCATAACAGCACTGAAGCTCATATGGTTTATTGTGTAACCATTTGTATGCCCTACTCCTTCTCGTTAGGTCAAGTCATACATTCTTCCATCCATTTTACGATCTAAGTGGGCCCACTCAAGCCGTAATCAGACCATCACGGCTGGGGACTTGTGATCGATGTTTTTAATACCTTTCACAGCACCTAGCGATCCGGCTTTCTCCAAACTTCTTCATATTTATGTCTTTTCCATTGTGGCAAATACTGCTTTTAGATCTTTAAGTCTTCCTCTTCTATTTTTATCTCTATCAAGTTTCCTAAAACTGTATGTTGTCATTCTAGGATTTTTGTGTATAATTTGAAGCTTGTCTGTGCCAAACATATACCTCTGTAGTTATCACACTCAGTTTGTCTTCCCTCTTGTATAATATTGCATTACGTTACACTTCAAGTTAACTACATATTACACTTCCTAGAGTAGAATAATTCTTTTGGAACTTATTTAATCTGAAATCATTTGTATTTGTTATATATGTATAGGCAAAAAACTAACGGAAGGCAGTGCAGTCGTTAAATATCTTTCAGTATGAAGTGTATCATTTGATTCTGTCATATGTCAATAATTATCACTTTACTATTAGTAGTATAGATATAGAGTAAGCTATAAAAATATCTGAAAAACAACATAGTCATCCCATTCGTCACAGAAGCCAAAAACCTCGGAGTTATATTTGACCAAAGGTTGACGTGGAATCAACATCTCAAAAAACTCAAATACAAAGCTGCAATAGCTCTCGTAAACTGTAGAAGAATATGTTTGAAAAACTGGGGTCTAAACCCCAAAATAACCACATTGTTATACACAAGGGTAGTAAGACCCATGATAACCTATGGTGTAGTGGCGTGGGTAACCAAAACTGCGCAGACAAGTGCAATAGGCCAACTCATTAGCATTCAGCAGCTTGCCTGTCTAAGTACTACTGGGGCTATGCGCACTACGCCGACTGCAGCAATGGTGGTATTATTAAATCTCACGCCACTGCACATCTTCATACAAGAAGAAACCAGGTCAGCTATTCACAGGCTAATGCAGGGACAAAACCCAATAAGCCAACTACATAGCGCCGACCACACAAGGCTATATCAGCAAGTAAAAAGGGATAATATTATAGCTATGCCTACTGATAGAGCCATAACCACATACAAATTTGATAGAAATTTTTAAATTCTAATACCAGCCCGAGAATCCTGGAAACAGGGACCTCCCGTACAGGCTGAACTCGTCTGGTACACAGACGGTTCAAAACCCAAGGAAGGAGCCGGTGCAGGAATCTATGGACCCAAGTCGAAAACAACGATTTCGCAGAGTTTAGGAAAATACGCAACAGGGTTCCAGGCTGAACTAATAGCCATACACCACTGTGCAAGAGAAATATTAAATCAGCAAGTATCAGGCAAAACTATTGCCATATACTCTGATAGCCAAACAGCTCTAAAGGCACTTCTCTCACCAGAAATCAAATCACGACTGGCGAAAGACTGTCTAGAAGACCTGACAGAGCTAAGTAGTCAAAATAAGGTGACCCTAGCCTGGGTTCCAGGCCATGAGAGATATCAGGGCAACGAATTAGCCCGAGAAGGCTCAAATAAGGCCATGACAGGTCCCGAACCCTTCTGTGGAGTTGATAAGTCATTGTGCAAGGCACTAATTAAACAATGGATGCAAAAAGAGTCTCAGGAATGGTGGAACAACTATCCAAGACTGAGACAGGCCAAACAGTTCACCATGGAACCATCGGCCAAGTTTACAAAAGACCTACTGGATCAAAAGCGTCTAATCGTTAGGATAACAGTAGGTCTTCTTACTGGACACTGTCGCCTCAAAAGGTACATGAGTGTCATAAATACAGCAGAAGAAGCAACTTTGTGCAGGTTCTGTGAAGAAGAAGAGGAAACATCATTCCACATCCTGTGCCAATGTGAAGGCCTGGCTGGAATGAGGTTTCTAACCAAACTAAAAAAGACCAGGCTAGACGACATACTCTAAAACAAACAGAGTCCCACACCAGATCTGAAAAGGTCGCGGTGGACAAGGACAAATAACGTCCATCTAATCTAATCTAGGTTCTGTATTACAATTTCGACATATAATCTGAATTTACGTTATTACATATGCTACATTCTGCATTTTGGTTTGTTTAATGCCGTTGCTTATTTGCTACTATGCCCATTTGGTCAATAATTATTGTGTTTGGTTACGTTACTGTTATTGAAACCAAGGAAGAATTAGGCGATGTAGCGGACCATCTATCGGACATGTTTTATTTTAAAATAAACTTATTAGCATTTTGTATTCTTCCTTCTTGAAAAAATATTTACCAAATTGTATGTATAGCTTAAATATATATGTAACATTAATAAACAGCCTTGACAGCAATGCCTTTTAATCATTTTTTTTTATAATTTTACTGCGCCACTCTGATAGTTAACAATTAATTGTGCTACATTTTCTAAAAAAATTCACAAAGTTGCACATTTAAATGTTTAATTTTTGAAAACGGCTATTTAAGTCATAACTAAAGCTCGTGAGAGTTAACAAGTAATTCTGATAAATTTTCTCAAAAAATTTGGGAAATTGTACATTTAAGTGTAAAATTTTTGAAAACAGCTATTTTTAAGTCATAACTAAAGCCCGTATGGGGTTTTAATCTCTTATCTAGATATTTACAATCGCATCTGTTAATCAGTTGAATTCCGTATCTATAATGACATATTTACAGACGGACTCTGTTCAAAACTGAAGGAAGAATCACGCCACGTCCAAAATAAACAATACGGGAAAAATCGATCTGAAAAATTTTTGGTTTAAGAAATTATTGTATTCCTTACTTTATGGACACTATATACTTACAAGGTGTATCTAAATAACAGGGTGATTCTGTTATGAAAATTAGGTGGGTATTTGGTATAAAAATTTTTGAAAAAACCCTCCCCGGAAAAGATTAAAAAAAAAGATTTTTCTTTTTTATTTTCCCTGTATATTAAGCAAAAGACACGAAACTTGGTAAATATTATTTTTCAATAAAACTACTTTTTAAAAATTTTTCAACCCTGAAGTATGCTTAGAAGGGGTTGAATTAGTCAATCTCTAAGATGTTTTTTTTACAACAATAAGAAAGGTAACAGAAAATGACACTTCACAATCCTGGTATCAGTATTATTGTTTTTATGGATGACACTGCAAAGCACAGACAACTAGACTTAAAGGCAAAATACAGTCGCCTTAGCTCATCTTTCTGAAAATGCATTGCATTAACTTGTTTTTTTGTAAATGCTTGTTTTCGAAAAAACGATAAAACAGTAAGTGAATTGGGCTTTTCAGCCATATTTTTTTAAAAGAAACAATTTCACCAAAAAAAAAGTTGTATAAGAAAAAATATCTTAGGGGTTGACTATTTCAACCCCTTTTAAGCATACTTCAGGGTTGAAAAAAATTTCAAGAAATGAAGTTTTATTGACAAATAATATTTACCAAGTTTCGTGTCTTTAGTTTAATAAACAGGGAAAATAAAAAAGAAAAACCATTTTTTAAATCTTCGGAGGGGTGTAACTTTTCCGGGATGGGTTTTTTCAAAAAATGTTATACTAAATACCCACATTAAATTTTTTCGGTGTTATTTAGTTACACACTGTATAAAACAAGTGTACAGAGTTGTAAACGTACAAAACTTCTGTCACACTAACGAATATAATAGTCACTTTTCGACATATTAATAATGAACCGCAGAGGGATTAAATCATTAAAACAGGAGGAGATAAATAATAGGGTTCAACGTACAGACAGTTTGAATACAAAGCTGCGAACACAGTCATTCACCTGCCAAAGCGGAGAAAACTAATACGAACATCATAGGTGTATGACAAGAGCAAGAACGTGTTAATCACTGTGTTATAAACAATAAAGAGAAGTACAAAAGTGCTAAATTGGACGAGCTTGATGCATATGTATACATAATTAGTTTTGAAATCTCCTTTCACTTACTTTCTCACTATAAACCTCTTTTTAATAAAAAATCATATCTAATATTTAAATCATAATACAAAAGCCATGTTTTGTTTTAAGTTGGAAAAGCTAACTTTTCTTACTCAAATTGTTTTCATCTTTTTTATTATCATATTTTTATTGTGTAATAGATTTAATAGAAATTTAAAAATTATGTTACGGTATGAAAATTAGTAAATGAATTTTGATAATTTTCATTCAAATAGGACATAATTTAAAAAAATATATGAAAAATTTAAGAAAAAGGTTATTTATTAACTTAAAATCAAAATAAATGTATCTTATTTTTTTAATTTAAATTACCAATTATTTTACTTTCGCCAGCAAAATTGGATTCGGAAATACCAAAAGTATTCAGTAGGTATATCTTAAATATTTATGATAAAGCTAAAAATCTGACTGCCAAATTAAACAACTCGAATGCATAATTTAAATTTGATTTAACTTCCTAGACAACTAATAAACTGACAACAATTATGACTACAATAGTGGATAAGATAAAAAAACGGAAAATGTATCATTACTGTCAAGTATAGTAGTATAGGAATGATAATTTCCGTTATTTAATTTCAAATCATAATTTAAAAATCTCGTAAAAAATACATAGTTATTGTTTTTAAAAGTTCTGCTAAGTTTTAACAGCGTAATCTACATCCTAAAATAGGAGTAAAAGTTTATATAAACATAGGTCTGAGGTGTTAAAAGTGAAGTCCTAATGGCACATTTTTGTAAATATTTTCTAACTTTTAAAGATAACTAAGTGAAATTTGGTACAAATGCTAAACTTTTTACGCTCTATTTAATGGACTAAACGCCAGGTTTTGATAATCTTCATAGAAGGGTAAATTAGGGGAGGGACTTAGGGTTTTTTGTTAACTGTTTTTAACATTTTTGATTACAAAATTTGGAAAACCAATATTTTCCCTATAATAAAGCTACTTGCACTTCCAGGATAATTTCGTTTATCAGTCAGGAACAAGAAAACGATTTTTTGCAAATGCATTCCCAACAGTATTTCCCCATTCAAAACCTACGAAAAGAGTCACAGTTTTGCAAGGTAAATAAATAAAATTTATAGGTAAATGTTACAAAAAGTTTGCTGCTCGTCTTACTTGTCATTTTTTACATTAGTAGTTTAAAAAATAAAATGATAAGTACTAATAATCTTAGAATATCAACCCATACATTCCATTTTATAGAACTACCTCGGAGGTAAACTGCACTATGTCGACATACAACAACTTGTGGCAAATTAAAATAAAGTAGTTTTATTAGTTAGGTTAGTAAAAAATACAAATATTTTGACAATAAATGGGTGTCTAAATGCATAACTAGTTGAAATTTAATAATTTAACATTAAATCTGCTGTACTAAAAAGTTAACTAGAAGGACATAGTGCAGTTTACCTCATAGGCACAGAAATATATTCACATTTTGTGAAATTATTTTAAATTTCATCTGGCTAAAAAGTGTGACTCAAACATTTAATTCTGACAAATGATTTTTGATACTAGTTGATCTAATAAAAATTTGGTTTCTCTTTCTTTTTTTTTTAGAGGAATTTGTTGTTCATGGCGAAGAAGGCAAAGACAACTTGTGTCTACCCTCAACTTCAGCAGAAGTAGAATCTATTGAACAAGTGCATAGTCAACCATCTGTTCCTCTACCTTGTGTAACATCACAAATTCAAACGAGTAGTGTGTTATCATCAAACACTCCAAGAAAGCAGAGACTGCGACTGAAGATTGCAACGTTAAGGAAACGTTTGTTTGGTGCAAAAAAGAAGAAACATAATTACTCATTATTTATTATTTTTTATAAGAACCGTTTATAAAATAATTCTATATTTTTGTTGTATATTAGGATGTAACTATTTTAATAAAGATCTATGTATTACAAGTTAGGCTTGCTCTATAAATCTGTGTAAACAATTTTAATTATTTTAATTTTCAAACACTTAAAACGATTTTGTTATGTTATGAATACTATGTAATAGTTTTAACAAAATATGTCATAGGTGTGTGATCTTTTTTTTAGACAATATAAGTCTAATTAAACATGTACGTAATTTGAGTACATAGTTTCTCAACTGTTTTTTACCGTTTTTATAATATAAATAAACTATTGTTTAAAACTTTATAATTTTTATTTTTGAAACATCTGTCGGAAGTTCTACAAATCGAAAAATATTTTATTTCAATCGAGAATAGTTTAAAATGCATTCATGCAAATTTTCATAAAATATTACACATAATTTGAAGACACAAGTGGATAAAGAGCTTATGTAGCAAAATAATTTTTACGAGATATATCGTGTTAGTTAGTCCCTATTACATGGGTCCTTTATCCACTGGCAACTTCTATATTTGATGATATATGTATTTGTCACGGACGACATAAGCCGTTCATTCACAGAAAAACACCATTTAAAAAAAATGTTACATAGGCTCTTCATCCACTTGTGTCTTCAATTCTATTAAAGAGAAATGTAGTTTTCGCAATGTAGCTACGTTCGCGTGTACTGTGAATAGTTACGTTTTCTCAGAGTATCTCTGCGGTGGAACTGAAGGTCAAATATTTGTCCCTTCTACTTCAAAGTTCCGACCATTACTTTATTTTCTGTATTGTTCTTTCTTCTGTGGTATTGTCAAGACCGTGACACTTGACGAAATCTGTTGGTCAAAAGCAGAAATAGGTAGTGGTAGTACCCTATATCGCTAACAGATGGCGCTAGTAGGCCTTTCGAAATTGCAGTAACAACTAAACATTCGTGAATAACCTCAGTGGTTCGAGAAAGTTCTGGTGTATTCCACTCACTTCGAGATGGCAGTAATTGGAGTATAAAAAGGTCAGGCGGTGCGACCGCGAGTCAGTCTGTCTAGGGAAGGCCAAAAGACGCGTAACCGCGTTTAAAAGACATCAATGTCCTTACGTAACAGTATTTTGATTTGACTTGTTGTTTTTGTGTGTGATTTACTTGTATGGAAAAGAAGCGAAAAATAGACAATGAATGCAGAACATTCAAAGATCAATGGAACTTTCAATATTGATTATGTTGATTGAATCTGGTAATAAGAAGCTATGTTTGATTTGCAATGAAACCATAGCCGATCTCAAAGAATATAACATTAAACGTCATTATGAAACGAAACATTTTCAAAATTACTCAAAATATACAGGATATAAAAGCATGCGAACAGAAAAATTTGAACCTCTGAAGCGCGGATAGAAATCGCAGCAATCTTTGTTTACGAAAGTCAATATTGAACAAGAGGCTGCAACTCGTGCCAATTTTCATGTGGCTCTTGAAATTGCAAAACGTGGAAATAGTGATGGGAGTATATGGTTTAAAAAATCGGAATCTTTCCGATTTTTAAAATAATTGGATGATTCCGATTATCTCTTGAGATCTCGAATTTAATCGGTGCAGTCGTAAAAATAGAAAACTATTATTTAGAATTTAGAAATTAAGGACATACATTTTTGTTCCTAAATCTTATTATTATTTTAACAAAAAAAAACCTAAAAATGCATTCCGAATAATCTCTTTCTAAGTTTTTTTTTTAACGGATTAGAAAAATAACTATTTAACAATGAATAATATTATAAAAAAACTTTATAAAAAAACCGATTCTACTTATTTTACGCAATGAATATAATTTAAATTGTGTGAAACCCCTACAATATACGCACTGGAATAACGAAAACCAAAAAACAAAAAATACTGAACTCAAATCTCGATATAGAGCATTTAAATTAAAATAATTGGAAAACGGAATATTATTCCGATTATTAAAATCGAATACCAACATTACGATTATTATAATCATCCAATTATTCCTATCACTAGTAGAAAACCACTCACTGATGGAGAAATGATCAAATAATGCGTATATAATTGCAGTAGTTAAAACTGTCAGTTTGTCAGCAAACACCGTTGCTTGGACTGTACAAGACATCGCAGAAAATATATCATCTCAACTGTCTGACAAAAATGGACATCTTGAGGGGTTTTCTCTGGCCTTGGATGAATCAACGGATGTGTCAGATACTGCTCAGGTGTTGATTTTTTTCGAGAAGTAGATAAAAGCTATCAAGTGTATGAAGAACTTCTTGATATTGATAGTATTCATGGCACGAGTACTGAGGAATATATTTTTAAGGGAGTTGGAAAATGCCATTAATAAAAAGAATCTTCGATAGAAAAAGGTGAAAAGTAAAACAACTGATGGAAGCAAAAACATGTGTGATAAAAATAAAGGAGTGGTTGTACTTGTGTCAAAGGCTGTAGAAAATGATGGTGGTTCAAAATAATTAGTCTTAAAATATATCATTTATAAATGTTTGGGATATGTCTGAAGTTCTAAAACCAGTCATATCAGTTGTTAATTTCATCAGATCCACTGGGTTAAATCACCGACAATTTCGCAAGTTTATTAAAGAGATAGGAGAAAATGACTTACTATATCAATTACATAAATCTCATTAGTAGTTTTTACAAGTGTCCATTCGCGTTAATTTAGCTTTACCGCTCCTGAGGGATTTTCAGGATAAAAATCATGTGTGATTCAGGATATATACATTCCAAACATCTATATACATACATATACTACATAACTACTGAGGGTGAAACCGCGGGATGTACACTAGTTTATAATGTTAGTGGGATTTAGTTCAATAATTTGTTAATTATTATACTTAAGTTAAATTATCTGCGTATTATACTTGTCATTAAGGTATACCTAGCAAGTAAATACATCAGAGTTATTATCATTCTGTTTTCTTTTATCCATCTTATCAGAGCAACAATAAGCCATTAGCTGTCGCGGGTCGGATTGATGACACTGGCGGGCCGTAGTTTGCAGCAGCGTTGCCAGATACTAAAACTGAATTATTGTACAATGCTGTAAAAATTATCGTTTTTCTCATGATATTATCGTACAAAACTAGGTTGATCATGTTTCACCATATTTCTTTTCGTACTCTTTGAATTGCTATCAAAAAACTTACCTCTACACCTGTAGCTTTAGCCAACCAGCTGTTAAAATCTGCCATACACTCCCATGCTTAACGATATTTCTGAGCTCTATGATGTTAGGCAACTATTTTACTTAATTTAAGTCTTTTACTTATCGAACGTCTCTCATTTTCACTGCTGGAGGACGAGGAAGACATTTTAATTAAAAAATCACAAAAAACTAAGTACCTAACTAAACTCCAAACACAAATTAACAGAAATAAACGCATTAATAGAAATATTAAACCTCCTTACCTCTTGCTGAAAATCGGCCCTCTAATTCGGGGAATTACAACGAAATCCCAACCAGCGCTACAGCGCCAATCGTAAGAATCTCAAGGTCAGCATAATATATGAAAAGCATCGAATCTCGAATCTTTTAAATGTCGGGAGCTCGAAGATTTTATCGACTTGAAATAATACGGTTTAGCAGCAAAGAAGTAGAGAGGGTAGAACAATAAGGTACCGTCTGCGCATCCATCACGAGTGTAGAAATTATGCATGATTCAACCTTCCACTCTTACACACGTAAATGACAAAGAGAGGTTGCCCTAAAGCACTGTAAACAAATTCCAGGATTGGCTTTGTTCAGCGATTATGTTTATGTTCAGCTCAGTTTTTTGTTTGTGTTGTGGCTGTTTTAAGCTGTTTAGGCGTCAATTCTTTGTTATCTTGCTTATATTTGTGCTTTGATATCGATTAAGTATTAAATTATATTTGTTAATTATTTTCCGATGCACTATTTTATAATTGTTGCACAAAATGTTGTGAAACCGTCCCTGAATCTTGTTTACAAAATGTGCAAAACGAAATTGTGTATTGGTTCTATACTTTTTCATCGACAGTTATCATTTTACCCCTCTCCACTTCATTGTTTAACAGTCGCCGTCGTCCAGTAATTCCATTTTTTTGGGAGGATAACGATTTCAATATAATTTTTCAATTTAACAAAATTCAGAAATTATCGTACAATTAAACATTATTGATCGTACATCGTACTCTGTCTGTAATTATCGTACAAATACGATAATTATCGTACGTCTGGCAACGCTGGACTTTGCAGACCCCTGAGTATAGAGAATTAGTTCCCACTCGTTGGAAGGAAATAAAACTTGTTTCCTGACTTTAAAAAGTTTGGAATTGAGTTATTACATACATGAATATGAATAAAATATTATACATTGATTAAAACAACTAAATAATTAGAAAACAGAAATACAAAATTAGGAAATTTGGTTTTATCAATTATAATTTCATAATATTCCAATAAAAAGTAGTGTATGAGACACGGATGGAAAGTATTTAAATACCATTTAAATCGTAGTATATTTTCACAAAATTACCAAGCTATTAAAACTAACACATTCATTATTTATTGTTTTAATTTCAAATCAAGCAATTAATGAACGATTTTACATTCATTTACTAGAGTTCTAACCAGGTTTTAATTTATTTTGCAGATTTGATAAAATACTGTTATGTGGTTTGGGTTGTAAATTAATTAATGTTTCATGAAACACTGTGAAGTGAGATACATAAAAAAATATTTAATCTAATTTTATATTAGGTTTATTAATAGAGAAAAAGAAATGGTATCGCGGATTTTTGTTAAAATTCAGTCCTGAAGAATTAATTACATTTAAGCAAAAAACTAGATTTACTGCTATCGGTGTGGTGTGAGGGTACTAATTTACAAATAATGACAATTTATTTTCGTTTAATGTTCCCACGTTAAGAGAAAAACTATCGCAAGTTTGAATAAGGATAATTTCCTGACCGTAGAAAAATTTTATATAAATAAAAAGTTCCTTGGTTTATTCGGTCAATAGTTTTTATTTTATATATTTCACTCAAAATGAACACAAAATTTTTTCTACGATCACATTATTATAAGAAAAAGATATAAAAACTGAAAATTTGTAGTATATAATGTGTAGCCTATAAAGTTAATCATGAAAAACGGAGTTGATATTCAAAGTCAATGTTATCTTGGATAATAAAAAAAAAAGAAACATCAAACTACGTGAAATATTATTATATTAGGCGAGTAATAAAGCTGTCAAGTTTTCAGCTCGGCGACCGACAATGCTCTCACTTGATGTTAGTTCGCGGAAAACATCTATTTGGCGGTTGTATTTCGAAGGGCAAAAGCCTACTTTGGATAGTGATCATAGAAAAAAGTATTTGGTGCCTCTGGTTTGAAAAAAAAAATGATTGGAACTTAAGTCGATAAAAGAACTTTATTAACTTGAAAATGGTGTATATTAATTAAATAAGTTCTTCAAATTTAGTTTTACATCATTAATAAGAAGTAGGCATGCAAACAAAATAGCTACCAGTGGGTTTTGACAGGTTATGATATGGCAACCCTGTAGCCCAGGTGATTTGACAGGTTCAATAAAATATATAGTTATATAGATTGATCATCCATGCTTTTCAAAATAAACATAAACTTATGCCTTGAAGTAAAAGTGTTAGTAGGAATTATTTTGTTTACTATATTCAAAGGCTGATTTGCAAATACATTTTTGCTAAACCGATTCTGATTAATGACCACTTGCGAGGTAATGTAGCCATTCGCAAACGACCCGCTTTAAGCAATCTTTATAACTATATAGAGGGTGTTTCAGATTTAAACAGACACAGCTTAATGGGAGGTAGAGTACACTTAGCTGAGTTCAAAACATCCCCATACTTAGCCTTTTTGCCAAAATTAAAGTCAGCTATTTTATTTGAACGGCCAGAGATATTCTGGTAAAATTTTGTACAAAAGTTACACCCTCTTAGGTTAATTAAAGCCATAATTTAATTTTAAAAAATTCCAGGCAGACTCTTTTTTTATTTTGCTCTTCTTAGCTAGAATATGACTCTGTATATTGGATTTTATTAAATGTTACTGCACCATTAAATAGTACATAGATCAATAAATGATGTAATAATATTTAATGGCATCATCTTGACTTTATTACAGTAATTTTTTATAATGGCGGCTACAATATTATAAATCAGTATTTACAGTATTAAAATCAAATATTTTATACTCTGTACCTTTAAAACTCTACACAAATTAGGTTCCATCTTCTTTTCTTTTTAACTACAGCATCTTCCATTAGGAAATTGAACATCTACACAGGACCGGGCTCTATTTAATAAAGTAATAGAACAAACTAACACAAACAAATAATGAAATAAAACTAAAGTAGATTTTCAAAATGAACAATTTTGTTACATACATTATTAATTTTTTCTAATAACTGTGCTCGGGTATTAAATGATTTTTATAAATTCCACACTAAACATTTTATGTGTGTTCAGGTCGCTGTACTTTTTGTACATAAAATAGATACACTTGTTTCTGGTACATAGGTACAGCTTATTCATTTTTAAATCTTACACTAACAGAAGGATGATTTCGAACCAAAAAATTTGCATCCATTTCATGTACAAAAAGTACAGCGACTCGAACACGGAGAGGACGTAACCCGCTTATCTTTTTGTAGATGAACTTTGGCCCACAGAAGGACAATCAGAAAATTTTATTTATTGATGGATCCCTATTTACACGTAATGGGATCAATAACATTAAGAATGGTATATTTGGGCAACTGAAAATGCTCATACCGTATCACAAAAACATTAACAATATAGATTTTCTGTAAATGTATGGTGTGGTATTTAAAAAAATCATTTAATAGACCCTCATGTTTTTGAAGTCAGATTAACAGTTGAAGTTTATTAAAATTTCCTTAAAGAAATCCTGCCAAATTTGTTAAAAGGGATTATACCAGAGGCATGTGGTTTCAACACGATGGTGCTGGATAGGTCGAGGCAGTCCAGTTAATTGGCCACCAAGATCTCCAGATCTAACACCTCTGGATTATTTTTCAAGGGGCTACCTTAAATCAGAGGTGTACAACGAAAAAATGAATACCAGAGCACAGTTATTGGATAAAATTAATAATGTATGTAACAACATTGGAAATAAACTGGAAATAATTGACAAATCAGTGAAAAACCTGTCAACACGTTCGCAGAGGTGTATTGACGTTCAAAGTGTTCATTTTGAAAATCTACTTTAGTATTAATTCATTATTTGTTTCTATTAGTTTGTTCTGTTACTTTATCAAATAAAGTGAGCCCGGTCCTGTGTAGATCTTCAATTACTTATTGGAAAATGCAGTAGTTAAAAAAATGAAGATGTATCTAATTTGTGTAAAGTTTTAAAAATACAGAGTAAAATATTTTATTTCAATATTGAAAATACTGATTTATAATATTGTAGTCGCCATTACAAAAATTTCCTGTAAGAAAATCATGATAATGCCATTAAATATTATTGCATTATTTTATTTATTGATCCATGTACTATTTAAATTTCCAGTAACATTTATTAAAATCCGATATACAGGGTGATATTCTAGCTAAGAAAAGCAACATAAAAAGAGTGCATTTTATCGAATGGGTAAGAGAGTGTAACTTTTGTACAACATTTTATCAGAATATCTCTAGCCATTCAAACAAAATGGCCGACTTTAGTTTTGGCAAAAAAATAATAAAACACCCTATATCTCAGAAACGAGTAAGATTAAAGGCTAATTATGGGGGTGTTTTGAAATCAGCTAAGTGTACTCTACCTCCCATTAAGCTGTGTTCGTTTAAATCTGAAACACCCTGTATGTATCACTGACACTGACAACAGGTCCACAGGGTTGCCATATCCAAACTGTCAGTTCCCACTTGTCAGCATTTTGACAGGTCGTTGGAATACCTAATACAAATTTAATATTTTTTGACTAAGACTAAGTTACCTTCCTCAAATGGCAAACCACTTTAATATAAATAGTACCAGGTCTTCAACAATACCCGAAACCCACGTGATCAAAACGTCATGACAGCGATTGGTGAAAATAATAGTAAAAATCCCTAGATGTTGACCAGTGCTGTAGGTGTTTTAAATAAAATAAAAATAAAATATATCATCTTCTTTTTTTTATGGTCTGTAACCTTAAGAACAAAATACAGTGAGATATAACAAAAAAAATCATATTATTAAATTAATGGTGCTTTACATTATTATATTTTTATGTTATAATTCCATTAAGGCCAATATAAAATCTTATCTTTAAATTTTTTTATGTAATCACTATTGAATTCAATACCTCTCTTATTAAAAGAGAAGAATAATTCGATACCTAACCTAAGATCACCGTTTCTTGAGATTCTTGAGTGTTTTTTTTTGTTTTTAATGTTTATTTAACCCTCCGTACTTTATCTCGATGCTCCGTCCGTACACTTCTTTATCTTCAAGTTTGGAAGTAATACCTAATACCGCTGGTATAAATTCAGTTAGTTTCCACCACGTTCAATATGGTCGAGGTACTTCTGCAAGTGAAGTTCAGTCTATACCCATCAAAAGAATATGTCCCAGCCCAGCCTGTGCTGTAACAGTTTAATATTTGTTTTTTTTTTGCGATAGGATCTTGAAGTAGTGGTATTTTTAAATTACATATGGTATTGTGTTGACATGGTATTTTATTTTTACATAGAAATGTTTCCACCTCTCGCCCTTTGAGCGAGATACCATTAGAACACTTTGTTCCTGAATCTTTAAAGGATAGAATAAACATGAATTATTTTGCGGTGAAAATTCTGATAAGGATTTTAATTATGTTGAAATTCAAACTGAATCCGAAATTGAGCAAAGTAGCGAAGAGAAAACTGAAGAAAGACCTCCAAAGACTAATAGGTTGCCAGTCGTAAAAAGAAAAAGCGGATACAAGTGAAGTTTACCCGAAAATCTTGGATTTGTTTACCAATTTTGTATATAGTTTAACTAAATGAATACGTTTATTTAGATTAAATTTAATATATTCGTTTGTGATACAAATTGTCTTTTACCTTTTTAAGTCAATAAAATAGCATTTAAGCCATCAGTTTTTTTGGTACATATGTTTATTGGGATCTAAGTTACTATAAAAAAATTGTTTTGAGTTTTAAGTTCAATTCTTGTGTATAAATAAGCATGGGGCATCATATATCCCAGTGCGTGTAGCGGAATGGGACAGCTCCCAATTTTATTAAAAGAGCTGAATTTTGAATTATTATTATTCAATAATTGAAATTTTGAGGGACAAATTCTTGATAAAAATTAAGTGTGGGAACGGAGGATTAAAAAATGTTATGCATAAAGAACACAATTAAAAATTATTTATTTTAGCTTGATGGCAACAGGTATATTATAATAACTACGGCTGACTGTTTAAATTACAACAGTATTGGTTAGAATAAGTAATAGTAATCTTATTTTGATTAAACATGTGATAATCGCTTTGAATGTTTTCGTTTATGTAGTAGACTTATTAAATCTTACAAATACATCAACTTGATAGGTATAGAAAGTACCTACAGATCATACATTTAACTTGTTGCACGTTTAGAAATTGGAAATCAATTTAAAATTTACTTTAAGATTTGGAATTGTACATGGGCAATGGGACACAATAAACAAATACAATTTTTAATTTGTTTTTATTTATTTTAAATTAATAGGTATCTATAAAATTGAAAATTAATTTAGAATATGCTAATTTTTCATGTTAAATTTGTTTTTGTTCATTTAAAATAAATATAAAAAATGTAACAAAAAGTCATATTGATATAAACAAAAAAAAAAAACAATCCAGTTCTGAACAGAATTGATCACAACATCAACTTCAATAATTTATTTTAAAGGATAATTTGATGTTGTACAAAGAATATACATTCACAGTAAGTGTTCAAAATGTTCACCACCAGCTTCTATGCAAGCATTAATCCTTCTTTTCATGTTTTCGAACACATTATGCAGTTGCTCCTCAGTTACACTTTCAATTTCATTAACTATAGCTTGCTCCAATTCATTCACATCATGCAAACGATTTCTGAATACTTTATTTTTTATATGACCAAATAAAAAGTAGTCAGGAGGTGTGAGGTCTGGAGATCTTGGAGGCCATAATCCTTTACTAATAATTCGGTCATCAAAATATTCTTCTATTAGGTCAATAGTAGTTCTAGCTGTATGAGCTGTTGCTCCATTTTGTTGAAAATAACCCAATTGTAACTCGTCATCCTGTAGCTGTTCAACAAATTCAAGAAAAATATTTCGATAACGTTGGCCATTAATTGTGTCATAGAAAAATATGGGCCCTATTATTCTTCTTCTTGAAATTGCTATCCAAATACCAACTTTTATGGGATGTAGACTTGTCTCCACAAATGAATGAGGATTTTCAGTTGCCCATGTTCGATAATTTTGACTATTGACATATCCTGATAAGTGAAACCATGCTTCATCAGTAAAAAAAATTCCATCCAATAAGTTATTGTCATTTAATTGCTCATTGAACCATCGACAGTATTCTATACGTTTAACAAAATCACCAGGAAACAATTGTTGCAGTACTGAAACATTATAAGGATGCATTGATAGATTTTTTTTCAAAATCTTATGGCTAGTTCCTACAGATAAATCTAAAACGATGAAATTAGATTATAAGAGAGTCAAGCTCCCAAACACTGTTCTTACCTGCTTGAGCTGCTAACTTTTTTACTGATTTAGTGGTACTTTGCTCCATGCGAATTCGCACATCTTGAACAACTTCTTGGTTATTACTGTGGGCCTTCCAGACCCCTTTCCTTTACAAATGCAATTTTTTGTTTCAAAACGTTGAACAAGAATATGTCTATGATGACGAAAACTATCATATTCTATTTGTACAGCTGGAAAACGTTCCTCAAATTGTTGAATGCAACTCTGAATTGAATATGACCAAGTTCCATCATCATTTCGAGATCCACTTCTATAATGTGCCATTAAAATAAAAGAATCTTGCTCCAGTGTAAACATTTTGAGCTGAAAATTATATTGTCAATAAACTTGTATAAAAGTAAATAAATTTACACTTACCAGCAAAAAAGAATGAAATCACTAATGTGCTCTAAAAAGAACTGATTGGTTTATTATTATTTGAGGAAAAATTGAATAAAAGCGTGTTGACAAAATGTAAAATCAATAACCTTTAAATAATATAAATATACCCAAAAACCCAAATGAACGCTAATGATATTTTAGACAGTATTGACAACGACAGTTGACATATAAGGAACCAAATCAGGCCCTTTCGCTGTGTTTTTGATGCTACCAGATCACGTGGGTTTCGGGTATTGTTGAAGACCTGGTATATTTTTGTTACACTAAAACGACTTTGGTGTATTAAAGTCGTGAAAAAGAATCATTAAAAACCCTGTACATTAAATAGTACAGCTTCATAAATAATAAGGCAAACATTAGTATAAACTTATTAACAATAATGTTAAACTTTTCATGACTAAATTGCATGTTCGATTTTTCTATCGAAAAGGAGTTGCTAGTTGTATTCCACGGCATGACCGAGTGGTCTATTTTTAGAAAACTCCGTTTGATAATACAAACAGTCTCTTTCTCTCTCGCTCTAAGTTTCTATCGACGAATACGAAAACCGAAAACGAACCGTTTTCGCGGTTTAATAATTTATTTTAAATTACGTGCGGCTAAAATAAAGCGTCCCGAATATAGTTCGGTTGTAGGTAATTGACCCATAGATTTTGGTTTATAACGTCCGGGTTGCTCAAAATCGCTATTGCGATATATCCATGGAGGCCGAATTAAATTTGGACTCGGACTACAGGGTGTTCGCTTATGTCATCTGAAAACAAATAATTTTATTTTCAATCTAATACTGAATGAAAAAAATTAAGGAATAAATATATATAGAACGATGCCATTTGTAACTAGTAGCACAGTGTCGACTGCAATAAAGGACATATAACATTGAATTTCTCATGAATTAATGTCAACTGTTTGTCAATCTTGGAAATTTACTGATAATAGAAAACTGAGAAAACTGTTAATACGAGGATATATCAGTATATAACGAGACTGGTGCTATAACTTCTTTCAGAGGTAACATTTTATAACCCAAAAAATGAGAGATGAAAGCCTTATATTTAATGTACTACCCCGCAAGTAGGCTTTGATTTAACTTTTGACATTTGTTACAAATTAATTATTGAATTGTCAGTGTTTTGCGTACCCATCGAAAAATGAAAGTGGAGCAAAGATACGCCATAAAATTTTGTGTTCGATTGGGTAAAACACCAACTGAAACTTTTGAAATGATTAAAGGTGTATATCTAGATAATAGTTTATCACGATGTAGAGTGTTTGAGTGACATAAAAAGTTTAAAGACGGTTGTGAATCAGTTGAAGATGAACCTCGTCCCGGTCGACCACAAACTGCGAGAAATGACACAAAAATTGCAGAAATTAACGACTTGATACAAAATGATCGCCGGATTGGCATAAAACGAATTTCTGACAATGTTAATTTGTCTTACGGTACCACTCAAAAAATTATTCATGAAGATTTAGAGTACCGGAAGATCGCGGCAAGATGGATTCCAAAAGTGATGACCGATGAACAAAAAGCGAATCGAGTGACAATTTGTCAGCAGTGGAAAAGGCAATTGCAACATAATCCACAGTTTTTAAATAATGTGGTTACATGTGACGAAAGTTGGTTTTATCATTACGATCCTGAATTGAAGTCTCAAAGTATGCAATGGAAGCATAAAGGCAGCCCAAGACCGCAGAAGGCCAAAACTGCTAAAAGCACTGGTAAAGTGATGCACCTGATTTTTTTTGATAAATTTGACGTTATTTACGATCACATTGTACCTAGAGGACATACAGTAACAGGGGAGTACTATTCTAATGTACTTCGAGGACCCTTAAAGGCAAAATTAAAGAAAAAAAGGCCGCTTTATCAGGACTTTGGCTGGACGCTACATCTCGACAATGCTCCGGCTCATAGATCAATGATTTGTCAACGAACAATTGAAGAATTAGGGGTTGAAATTATGGTTCATCCCCCCTACTCTCCTGACCTTGCTCCATGTGACTTCCATTTGTTTCCTGAAGTTAAAAAAGAATTGAGAGGTAGAAGATTTGAGTCGGATTTAAAGCTCAACAACGCTGTGATGGGTATACTAAACAGACTATCAAAAAATGGTTTCTCAGAAGTTTATGATAAGTGGATAAAGCGATGGAATAAGTGTATTCAACAGAATGGAGAGTACTTCGAAGAATAGTTGTTGAATTTTTTTAAATAAATGTTTCGTTGTTATACTATAGTACCAGTCTCGTTATTTTCTGATACATCCTCGTAATGTAACCTACTGCACCCATGTACCATAATCATTTATTAATTCCATTTTATTAAAAAAAGTTGCATTCTTATTAAATACCAAATTCTTCATTTAACAAAAATCTCCCAGATAATTAAATCTTATTTACGACACCTAATAAATAATATCTATAACCCAGCCCGTAAGAGATCCAATTTCTTAAAAGTGTCTGGGAACGCAATCTAAAACTACCATACAACACGAAGTAAAAATCATTAAAACTCTTAACGCACTTATCTTAAGTCAGTTTTGAATAGGAACGTTGTTTTCGATACACAAACTTTCCAAGGCAAATTATAAGTCAGCCACCCCCTATCCACCTAAATTCGTATTTTCTATGAGAAACAAAACGATAGAGACGTCACAAAAACGATTAAACTGTGTATAAAAACCAGAGTTAAATCATTCAATTTTTGTCATTTGATGTGCAAGCATACATTTGTTAGTTCACATTCAAAGCAATCACCTTACTGTCAGTACCCAGTTATACAGTCTGTACCTTTCCTAAAACGCTCTTCCTAAACGACGTCTATCCCACAATACCTCCAATTTCCCAAAGGTGTCAACGTCTCGACGCCCAACGCCTCTCCGTTCTACTTCCCTACCTTTCGACGTCCCAACGATATCACTTCTAATAGCACTTAGTATTTCCTACCATTATATTCATCCCGACGCCCAACGTCTCGACGCTCGACGTCACTACGTCATCTCTTTATCCGACGTCCCCATCCGTCGCTCAACGTCCCTGCTAATTATCCAGAATACAAAAATATAAAATGTCTGAAATAGAAACAGACGATAATATAAACCCAACGGCCTGTTTATCCGATGGTGAGTTAATAACAACCAAACTAAATTTGTAAAAATGGGAATTTATTGTTGAATAATAATGAGTATTATTGTGTAACTCATTATTATTCAATAATGGTAAATCTTTACCATTGAGGAATGTATTGCTAGCCGACGTCGCATTTAGCTCGTCCAGATGTGTATGCTATGGGCTATATTGCCTTCAAATTAATATATCACCGTAAAAGATAATAAGAGTCTGGTTACCGAACTGTCAATGAACCCTCGCAAATAACAGCTCAGCTGATTGGGGTAAATGACACATCGGACGACTAGACTCACATTTATCCGAATATGCTTGATGTTACTACAGGGTTGGACTATCTTAGATAATTATCTCTCAATCTTCGCACCGTAGGTAGATCTGAACATAAGGGGTAGTTCGCTAGTATTGCTCTGGCTCTATTCTAGTAAGACTACATCTACATAAAACCCCCCTAGGTGAGGCTGAAACATAAGGGATATCCGCCTGTTATTGCAACGACGGTATCTCAGTAAGCGCACCTATATAAAAAAGAAAACAACGAAACAAAGAATTATTAAAGATAGTGCAATTCTGAGGACGTCTGCTGTCTATTCTCAAGAATTGTTTAATTACAAATATTTGATGGCAAGTGGCCTGTTGTTTGGGCGAGACACATGTGAGGTCTACCTTACATTAAAATAATCTGTACATATTTATTTTATTGGAGATCAAGAAAATAAATTAAGTTAAATATACTTTGAGCATTATTTCATTCACAAATTTGTACCAAACTTTGCATCGAATCCTGGTTTATTTTAATTAACATTATCACAACGTGGGTATATAAATTATCAATTAATTAACTAGACGATCACTACACTACTAGAGGAAAAGGCCATACACAGTAAGTATGAATTTCTTTGAATTTCACAAGGGGAGGGAGGTAGTTAAATTAAAATACGGGCTTTTAATAATTATCTACAAGACCGGGGGGTGGGAGGTCACAATAATTTGTTATTTAATGTTTAACATTATTTTATATATGTGATTAGTGGTGACACGTACCTATTTAAAATAGAATTTGGTATGAAGCAGATTTCAATATCTTCACAGTATTTGCAAAATAATTCGCTTTAGATAAAAACCGCATTAAACACCAAAGAATTCTTATAAAAAAAAAATTACAATTGCAAAATTTCTCAGAGTTTAAACTAATTTAATTAAAATTCCCTGGTCACCCAGTTTTCAACGTATACAATTTAAATAAATTTATTATAAATTACACTAATTAGTTTTGAATAATGTAATTTATTAGTGATTATCAAGTAGATACCTACCAATTAATTAGTTTCTGAATAGTAAAAAAACGGTATCATGTTTTTTAACTAGAAAGTGCATAAAATTTCCCTTGAGCCGAGATCATTCGATATTTTCCAATTTTGGTGGTATTACCAACAACATTTTATAGTCAATCATTTAACATTCATGTACATAAAAATTGAATTACGTCGCAGTCGAAAATTTATAGGAGGAAGTACAGTGAGTTTGTTTTGATATTATGGCTAAGGCACTTTGAAAATCAATAATAAATAAACATTAATCTGCTGCTACTTCAACTAGTTGCGCCGTGTTCCCTGAATATTCATATCGCTTTTTATATCGACTTGAATTATGCTGACAGACACGCTGGCGTAGATATATCGGGGACTTGCAAATAAAAATTTTTTATATTAGGGAATACAATCCCATATTATCGCTAGTAATCTTATTAATTAAAAAGTATCTTATTGAGATTTTAGTTACATGAAATAGCCAAAGCAGGTTAACATGGAACTCACACCTAGGAAGCAAGGGTCAAAAAAGCATACATGGCTTATGAACAATGCCGCGGAACCGTGGGACGCACCTGGGGTTTCTCCCCCCAGAGCCTCAACATGATCTTATACGGCCATCGAAAGACCTATGATAATAGAAGGTGTACTTGTCTGGGTACCGAAAACCCAACAATTATCAGCTATTCGCAAAGTAGAACAAATTCAAAGAACAGCAGGTCTCAACATAACAGAAGCCGTGAAAACCAGAAATACACACCAACCAGAGCCATGGAAGTCATCCTTAGTCTCACACCCCTTGATATTTACATCAAGATGGTTGCTCTGATGACATTGTTACGACTCCACACGATTGAAATAGAGCCTGGTATAGGAGATCTGTTCGCAATAGTGCTGTGTAGTTCAAATGGAGCTCACAAAGATTCTCATGGCAGCGAAAGAAATTACTAGAAACAATATCACTGGAAGGAACATGCTCATCTATACAGATAGCAGAGAAGCACAACTCACCCAGGACAGACCATTACTCAGGGTTAGTACTAAAATGTCACAAATCTTTGGCCGAAGAATCCATCAATAATGTGGTCACCTTAAAATGGATTAAAGGTCAAGCCACATCGAAAGGTAACCAAATACTTTTTGTACTTGGCCCTTCTATTGGACTGACAACAGCGGTGGTGACAATCAAACCTAATTAAAGAACATCCAGGGTATACTTTGATTTAGGTTTGTGTTAAACCTTTCAAATGAAAGTACTTTCACTCTCAACCAAGTTTTTTCCATTGTTTACAAAATCACACTTTGGCGTACTGTCAAAAACAGACCGATGACAGATCGCTCTGTACTGTCATATTTAACCTACTAAAAATTACCAAACAGTCCTCGTAGCTAAATTTTAAAAAGGACTGGCTCTGAATTAACGTCACTGAGCTATAGTTTTGACAGCCATAATTTATAGAAATGCAGACTTATCTTTAACGCTAAAAATAAAATGTACTTTTTTGCAAAGAAGTTGGTGATATTAGAGTCCGCCGTCCGACTTTAAGACGTTTGACCTATTTAATTCAAGATACGGGTACAAGAAACTTTATAAAAGTATTCAAGAATTTCACTTTGTATTCAAGACCCATTTAATCATATTTCTAAAGGAAAGGTTATCAAAATTATGTTAAAATAGGTATTATATATTCTATTTACGACCACTATGGACAGCAGGCAAAAACACACACTAACTACAGACGCAATAAGTAGCTCTCATTATACAGAAATCTAGTAAGGATATAACATCCACCAATCACAGCTCATGTTTATAATCTGACCGACTATTATTGTTTTAAATTTTAAATTAGTTACTATTCTGTCAAATTAATTGTCAGGATATTTTTTAGTTATTGAGACATAAATAAAATATTTAACGAATTATTCTTGTGAAGAGTCAATAAATAATGCCAATCCACTATAATAATCGTTTATATTTACAAAAAAACCGTAAATTTTAGTAAATTATAACAATACTGTCTAAAATCAATTCAATTATAAATATTAAGCCATAAAAAATTATAAGATGGTTAGTGTAACGGTTTCAATGTTGAATTGCCGTTCAAAAGGTCCAGAGTTCAAATCCTGGGCGAAGCTAACTATTTTTATATTAGTTATATTTAAGATAGCTATTTTATCTTAATAACTTCTAAATTAATTTTTGGAATGTTCCGTCAATGTCAGGAAGATTTCACTTACGACCCTTGGGAAGAAATGAAATAATTTTCTGGCCTAGAGCAAACAAGTGATTAGTTACAAAGTTATTCAGGGATGATTCTAGCATGTAACTGCTATCCTTCAATGAATAATAGATCGCAGGCAACCTTTTAGAAATTTTCATCATTTGACTTTTGACATTACCTACAAACGTTATTGTAAATGGTAAAAAGTACACTACTACCTACCATATAAACTATATAAAGTTAAATTTTACACATTGTTATCTGGAATCTTGATATTGAATCTATGTATCGCAGACTGGCTAGTCGTACGGTAATAGACGAAAACAATTTCACATCAAAAAATCAAAATAACCAGAGATAATAGACAAAAACGAACACTACTGATATAGAAAACTGTGGAAACTATAAATTTTACTGAACCAAAATAGGTTGAAGATATGTGCATGTAGCTTATATTGGCACTTTGCAATTTTGAATAAACTTTGTACGAAATACATGTTTTTTATTGCTAAAATATAATTATAAAGGCCAGAAAATCCGAATCCCAAAATGTGACAAAACTGTTATTGCTTAGATCATGATAAACATGTAAAGTCCAAATAACATCAGGATTATGGAATTTTATGACACTGTTATGATTATAAATAAGATTAAATGTAAGTTTCCATTGTTGACTATTTTCAAATATGTAATTCTTTGTATATTTTATAAATCTGGATTTTGTATCTTATATTAGATTTTTTTAATATTCATGTAAAAATATGTTTTTGTCCACAAAATGATTTTTTAATCTTTCGCTAGTTTAAAATTTTCAATGATTTTAAGAACATGTATTCAGGAATCGGTTCATATTTCTGTAAACATATAACTTTTTAATTCCGGCAATCTTGGCTGGAGTCGCTTGACTGGAACAATGTTGCCAAATTTACCTTGTAACCAGCTGACGACTTTGAAACTAGTATGTAGTTGATTGATGGTCGAATAAACTTTTTGGTTTATTCGGGACTTAAGCTACCAGTTTTTTGATAAGTATCAGCTATATAACCAAACCATTTAATCATGTTATAATAGACTAATAGACCCCATCAATAAAGGAAGTTTTTCTCCAACTGTCAAAAATATTGACATTATTGTACTATTTTTAGGTGCAAAAGTTAAAAATTATCTTACTTTACAAAAATGTATTCGTTTCTAAGCAACACTTTTAATTCTAGGCTTAAATATTGTAGGTATAAAATTACTCAAAATTAGTCCCACATAAATATACTTCATTGTATACTTTATTGTATAGTACACAAACATCTACAACAAAAAATCCACCCTACACTAAGAGAAAAATCAAATCAAAGTAAATGTGACAACAGAAACATCATATGCGCAAGTAATTGGGGCCAACAGCAGCTACAGCACCCACATAATGCCATTATAAACCAAATTTTACAGCAAACAGAGTTAAAATTAATAATGAAGGATCTAATAACACAAATGAGTGAATCTCATTACAACTCTCGTAAACAAAATAAAATAAAAACACAAATATTGAAAGTAGCGGAATGGAATGTCAACAGATCAAGCCAACATATACGAGAGAAAAAGACATTCATAAATGAAAACAAGATAGACATGTTAATTGCAGAAACACACTTCACCAACAAAGCAAATCTAAAAATGCCAAATTACACAATTTACAACACAAATCACCCAGATGGAACAGCACATGGGGGAACGGCTATTATCATACGTAGCCTAACTAAATACCACGCCATTGACTTCTACATTCTGAAAGTTTGAACACCATACAATTCCAGAATTAATTTACCAATAATACAATGTACACGAGTATTATACAGCAACCAAAAAGACCTATGCTATGTAGCAAAAAAAAACAAATTGGATACTCTTTAAAGAAAAGTTAGAATGAAATGAAAAAGTTGAATGTATCGTTAAAATCGACAGAAGAGATAGAAAAGCAACTACAAGCACTAACCAAAACTACTTAAAGCGCAGCCTGGCAGGCAACACCACCATCGAAGAAAAAAAGGAAACTGCGGAAAATCTGGCAAAAGGACAGGTCTGCAGTACGCAAAAGAAATCTAAACAGAGCTTACCAAAAACTAAAAAACTTACTTAAACATCTTGGAAATCAGTCCATACAAAACTACCTTAAAAATCTATCACCAACTGAAGCAACAAATTACTCACTGTGGCAAACCACAAGGAAACTGAATAGGTCACAACAACCAATACCACCAATTAAAGAAAAAAATGGAATATTGACCAGAAGACTCAAGCATTTGGAGGTCATTTAACTACAGTCTTCAAACCATTTGATATAGAAGATAATCCAGAATAAATTAAAAAAATGGAAAACTTTCTAGCAGCACCATTCCAAATGGATTTTCCAATAAAAGAATTAAGGTACCAAGAAATTAAAGACACGATATTAACCATATTAACCCAAAAAATCACCGGGGTATGATCTAATTACTGGAAAGATATTAGAAAAACTAACAACAAAAGCACATAAATCTATCTTTCACATTTTTAATTCGCTTCTGAGATATAACTATTTTCCTAAACCAGGAAAAAATCTAAATGAAATCACATCTTATAGGCCTATGGCTACAAGTCTACTGCCAATCCTATCAAAAGTATTTGAGAAATTACTGCTAAAAAGATTAGAACCTATCCTAAAAGAGTAACAACTTATACCAATTTGGTTTCCGCAGCAAACAAGGGACAATACAACAGGTCCCCAGGATAGTCAAACAAGCCAGCAATGATCTTGAAAAAAACGTTTCTGCACTGCAGCATTTATCAATATACAGTTCATCAAATTTCTAGAGGCTTTCGACGGCTAGACAGAGAAAGCACTACTGACAGGCATCCCGACGGATTTACGCAATGAAAGTACACTCTGCGCATCAAGTATTTCACTATTTCATTCAGACGTAAATGTCAGATGTAAATTTCGCTAAAACATTTCTTTTATTTTCGTTTGTGTTTTTTGCTCATTACAGTTTAATAGAACCTAAGTATGGAGTTTAATAGCAAATTAAGAGGCCGCGTGATTAACAGTCAATCTCGCGAAATAATAGCCAATGTTATAGAGTTTATGAGAAGAGAAGGAAACTTTAATTCACCTTCAATACCATTTAAAAACACTGTCGTCCGCATTTCTGGAGAGAAAAAAAGAATCGATAACCGTGAGATATCGGAATTTTCATCACCAAGAAAAACCATTAAAAAACCAAAAACAGTTAATGATATAGATGAAGCTGCACAAGAATCAAATTTTATTTTTTTATTATTAGATAGCTATTTTTGTTTCTGAATTGTGTTCATTTACAGGCTCAATTTTTTTCCGTTTCTCCTTTTTGATTTTATATGGGGTTTCAAGTTGTTTTTGACTTATTTCGACGTAAATCACAACAACACACTTTTTTAATAAAGCAAACAAGTGTTAAGAGGTATATGTACGTGTAAACTACAATTACAAAAAATTGATATGAAACCCATGAAACCACCAACAAAAATGTAAAGCTAGCTTCCGTACTAGAACATGGTGTCATTCGTCGAGATAATTTATCGTTTTGTTTAATAGATCAAGAAATGTAAATATTCCCCTGTTATTTTTTATAAAATTATAAGAGAAATAAATTTTTTTCTAAATAGTATAGTTTATTATTTTGTAGAAAAACAAAATTTCGAAAATTTTAGTAATGTTTCAGAAACAACCTGTATTAATAATAGGTACCATTTTCCTTAATAAGGTAGAAATAAAATATAAACTATTTCTACGATTTACAAAGGCCTACAAAAAAATTATAGGTATTTTCCGCTATCCTATAAAATTTATATTTTCTGACTCAATTTCAAAAGGTTGAAAGAATTCCAAAACACCTTTTATGGCATAATAATTATTTTCAATTCTACATACTATCTTTAGCTGCTTTTAAAAACGTTCTAAGAAAGTCCAATCAGACCAATTTAATCCCTAAACTATTCCACACTTTTAAAATTTAATTACCTAAAAATATTAAAAACTATTTAAAATAACTTGTTTAGCAGACTGTACAATAGCTATCTTAGTCACACGTAGCGCGTTCTCTGTCTGGGCGTCGAACACCTCTAGAAATTTGATGAACTGTAAGTCAAGCGTTTGATGAAGTTTGGCATAAGGGGCTATGCTATAAACTAAAACAAAAATTACCATACCTATTCTACCAAATTCTTGAATCATATCTAACAAACAAATCCTTTCTAATAAGACATCAATCAGAACATAGTGAACTGCACAAAAAAAAAACTCCGGAGTACCACAAGGAAATGTGCTTGGACAAATATTATATTTATTATACACCTCTTATTTACCAACTACAAAAATAACCAAAACTGAAACATTTGCTGATGATACAGCTATAACCGCTTCTCTTCATAAGCCAATTGGCATCCAAAAACCTGCAAAACAAACTCAACAAAGTTTAAAAGTGGCTTAAGGAATGGAAGATAAAGGCAAACGAAACCAAGTCAGTTCAGGTAACCTTTACTCTCAGAAAAGAAATTGTCCACACGTTAGCTTAAACAACTATCAGTTACCACAGGCAGACAGCGTAAAGTACCTTGGCATACACCTACACAAACGTCTAACATGGCACAAACACATATCTAACAAAAGGAAACAACTAGGTCTGAAACTACGACAGCTCTATTGGGTAATTGGCAGAAAACTCAAATTATCACTACAAAATAAAGTACTAGTGTACAAAACAATACTAAAACGAGGTGTGGGCCTACGGGATACAACTGTGGGGAACAGCAAGCCATTCCAATCTTGAATTTTACAGATTTCAGAATAAAATTATGAGAATAATAACTAATGCCCCATGGTATGTGCCGAACTCTACTCTAGAAAAGGACCTAAAGATCCCATAAATTAAAAGTGAAGTGAAGCGGAATAGCATACGATACAAAGATCGAATCAAATCGCATCCCAATTCGCTCGAGAGTGATCTATTCAACACAACTGGTGAAGTGTGCCAACTAAAACGATTTAAACCAACGGACTTAACGAGATTTTAATAAAATTCAACGCTTAACACTGTATATATAATTTTACCTTTTAATGTATAGATGAAATATTTCAGTGGAAATATTTCATACGCCACATTAAAAGTCAAAACAGTTACTTATTTTTTCGCTAATTGTCTTTAGCTAAGCGAAACAGATTGAAAATATTTAATAAAAAAAATTGATTAAAAGACAACCGGTTTCGGCATTATGCCATCAGCAGGTCTACAGATGAACGAAAAACAATATGAGAAAAATACAACTTAATCCTACGATTAAAAGTAAAAGTAATTAAAAGTAATTTTTAATCCCTAGGAAGTAAAAGTTCTATTAACTATAATGTACCTTTAATCCCTAGAGATTAAAAGTAAATTTTTAGTTTCTAAAGTACATAAAAAACATTGTCTTTTACAAACATCTGTTGTTTACTAATAATTGTAAAATGCTTATAAATAATATATTCAATTTACTGAATCAGTACACAAATATTTAATGATTTTTGACAGAAAAATAAATGACTTACAAAATTTGCAAAATACTATCGAGAGTCATTAATTTTAACCAGTCTGGCTCTGATCTTTCTTTACCTTCTCGCCGTCCGTTCAAGCCGCCCGTTTGTGTTCCGCTACCGCTGGACGATAGATACAAACGGACTCTACGAGAAGTTACTGGAGAGCTCTAGCACAAGTGGAGGACCATCTAGAATTCTAGAAGAATCTCAAGTCGAAGATGGACTAGATTTGTCTGGAGCACAATATTTTTGTATATAAATGGCTTCTGTTGTCGTTTGAGTTTAGTTTTAGAGATAAATGTTGTCGAGTAGATAAATTGTTAAAGATATATAAATCAATGTAGGTATGAGTAAAAATAAATTAATTATAAAATAAGTTGATGTATTTAAAGAATATAAATTAGAATAATTAAACTGTTGGTGTATTTAGTGAATATAAATTAGAATACCGTATTTTTCGAACTATAAGACTATAATGATCCGAAGGTAACATTAATAGATGACGAAGTTTTTGAAAGGAGTGACAACAATAGTTCAGACGAAAGTAATACGAACGGTGACATTAACGAGACGAGTGATAGTACCGAGAGTAAAGAAGAACTGAATATTGCTAGTACGAGTTATATTAACAATAGATAAAATTATGATTCGGAAGTAACATTAAAATATATTTTTCTAAAAATCATCTCTTAAAGGACCCCGCAATAATCTTATGGAAATTGTGTTTTTGTCAAATTGTCTGAATTTTTGATATGTTGTAGATTTTGTCATCCTGAACAAAAGTCTTCATGGGCACAAAGTGCCATAATGAATATTTTGGCAGCTACGGAGCTGCCAAAGCTCCCCTGACCCGTTGCAAAACTATTCATTTTCAATACTATTTACAGATGTCAAAAGCATATTTTAATTATTCTAATATATAGGGTAATGTTTTTGAGGTCACTGGATTCAACCCTCATGTCAGATTGGACAAATTGACCGTTGACAGCTGTCAATTCACGGTCAACGAGGAATATAAAAGTAAATATCCTCTTTTCACATTGAGAGTTTGGGTTTTTGAGGTCGCTGAATTCAATTCTCATGTCAGATTGGACAAATTGACCGTTGACAGCTGTCAACTCACGATCAACGAGGATATTTACTTTTATATTCCTCGTTGATCGTGAATTGACAGCTGTCAACGGTCAATTTGTCCAATTCGACATGAGGGTTAAATCCAGTGACCTCAAAAACATTACCCTATATATTAGAATAATTAAAATATGCTTTTGACATCTGTAAATGGTATTGAAAATGAATAGTTTTTCAACGGGTCAGGGGAGCTTTGGCAGCTCCGTAGCTGCCAAAATATCCATTTTGGCACTTTGTGCCCATGGAGACTTTTGTTCAGGATGACAAAATCTATAACATATCAAAAATTCAGACAATTTGACAAAAACCCAATTTCCATAAGATTATTGCGGGGTCCTTTGAAGTGCATTTTATAAGTCTTCCAGTACGAAAAATACGGTAATTAAATTTAAAATAAATAAATATAACATTACTTTTTAACAACACATAATTTAGATTGCCTTTATAAAAAAAACAAAAAATATTACTTTTCTATCAGTTTGAATACTGTTTCAGAAAGTTTGAAATATTACCGACCATTGACACAAATCAATGTCAGAAAATCGACATTTAAAATCATCAATAATTTTTCTCGGTGTCGTATGCACAACTTATCAGCAGTAAAAAAGGAGCAAACTTTATAATGTGACGCTTTATAAAAAATATATTTCGTTGCCAATACGCGCATTAAGTTTTTTACAACGCACCGTTGAACTCCAGACAACTTATCCAATTTTCTCTATTGGAAAATGCTCCCCATAGTCTCGAGTGAAGTCTAAAGAATAAAAGAGAACATAAAATGAGAATAAATCAAAAATGACTTTTTCAGATGTGAGTCTGGTATATATACATCGCCGTATCTGATACTTCCAATATTGGTAAGAGAACATAAAACTTCGAATAATGTAAAGATGAATGTTGTATTCGCATTCTGTTTGACTACGTCCGTGAGGGTACAGGTGTTAGAAGTTGGGAAGGACAATGGCGGCTATAGATTGTATAATTCTAGGAGAGGAGAGTAACTTATTTTCTATTTTTTCGATTTATTTAATAACAAGAACCAAAGTTGGCAAACAAATTAATTTACATTTAAAACATGTTCTTCTATGGTAATAATACACTTACTAACCTTGTTAAAGATTTTTTTACGAATCTTACAATTAAAAGCAAATAAACGATAAACACTTAGTAAAAACATATTTTTCTCTAATGAAACAAAAAAATTGCTGAAATATGACTTTTTAAAACATAAATATACATAGATTGAATCGTCTCTTTAATTTTAAGTTAATTTATTCGTGGTAAGAGTAAAGAAAATGGCTAAGTCAGAACATTTTCCCATGTAAATCTCCATAAAAAATACTAAAGTTAAAAATAGTGACTTTCAAGGTTATCATCTATCAATTATCAACTGTGCCAGATTACGACACTTATCATATCGTATCATTCCACAACTCAACATACACTGAACTCTCATAACGCCTTAACTGCATTTTTTTTTTTAGAAAATTTTAAAAACGTCTATTGAACACCTGTGTTTGAGAGCTGTCATTCGTAAAAACGTAAGCAAATATGTAACAGCAAAATAAATTTTATTTAGGTAATTTTCACATTGTTTATTCTCGTTTCCTTCATAGTAATCCAGTGAATGAACGTTCAATGGAGGCTTGTAGAGTACATGGCAGAGGGGAGAACTGGAGATTTTTAGTGTGTTTGGAGCATAGCTACGAGGTTAAAGAAAGGTTAAAAGAAGGAGGGGAAAGGTAGTGTTTTGGTTTTTACTTTATACGGGATCTTTCCCCCTCCACTTCGTAACCTTGTAGCTAGATTATGGAACTACTCCAAACACATCCCAGAAGAAAACAATTATATCCTATTTCATATACTTTACACCCCTTTATAGACCTAGGTATGTTTTATCATTCTGTATTTATAGTTGAATGTCAGTACTTTCATTTATTTATGTCCAGAAAAAAATAAACTTTATTTCTAACACGTACGTAATGTTTATTTATAATAATGTTAATAAACGCTTTCGGCTATCATGCCATCACCAAAGATACTTACAATGTAATTATGAAATAAAATGATGTTAAGTAACAATTAAATACAAAGTGAGCATGCTGGCTCCCATTGGGTGCGTATTTTTTTCGAAATGTGTAACAAATTACATTTAAAATATTGAATACTTTGCTCTTTAAGAAAGTCACATCTTGACAGAAACCAAATTTTGAAAGATTTATCCAGAAGCGCGCTATCGGGATTGATGGCTCCTTTTACCACCCTATTTTTTTTAGTTACTGGAAGAAATACATTTTTTTTAAATTTGACCTAAAGTAACATTTTTTGTAATCGCGGCAAGTGTCAATATAATTAACTTTATGCAAACAGCTACATTATGTAACTGGTTATGAAAAGTTCATTCACAAGTTGCAAAAAGAAAACATAAAATCTTTTTTGGTTTAAAAATCAATATATTCATTGCTTTTAAAAGTTTATATCGAACAAAAGAAGGTTGGCTATAACAAAATAGATTATTTCAGTGAAATTATAATTAGTAATTTTAATTATGGTTCCGTCGCTATTTTAAACACTCTTGATCCATCCTAAAAATGCATTAAATAATCAAAACACTGTTTCATTCAATACATTGACATGACGTTCCAATGAAAAAACTTTAACAAGGAAATTAAAACTGTGATGATAAATGATAAATATTCAATAATTTAAAAGTATCACATTGATATGAAATTTCAAATTTATTTTAATTTTTTTTCTAAATTTGCATAATAAAGTTAGTTATGCCAATAACAATATGCATGCAAGTAATACCGTTTTATTTAAATATTTTCAATTTTATAAATGAAGAAGGGTTTTATTAATGGCCTATAACGTATCGGAATTTGTTATTCTATTTATGAATAATAATTAATAAAGGTCTTTAGTTTTCTAAAAAAAAAAAACTTTATTTATAAGCATTTGGAAAAAACTCTAAGTTCTAATTTGCTTAAGTAGTTTATAAATGGCCTATTAAAAAATGTCAAAGCATCACTCTATATCCACATAAAAAAATTCAAACTAAAAATAATTCGCCAAAAATTCAAGTCAACTAAACAAACATTCTCGCAAGTATATTTTGAGACAGTTTTAATCAGGAAAGTGATTCTCGGATTCCACTTTTCGCAGAAAATATGCAAATAATTCTGTCGTTGCATCTCTTCTCGCATTCAACTTTTTAAGACCTTTCCGCACTTCTGCGCTCCCTGGCACTGTATATGCAAACAACCTTTTAATTTATATCGCCACAGGCGGCAGGTTATTTCCGGAAAATTTTAATTTATCACGACTACTCGACACAGACGCGGCTACAGGAATATTTTCCGGTAAGTGGATTGGAAGGAAATGCGTTATTGAATAGCCAACAAGATCGCCAAATTTATATCAGTCAGATTTTTACATTCAAGTAAACAATAAGGAAACTATAGGGATATATGCGTTATGGGACCCCATCAATGCGTTTTGATCACTTTCGTGTGTACGTGTGTGTCTGTATCCATGATAATTCAAAAACGGATAAAGAAAAAAAACAAAATTTAATTTAAAGGGTACCATATAATAGGGAAATATCGGACACTACTATTACCTTTATTATGTTTTGAAATTTGATGTTGATCAGATGGTGAAAAATCAGCTATTTTTATGTCACAAAAATATGGAATGCAAAGTAAACAAAGCAAAGTTAATATTTATCGATATTTTTTAACAATAAATGAAAATTATGGTTATTTCGATAAATTAAACTAGTTTTTCATAAAATACTCTTTAAAAACAATAATAAATAATATGTGTTATCTAGTTGCCAATGCATTTAATATACCTGTCACCGTCCAGTTGACAATTTTGACATTTTAAAAATCAAGAGCAACTGTCTGTGTGTTAATGTTTTACGTAAATTACTAATAATAAGATGAACAATACTAATTTTTCTATCCCAGAAATTGTGGATATGATTTATATACTAGGTGAGTGCAACAAGAATTCTTTAGTTGCCTCCAGAGTGTCGTGGACTAATTTCTAATGAGAGAAATGCCTTTAGAGCTGATTGGCTATCAGAGTAGATAGCAACAGCTACTGATGCCGCGAGACGAGAGATTCTCGTCTCGTCTTGTCTCGAACGAGACGAGAGAGACATTTTCTCTCGAAAACAGATTCGAGACGAGACGAGAGAATGTCATCTCTCGACGAGAATTTCTCGTTTCTCTAGAGCTCCCTCGAACAATTTTCTCTTTGCTTATTTGAAATTTTCAATTGCTTATCGAAACTTAAAATTTTAACATATTAGATTTCAAAAAATTAACTATATATTATTATATTAAATGGTAACAAATGATACTTGTGTTATTAGAATTTTATAAATAGTGATTTATAAGAAAAAATATTTCTCATTTCATTTATTTAAAATTTATACAATCATTTCTTATATTTAATCCATTCTGCTTTTCTGAGGTTACTTTTGAAGATAAGTTGAACATTTTTAATCATTTTTTCGAAAAACTGTCAAACAAAAAGGTAATACAAACGAATGTATTATATACAGTGAGGACGAAAATTGTACCCTCCTCTATTTTACCTTCTAAATGAAAAAAGATATTATATTTTTTATAACGAGATGCACTTTACTTGAGACACGTAAGATAGAGAGAGATACTAGCTCTAAATTTTCTAATATAAAGTAGGGTCATGTGATACCTCATTTGAAAGATATTTTCTATATTTTTACGTTCATGTAAACAGATTTAGGTTTTTATATTTTTACAGAAATTACATTAAATACATTCATAAAGTAGTTTAAATTCTTTTTTAATTTACCGCTTCAACCTCAAAGGATCATTACCGGAGGTATAATACCTTATGATGGTGGGTGAGGTTTTCCGGGTTTTCCTCCCCTGTAAGTCAAATGGCACCATCAATCATCTTTAAGTCGCCCCGGAGCGCCACGGCAAATAATAATAATAGACGTCCCTTTCCCCGCACAAGCTCAGCTTTTGGGGTTAAAATTCACTCGTAAGAGAGTGAATTAGGGAGAGTATTATTATTATAGTATACAACCTCTAGAAGTATGTAATATACCATGATGAATTGAATGCTAAAATAATGCAACGGGTGCTACATTTAAAAAATCGAGTAAATTTAACTTAAACTTAACAATTATAACTTAATTCGAAACACTGTATAAATTAAACCAATTTTATTATCACTTTTTGATAGTTTGATACCTTTTGAGTCTGTAATTTAAACAATTTTGAAATCATTGCTAATCTACCTTAATTACAAAAATTTTATTTATTATTCTTTATTATATATTTATAATTAGCCAAAAATATTATTGGGTCGAATAAACTATTAGTAGGTGATTCCAAAACTGAAATAAATACAAGATGTAGGTACTAAAAAATAGTTCTCTTTATTTTCCAGACAAAAACGTAACACCTTGTATATTTAAAATATTTTGAAAGCGTGTCTTTTGAAATCCCTTAGTTTGCTTGTCTAGAAAACAAATTGAAATATGCAGGAAATTCGCAATAAATGGACGTCTGGTTTTTCAGGAGAAGGGTCGCATGACGCCACCCACCATGCAACCCGGTATTGTCTGGTTTTTCAGGAAGATTCGCATAATTACCATGTAGTCATTAAAAAAAGTATACGATGGGTGCGTCAAAATGTGGGCATATAAATACAAAAAGTTAAATTCGTCTCGGGAATCTGATTCAACGCAGTTTATCTATGTTCAAGTAATATTCCAAAAATTTTGAATAAAATATACGTGTATAAAAAAATTTTGAAGAAAAATAAATATTTTAGCCTATCCAGCATCAATGAATATTTGTCTTTCATATTGTTAAATAAAAACATAATTTGGCAACTGTCTATTCAGTCCGCACAAATTCCAGTCGACGCCACTGTCCACGTCGAAAGAATCGAGAAAATTAATGGTACTAATTTCTTGTACTGTTCCACAAATAACTAATTTTTCTTCGTCACACTTTTTGCTTTTCGTGCGAATGTCATGAATAAATATTTTATACACAACTGACCAAATATTTGGTCGAAAACAAGGTGTCCATACCCGAGGTGAAGGTTAACGCTTGCAATCTTGGAAGTTTGCCGATTTTTTTTTATTTTTTTTTTATTTTTTATTGTTAGGTTTGGATTCAAGTAGATAGGTGTGTTTCCAATTAAAAAAAATTACGTAACACTAAAAGGTAGAGAGGCGATGCGTAGTTATTCAAAAATTAGTGAAATCCTGGTAACAAAGTAGCAAATTAATTGAGTTAATGCATTTCAATATGTAAAGTAACTAATTTTTATTCTGCTCAAGCTTATTCAAGTTGAAATGATTGATGATTAAATAATGTAGTTTTTTTTAATGTTTCGATTAAAATTAACCTTTTCATTTTCACAGTTCATTGACGATTCAAGTTATCATATTTCAGGAAGGAACCAACCCCAAAAAAAAGTTATTGAATAAATTAAGAGTTAAGTTTTCATGTAATAAAAAATTCAATACACGTTAAAAACAATTTTAAATCATAGCAAACTAAAGCTTTAAATATGCGGATATTCTAACAATTTAAACAAAAAATTACGTTTCCTTGATTTTTTGTTTTTGCGGTTTGGTTCCATTTTGCACATTTAAAATTAGCAGATTGTGATTAAAGATACTTTATTTTTTATAGATCCAAGCCGCATGTTAGCTACTGAAGACAGCTTACTTGTCTCATTTATTTAATCGGTTCGTTCAACAGTAGATGACGCTAGGTACCAGAGAATGTGGCTTGGATCTTTCCTGCAGTACATATTATAGCTCCTAATGCAATATGCTAAACAGAAATCACATTTTTTGTGGGTTGTCCCTTTCTGGAAAAAACGTCCAAATATCGATCGGTCGCCATTTTTTTGGTGTCCGAGAAGCCGTGGTGTTATATGTTTATTTTAAGCTTTTTTATGAAAATCAATTAAAGATAGTATTATTATTGATTACAATGGTAGTGTGTTCAGCTGCTCTGTAAAAGCCGAAGTGAAAACATGGAAGAAGGAATTACATTTCACGGAAAAATATATTAGGTAAGTAAATAACACGACTATAAAACTAAATATTTATAACCTGGTTATTATTTCAAATAATAAAACAACTTTAAGTTTGGTCGTAATCTAATTTAAAAAATAATTGATTAAAATTTGAAGGTAAATAGTTGACATTTTCATTCATTAAAACCTTTAAACTCCCAAATAATATTATCGAAATGGCCTCCAAGAACCCAGTAAAGTTTAGTGGCAGTGGCGGTACACATAATGACTAATTTTAATATAATAGTTATTATAAAATAGGGTTTAGTTTCACAGAATTTATTTATATACCTTCATTACTATCGGTATCTGTAACGTGTGGAGGGAGGGTTACCTCCACGGCACTTAGGCTTCACTAGACCCATTGTGCATCCTCCTAAGATGATAAGCACATCCTAGCTCATGAGCCAGCCTACAGCTTTAATGTAGTTGACAATGAAGGCAAGAGGTGCTTCTCTTTTATCGGCCGGTGTTAGCCGATACCTACTCGACGAACACAAATCTTCCAATAAATGAGAGCGTCGGGCAATCGTAGAGGATATGCTCGATGGTCTCATCTTCCTGTTCGCACCCCCTGCAGAGTGCAGATCCTGACAAGCCTATGATATGGAGATTCTTCCGTATTTGGCAATGACCAGTCAGAACGACTGTGACCAAGCGCAGATTCTGTCTAGTCATAGTCAAGTATTTGTTTGCTGTAGTGTTTTCACCATAACCTAAAAGCTCTGTTTTCTAAGTACTGTCAAAGGTGAGACCTAGGTACTTCACCTCTGTTGCAAAGTTTAGTTTTGTGGGGCCCCCTCCGAGATTCTGGATTATTCTAGGTATACACTAAGGTACCTCCAACACTTAAAAATATAAGGGTATTTTTTTATATTCCCGAACCTTTTTCATCGTATAATCTCATTTTCAGATGAGCATTTTAAAAACTTTTTTAAAGAAGCTCAAGATCTTCTTTAGGAGTACGATTTAAAAATTAAGATGACAAGAGTGTTGATATATGCCTTGATTTCTTTTGTTAGGAGCTAGGATGAGCGATGTTGATTAAACAAGGTCTAGATGGTAATTAAAATTCTTTCTCTATGGTAACTGATTTATTTAACATGTGTATATAAGAATGACTAGATTGACAGATGACTTATGTGTCAAGTGATACCAAGGGTCTCTAACGAACCTATCTCTCACACGAAAAACATAACGACTTGTTTTAAATACCGATTCTTCTTCAAAATCACAATTTTAATTCTTTTTGTACTTTTAATCATTTGACCCAATATCTCTCATTTTCTTAATATATTCTTAATAATTTGGAAACCAATAAAAAAATGTTAAACCCAATGTATTAAACAAGAATTTGATTTAATTCGGGTCAGTGGCGCACCGAGGTAGGGTTTTATAAATATTATATTTCAAATATTTTGTTATCGTGCAAAAATAATTCTCGTCTAAAAAGGCTTTTTTGGGAGTGGCGTTCAAATGTTTTTTCTGTTTCTGCGGTTGGTCTACAGCGCTTTTAGATGCCTCAATGTACGATTTCTCGATGCGTTACTGGTTTATTTTTTATTTTATACACACGTCATTTTCGATTTTCAATTAAATTATACCTTATACATTTAATACAATTTATGATGAAATAGACGCAACTAACGATTCCACACTGGTGACACCGAATGAATAGCCTGAGATGGAGAAGAAAAACAAGATGCAAGATTCCGATACAGTCCCCAGCGTAGCATGCAACCGGCCGTAGCAGCAGCTGCGGGAGCAAGCCACATTTATTGTTCAGAGGTGAGTTTAGTCTTTCTATTGGCTGCCACACTCTAATTAAATTTCACAAACTTTTTCAAAATTGAAATTCTCCAATAAATAACAAAACCATATAAAAACAATTTAAACAAACAAAACACTTAGGTACATGCAACTAGCATTTTGCACAGGACACAATAATATATATGCTAAAGGAGCCAAATGTCCACATGATAAAAGCATAAATCGGTCGCATGCTAAGGGACCCAAAAAATGTCCACATGATAAAGGCCCAAGCCCAAATCGGCCACGAGCTAAAGGAGCCAGCTATACAGATGATAAAGGTTAAATTGCCCATATGTTAGAGGACCCAAGTACCCATACATATGATAAAGGACTGTAATTGTCCTAAGCTTCTCTACCTAGGACAATGCAACTTCCTGGTAGAAAATAATAGTAATTGCTAAAATGGTATAAACGATAGTACTCTTCTAAAAATTACTAAGTATTTAACAAAACTAATGCTAATGAAACACTCTTACAAATCATGAAAAACTAGGGAAACAAAAGACAGAAACAGAAAAACAAAAATAGATTCAACAAGAAAAACACCAAAAACAGAAAACATTGATACAAAAACGAAAATACCATCGTTATTATTGCGCAGTCAAAAAACACAGTGGCGTGCAGATTCCACGGAATAAACAAAACATTTTTAATTATTAATTATTAAATTATTCGAATATTTTTTTCCTAATTACAAAAATATACCACTTGTAACTCATATCTTGTACCGTTTCCGATTAATTTAAATTCGACAATGGCAACTATTGTATTTGATAATCAAAGTGGCTTACAGTGACGAAGGAAGTAAATATTTACCTAAACTATGATATTCGACATTTTAATTACTTCTATAATATCTACTACCATGGTGGTAGTAGTAGATCTTTAAAGTCAGGAAAAAAGATTCTAAAAATTTAATAGCATACTGGTTAAAAAATATTATTTTTGTTGTATCCCGTGAAATATGCATGCCACTGTGTTTTTGTTTTAGTTATTACCACACAACTTTTATTTAAAACATTTTGTGTATGCCATAATAACGATGAGAAAGGGTGGGTATTTTAAACTGAACACATACATAATAACACATTATTTACAAGAAGCTAAAATGTTATTGTATCAAAATTTAATCAGTATATGATAAATGGTAAATAATTTACCTAAACCGAAATGATAGTTTTAATAATATAATCTATATATACTTAATAATGAAGATTAATATAAAAATAATTTAAATTAAAAGTTTAGAGAGAAAAATGAAGCTGAATATGCGGAAGGTGCGTTGTTCAATTCATAAATTAAAACAACTAGATACACAACCTATGTAATAATTTTTAGTAAATTTCATTGCGTGGGAATTAGATTTGTATCACGTAAGACAATCCTTTTGTATAGTCTTATTGTATATTGTCTAAAATCGGATCAATGTTAAAGGATCTTTAAAATTGGAAGTGTGTCGTATGTTGACCTTTTACAACTGACGAATTTCAGAATGAACTGCCAATGACACACACGCGCGAAACTAAATAATTTTATACCAGGTATGTCATAAAATCGATATAGATCTTTATTGTGTGTAACTTTTATTAAGAATAACTACTCGTCCCGTAGCACTTAAAAAGCCACCTAAACTATAAAATATAGTGTTGAAATATCAGTTTTTTTAAATACGACAAAATGTTTTACATATTACCACTCACTATAATGATGTTGAAGCTTCCACATTAAAAATTTAGACTGCTCAACAATTGAAATATATTGATATATTCTAAATTTTAAAGTAAATATTTGAAATAAAAAACGGCAAGGAAATTAATTAAATGATACATTAATTTTACGATGAAACCATACCCGAAACGAAACTAATCTTCAATGGAAAAAAGGTAGGAGTTGAAAAAGTAACTTATAAATTTATTTTATTGAGAAATTACAAAAAATAATATCGTGTGTTAGTTACATCAGTTTGACTTTCTTAATACTTTTACTTTATTTTGAAGACTTATTATTTATCGATGCAGTGCTGAGGGATGGTTTACAATGTCTATCAATAAAATCAACCATTTTTTTAAACGTTCCATCTAAAGTTGAACTGGTCTTCTATGTAAGAAGGATATAAAAGGTTTTCCATTAAGAAGTTACATTTTAAATTTCACGGCATTTTCGATCTGTTGAATAGCAAGCCTTGAATCCTTGACATTTGCCTATATGATTTAAGAAAATGGCCCGATACATGCTCCAGAAACGTATAGAAATAGTAAAAAGTCATTAAAATAGGCCAGCCATAACGCCTACTAACTGCTATGATTCTTTCGCTGGATGATTTAATAAATAAAACGAATAAATTAATATATTTAACTACTCTTAAAATGTTGCTAGTTCTGGTTATTTAATACGAGGTCTGTAAATTAAGTAATGAGACTGGCAACGTTGCGTTTGATCTGGCAGCACTGGAAGCGCGGGGCTTAGTGGGGCGGCAGAGGAACATGTGATCCACCTTCAGTACGAGTTTGACCTCGCTCGAGTCATTTGGTTGTGCGTAGCGATTGTTTTTTTGAAACAGTTTTTTCTGTTGTGTTCTAAAAATGAATTACATCAATTTCGAGCAACGGTGTGCTATCAGGTTTTGCTTCAGACTTGGGCACAGTGCAACAGAAACTCTTCTGAAACTTCAGCAGGCCTACGGAGATAGTGTTTTGTCAAGTGCCCAGGTTTTTCGGTGGTTTAAGGCATTTTCAGAAGAAAGAGAGTCGATTGAAGATGAACCACGAAGCGGAAGGCCTTCATCTTCAAAGAGTTTGTACCCCAAGGTCAAACGGTCAATCAACACTTTTACCGAGAGGTTCTTGAAAGACTTCGAAAAAGGGTCATTCGTGTGAGACCAAACATCAAGAACAAGTGGGTGTTGCATCACGATAATGCTCCTTGTCACACAGCAATTTCAATAAACAAGTTTTTGGCCACTAAAAACATTCCTGTGGCTCCTCAGCCTCCTTATTCGCCTGACTTGAGTCATTGTGACTTTTTTCTCTTCCCAAAGTTGAAAAGTCACCTCAAGGGAAATCATTTTGGGACAGTCGAAAAAATTCAAACGGCTGTAACCGACCAGCTGAAGGTTATTTCAGTATCGGAGTTCCAGCACTGCTATGAGGAGTGGAAGAAACGTCTCCAGCGCTGTGTGGCCTCAGAAGGAAGTTATTTTGAAAGTGACAATATTGAATTGTAATTCTTTTTGTATAAAAAAATTTAAAAAAATCAGTCTCATTACTTAATTTACAGACCTCGTATATAAATGATGCATAACTAGTGGTTTATCCCGGCCCGGTCCAGGCTCGGCTTCAAAAATCATTGGTCCGGCCCAACCCGACAGCTGGGCCGAAGCCCTACGGAAACGGGCCGGGGCCGGCCCGTGCAGGGCTCTACTGACAGGTCACTCCAAAACACTCCAGCTGTCGCTGAAAGTGTCGCAGAAATCCCAGGTTTGCCTATCCTAAGAGGTTCATAGCAACTAAGGATCTCACAAATTGACCTTCATCGCATTCTCATGAAGATATTAATCTAACATGCGTATAAAGTGCAGCTGGCGTAGGAATTGAAGCCGACTGATCATGAACAATGCCGAACTTTCGTTTATTGGGTGCTGGGAACGGAGACAGGTAATTCTGACTTTATTTAGAAAAATCATATTTAGCGACGAAGCTCACTTCCATCTCAGTGGATTCGTGAATAGACACCGCCGCATCTGAGGTAGTGATGGGCAACGGAAAATTTCTGCGGGAAATTTCCACTGGGAAGGGGAAAATTTACGGGAATTTCCCCAAACCCTAATTCCCAGTAAAAAACGGGAATCTTGCTAGAAATAACAAAATTCTTACAATTACGTAATATTACGTACAGTTTGTTAAATCTGACAACACTGTTAACTGGTGCAATTTTTTTACACTTGGTTTGTTCGGGTTTCTTTAAAATTTGATGCAAACCGTCCGAGATCCAGTGGAACAGTTGAATAGCAAGTTATTCGTCGCGTATAACTTTTAAACTGTCAACTAGTTCTCAATGTATTTTTGAAAAACCCGAACAAATCTACTTTTAAGTCAGAACTTGTAGTCTGCGTCTGGCTGACTCTTAGTTTTGTTAATGTTACATCATCTCATAATACTCATCAGTTTGATATTCTAAGCAAATATTTTATTTTTGTTGTTTTAGTTATTTTTGGCAAAGAAAAATTTTTTTTTTAATAACAATGGATTTTTTAAATTAGGTTTTGTCTTGATTGCATCTTATTATGAATAAATGGAATGCAAAACAAGCTGAAATCCACAATAATGGGAAATTCCCGGGAACTTCGATCTCTTATTTAATACTTTTAACATCTCTCTAGATATAAGTCGAGGGGAAGTCAGTAGGCCATTTTACATCAAACTAAAGGGGCAAAGGGTAGGAAAAAAGTAGCTATAAGTAGTTAATACAGAATTATTTTCAACCAACTAGTAAAGAGGGATAGATCGATTGAATTAAACGAAACTCATTGTTCATTTAGTTCTCCCTCTTTCAAAGTTGGTAGGTATTCCTGAAAATTGAGACAGTGACAAGGGTTAGAAAGCGGTAATAGTTTTGAGTATGTTGTTTGGGTAATTCAGAAGTTAGAACATTTTAAATTAATTATTATCTTATCTTCTCTAAAAAGGATATGCTGTCAAATATGTCTAGACTTAACTCCCTTCCCAGGAAAGTTTTCTAGTTGAATAAATCCAAATGTATTTCACCTGAATACCGAAACATTAATAATAGGCGTCATATTAAATCTACAATCGAAATAAAATAAGTTTATGTAACTACGCTATTAGACATTCCTAGAACAATTGAAGAGCTTGCGACCAAAACTTAACAAGTTCAACATCTGAAATAAATGAGTGATTGCGCCAGATCGCATTAAAATGCTAAAACTAAAAAGTCCTCGACATTTTTAACCCCAAATTTAGACAAAATCATAATCTAAAGGTACTATCAAACTCCTATTATTCAACAAAACTGAACAAATTACGTTCCCATAAATTTACATGCTATTTTATAACAAAACTCAACAAATACCCATACGTTATTAAATTAAAAATAAACCCATATGATTAATGCACTATTGAATACCGTTGGTGCCATCTATTTGTGCAGAACAAAATTTTTATATAAGCTCTCTATGATTATGTGAGATTTAGACCTGAGGGGATTACGTAGAAAAATAAAACAAAGTTATCCAAATATTTTTTTATTTTGTAGGTTGGGCCACGAACTTTTGAAACCATCCTCGTATATTAATGTTATATATAAGGAAATGTTATTAGCAAATAAGTAATAACGACTGCAAATTTATTTAATGATCTCCTTATCCCGAAAATTCTCACCCAGTATCGTGAGTTTTTTTAAATCTATTAACTAAACTGTTGGAGGAAAGGGGCGCCAATATCAAGTTGTTGCCCCGGTTCGGAAAAATCGAAGACCCGGGGCTGTTCTGACTGGTCATTGCTAAAAAATATTAGACAATTTGATTCATCGCCATTCCCCTTAAAGTAACAGTTCTTTTTACCAGCCCTTTATTTCAATCTACATTTATTTGACCTTACTTCCCATCCTGCAATAAACAATTCAAATTACATTATAGAATTATAAGTCATTCATATTATTCCGTAACTGTACATTGTACAATGTCCCGTTTTTTCAAGTTATTGCGTCGTTGGGAGAATAACGCGAATGTTCCGTTTTATTTCATTGTGCCATCATAAAATTCCCAGTAAGTCTAATTAAATTATACTGTTTTCCCGTGAAAAAAAATATTGCCAAAATTTTTAAATTAGCACAGACTACTTAATTCGCCTTTAAATTAATTAACACAAAATTCTACAAAAACGAGCAACAATTCGGATCCTGCGCCGACCGCTATCTGTTAATTAAATGGAATAACGGAATATTGCCGTACAATGGACTCTTAGTGGCCTAAAATATGATAAAAAGTGTCTCAAAGCCTTGAAAGTTTCTTATCTATGTTAACAGGATTTTAAGGTATTTTTTAATGCATTTATTTCAATTCTCAAATTTTTGTTTATGTAGGTATTTTTAACTTTTAGCCGGCGTGTATTTTTAACTTTTGATTATCACCGCTAGTTTCAAATGTGTTTTTAATTCGAAGCTGATGTTTTTATTATGCTTTATAACAATAAAGAAAACTATTTAATTTACTTTAAGGTTGGCGTTCGCTCATAAATCTGCCGTATATGCGCGGTTGACTTTAAACGAAGATTTCGGGAAAAATATACTTCCTGGTATTAATTTTAATATTGAAAACCGTTCATGAAGTGTGCCTAGGGGTTGTAAAGACTTCTTAAGAAACAGAGTTGTTCTAAAGTACTCGAAAAATGACGTTGACTTTTGGTATCTAAACCAATTTTCTTTAAAACTAAACACATTTACATGTTGACTTTCCGTTACAACCCGTACAATCAACAAACAAAAATAATGAAACACATCACACTTCAAAATATTATTCATTTTTTTTTGAGAGTTTGGTTTAAAATTATAAAGGGTGGCCCATCGAAAACGTACCGCAAGGCATTACAGGGTGGAAAAGAACTTCTCGGCGAAATCCAAAAACACGTCAAGTTTGTTTGTCAAGGGGACACCTTTTGACGTAAAAAGCATAGTAAAACCTTCAACCCTTTCAGTAGGGGTGTCATACTCCAAATTTTTTCAAAGGGGAAGAGGGGGTCAAGTGATATCTCATTAAAAGGGTCTCGTTTAGAACATTATGGAGCCTTGAAAGTTTAACAATTTTTTTATGAGAAACAATTATATGGTATATCACGTGACCTAGCGGAAAGTTACAAAGTTAAAATCATTTTTAAGTATTTCATTTTAACGATTTTGTAAAAAAATGTGAAATTGTCAATTTTCGAGATATGGCCAGACTCCGCCCTTAATGTTGTATTCATATGATGGTTACCTTTTTTGTTTGTACAAAAATAATGAAAGAAAAACATTTTGGTACAAATCATTTCATTGATTTTCAAAATATTCAAACTTTTGGGTTTAATACTTCAAATACTGGGAGAATTTACAAATTTTAATATTGTTATTAAATTTCAAATAATTATGACGAATTTGGTGCCAATAAAAGCTAAAGAATAGACCTCACCGTGTGTATTATTACATTTAAAAAATTTCAGACACATTTTAGATATTAAAAAATTATATGAGTGTTTCCTTACTACACGAGGAAACACAGGCGTATGCATAGTCGATCGCCAGCGACTCGCCAGCGATTCGCTGGCGATCCGCCGGCGAAAGCCCAAAAAGCTGGCGACTCGCCAGAGATTGTCACCGGAATGTCATTTCACGCAAGTTTTCATGTTCTTTTATAGGGAAAAATTTGATATTCGTTCATTATTTTTTGAGTTTTAAGAAATGAATCATGAATAAAATGCGAGAGATACCGGTGATAATCCCTATAAAAGAAAATAAAAACTTGCGTGAAATGACATTTCGGTGACAATCTCCGGCGAGACGCCACCTTTTTGGGCTTTCGCCGGGGATCGCCAGCGAATCGCTGGCGAAACGCCGGAATGAATCTCTGGCGAGTCGTTGGCGATCGACTATGCATACGGTTCTTAAACTTTGTAGTGAAATTGAGGTTTAACCCGAAAATATAAGGCTTTATTCAACTAAATTGACAGTGTCATATAAATCAATAACATTAAACAATTGAACATTCAAACATAATAAAGGTCGATTCACTACATTCTTCCCATGTTTAAAAATAATCGCCTAGGTACTTGGGTCTAGAACGGGTTCTTTCAGAACGACGTAACTCTTGGCATTGGTCTCCAGACTGTTCGGAAGTTTCACAATGACGGTTGGATGATTCCGGGATAGTTGGCATTTCAGTTAAAGGGTTGTCGACTTGCAAATTACTATCTTCACTACTACCTTCACTACTATCTACATTTATCTCTTCATGTTGGGTTGGGGCTAGATGCCTGTTTGAAATGGTAACTTCTCTGCCGTTTTGTAAGCGAACCAGTGAGTAAAACGGATTAGGTTGAAGAAGTTCAGCCTCATCCACTATGGGGTCATATTTACTTTGTCGGACGAGACGTTTCACTAATATGGGGCCTTGTTGAAGCCATGATGGTACTGACTGGCCATTCGCAGATCTTCTGGGGTGTGCAAACATCCTCTCATGCGGGGTCTCGTTTGTTGCCGTGCATAACAGCGACCTGATAGAATGTAAAGCTTGCTTCAGTACCAGTTCCCAGTATTTCAAGTCCCAATTCCTCGTTCTTAAGGCCAATTGAACAGACTTGAATATGATTCCATTGTATCTTTCTGTTTGCCCGTTACCTTTTGGATTGTATGGTGTTGTAAAGCTCGTAGCCACCCCTCTCTCCCTTAAAAATTGCTGAACTTCGCTTGATAAGAAAGATGCCCCTCGGTCGGAGTGGACATAGCTGGGTAAACCGAAAACAGAGAAAAGATCAACCAAACAGTTGATGACTGTTTTTGAGCTTAAATCTGGGCAAGGGTATGCAAAGGGAAATCTTGAAAATTCATCTACTATAGTCAATAAATAACGATTGTTTGTGTTCGTCGGTATAGGGCCTTTAAAATCTATTGATAATCTTTCGAAAGGAGATGTTGCTTTTATAAGGGTTCCCGAAGTAGTAGCAAATTTTGGTTTGAGTTCTTGACACACTCGACAAGATGAGATTATTTTCTTAATATCATCTATAGAGTACGGCATATTTTTAGAACGCACCCAGTGAGCAAGGCGCGTGACACCAGGATGACAGAGCGTTTCATGAAGCTGGATCAGATTTTCAGTTCCACTAGTGACCATAGCCACTACTCTGGAGAGTGCATCGGACACATTATTCTCAGCCCCAGGGCGGTAAATTATATCAAAGTGGAAACATGACAGTTCTAAACGCCACCTCAGGATTTTCTCATTTTTGATTTTAGATGCATGTCTCTGATTGAACATGAAGCTTACGGATTTTTGATCGGTTATCAGTTTAAAGGACTTGGCAATCAGAAAATGCCTCCATCTACGTAGAGACTCAACTATCGCATATGCTTCCTTTTCTATAATGGAATGACCTTTCTCAGACGCAGACAAAGTCCTTGCGAAAAATGCTACCGGACGTCCATCTTGTGATAAAGACGCTGCTATGGTATGTTCCGAAGCATCTGTTTCAACGGTAAATGGAATGTTAGGATCAATTGAGTTGACTGCAGCCCTAGCAATATCTTGTTTCAGATTATTAAATGATGCTATAGCGAATTCTACCAGTGGAAATTTTTGTGTCTGTATTAGGGGTCGTATTTTTTCTGAAAACTTAGCTATATATTTCGCATAGTGAGCAAACATACCAATAGCTCTTTTGAGAGTACTTGAGTCTTTCGGTAACGGTAGTTCTAGTAAAGGTTTTAAGCGGTCAGGATCGGGTCTGATTGTGCCATTGGATATGTGATAGCCTAGTAAATGTATTTCTTTTATACAAAAAACACTCTTTTCTTTATTAAGTGTAAGATTGTATTTATTGGTAACATCGAGGAAGGCAGATAACTTTCTTTCGTGATCCTCTTCATCTCTTCCACATATGGTGATGTCATCCAAATATGCTACGACACCTTTGAGACGTTCTTTCTGAATAATTGAGCGAATAGCACGCTGGAAACAAGCAACGCCGTTGGTTACTCCAAACGGAATTCGACAAAATTGGTAAAGATTCCCCGATGCTTCGAATGCAGTATAAGATTTATTGTTCTCAACTATGGGGATTTGATGATATGCACTTTTAAGGTCTATCTTGCTAAATACTTTATGCTTAGCTACCTCTGCAACCACATCCTCCATAGCAGGTAGTGGAAATGCATCTAACAACGTGAAGCGATTTATAGTTTGGGAGTAGTCGATACACATACGTTTTTTATGACGTTCGTTGGAAGTAACTAATACTTGAGCTCGCCACGGTGACGAACTTTCCTCGATTATTCTATCTTTAAGTAACTGTGAAACTTCTGCTTCAATAAAGGTTAAATCCTCTGGTGAGTGTTTTCGAGTCTTGATGGCAATGGGTTTGCAATCAGGAGTCAGATAGGAGAATAAGTTTTGAGGTTCAACGTTAGCAGCTGATAGTGCACATACTTTGAGAGTCGGCCTGGGTCCTCCAAAGTCTAGTTGTACTTGCGAATGATTCTTTAGAATATCATGCCCTATGATAACATCTGCACATAAACCATTCAGTACCCACAAATCGGCTTCATAACTGTTTTGCAATAATTTTATATTAACTCTACAAATTCCAACAACCTTTGATTTTAAAAATGATGTAGCCATCGTTACTTCTTGTTGAGAGGGCTTCATGTGAAGACGGTATTGTTGAACAAGGCGGTTTTCTATGAAGCTACATGTACTTCCTGTATCAACCAGAGCTTTTGCAGCGTGTCCATTGATGACAATTGGTACAATAGCTTCTCTTAAACCCGAAGCAGCAGAAAGTATACATGACAATGTTCCGAGTTCACTTTCAGGTTGTTCTCCTTTGGTAATTGCGGATACGGTAGGTTTACTTCGACAGACTTTTGCGAAGTGGCCTTTCTTGCCACAGGATAGACATACTGTATTAAAGGCTGGGCATTTTCTGCGAACGTGCAGTTTGTTACCGCAAAAGTAGCAAGAATCTTTTGATGTAGATGGTAATGCATTTAAATTGTTCGAAGGAAAGGCGTTTGATTCACTTGCGAAGGCGCTGTTGTGAACTCTTGCAAACTCTAGTGCTCTGGCTTGTTGGTGCGCTTCATCAAGCTGGAGTGAACTGCTTTCTAGAAGTCTCTGTCGTATGGAGCTCGATGTCAAACCAGCAATAAATGCATCTCTTATACAGTCTTGTTCATTTTGTTAAGGCAATCAAGAGGGATGATGCCTACCTTATCACCACCAAAATATAAAAATATTTATTTTTCAATTAAAAAAAGAAATATTTATAAAATACAGTTAATAAATATTTCTAATAAATCTTTTAGAAATTTAAAAAAAAATATTTTTAAGGAGGTCCTTTCGCCACCAATGTTAAATAAAAAATATTAGATTATGACTAAAATTAATTTTTTTCTAATAGTAGAAGTCCTTATTTATCTAATAGTGAACTTTTAACTATACCTTACCGTGCAAATTTTTGAGATTTTTTTTTAAAATGTGTGTGTTTGTACAGTGTCTTACGAGAAAGTAAGACTTCAACAACAATTTTCGAATTATAATTAATTTTACTATTATTTATTGATTAGATGGAGTAGAAAAAAACTAAAAATAAGGTTTTTGAAATATTTAGGTTTTGTTTTTATAATAAAATATATAGGTTACCGTGGAATTTATTGAGAAATTATTATTAAAAATTCACAAAAAAATTTCAACTAGGTTACTTCAAATTTTTTTTTAATACTAATTTCTCAATAAATTCCAAGGTAACCTATATATTTTATTGTAAAAAACAAAACCTAAATATTTCAAAAACCCTATTTTTAGTTTTTTTCTACTCCATCTAATCAATAAATAATAATATAATTCGAGAATTGTTGTTGATGTCTTATTTTCTCATAAGACACTGCACAAATACTAACATTTTAAAAAAAAAAATTCTCAAAAATTTGCACGGTAAGGTATAGTTAAAAGGTTAACATTACATAAATAAGGACTTCAACTATTAGAAAAAAAATAAATTTTAGTCATAATCTAATATTTTTTTATTTAACATTGGTGGCGAAAGGGGTGGCGAAAGGACCTCCTTAAAATATTTTAAAATATTGTGTGCCTATAGGAAATTAATATAATAAAATACAATACGTTTTCTTGAATAAATATTTTTTACTACGATCACTCAGGAAAGTAACACCTATCGTACATGGGCAAAGGGAGTATGAATCAAAATTTTGGGTAAATTAGTTTCAGTCATTTATACTGAGTGTAAAACGTGGGATAAGTCAATACTTTCTATTAGGGTCACTATTGAATTTGGACTTCATAATATAAATTACAAAAATACCTTTTCTTGGTGGGAAAATCAGTATAAGTCGACTTATAAGACATATAACATAGATTTACTCAGTTTTTAAATTTTTGACTTATACTCCTTTGCCTACCCACGATAGATTTAGTCTTATGGGAAGTGCCCTATATCACACGCCTGTGGATAAATGTACTTTCCACCAGTGTGTGAATATGAATCTACTTTCCGCATAGGCTGTCAAATATGTTAGCCTTCTTATTTCTATTTTGATTGATGTATTGCCATTTTAATACCTACATTGTTTACTTTTTCTTGGTTCACATACATATTTAATAAGATAGTCAAATGAAAAAACCGTGATAGTGTCTTACTTTTTCAACTCGACATTTCGCGACTATTTCGTGACGCTGGTTCAATTCCCCGTGTATTCTTTTTTTTTATTTTTAAAAAATATGAATATTTATAAAATACGACTATTGTTGTTTATTTATTTAAAATACATGTTATTTATCAAAATATAACCCCTACAATTTTCACTTCGCTATTTGTTTTGTAAAATTTTAATTACTGTCCAGAAAAAATTTAGAAAAGTGGGTAATCATTAATAATAAAAAAGTGTTTGTTAACGATTGTTCAACTTATTTGCTAAAAAAAGTAAACTGAGAAACATTAATGTATTCTAATATTTTTTTGTACCTAATGTTATTTTATCTTTATCATTCTATGAAATTGTAAATGAAATTACAATAATTTTAATTTTGACAAAACACTATCTGTAAAATGCTTTAAAAGTTATTTAATAAGGCATATAAAAAACAAATCTAAAACCAGCCACATCTTGATGGAATCTTCAAAGTCCGATTTCTTAGTTTTACATTTTTTTGATAAAATTATTTTGTGGTAGTAGGAAAAATATTGTACATCACTTGCCACATCTTGATGGAATCTTCAAAGTCCGATTTCCTAGTTTTACATTTTTTTGATAAAATTATTTTGTGGTAGTAGGAAAAATATTGTACATCACTTGTGTGAAAGTTATTTTTCACACTCGCGTGATTGTCGTACTCGGGTTATGCCTCGTGCCACAATATTTTCCACTCGTGTGAAAAATGTCACTTTCCACACTCGTAATATATCGTATATCTAGATAAGTAATAGTATATTACACACCGAGGTGGGAAGAGTTTCATTCCTGTCGTGAGATTAGTTAGATCACCGAGACGCGAAGCGTCGAGGTTAGCTATGATCTCGAGACAGGAATGTAACTTCCTACCGAGGTTTGTATACTATTTTATTTACCACCATCATATTTCGATCAAAGTTAATAAATCTCTGTTTTTTTCTGAACATATCTAAAATATTACATTTAACGACAAATTACCAAGCACGCGGTTTTCTCAGAATAATCAAGTAAATATATTGTTACTGTGATTACGGGGTAAACAACTGTCACCAATATAAATAAATGTCAGATAAAGCCGGATATTAAATTCGCGAATAATAAATATCAATAAGTAGTTTGTTATATTTTAGATCATTGTTGTTTTTTTATTGTTTGCCATTAAATAGGTATTATAAAATTTGTCAAACACTGTTTTTTTTTAATATAAAAAATATTCATCTAGAATCGATGAAATGAGGGCGGGAAGTGAGGACGGGAAGTAGAGGTGTGTAATGTGACACTTCCCAACCTTCAATGACGTTAGTAATGACAACATTACTTATATGGTTGTAAATAAATAATCTTATTGATAACATTCACGAAAATACGCAGTTTTGTGCAATCCAGCAAGAATAAAAACGTGGAAACTTGAAATGACTTGTTAATACATGCACTAACTCAAATCTATAAAAGAGATAACTCTAGGAATGTTTTTTTATTTTAACGTGCTTCGCCGTGATAAATAGTCGTGAGATATTATTTCTATATCTATAAATATGTTGAGAAATTAATTTGTATTTCAAAATGTCTGAATTGAGTATTTAAAATATGGATTTACATACTCTCCTACAAACCAGTCATTGCAGGATAGGCAATTAACTAAGCAGTAGCGATTGTTATCTCTAAATTATCTCTAAATTATCTCTAAATTATCTCTAAATTGTGAGTTGAAGGCTTCAATAGCTTCTCAAGCTAAAATCGCTGGTCACGAATTTTTTGTTTGACATTCGGGATCACAAAGAACTACTCAGGAGATAAATCTGGTGAATACGGGTAATGAGGTACTAATTCGATGTTTTCTCCTCCAAGTAATCAATTGTTTGTTTTTCTTGATTTAATTGACGAATTCTAACACAAATTGTTGTATACCATTCAACATTAACTGTTCTTCGAACTCCTACTAAAGGAATGGTTGCGACGTGTCCAATGCAGCAATAATTTTCTTGGAAGTGCTTCGTGAACAAACATCTTTTGATAGATATGGATTATCTTGGACTATTAAAACAATTAATTGTTGCTAAAGTTTCCGGCTTGTTTGGACAAATGCACATCATCAATCATTACGATATATGGATTTACAGTCCATCAACCAATAATGAAATATAAATCATGAATCAAGATATACGAAAAATGCAAAAACTGTGGTAGATGAATTGATTAAGTCATCTGCATATCAAATTTACTACAAAAAATGAATTAAGACTGTACATAACTACTAAAAAAAGTGGTGTAACTTGTAAATACTGAATAAAGTTTTGTATTTTATGTAAACTATAACCTATAAAAATTAAGACATATAATCTATGTCGTTTGGCAAATAAACTCAGTCTCCGTATTAAAAAAAATCATAACTGCTATGTGACGTCTGGAAAGAAAAACTATGGAAGAGCATCGAAACATAAAAAAAGTTCAAAAAACATTGATCCGTAAGTCTCTAGTAACAAAGATACGGTCCTGTAAAGAGAGCAACAAAACTTGGATTATTGTTCAATACATCAACAACCGTTAGAGCTGCAACCACGAGAATTTGGATTGTGATCTGATATCGCTGAGGGTCTCCATTTAGCCATAATTACTACAAGTAAATTTAATCAGGGCTGCCAACAACATATTAATTTCTAATATGCAAGAGAGTATATCGGTTATTTTCTGTCAGATTTTGAAATTTGAGAGAAGCAGGTGCCACTTTCGGAACATGTTCCTCGAAATTACAACAAGATAAAATCTAGCAAACAAATAATCAAACGAGCAATCTACTTGAACAATCGTAACGCTACAGTGACACGTTTGCCCAAAGGCTGTTAGAAATACGCATTTTATATATTAATTATAATTAGTACGCGCCGCTACTATCGATTCAACTATTAGGCATTACAAACAAAAGAACTATCGGTGGGAAGATTTGGGATGTCTGTCTAAATGGTTGCGACATTCGATGTAACAGTGTGGAACATCCAAATGGATTAAATTCGGTAATAAATAAATGAGGGCCTGTTCGGAAAAACGGTCGGACACGTCGATTGGTATTTTTGTTTGCGCATTTTTGTAACAAAATTTTTTTATACAGGGTGTGTCATGTAACAGTGGCCACTACCAACTTTCTTATTTTACATGAAACACCCTATATATTTTTCAATTTTTGGATTCTTCAGAAAATTCTGGACTTTTTAATGCACTATGTCCTATACCTAACTGTTTCGGAAATATTAAAACCTAGCTGACCTAAGAAGACGAATAATGCTTGCGATTAGATCGGTCACTCCCGAGATGTTGAGTAACGTTAGGAGACATTTTTATTTCAGATTAGGATGTTGCCAAGAGGTTTGCGGCGAGCATTTTGAACATCTCCTACATTGAGATGTGTTTTTTTTGTCACATTATTAAAAAATAAACAGTATTACTTATTAGTTTTTGAGTGTGTTGTAACGAATTTCCGTAATAAAATAATTTAATTTTATTGCAAAAATTAACATTAATCAAATAAAATTATTTGATTAAAGAAATTCGTTACAACACACTCAAAAACTAATAAGCAATAATGTTTATTTCTTAACAATGTAACAAAAAAACACATCTCAATGTAGGAAACGTTTAAAATGCTCGCCGCGAACCTCTTGGCAACATCCTAATATGAAATAAAAATATCTTCTAACGTTACTCAATATCTCAGGACTGACAGATCTAATCGCAAGCGTTATTCGTCTTCTTAAGTCAGCTAGGTTTTAATATTTCCGAAACAGTAAGGTATCGGACATAGTAAATAAAATATATCTAGACTTTTCTGAAGAATTCAAAAATTTAAAAATATACAGGGTGCTGCAATTACAATAAGAAAGTTGGTATTGGCCAGTATTAAGGTGATCACGCTCGTGTTCGTGATCGCGCTTAAGCTGTTTTCGGAACGTTGCTTTTTGTGTTTGTTCTGTTTGTCAAGATCGTTTTATCCGCAAGGAAAAGTGTCCAAATTGTACTTCTGTGTTTGCGCTCTTGCGGTTCCGACATGGATGATCAATTATTATTAACGGCGGCTGTCAGTGCGTTAATTATTATTATAAAACGGAAAGAACAGAAAAAAGACGGTGTTGGATGTCAAATATTTTTAAAAGTAGATTCCAATACAGTGGAAGTAATTTACTTCATGATTTGCAAACAGATGGGATGTTTTTTAATAATTTTTGTCGCATTAGTACCGATTTTGAAACACTAATTAATTTAGTTGGCCACCATATCCAGAGAAAGAATACCACCTTTAGAAAAGCTATTCCAGTGATAACATTTAGATTTCTCGCTACTGGAGACTCGTACACTAGTTTAAGTTATTTATTTAAAGTATCGAAACAAAGTATTTCCAAAATAGTACCAAAGGTTTGCGATAGCTTGAATGAAGCTCTCAAAGATCACGTTAAGGTAAGTAATACAAATTTATAAAAGTTTATTAATAAGAAAGTGTATTATAGAGATAATAAACAATGCCAAAAAACAATAAAAAAACTTACTTTGTAATATACTTTTAATAACAAATAATATTATTTAAAAATATGGATGGACAAAATAGAATCATAATTTATGACTTCGTTTGGAGATTTGCGGGGGGGGGGCTAGTTGGGTGGTAAGGGAGCCGTACTCGTTGAAGGAGCTGATGCACCTGGTGATAACATGTTTAAATTATCCATAGAGTGGATCTCATAAAACAGGATAAGTTTCGTAAAGCTCAATTAGCTTCAAAATGTTTTCTTCAGTCCACTCCATATTGCACTGCGCCTTGCCCGTAGGCTCGTACTTGACTGAACTTGAAAGCGAAGAGTAAAAACAAAAAAATCACAAAACTGCCGTCAACTGTGCTCTCGCGTGCAATATGCATCCCTTTGATGTACCGCTACCCGACCGAACAGTCAAAACAGGTGTTTTGGGTGATTGCAAGAATGAGGAACGCTGCAAACAGCCAGCAAACACTACGAATATGATTTTTGTTTCATTCGTGCTGTTTGCTCCGTTTGTTGTGTTCGTTCGCACTGTTCGCGAGCAATGTGGACCCACCTTTACATGACATACCCTGTGTAAAAAGTTTTTGTTAAAAAAATGCGCAACTAAAAATACCAATCGACGTGTCCAAGCGTTTTTCCGAACACGCACCCATTTATTTATTACCGAATTTATTTCATTTGGCTTCTCCACACCGTATCTACAATACGTTAAATCGAGAATAATGGATTAAATTTAAATATTTTATGTCGAACAAAATAAAAATATTATTAAAAAAACCGCTTATAACATTTTTCATAAATTGGCAGGCTTGGCGACTATTTTAAATAAAAATAGCGTCCAAGATGGAAGGCTATATCGCAACCCCCTTAGGTGTAAGAGCCCTTCCCACTGGCAGCTATTGTTTGACAGGTCGTTGGAAAGTAACACAAACCCAACGTGTCTGACACGTTATTCTGGATACCATCACTATTTTATAGTATGTGATTCTTGATGGCCCATTTCATAATTTGTTGGCTAGTTTATAAGTTTTTTGTGTTCGAGTCACACATATGATGTGCTTTATTGGACTAATGGTGGGTTGACATATGCATGGATTGACTGGGGCCAAGAAAAATTGGCACGCCAGTAAGTGAAACGTTCGTGTGTAAACATTAACTTGCGTGCATGGACCGAAGAAGTCTGCACTCCTCTGACATTTACTTGCGCCAGTGATGTATCCCGCTCAGACAAAAATAAAATTAGTAGAGATTGGCAAGTGTAAATAACAACCGCCAGTTTTTAATTGATTGTAGATATGCATTAGGCGCGAGTTGTAACTAAATATCATCACAAGATTACGTGGGTGGTCGTGTTTTCGTACTGGGTCTATGAAAATGATAAAAAAGTGGACATCCTTCAAAACAAATGTCAGTGCATCCTAAATTGCCTCACAAACTTTTGACACAAACTTAGATATTGTACTTTTAGGGACACGATACAAATATGCAGTGGAGTAATTTTACGGATAGCGCATCTCTCATTTGGATATCTTTTTTGTAATACGTGGTCTCACACAGTGCAGTAAAATCTCTAACTGTGATTTTGTCATTCGAAGATAGTTTTTGTAAACTAGTTATTTTCTGCATGCTTTGCAAATAGACCATCGGATAGTGACCAATTTAATGTCCCAATTTTGCATACAAGCCTCGAAGAGGATTGAAAAATACATCGATGTTGAGTAGAATGAATGGAAATTTACGCGTGGCTATTGGGGATAACACAGGGAAAATTCGATTTTACTTACCAGAAATATTTTCCGACCCCAAAATGCACTTATCCATTCGGGTCATTCAAAAGCCAATATGTTTTTAGGACTACTGACGATGTACGTTATCATACATTCGATCGGCTTTTGTCGTTAAAATCTTGATTTTTCCTTACAAAATTACGCCCCTATTTTAACCCTTTAGACACATGCAACATTAAAACCTATAGCTTTCCGAAGCCTAGTTCTATTAGTTAAACATTTAGTGAACACGGCTTGCGTGAAAATATGGGCAACAAATACCCCAGGAGCCACTCGTAAATTTCCTTTCGTTCTACTCAAAATCGATGTACTGTTCAACCCTCTTCGAGGCTTATATGCGAAAATGGGGCACCAGAATCTATTACTATCTGAGAAGTTCAGTTGATATGTTTGCCACACAAAACTGTTTTTAACACTTTAGGAGCACCTTCCTATACGAGATCGCTATAATAATGGATACTGGCGTTGCTACCCACTAAAAGGCCGATTTATACTTACCCAGTAGCTGGCGCGGCGCGTGTCAATTCTTGTCTGAATTAACTGGCAAAGCGCTGGACCCAGGTCGTTTACACGAGTCCAGTCAGTCGTGAGTTTTCTACATAGTATGTACCTCTAATACATTTAATAAATAATTATTATTTCTTCAATCATAAGGCCTTACCCATCTTTCTGAATTAGTTGTAAAGCTGATGTGCGTCTTTGCTTGTTTCTGTATGCGTCGTATCGAATATTCCATAAGCTTTCTTGTAACTAAGGGTAAAATATCAAGCAGGCATAGAATACAGATCATTTAAAATTTGAGCTAGTCGCTTTGCGGAACAAAAGTTTGTTCCAATAATAATAAACTAGTGAATAATTATAATTTTTGTGGGTGGCTGTTTGCAGAATAGAGTGAGTTTTTCTCACTGAGTAATTATGTTTTATCAATTAAGTTTTGTTTTAATTTGTAATCAAGTTATTTTGCAAATTATATTCAATTATTATCCATCAACCTTTTATAGCTAATTTGTCAATTTTGACGTATACATTTTGTCAAGTATTGAGAAAACCTTATATCCTATATTAAATAATTAAAACTTAATTAAATAATTAAAACTATTTACTTATATTTTGTTTTCCTCTACGATGTGTAATCAAAAGTAAAGTGAGTTACATTGTCTGTTCTGGCGTAGTACACTGCGGTCAGTGTATGCGTTTATTTTGGGATTACTGTGGTCAGTTTTCCAGAGTCGCCGTACCATGGTTGGTACGGGCTAGTGACATTGCGGACAATGTGATAGTAGTGGCTTAATTTATATATCGATCGATAGTTTGGGCATTGCGGTCAATGTCAACAGAATTGAGAATATAACTTTGTGTCAATTATGGAAAATTTAAAGTTGTGTCAATTATATTTTTTTAATCAATATTTTGACATAAAGAGTTATCAATATAATTTTCTTGTTAATTAAAAGGATAATAAGTATTTTGTTTATGAATATCACCTTTTCATATATTTCTTAATAATAAAACTGCTTTTGGTAAACTTGATTGCTCATATTCGTTTTCTTTTATATCAGGTACGCCATCTCTTACGTGCATTAATTAATCTATTTTATTCTACTATTATTTTATTTAAGTTTTATTGTTTTTAATCATTTAATACTTATTTCGATCTAATTTTATTTTGTTCTAAATTTTACCTTCCAATTTAAAGTTATTAAAACTTTTATTGAATTAATTTCTAGTATTTCCTGACATTGATTAAAATAACTAAATATTATCATCACCCAAGTTTATAATAGATATTTTTAAATTACAAATATCTTCCTATACTTTGAACGATATATTTGGTCGAGTACTAGCAATTAACCTTGAAAAAAAAATAATATAGAACACTGATATTTCTACTAGTACTAATGTCACCTGGAAATAGGTGGCGTTTTATTTATATCTTGTTCTCCCGATTGGTATTAAATTTTTCGAGAAAAGGAATTAATTACCGATAAAAATTTAATCAATTAACTTTCAATTAAAAATATCCTGGATCAGATATGGGGCGCCAACCCTGTCACGTTGTATTTATCAAACTCTTCTTTTAAAACTAGCCATAAAAAAGTTAATTAAAATAAAAAATCAATTAATTTACGACCATCGTTTCCTGTTTTTATAATAAAACAAATCAAGATCTTAACGAGTGTTTATAAAGTGATGTGTGTACAGTGACATTAATATTTAAAGAATATTTACAAACACCTCGAATAAAATGTAAACAAAAACTTGGCAGTTAAATTTTCGCGGGATATATTTATACAATAGGAGCGTGTGACAAAGACAACTTCATTCAAAAACTTTCAGTTATGCGGGTGTCAAAAGGTCAAGAAACGGTTCTGATTTCTTCCGTAAAACCAGAAGGTGATGTAATATATTATGTAAATACTACAGTTCGAAGATTGCGAATGTGATTATTCAGTCCTTATATTCATAATGCTGCTTCGAAGTAATCTAAATTGTTCTGTTGTTTTGTGACGCACCATAACAGCGTATCTGGAGTGATTTTTTATTTTTCTTAATGTAAATTTGATTAACTTGTGTAATAAAATTAAGTATACATTGGAGAGGTTTGTTGTTAATATCAATTAGTTAGAAACAATGAAAATTAAATCGGTTGTAGATACCAAAATAGTAAGTCATAAATAATATCGTCTCTTCAAAGCAGAAGTAGTAGCCTAATTCCAAAATTCGTCAATTTTTGTTTTTAATGACTTAGGATAGTTCAAACCAACACGGATTAGATGCAGAAGCAGCCTAGGTCCTATTTATGTTACTTGGGGGAACAGTCAAACTGAAAAGTATCCTATCTGCAACAATGACTACTACAGAATAGACCTAAGTCCAACCGTCGTGGAGATAAGATAGTTCTGTCTAAAATAGTAGTCGATATCCAGCTCCGCGGTGAGTTAGGTTAGTTCTGTTTACAAATAATAGTATAAAAATAGACTTGTTCTGCTTTGGAAAATTTAATGCATGCTTAGGAAAAGTTAATTAATTAATTTGGTTCAAAAAGATCGATAGAAAAAATAGTATTATATAGATTTAAAAGATATTTAGTTAGAGAAGTGCTATTCAAAAAAAACTTGCGATATCAAAGAAAAAAATTGATCATCTGAAAAAGTCATATTGCTACATCACAAATTCTGAATAGAATTAAATTTGCGTTTGTTGCTAACTTTTTTTGGCAAAGTTTGCCTTTAGTTTTTGTTTTAAATAACTTAATTGCTTTTATGCTTTTATTTATACGATTATAATCTAGAAGTAAGTTCATTTACCTACGTTTTTGTGTAGCTATTCATTTAATATTAATTTTTTGTATACTTTGTTCTTATTAACTCTTTCCAGCTTATCTGGTATTATAATGGTGGACATCAAACTGCTTAAGTAGATTTGCACTATTTTTGTGAATTTTGAGAACTGTATTAAAAATGAATAGTGATGGTAATGTCATAATAACAATTTTTTTGAAGATGGGTTGACAGTGCTCACAGTAACCAACATTCGCTATGCTTCTTATGGTATTATTTTGCATACGAAATAACTGAATTGCCTCTGACGAATTGTTCCAAAAAATAACTCCGTAACTTATCTAAGAATGAAATTAGAATGAAGATATATAATGCTTGACATCTTATATTATACTCTTCACAGTTTAACAGATCCCCTTAACTTTCATTTTAATCAGATTTTGTTTAAAATCGAAGGACTACTTCCCCTTATAGATCTTGATTTTTTCTAAAAATTTCAAGTTTATATCATTTTTTGTTTTTGAGTTAAGATTTTTTTTAATTTCAAACCCTCTTTCATATTTGATCGTTTCCGATTAAGGACCCAGGGCTTCCTAATTAAGCTCGAATTAAAATTCTAAGGGAAGTTCTGATTATACCCGATCAAACGTCAAAAATGAGGAGGTTCTCAATTCATCGGAATATTTTTATATTCTTCTTTATTAGAAAGGGGGTACTTCAGGGGTGGTCACATAAATTTGGCCAAGATCTAATAATGAGGTCCATGAGAAAATCATAAAACTCTTCATTTTTTTTATGTATTTTCAGAGATAATTCTTTACCACTCCTGATTCTTTTTTTGTTAGAAATGGGATGCCATGTGCAATTGGTCAGGATCTGATGATTCATAATATCAAAAAACTCAAATTTTAAGGGTATCTGCACGATTTTGAAGTAGGTTTTTAAAATTACTTTTATAACTAGTTATTCAGATTTTTTCAAAATCAATAGATTTCGTCATCTTATAGAGCTTGATTTTTCCTGAAATTTTCAAGTTGATATCATTTTGACAAAAAACCTATAATACTCTTCACAGACTACTATGTGAAGAGTATAATAATGAAAAATATACCGTTTTTAAACATTCAAAATTGGTAACTAAGGCCAAACGGCGAAGCAAAAACAACACAAATCTTTTAGCAATCATATCAACACGACAGGTCCATGATAGATTTCTATTAATTTTGATCCCTAACAGTGTGACAATGTCAAGTACTGTAACCTGCCGTACCCAGGTACCTTAATAATTTATTAATTCCATTTATTAAATATAATAGTACATTCTTATTAAATTCAAAATCCTTTATTTTAAAATCTCCCAGATAATTAAATCTTATTTACGACACCGAATAAATAATATCTATAACCCTGTCTGTAATAGATCCAATTTTCGTGCACGTGTCTGAGAACCCAGACCAAGAAACACTTATCTTAAGTGCGTTTGAATAGTAACGTTGTTTTCAATACACAAAATTTTCAAGGCAAGTAATAAAGCAGCCACTCCCTTTGCACCCACATTCGTATTTCGCTTGGAACTAAGGCACACAGAGACCATTAAACAAACCATTAAAAACTAGTATAAGAAGCCAGACCCAAATGAGCTCGGAGTCATTCCTTTTTTACTATTTGATATGCAAGCAATCATTTTTTATTATTTGATGTGCAAGCATTCATTTTATTATATCTATCCAGTTATATAGTCTGTACCTTTCCTAAAACGCTCTTCCTAAACGACGTCTATCCTACAATACCTCCTATTCCCGAAGGTGTCAACGTCTCGACGCCCAACGTCCTGACGTCCTACTTTCCTACCTTTCTATGCTATAACTTCTAACACCACTTTAGTATTTCCTACCATTATATTCATCCCGACGCTCAACGTCTTGACGCTCAACGTCCAGACGCCCTACTTATCTACGTCTCGAACGCTGTAACATTCCGCACCATCTAAGTATTTCCTACCTTACATTCATTCCGACGCCCAAATATTTCCTTCATAATATCCTTGTCGACACCCTTCGTCACGTCCCGCACCACCTAAATATTTCTACCGTGTATCTATCCCAATGCAGTACCGTATTAAATACCTTCCTTCCACCACGACGCAAGGCGCCTCGACGCAAGGCGACGCTCAACACTGCGACGTATCTAAATCAACGCCGTCACAACGCTAGATAAAATTAGTACATAATCTAATGTATGTATTTTCAATGGTGAGTCAAAAGATTTATGTAACTTTCTTTAAGATACCACCGGGGTTTCGTTTAAACGAGGGCTTGACATTTTCTGCAAAATATTATCAATGTAACTAATAAACCACATGGCCTTTCATACACCCCGAAAGATAGGATAGACATCTGTTTCGATTGGTGAATTTTGAGTATTTCAATAGAAATTATAAAAATCAATATTAAGAAATATACAGGGTTGTATTAAATAATTTCAATTGAAATTATAATAATTAATATTAAAAAATGTACAGGGTTGTATTAAGTCATTTCAATAGAAAGTATAAAAATCAATATTTTAGAAATATACAGGGATCTTGGATAAATTGTACAAACAAGATGGTAAAATTTAATAGTAAGTTAACCAACTGGTGAATACACTGTTCGTTAGCTCAAGGGGGGACACCTATATGCTATGCCACCCATTTTACAAGGTTTGAAAAAAAGTATATGTGAAATCAACATAGTAAGGTAACCAACTGGCGAATTGGCGCTGTTCGTTACTTCCGTTGGCCATCACCTCTATACTCGTCGAAATATTTACCTAAGAGGGTGCAACCTGTGTATCTCTAAAATAGAATCAAATCAACATCAACACAGTAGTTAACCAATGGCGAATTGGCGCTGTTCGTTAACTCCGTTGTTTATCAACCTAAATAAAAATATAAACATTAACACAGTAGTTAACCAATTGGCGAATTGACGCTGTTCGTTAACTTTGTTGGTCATCAACCTAAATAAAATATATCTTGATAGCAAATGAACGTGATCTGCGTTTGAACGGAACTCAAGTGAGATCTATCAAAATCAAGAAAAAAAAATTGGGGTTACTATTTAAAAAAAATGTCAATGACGTCACTGACCAAAAATGGGAAGTGGGGGAAAATTGAATTATATTTAAAAAATTGCGCTTTGAGTAAACGAAATTGACCTGTCCGAGCATTTTTTCGAAAAACCAACTACTTCCATTATAATGAATTTATTCCTTTCATTTGAACCATACTGTATAATTAACAGTAGAGGCCCAAGAACAGAACGCTGTTGGTGATCATTTTAAAATATATTGGCTGTATATTAAAATATACAGCCTGCTATCAGATAAGATGAAATGAAAAGATCACGTAATCGCAGAGTGTTCACCTCTTTCCATGGATTTGAATATTAGAAAAATATTATGTCACAATAAAAATTAATGGTATATGACTAATTAACAACTAAATTGACATTTTCTACACGAAGATCTGTGGAACAATAATAACCTCAACTATAATGATGGATAATAATAATAATAATAATGATAACAATTTAAATCTCATAATGACCAGAACAATTTATTATTACTTTCCAATACCGATAAATGACATGTTCCAATATATATTATGCATCAGATTGACGTTGTTGGCCAAGTAGAAAAAAGAGGAAAGAGGAGGGCGACACGTCGATATTTTTTGTTAAATAACAGTGAATCGAGTTCGTTTTGGGAGAACATTGAAAAGTATGAATGTCAATAAATGTTTAGATGTAATTTGATTATTCATTAAACCGAACAAAAACCTTCACAATAGCTTGCTTACGCCCAACGACTAGCGATCTTATTTGGTATTCTGTTCTCGGTATTTTCGTTTTTACAAGATTGTAATCGGACCAACGGTGACATTTTTTGTACTCGTAGTGTAGATATTGAAGAAACTTATTTGAATTTCTTCGAAATTCTCAAGAGAGCTACATTTGCGGTGTTAGTTCCTAAATTGTAAAAGCAAAATTGAAGATATACTTGAGAATGAAACCAAAAATTTTATTAGCACTTTTGGTTTTTTCTATGAAAACTAGGTACATGATCATTTATTGTTATAGGTAATTCTAAGAATTTTCATTTTATATCGATATTCATTGTATAGTTAAAAATAATAGGTTCTTTCTTGCGAAAGATTGTCGTTACAAATTATTTATTTATATTCAAATATTAAGCAAAAGCCGTTAAATAGGAAAAAATTGAAAAATTACTTTAATATACAGGGTGGGGAAGAATAACGAGCGATTTTAAAAAACCGCCTTGTATCATTCGGAGGTGGTAGGGACGCTATCGGCATTTAGAAACATTGGAGCAGTGGACCTCTCAGCAGCGCGCGTACGTTGTGAAGGCGTTTTATCAAAATCATGTGATTTATCGAAATGAGGACATCACCTGACCTCTCTGTTCAAAAGACCTAACAACGTGCGTTTTTTCTTGTGAAATTACCTACCTATATAAGTATTGATAACTGGTATTTCGAAAAACCGACATATAAGTAAAGATCAAGTTTTATTCAGTCAAGAATCTTGTAAACCAACTTTGTTCCTGTATAAGCCATAGGTCACAGTTTCTGTAAATAGCAGGATCAGATATTTAGAATTTTATTTTTTTAATCTAGGCAATTAAGATAAAAATTATAACTTTCCGCAATTAAGATTGTTTCAGAGCTTTAAATTAAACCATAAAAATAACACTTAATTATTATAAGGATAAGAAGTTGTACGATCACTTTTCGGAATATTTCAATAACCGGTAGATGCCTTATTGGCTTAATTTCGGTATAACTATGTTAATTTAGAAAATCAGATTCATCGTTTCAATATTATTTTTGTGCTTATTATTTTAGTGAATTTTAAAAACCTTTATTAAAAGCAGGAATCAGAAATTTTACTCGTTACGTGACCTACATACTTTAACAAGATGCGATACAACGAGTCAATTTACTGGAATAGGAAAGATCTGATTGAAAACATTCCTCCAACATTCCGAAAATTTGAGTGGATTTGGATCAGTCCACATTTCCGAAGATCTGTTTGATCATATTAAATAATTTGTAATAAAATTATATTCGCCAACATCCGATGTTCTTTTTCTTAATATATTAAGAGGTTTTATGGCCTCTTCAACAGTGTTATCTAGGCTACCCCAAACAGAAGAGCTTTTTACCAAACAAAGAATTGATTAAACTCTTTAAAACAAAAAATGGAAATACCAAAGCCAGTTTTTGAAGAGAACAGCGAAGACTCGGAAGACGAAGAGAAAATTGAATACGATTATTACGCAAGATTGTAAGTTGTAGTTTTTCAAATAAAAAAATATGACTATCAATGATCGTTAATTAAAGAGAAATAATATTCGATAATGTATTGGAATAGATACGCCTTGTTTACATAAACAATTGTCGTATGATAATAAGGTCCACAATCGCATGCACAACAAACGGTGGTACCAGCAGAGGTTGCCACAGTGTCACTTTCGGTTAAAGGATAAGGATAATAATTATTAGTTCCCAATGTTTCAAGGTTCGAAATACTTAATATGGAGCTTAATATTTAACAGTTCATTTAAGAATCTGGATCATATTCATAAAATTTCTCATTTAATTTTCTTCTGCATTGAATCGGTGTTTAAATTAGATGTTTTTAGATTTTGTTCACTACGATCCATCGGTTTAACCATTACATACTATATTTTAACTGGGCATTTGGCAACCCTGTTTCTGTATGCTTATGTACGGATACGTTATTATTTCAAGTAAAATCCATCCGGCAACGTCACAAATATAGGAATGGTGCGATATCAAGTGCATACCTATATAAATTTTGTGACTTCCTCATACTAATTTTAAGGTTTTGTTTTGGTTCAAACAGAAGCGTCGATTCCAGTTCTCAAATACAGTAGACAAATTAATTTTTCAAGAACACTTCACGAGGTTATAACAACCTCTTAGCTGATCGAGTGTAATTCAGTGATTCTGAACTAACAATGTTGCCAAGTTGTAATCATTGTACCCCACTACGCGTCGACTGCTTTAAACATATTTTTCTTTTAAAAATCTATCTTTTTACCAAAACGGTCAAAAAATTCAACGTTTTTTTAGAAAATTGTATAACTTTTTGATTTACATTACATTAGTAAGAACCATTTTCGAAATATCTTGAAATAAATGCATTGCTTATGTACATGACAGGCTTCAAAACTGTTAATTATGCACAATTTCATTGTTAATATCTCGTTTCACAGACGGTCAAAATTTTTTTTTAATAATCCTATAAAATTGAGTAAATAATATACAATATGACAAGCTTGTGCATGGTCTATGTAGTATCACAATACTGTGAAAAACTATTCTTAGATTGAAAGTTAAAAATTTACGTTATAAAACAATATTTTTAAAATCATGTCCATCCGCTTTCATCTAGCATTTTATAGTAATTAACAATATATAACCCCTTCCATACGGTACGGCACTGCTAAGTTCTTCGTTTGTATACCTTTCCTCTCTCCCCGTCTAAATAATCATTAAACCCATTACTTCCACAGGTAAGGCGTATCTATCCTAATACATGATCGAATGAAATAATTATTTAAGTTGAGGGAGGGCTCCTTCAGTTAGACATTTTACCATTTTAATTCTACTCGCGGCACATTAAATTTTTTCATATTTAATAGGTATTAATACTAATAATAAATTTATTCGAGATCCCTATTTCAAAGGTAATATACTATACAGGGTGTCCCAACTTATATAAAACAGAGACGTGCTATAGACCTCATAATTTTAAGCAAGCAGGTTTATATTAACAATAGTCGCCACTGTTGAAATTTGAATTTTTTCTTGGCTTTTTTAATTAGTTATCTAACTTTTACATATCTTGACTTTTAATCGAATTTTAATCAATGTTTACTTTTTACGTGTTAATATGAACTTTTTAGCTTAAAATTATGAAATCTATAAATTTTCAGTTGGATCCGTACAATTTAGGACTCCTGTATAAAACATTATCAGAATTTTAATAGTTTATCTACAAAAAAAATAAGACTAGGTTGTGGTGATTGAAATGATTTGGTTCTTAATCACATTTAATTTTTTGTTTATAATTGAAACGCAATTGGCATTTAACTATAATTTTGTATTTATTATTAGGCTATTATGTCCTAAAAAAGGGGACAATAAGGCACTAAGGATCATTCAAATAGTCGTTAAAGATAAAAACACCGCGGAGTTCTATTAAATTAGAGGGCTGAGATTGGAAGTAGGGGTAAAAATGCAACCCTTACAGTTTTTTAATTATATCTCGAAAACGAAGCAAAATTCAGGTATAGTTAATAGGATTATTTTTTGTAGAGAATGCGATTTGCCATCACATCCCATTTAAAACATTTAGAAAAAATGTATGCAAAGATATTAAAAAAACAATTTAAAAAAAGCAAAAAATTTAAATTTTTTCATTTTTGCTTTTTTTGCGTTTACTAAGCAGATAGGTATAGGGATTACTTTATATAAAATGGTGGTTTAAAAAAGTTTTTTGTATAAAAACTGACCGAGATATAGCCGCTAAAATATATCTATTTTTTTTTCCATTTTTAATACCGTTTCAACTCTTATATTTCTACATCAAAATTCTATTCAATAAAAAAGTATTTTAAGTTATTTTGTTATTAAAAATTCAATATTTTTATGAATGTGTAAAACTATGATCGATTTATAAACAAAGTTGAAAAAAATTGTGAAATTTATAAATATTTTATAATTAAAATCTTATACTAGTTATCTATGTGGCAAACGCCTTAAAACTAAAATGACAGTTGGCCGGATTACCCCCACTTCAATTTTTTTTGAGGGTAAACTTTGTCGCTTCTCTGTGGTTGTTCTTCTCGGACTAAACTATGTTTACTATTGACAACTCACTATCACCCTTCGCACATATTTTGTTAAATATTTTTTATAAAGTAAATCATACTAACGGCTTTGTAGGTGAAGAAAATAAAAGTTTAGTTGTTGTAGGATTGAATGTTAAAATCGTTCTGATCTTAAGGTACCATTTCGGTAGGCGCGACAAGAGACAGGAGACCACAGAGACGACCCCAAGGACGACAGATGTATTAATGTTACGCTCCGTACATTTGGGAAGCAAGGAGACAGATTGCACGACACCCGCAGACAACCATTCGAGGGAACGATCAGCGTTGCCAGACCTACGTTAAGTATATATTAAAAATGTTATTATTTGTTTTTATTCTTTGTTTACTTTCTAATTTGAGTAGAAACATGTTTATTTTTCGTTTCTTATGTACTTGTTTTTTTATTTACTACACTGCAAATTATAATTATTTCCGCCTGTATTTAAATCTACTGTTCAGATCTATGGTTTTTTTTATACATACTGTTTCTGCAAATGTTCATCTGTCAACACTGCCCAGATCGAAAGATTGCAACTAACATTTTTTATAAAATATCGACTAATCGCCTCCAAATACAAGCGATGACTAAGGGAGACAGACAGCAAACAATACTCCGAGACCGATCCACCTGTCGTCGAGATCTGTCTTTCGGAAGTGTCGCGCCGTGCGAAATGTGTTTCATAAACTTGCATGTGTTCCAGACGACAACTGACGAGGCAGACGACAACAGACGCGACCGAGAACGGTCTCTTCACGTCTGAAACACATACAATTATATGAAACACATTTCGCACCACGCGACACTTCCGAGAGACAGATCTTGAAGACACTTTGGATCGGTCTCCGGGCAAAGCGTTTGCTGCATGTCGCACTCAGTCTTCACTGTCCTCAGACATCGCTTGTATTTCGCGGTGATTAGTCGATATTTTATAGAAATGGTAGCTGGAAAGTTCTTTCGATCTAGGCAGCGTTGCCAGATAAACATTTGCTGGAACAGTATGGGTGAAAAAAACCGTAGATCTGAATAGTAACAGGGGGAAATAATTATAATTTGCAGTGTAGTAAATAAAAATAAACAAGTATATAAGAAACGAAAAATAAACATTTTTCTACCTAAATTAGAAAGTAAGCAAAGAATAAAAACAAATAATAACATTTTTAATATTAACTTAACCCTACGGAAACAAAAGAAAAATCAATGAAAAATAATAGGTACCTAGTTCTTTTAAATCAGTCTGAATCGGATTATTCAAATACGTTGTTCTTTTTATGTTGCCCTATTAATTCTTTGTTGCATTTTAAATAAAAACAAACATATAATAGTGGCTGCTTATTACGCTGCTTTTACTGCAGAAAATTTACTTTAACCATTTGCTGAAGAATGAGACAAACTTAATAAATTAAGAACAAAATTTGCGAGAGACAAAAACAGTGGATCTACTTAAAAACATTAGGTCTGGCAAAGCTGATCGTTCTGTCGAATGGTTGTCTGCGGGTGTCGTGCTACCTGTCTCCTTGCTTCCCAAATGTACGGAGCGTAACAATAATGCATCTGTCGTCCTTGAGGTCGCCTCTGTGGTCTCCTGTCGCGCCTACCGAAATTGTACCTTTAAATACCCTCAAAACATATTTACCTGACCAAGGATTTACTTTGGCTTTGGGTTTTAAAGTTTATTACCCTTATTACAGATTAGCATTTTATTTTTCCTAGGCTGGCGAATTGGGGTTTATGATTGCAAGGTTTATGATCTTAATATTTTTACTTTTAGAAACGCTGAATATTTATTTTAAGTAGGATATTTATTTGTTAAGCTTATTCTTATAACCAATAAATTGCCTTAGTATTATTTTATATTGCTTTATTATAATTCCTGTTGGGAATGCCGTTTTGAGAATTTCCAACAGTGATCATGTGGGCTGGGTTAGTGTCGTAGTGTGATAGAGGTGTACAAAGAGATGCGTAAGGAGACATCGATAGCCAACGGTAAATCAACGAGCATGAAACGTTCTAATTTTTGTTTTTATATATTAAATGTTATAAGTTGATTATCAATCGACGGATGGTTGATGTTTTGTTATAATCTACACACATTTTAGAAACTTTTATAAGGAGTAATATTTTTGTTTTAAAAACTTGTTTAGCTAATTTCATAGTGTAAACATAAAAAGTACAACATTTTTCGCATTTTTTTTTTCAAGATAAAACCGAGAAAATCCCTTTTTTTGGGTCGTAATTTGGGGCTTTATATCAAATTTAGCCTCAAGATACTGACCCGAACAATATTATATTTTTAAATATTACTCGGGTCAGGAAATATATCAATTTGTAATTACTCTTACATTATGCAAAAACGTTTTAATTCGAGTTTTATTTCAACTATTGTACCTGGGTAGAAGATTAGATAAACCGGCAGGTATTTTTTTCCGAACCGTTTAAGATCGAAGTGTTATTGCTCCTTTTAAATATTATAAAAGCAATTTGTCAATCACACTAACCAATTTCATCGTACCAAGGTCAAATGAGTGAGTTCGTAAATAAACAGGTACCGAGCTATTGCCAAATCTTTTTAAATATTAAAATCCACATTAGAAATCCATTATTAACATTCAAAATATTTTCTCTGTTTTGATTGCTCAGCAGAATCTTTCAAGGAAGATGATCCCAAAGAGTATAGTAATGTGCGAATGAAGGTGAAAACAAGCGTATAATTTATTTATAAGCAAAAAAATAAATAACTTTTTGGCAAAAAGTTTTCTGATAAAACCATAACTGAATTACAGCCTAAATTAGTTTTGTTTTTGTTGTACAATCTGTTTTACGAAATCTAGCCTTTACATGCTACGTTTAAAATGTACCTCCTTGAGCAGAGCGAGTAGATTTTTTGGTAATGTGACATCGAGTAAACCATATTAATGGAGCAAACGGAGCTTGGATATATTAAAAGAACAGTATCGAGTAAAAAATCAAAACGTGGTACTTTTCAAACGCAGAAACAATAGCACACAAATTTTTAATAGGATTTAGATCCGGTGAGTTTCCTGACTATTCAAGACTTTATGCATTTGAAATATTTCATTATGATCTTCGACACGTAACACGGGACAAAATCTTGTTGAAATCAACATTTTAGTTTTAGAGCTGCTTTTCTTATAAAGGTACCAGATCTCTTGTGCCTATTGAAGGCATGATGAACTCTCAAAAATACAGACATGCAAAAACGACGACTAGAAGCTATACTAAGAAAAGCTAATGCCAATGGTCAATCAGTTTTTCAACAAGATTCGGTTCCATGTTATACGTATCGAATGACATGATGAACTATTTCAAGAACAAAACGATTTTATGTCCTACTGGCCAATAAATTCACTGGATCTAAATCTAGATTTCGTAAAATAGATTGTACAACAAAAACAAAATGAATTAAGGCTGTAATACAAATTCCTAGACTAGATTAAAAAATGCATTGAAAAAGTTATAAAAGCCACCACAAGACGACAAATTTCCTATTAAAACGATTTAACTTTAATACTATTTTTTTATTTGTTTGATAGTAAGTAACAGAGACAACAGAGACGTGTAACTTAATAGGAAAATTTGTTCGGTGGTCCATTTAAATTACATATATGACTTTATTTCTCTTTTACATTGATCTTTACATCTATTTATCTCTCTCCAATAAAACTTACACCAGTCCTAGAGGTCGCTGATGTTGCTGGTTTTTTGACGTCGACGTGTGACGTATAGATTAGAACTGACAACTGACAATGTTATGAATGTTGTTATGAAGTGTGCATTTTATTAAAATTAATTTATTCTATTGATCTCGATGACCCTAAGAGGAGTTAGCAGGGGGTGGACGGAACGGGTCTAGCAGACCCAGTTTACAGGATGGGAACGTACTCGACTCGGGCCTTATGCATTTGTGTGTGTTTGTTTCGTAAGCGACATTTCTTCAAATGGCACTCTTATGATAGTCTGGCAAAAAGGTATCGATATATTTTATACTTTATAAAATATTTGTTACATTTTTTTTTAAATATATTATGAATATAAAACAACTGTGACTTTCTTTGTAATTTGTCACAAAATAATACAAGGTACTTTCTAAACGTAGCAATTGTAGTTTGTCTTTCTGTACCTTACAAAAATATAATTTATAGAAAAAGAGTTTGGTGTATTATTTTTCCAAGTTTAAATATTTAATAATCAATAGAATGTTCAAGTTTTTTTAGCGAAATTTACAAGAGTAATAAAAACTATGTTCACTGCTTATATTAAACTGATTAAAACTTCCTCTATTAAAATGATTATTTATATGATAAAAAATGTTTTTGGAAGCTTTTACATTTTTTAATATACAATGAAACAATACTTTTTGTTTCTCCTGTGAATTTGTATAATTATTTGTAAAAACTATTTATTTCTGAATGCATCTCTGAATTTCCCGCCCTAAAGCATTTTTAAATTTCCGCTATTTACTAGTGGCACAGCTTACACAATACAGCTAAAACACTCTCTTGGCGGCAACGGTTTGCGTCGATTTCGTCGCGCATCGCTTAAGCTCCGGCTTCGAAGGGAAAATATGGTTTTGGCGTTCAGAAGCGTACTTAGGTAAGGTGTTGAGTCGTGCGTATAATTTCGTTGATTGTATAATTTCGTGGAGCCTATAATTTCGTTGATTTTGTTTGAGTTAAAGGTACTGTTATTATTTTGGTGACTCTTTAGCTGTGAGTAGAATGAGTGAAAAAAAAAAGACATCATTCTGTTTGTGCAGTCAAAAGCTGTTTTAATAAGGGTTATACCTGCAAGAAAACATTCTTTAGTTTTCCCAAGGACCCAAACCGATAAGTAACACATTATAAGAAATTTTCATTGTTAAAAATATAATTTATACAGGGTGCCCCATTAGTGCGTTATTGTTCATTATTTTGTTGTAGACACGCAAAAAAGTTTTAAATAAAAGTTATATGGATTTGAAAAATACCTACATATTTTAAAAATATCTTTGGATATACAGGGTGTCACGTTTTTGTCTGGCAAATTAAAATGTATGTTTTTTAAATGGAACACCTTGTATTTTATTTTATGATGAAATTATTAACACAATTATTGTAAAGACGAGTTGCTACAAAAAAAATTTAACAGGTATGTGTGTGGTTACCTTTTAATAAAAGCCTTGCGGATCCACTCCTGTGATACCTGTCTTAAATATAACAAAGATCACGTTGAATTAGATGATTTTTCTTTTTATTGCTTTTTAAAGGCATATGATAACGCCAATTCAGATACATTTGGAAATCTGCAACTGTCAAATGATGAATTTGTAGAACTAATATTCAATATTGAAAAGATATTTCAAAATAATTTTGAAGAATTGGCTACAAAAAATAACATTTGTACCACACTTTTAGAATTAATTAACCCAATACCCTTTAGTCATCCATGCTAACGTTTTCCAAAAGAATAACCTATTTTAATGTATGTTTAATCTCAATAACTAAAAAATATACTGACAATTAGTTTGACAGAATTGTCATTTATTTAAAATTTTAAAAATAATAGCAGTCGGTTGATCAAAATATGAACGGTGATTGGAGAATTTTTTTTTGCAGTGTTCTCACTACCTAGAATGGATATGAAATATATTTGTTCAATTGAAGGCAATAGCATACTTTTTCGTTTTGTAATCTGTGCATGGATATTAGCCAATCTATGCACATGTAACAAAACGAAAAAGTATGATATTGCGTTCAACTACAAATATATTTCATATCCATTTTAGGTAGTGAGAACACTTTAACAAAATTAAATCTACATATCACGTTCATATTTTGGTCACCCAACTCCTATTATTTAAAAATTTTTAAATAAGTGACAATTCTGTTAAACTAATTGTCAATATATATTTTAGTTATTGATATTAAATATACAGTAAAATTTTTGTGTAGACTCGATAAATAATAGCATTTTTGTTATTGTGTCCACATTTAAAAAAAAAAAAATTTAATCAAACTACATGATACTAATTTAATTACGAGTATTAAAATTAAAGTCCTGAAAGTTTCGGTGAAGATGAGGACAGAGCATCTGCCTTCTACGCGAAAAGCCCGGGATCGAATCTAGGCCGAGGACTAATTAATTTTTCATGTTTATTTTATTTTATTTTATTTTATAAATTAGTCAACTTCGTAAATTATTTTAAAATTAGTTATTTTGTCTAAATAACCTAAAATATTTTTTTAAATTTGTAGATTTTCGTTAGTGGGTCGTAGAAAAAATATACTGACCATATCGAGTGGATTGTTCATATCACAATCAGACGATTGAGTACTCCGCCTACGACGTCGTGCTCAAACTTCGTCTTTGTGTGATATGGCTATCATATCCACCCTTGTTGAACTAACTACTATTCATTTGTTTTCTTGGTTTAAGTTTTACATCAGAAATAGGAACTAAATTAATTTACTTTTCAAGTTTTCTTGTAAAAATCGATATTACTTTCTCCAATTACAAATTTAGTACCTACCTAAAATAAGTACTACTTATGTAATTTCGTGTAATATTGTAATTCAAATTTCACATTACTATAAAGTTTCAAAATTCCCTACTTCGGTATGGTCAGATAAAAATTGAATATATTACGAGTATATTAATAAAAACTGTCAAAGTATTACTTCTACAAATCTGTATTTCAATTAATAAGAATACATCTAAATATAACCAATATTGTTAAAATAAAAGCACAAATTCTTTATAATTCCAAAATACCATAGAGTTCCCAGACCTTAGTCGAAGCATTCGTTTATCTAGGTATAAACCCTTTGCGCGAAGAGTAACACTTGCCAGAGACACGGGGTACCACTTGATTTGCATCCACGAGCGTGACACAATTCTTTAACAATTGAAGCCCTTGGTGTAAAAAGGATCCAAGCCACAATTTGTCGTGAAGTGACTGTTTTAGCTCAAAACATTTGTTAACGCGGATTTTACTAGCCACATACAAATTATTTTACCTCTAAAAGATGTGCTATTTTTCGTAATATTTATATTTAAATAATTTTTTTAATTATATTTAACAGATTTAAAACAAATTAAAAATTTAATTTCCCAAAACTTACTTAATATGGCATGTAACCAACCTTATTACACCAAGGTTTTCAATTTTTTCAATAATAAAAAAATTGTTTAATCCGGGCCCGACTTTTCCCTCGAATCTAACAGAGATAGCACCATTCCGTCTTGCTTGGTTCTCGACCGCCAGATCAAAGACGCCGACACGGAGTTGTGAAGCTGTATTGTATAAGCTGTGCTAGTGGCTCCATCATAGACTGGTTGTGGTTACAATCACTCAAACAACTTTTACCGAACAAAAAAAATACATTGAGTTACACGTCTCGCTGGGTTGTTTCTGATAGTAACCAATAGTTTTTTTAAATGATCAATTGTGTTCACAACAATTCGCACAGTACCTATACTGTAGGGACGCCACTGCTTACGTGACGGTCTTACAGAGGAATTAAACCTTTAAAATTGATATAATAGGTAATGAAATATTTCTCCATGGAACACAGATTCAATATTCGGTTGAACAGTATTCTTATTACTTGTCATTTACAATTTAAAACCATACAAATTAGTATTTTAATAATTGTGAAAAACAACGAGTATTTCTACATTAACCATTTTAGAAATTAAATATTGATCGTTTATGTCTTACACAAGTATGGGACGACCCAAAGTCCCTTATTCCATGATTTTTCAGGTGATTGTCACTCTTCTTGAAATTCAATATCTGTCGGGTATGTATCTTGTATGTAGTTGTTTCTCGTTGTGATATGGTCCCAACAACTCGAATAATATTGGTGGTATTCTGGAAGCATGTATCATAGGATGGGCCGAAAAAATTAAAGTTAAAATTTTAATCTGCTATAGCATTTAAAAGCTGTGTTTCATTGTAAAAACGGCTTGTAATTTTTTTCACAATTTTAAAATTATATTTTCAGCCCTCTACCAGCCCCCAAAATAGCTAAAAATAAAATTAAAATTAAATGTAAAATTTTAATTAGCTATAGGTATTGTAAACTTATTTTTTATATTTTTTAAAAATATGCCTATTTCGGCCCAGCCTAATGTATCGCCCTGTACTTTCAGTTTATATTAAATACGGACACAATCGATAATTTTTTGTTTTATATACAGAGTGAATCCTAAGTCGATATTTTTTTAACTTTGTCGTTAAAATAAAAACCTCAAGTAACTTTTTTCAAACAACTCAAAAATAAGAAAGATACAGAATTAAAAATTTAAATCCAGACATAAACTTGTGTATGAAAAGTTTATGTTCTTGTCTTTTTTTTTTTGGTATATTTTATGAATAAATATTTATTTTGTATCGGTTATTGTAATTCACTCGCGTGTGATTTCTGATTTCAGTAACGTGTGTATCTGAAGTAAGAAATTTAAATTGTTCGGAGTGATAAATTGAACATTAAGCGTTTAGAAGAGCACATTTTAAATGTTATCCAGGAAGATTTAACAAGTACATGGATGATTGTAGATCAGGTGAGAGTAAGTCAAAGAAAAATGTGAGATATATTGCGGGAAAATTAAATGTATCCCGTTCACGTTCTACGTGTTCAAGCACTACAACTTGAAGATTTCCCTCGCAGAGTTCACTTTTGTGAATGGTTTTTACAACGTCATGAATGTGATCAACATTCGACGAAGTTCTACACGTTATTTAGATTAGAAACAGTTATTTTAACGACTTCTATACACAGTTAAAAAGGCATCTACTTAGGCTTCACCCTGTATATGAATAATTATTTTTTGAAATAATATCTAAGGAATAAAAGCAATAGCAATTTTCAAAATTCCAGCGAACAGGATATTATTATATTAAAGACTTTAATCAACTTTAATTTAATTGATTTGCTTTTTTACCATTAAAAGTGATAACATACATGATGTGATGACACGCATATTTTGTACCATCATGTCTGGACGAGTAAATAAGTGATTATTATTACTTACTATTATTTGTGCTGCTGAATCTTGTGGGTAATTTTAGAATATTGACCTTTGCAGTGGTTAAAACAATTTTTAAATTTTATGGCGTACACATTCAAAGAAACGTTAGGTTCAATAGTCTTATAAAAAGCTCTATATTTGGACAGTTTTTATTAAAACGTAGGTGTACTTTTCGGTTAATTAGGTTTATTTTAAACGCTATTTTTTATTGCGTACTTAGTTTAATTAGAGCCCAGACGGTTTTAGAATTTTTAATTGGGTTTTAAGGTCTTTCTTCGGAAAATAAATTATGAAAATAATATTTAAATCGTGGAGGGTATTCAACTGCTTAAATGTGTTCATCAGGTTCGAATCTCGCCGGGATTTTGATTTAATTTAATAAATACATATTAATTCTAATGCTTAGGTAGGATTCCCCACTTGACCATTCACTATTGGGCTCTAATTAACAGTGCCGTTCATAAAGTGGCGCTGGAAAATAGTAACAAAGCCTACACAGAACATAACCTAAGTAGTTGATGCCGATGACACAAAAAAAACTCAAAATCATAATTCTTAACCCAATTTTGTAATAATATAGTAAGGTGAGAGTATTCTTTGACGTCAACTTTGATCGATCCCTTTTTAACAAAAATAAAGGCATTGATTTAACAATTAGGTATAAAAGAGGAGAGACCGGTTAAATCTCGAAATAATTTAAGAGGAACCATAGTAACTTATTCTCGAAAGAAACAGAAAAGCTTGAAATATGATAAATTGAACGTTTTAATTTACAGTTATTGGGCGTATACATTCAGTCAAAAAGAGTCTCACCAAATTTCAACATTAAACGAAACTGTATACGCTTTTATTGCGAAATAGTCCAGGGATTTAAATCAAAATCACCCGAATAGCGGAACTTTGCTCATACACCAGATATCGAGATGCGGTTTTCTGCATTGTGTTCAGGAAGGTCCAGGGAAAAAGGTTACATGGTCTGGTTTGGCGCGTTTTTGGAAAAATGCCTTCTGGGCCGGAAATGCATTTTCCAATTGCATCATAACTTGCATCATTATAGGAACGATTGGAAACTCGGAAAAATCGTTCGGAAATCATTATTCGGGGGTTTTCGGGGCTGCCGAACTCGATTCTGGCATTAGAATTACCCGGGGGTGGTTCTGTGGGGGTGCGCAAACCATTATTTTGCTCAGCGATTTTCGATTTGTTTCTTTGCTTTTTTATTGATGGCGTCCCAGCTGTAACATTTTCTATGATCGTCCTTCTGACAGGTCGAAATTGAAAGGCTGTTACTAATGTCAGTAAATTTTCCAATCTGAGCGCGTGTAAGTTGTAAAATTCCTTTCGGTGTTACGTTTTAAAATATACAATTTCACGGTCGGGCGACTCTCTTGTTCGTCGTAATGTCTATTGAACTTTACCCTTTATGGACCGTATTGGTCGTCTTCTAGACCAGTGGACAATTAATCAATTCTAAAAAAAACATACAAAATGAATGAACCATTGTTGTCGTATATTCTGAGTCGAAACGTAAGTTATTAACGGTATCTAGTCTATACAATAAAATTAAAAGTCCAATACATTCTGTTTTACAATTGAAGTAGGTTAACAAAATCCTTTGTCTAGATGTATCCGTACCCATGAATTAACCATGTACTATGTTTTTAAATACATATACGTAAAAAAAGTATTATTCTATTGTGCCTTTTAGTGATAAATCGCCGAAAAAGTGCTTCCAGACACAATGGCGTAGATACGCAGCAGCCAGCGTCGCGAAAAATGACTATTTTACTTTTTATTTATGATATCAAAAATGATAATTGCCAAAACCGCTATGTTTGCTGATGATACAGCTTTTTAGCAATAGAATGCAGATGAATCCAATTAAAAGTTAAACTCACTAACGAATGGAGTATAATGAACTAAAAAGTTGAGAATAAAATTAAATACATTTCACAAATAAACGTTACCAACGTAATGTAATTAAATAATTACGATGAACGAAACCCAGGTATATGAAAATATGTCCAAGTAGCTTAAATAGGGAGAGGTCAGTCAGAACAAACTTATTGACAGGTGTTTAAACTATGGGTAATTCGAAGTTTATGTCGTTCAGACACATTTTCAAACTCTGACAAAGTTTATCATGATCCTAAATTCTAAAGAAACGTCTCACAACTGTATATTAAAGTATTTCATCCCACTCATTGTGATTAGATTCTCCCACTACCTTATTGGTTACTCCTCCTTAGTAATAGTGAGATACTGGTCTTGGTGTAGCTATACCAAGACTGAGCTGGTTTTGTTCTTGCTGCAAGACTCCAAATGCAGAATTCATCAAGAATATTGTCAATATTAGCATGACGGGGTAGAAAATGGGGCGGTACAATCTTCAGTACAAGTGAGCTTTGAACCACACGATATATAGATAGCTATGGATAGATAGATAGCTATAGATAGATAGCTATAGACAGATAGCTACAGATAGATAGCTATAAACCTAATGAAAATATTGCCGAATATAGGAGGACCATCATCGGAAAAACGGAAAGTCCTAGCAGGAGTTGTTCAATCAATAGTCCTCTGCGGGGCACCGGTATGGAGAAACGTAGTTCAACTTAAAAATACAGGAGAATGGTGGAAAAAATCCAAAGGAAGACATTGCTGAGAGTCACATCAGCGGTTACAATTTGATATAGACTACGGGAACAGATAAGAAGTGGAAACTGTTACAAGGGAAATGACATAAAACGTAAAAACTGGAATAAAATACACACATTTATAAAACTAGATATGAAAATAAAAGAAGAGGAGGAAAGGCAGTTCCAATGAAGAAATACAGACGGCACACAGATATTAAAGAAAAAGGACAGCCCGGTATTCTGAAGTGATGTCTAACGATAGTCCCAGGATACCTGCGTGGCGAAAAGGGAAAGGTTTAGTGGGTAGGCTAGCGCGTTTGGTGGAATCCCTACACTACCGATGTTCACGGGAACAGCGGCAGTGTAGAAGATTCCTCCTCAAAAAAAAAAGACAGCTATAGATAGATATCTATAGATATATAGCTATAAGATAAGAAGAAGAAGCAGATAAGAAGAAAATTAACATTCCAAACTAATATTTTTTTTACAATTTTTTAGTCTAAATTACAATACAGTGTGATCAGACCAAACATAGAGGGAATAGGTAAATTGGCATTCGGAATTGAAAATTTTATAGAAATTTTAAAGGTAAGTTTATTTTTTTTTATTTTTCTTTCCATTTGATTATCTAAATTATTGATAGTGAGTGAACCCAACCCAAAATTCAAATTCAAATAATATGTTTTCATCATGTAATAAAAAAATATATAATTGCTGAGCTAGCTATACTGGGTATTAAAAATAAATTATATATAAAAATTCTAATATTCATAACAATAGATAGCTATAGATAGATAGCTATATATAGATAACTATAGATAGATAGCTATAGATAGATAGCTATAGATAGATAGATATCACAGTTTTCCAACCACCTAGCTTAGATATTCAGGATATATAATTTTTTTAGGTAGTTTTTCATGACATATTAAAAAAATACGTTTTTATGTTAAATATGTTTGTACATATCTGCGATAATAACGAAAATAAGGGTTGGGAAATTTATAACTTTATAACCTTAAACATGTAGCACAAACAATTTTAAAATTTTAGATTGTCCATTATTTATCTAATCGAATACTTTTTATTTAAAAATAAAATTTCCTTGTCAAATATGACGAACCATAGTAAAAATATCTTAGTCTTTGTGTAAAAAAATGCCTATTACTCCTTTTGATTTTGACAGTCCAGTCAATAATAGGCAAGTGTTCAAAAAAATTGCAAGAGTCATGCATGTATTGCAGCAAGATCAAGACCGTCTATGCAAAACCAAGACTGATGTAAGCTCAAGACCAAGGATACATGACCATATCGATCTCGGTCTTGTTTCCGAACATTTCTACTCCTCTTAGGTTCCGCATATTACTGTTTTATATAATTTCGTTATTAGCAATCGATAAAACAATCTGTAAGCTAATTGGTTGGCTTCGTACATTTAAGTTCCCTCAATTTTATTTGTTCACACAATTTCCGTAAAGGTCTTGCGGTCACAATCTTTTTAATTTTCTTTTATTTACTCTAGATAATTTTTTGTATACATTTCAAGGATAATTTAAAATACATTTCTAATAATTTTACAATCTATAGGTTCACTATTGTCTTTTTTTACCAACTCAGCACACAAAAATAGCGCAATTGGCACTGCACCTGGGGCAGTAGTTTAATTAGCCGATTGGTATGGTCGTTTAACTAGTCGCGATGTTTATTGGCTTTCTTAGATAAATTTACTAATATTTGGACGTCTATATAAAGTGTCTTGTTTTTTACGTACCAGAGGGCGTTGGTTATGCCTCCTGGTATGTTGGGCTGGCTCCTTTGTAATATAGATATGTTTGAGGCGCAACACCATAGTTTAATTTTGTAGATCTATAATATTTTGATAAACTGTTGTTAATTGCATAACCAAATTTACATTGATATCGTTTAAATAATATCCTATTGTTCCTTTGTCGGGCGTATTAAAGATAATGGGTGCGTTATCAATTTTCTCTTTTTCATGCCCATCAACGTTGCTAATTTTTTCGTTATTTTTCCTTCATGAGTACCTTCAAATACTATATCATTTCTCTTTTTCATGCCCATCAACGTTGCTAATTTTTTCGTTATTTTTCCTTCATGAGTACCTTCAAATACTATATCACCCTGAGGATGGCTTAAATAGGCTGACTAGTAGCTATTTTAAAAACAAATTGCGACCTGCGACTGTGTGTTTTATTGTCTAACAATTAAATTATTGAAGGAAAATAATTTTCTAACAATTCAATCCTTATTCCTAAAAACCTTGTATTTGGAGTTTTTGCACTCCATCTTTGGTTAAAGGTTTTTCATCTTCACTAAGTATGTTACACCTTTCGGCTTTGATGCAGTAAACTTTGACAATGTCAAACTTACTATATAAACAACCTGGACGATATTTACATTTTAATTATTTATTTTTAGCACATTTTTTATTATCTACTATAAAATAATAATATATTATTTATATAACACATTAAGTTACGTTCCACGGTAAAACATTACACAAACAACAATTTGATTGGTATAAGATGGTAATTATTTTAATATTACAAATTTTCTTTGCATAAGGTTATTGAATAACAGGACGCAATAGTTATCGATTATAAAATTAATAATTAATATGATCAAGTACTTGACCTAGGTATAGGTTCAAACGAAAACATCAATTACTGTTTTATCCAAATAAAAACTGACTAGCAAATTAAGAGTAATTTATTTTTTTCTTACTTTTCGAATAAGAAAAAGACGTAGAACGTGTTGGCTGTCACGTAACACATCAATAAATAATTGTTAAAATGTCAAACCATATACTTACCGTATAAAAACAGTTATTTTTAATTATCGAAATACCTTACAAGGCTTAAGAAGATTAAACACTCACAATATATAAAATTTGCTATTTTTGATTAATAATGTATATTATAACGCATTCAATAAAAAGTACATTTATTCAGTTAATAAAGACACCCAGCAAACACAGTCTAATTCACAAAGCATCTATAAATTTACCCATAGGTAAAGATAAAAATGTCATTATAATGAATGTCATTTTTTACATGTTTTTCTATCAATTTCTTAAAAATGTTAACCAGAAAAATTTAAAAGAATATTTATTTTTATTAATGATTTGTGGAAACATAACCTCACTTATTTGAATTTTATTAATCACAGTGCGATTGAAAAGCCACGCCATCGTCCAACTCTACGTTTTATCTGAATTGACGTTTCTTTAATGATTTACATGTAGATAATTATTTAGAAATGCTTTGTGAATACGGATGTCAGTCAGTTGATGTGGTTATTTAAAAGTTAAATAACTTATTTTAAGGTACAGGGTCATTTAACAGCAACATATTGCCCTGAGAAGCGGGCGGACAAAATGGCTTCACTCGGGCATTTACCATTGGGGTGGTAGAAGCCCACGAAATGGACACTTCCCAAAAATGGGGTATGTAGAAACACCTCTTGGCAAAGTTATTAATATTAACCTATACACCCCGCAGCAACAACCACCAGCTTTTTGATGAGTTGATAACCGGCAGGAATTTGACGAAGTTGATAACCTGCAGGACTTTGATGAGCTGGGAAGATGGTTACCTCTTCTTAACGACAACCAGCAAGTTTTGACAAGTTGCCCCTAGAGGATGTACAATGGGCATTGAGGCCCAAGGGCTGTGGAGCAACCAGCCTTCCTCCACCTCACAGATACAGAAAACAGCAACATAATGGATAGTTATCAGTCAATTAACAATATTTAAATATGGTAACATTTAAGTTACTTTAAAAAACTTCTGTGACCTTTAATTGATCATTTATTTAACAGTAATTTTAGAGTAAGTAGTAATTTAATATCTATTTATACAACCAGTTACGAAATATCTTATTTTATGTAACGAGTGAATATTTGCCATATTGCACGACGACGAAGTTTGAGCACGATGCCGTAAGCGGAATGCTCAATCGTCAATCCACTCGAGTTGTAAAGTATATTTTTTCTACCACCCACTAATGAAAATTTAAAAATTTTAAAAGTTATTTTAAGTTATGTAAGTAACTAATTTAAAAATAATTTATGACGTTTACTAATTTAAGTATATGATAAAATATACTGGAATCCAGAAAAATAGTAGTTTGTGCAACAAGATTGGATATAGACAATCCACTCGAGTTGTACAGTATATGTTTTCTATGACCCACTAACGAAAATCTACAAATTTAAAAAAATATTTTAGGATATTAAAACAAAATAACTAATTTTAAAATAATTTATGAAATTTACGGAAATTTATGAAATAAACTAAACATAAAAAAATATTTAAATAGTCTCCAGTCCAGATTCGAACCCGGGCTCTTCGCGTGGAAGGCAGACGCTCTGTCCTCAGCTCCACCAGCACTTTAAAGTTTAAATACTCGTAATTAAATTAGTTTCATATAGTTTGATTAAAATTTAATATATTTTTTTTAATTTGTGGACCAAACAATAAAAATGCTATTATTTATCGATTCTACACAAAAATAACACATTTTAATGTATATTTAATCTCAATAACTAAAAATATCCTGATAATTTGTTTGACAGAATTTTAAAAATAAAAGTAGTTGGGTGATTTAATTTTTTTGCAGTGTTCTCACTATCTAGAATGGATATGAAATATATTAGTACTATAAAAAGGAAGTTTGATTCTAGTACCTTTTTGGTTAATTATTTTGGTAGGTTTTTGGGTGCTAGTAGAGACGTCTTTACATGTTATTTTAATGAAACTAATGTATTATTTAAAGCTTTCGGCATTGTTCAGAGCCTTCTTCAGTAATACTTATTAATTAGTTTTATTATTAAATATGTATTATCTTGACATTGTTTTAAGTGTTTTCAGAATTAATTTTTTTTACAATTGTTAAGCTTACCTAAAGTACAATTGGGGTGTCTCTTCCTGTGGTTTTATTTTTGTTTTTAAAGCGGTGTCGGTTAATAAGTGTTGGCCTTTTTTTTGGTGAGGTGCAACCGTTTTTTTTTATTTGTAAAATTCACAAAAACCGTTTTTTTTTTCAGATGTTACTCCCATGCAGTTTTAACATGAAATGGCGATATGGAATGTGCTAGATGACCTGAAGACGGCACTGAACGGTGCCGAAAGCTTTAAATAATACACGAGTTTCATTAAAATAACATGTAAAGACGTCTCTACTAGCACCCAAAATCGCATGAACCTACCAAAAGATATGAAATATATTCGTTTAGTTGAACGCAGTAGTATACTTTTTCGTTTTGTAGTCTGTGCGTAGATTATCTAATGTTCCTGTGGGTGTAGAAAAATTATTTTTTAAACATTGTAATTAACAATAACAGGCCCACCCTAGCCCCCCAGGTCAGTTACGCCTCTGATTATAAACCGTGCATAATCACTAGATAAACTTAACTTTACCAAACTAGGAAGGATTTTTTTAAAAAATATTTATCCTTTTAATTTAATTATGTATATTTAATTATTATTTTTTTAACTTTGTGGGTATTTTGCAATGGTCCTATTTGTTGTATTTATTGAAAAATATAAGAACTAAGTATTTTTTAATTAAAATGTCAACTATAGGTACTTACTTTTTAAAAACACCAAATAATATTAATGTTTTTTTTTATTTGGAAGTTTTTAAGCAGCGTGTTTGTTGCATGCCGAAAGGAAAAGTACCACTTTCCTCTGTAGTTAAACAAAAATAGGTATTTTAATGGTAGGATTATGAAAACTAGAGAGGAGGCGAATCGGCAATGAACTAATTTCAAATTTCCGTCCTTCTTTTTATGAAGTTCGCCAAATTGACTGTAGTTGGCAGGTCGAACATCAGCGTAGTTAATTTTTTATGTAATTCAATGTAAAATAAAGTGTTTTTTTTTAATTGGTGAAAAGAATCAAAATGTGTAAAAAAGTACAAATAACATGAGTGACAAAAAACATCAAAGCAAGATTGAAAAACGAGATACCATTAATCAGATTTAAAACTAAAGAAAACACAAGGAGAAATCAATTCAATGTCTTTTTAAAGCATCTAATGTAAGTAAATGTGGCGGTCAAGAAAACATCATCCTGTAGGTTATATTCAAACTAGTCAGCTTACCTAGGGATTTCCGAAATGATAGGTGCTTGTAAAGTTTTATTATTTAAGTACCAATCAAATAGCAATTCAAATATTTATAATACTGGCAGAACCCAACGGGGGATTTTCCCGGGTAAGGCTGGCTAGTTTCGAGGGCCCTGCAGGTAGACCAGGTTGACACTAATAGACAGTTCCTTACTGACTTCGGCCGCGGCATAACATTGCATTACTTTGTGAAATACAATTAAATGCAATTATTAAAATAGTAAAATTAATAATATTGTTTCTGTCACCAAACAACCCCTCAGTAAAATAATATATTTATTTCTAAATATATTATTTATTGTAAACTAGTCACAACCTATATCTTAGGGAGTGAAGTTTATTTTATTGCAAGTTTGTATATTATAAAATGCTACAATCATAGACATGGGCGTATACAGGGGGGTGGGGGAAAGGCAAGGGGCAGCTGCCTCCTCCCTGGATTACCAATATACGCAGAAAGTGCGCATCACATGTTATTTTTTGACTGGCATCGTTTGTTGCTTCAAAAATGATAACAAATGACATGCAAATAGTCAATATCGTGACTTTTTGTTAATATAGCATTATTTTTTAATTTTTCTTGGGAAATGCGTAAAGAAAAGTTGCCTATTTTATATTTTTTTTACCGATATACCAAGTTTCAAGTTTTTGCCACAACTTTCGTTTTTTTTTTCAATTTTTTCTACCATTCAGTTTTGGGGTTACTGGAATTTACGCAAACCTTTATGAAGAAAAATATATTTAAAAGGAGGGCTTCGCGTAAAAAATATTTAATACAGGTCTGTTAAAATTCCAGTAAACTAAAAATGAATTTCCATGAAAAACAAAAAAAACAAAAGTTGCGCGAAAAACTTTTAAATTGGTATGAGTAAAAAATAAGTAACTTTCTTGGACATTTCTCGAAATTTTGAAAAATAATGCCATGTTTGCAATTTTTAGTCCTTTTTCCACCAAAGAATGTGCGTGGGGTGTTTGAATTTTTGATAATATGAGTAAAAAATAAGTAACTTTCTTGGACATTTCTCGAAATTTTGAAAAATAATGCCATGTTTGCAATTTTTAGTTCTTTTTCCACCAAAGAATGTGCGTGGGGTGTTTGGGTTTTTAATAATAAGACCTTTCACTAAATTCAAAGACACATGCTCAATGTGAATCAGCACAACTATTTTCAGATAATATATGGGTCGATGCAATAATGCAAGCTGGCCACCAGAAAATAGTTGAAGAAAACAAGAAATTTCTTTCATCAATTATTTCTGCAATAGTGTTTTGTGGACTCACGACTTGTCTTTCAGAGGAAAGAAACAAAAAGGTACTTTTTTTGTCTTTCAGAGGAAAGAAACAAAAAGGTACTTTTTTAGTATTCTTATGCAATAATATATATGAGGGCGGGCGTAAATTAATTATTGTTATATTTTTTATTGTTTCAGGTGTGTTTCATTCTTTACTAATGCTAAGAGTTGTATCTGGTGATGTGGATATTAAAAAAGCTTATAGACAAAGGCCCAAAAAATGCTTATACACATCACCAGGTATCCAAAATGAAATTATAAATTTTTTTGGAGTTATCCTAAAGGAGCATTTAGTTAAAGTTATAAAAAAGCAGCAGATTTCAGTATATAAGCAGATGAAACTGCAGACATATCTGGAATGAAGGTTAGAGATTAATTTCTTGGCTTTGCTGAACTATGGTATGGATGTCATTACCATAGCCGATGCAATCCGCCGTTTTGTTATCGATTTAGGGATTGATGTGTGGGCAAGGTTATGATGGATGCGCAACGATGGTGGGAAGGGATGGAGGATTTCAAAAAATATTAAAGAACACATTCAAGAAAAGTTTATTTTTTCATTGTGCAAGTCACAAATTGAATCTTGTAGTTAATGACCTCAATAGTGTCCCTGAGGTCCGCAATTGTGTTTCAACAGTGGAAGATATTATTAATCTGTACTACTCAGGAAATAAGCCCTAAACATACCTGTGTTATGCGAAACACGCTGGTCTCAAAAATATAAAAGCATTGCTCTCTTTAAAGATAATTTTGTAATAATTGTAGAAGGCCTCGAAAAACTATCAATCGAAGGGAATGCTGGAACAAGAAAACTAACTCCAGTTAAATTGTGCTGCTAAGCAAACTTTATTTATATTTTGCCTATGTATTATATCCAAATACTCTTCTCTGTTGGAACCTGGAGCAAACACTTTACAGCACATCGGACATCTGCAGAAGAGGGCATCAAGGAACTTGCCAATGAAGCCGATAAAATTTTCGATGATGTTGGTGTAGAGCTGCGACGTCCAAGACTCGCTGCAAAACAACTGCATCGATCCAATTCTCCAGCCTCATCGTTATCTGAATATTTCAAACGCTCCCTGTACTTACCTTATTTGGACTCTCTAATGGCCTCTTTAGAACAACGGTTTGAGGAAGAAAACACACCGGCTTTTGCATCATCGGCCTTACATCCATTTCAAATGCGAAGCATCAGTTTCAAACGGTTTAAAACTAATATTAATATTTTTGAAGAATTTTACAATTTAAATAGGACACATAATGAAGAAGAGCTATGGTACAAGATGTGGCTGTAAAAAGGTACTAAAAAAGAATACGATTTGGTTGAAATAATTCAAGAGATCAACAGTTTTTTTCCAAGAATTCGGGGAAGCATTAGAAATCCTGCTTTGCTTGCCTTGCCATACACCATTGCCACTATTAAGAGGTGCTTCAGCACTTTGAGGAGAGTCAAAATGTGGTTACGTTCAACAATGTCTGAGGATCGGCTCAATGGCATGACTGAATGATTTATATATACAATACCAATATGTACTTTGCATTTCCTTGTTTTAGGATTGTGCATGATTGTTCACAGAAATTTATTCATGTGGAAATTAAGGCACTATTAGTACCAACGTTCTGGAGAGATTCGCAGAAGATCCGCGGAAGTTGGCATTTGCCTTAGAGAAGAATGTGTTGATGTATTCAAATTTAGTATTATTATTATTTATAAGCTTTCGAAGTTAATGTCACTTTTAAATAAAATAATATTTCTTTATAAAATTGTTTTATTTTATTTCAATTTCGCAAACATTAATTAAAATATCTCAATACATTCTATTTGGAATTATTTTCTTATTAAATCAAAATAAACCCGAGTAAAAAGTATAAAAAATTATGTTGTTATTATTATTCAATAAATATTAGGACTATTTATATATAGTTTAAAATAAAGTGTATTTTCTTTAAATTGTGCTCACTTCTGTTTTTCTGTTCAAGTACTCTTTCTATAGTACAAAATTAAGTGTATATATACCCTTATAACTATACAGAACTTTTTTGTCATCATGGTTACCCCAAAACCACCCCGTAAAATATTTCAATTAATTCTTACTCACCCCCAAAATTATGACTCATGAAGCCTAAATAATTTACCAAATATTGATTTTTTAAGTTAAACGGTTGCAGATATTCGAAATTTATCACCCCACTTTAGGCCTCCCTAACTCCTTAGGGGTACAACTTGGTATAGAGGTAAATTGCGTTAAATCATCATATTTGGGAGGAGGGCTAACACGCACCTATTCTGTGTCAGTACTTATGCGGAACACCCTGTATATTTATTTGTTAAATCGCTTTGTTTCTAAATGAGATTAAAAATCAAACTAAGTAAATAAATAACTAAATGAGGAAGTAAATTAATGTCTACATAATTGGTAAAACCTACCATAGATAATAATATAAATAATATAAAGAATTAAGCTACCTACCTAGGTATCTACTACTTATGAAAATTAATTTTTAAACAAAGTAAAAAAGAAAAATTTAAATTTTTGGCTTATCAATCATTAGACACTCCAGACTCAAGAACAATATTTAAAAAAGTACAATAGCAATAATTGGTAGGTATACCTACGTCTAGGTACATAGGTATATACATTTTTAACAAACAACAAAACTATTGGGATCTTGAAAAGCTAGGTGAAAAACTAGGTATTCTTATGTTTCTTGGTCGTTACTGCATAATTATTAATTATCTACATCTACATAGGTACCTACCTACATATTTTAGAAATAATACCGCTGAGAAGTGCCTAGTGTGTTATTGATTTTTCTGACCTCTTACAGATATTTAAAAAACTAATTAAAATAGGATAAATATTCGGGATGGTTTAATACAGGTATTTTCTTTGTTGTTAGTGACTAACAAAAAAAATCAATGTGTTAAAAACGAGCCAAACAAATCAACTAATTTGTCTGGCACCTATTTAAACAAACCCTGCAGAGAGTCAAAACATTAAAATCTGTCTGCGACTGGTTACTGGAAAGGTCAACACTCTTCAGCCACCTATCTATATACCTCTTTTCCACTACGGGTCCATTGTTGCAAAATACGGATTTCAAACAAAGAAATAGTACTTCTTATTCCATCCCACACACGTGGAATACGGCGCAGATACAGAACCAAGAACCTACGTAGTGAAAACCAGATGTGAAAGTCTAACAGCTGACTTCAATAACAAAGAGCTGAATATCGAACCTTAATACTAACTTGTATTTATCACTATACCTTTCTATAACTTTTTATTATACGTTATTTACCTGTAATCTTGCTTATCTACAAACCATCTTTCACTCATTTAAATATTGATATTAGGTACTATTGTATACAATAATATTGATAAAAAGTAATCTACCGCTTAATAATTAAAAATAAAAGTGTATAATGATTGTCAACAAACAACAAACTAAAATGTCAATGAACGCAGAAAGGGTGCAAGTGCATAATCAACCAAATTCGTGAAATTAAATTAACACTTCTAAAAGGGGATAAAATGGCAGCCCAGAGTGCACTTCTAACAAAGAAACAAAGCCAAATTCGATTCAAAAAGAATTATTGGACTTACTTTTGAAATCATGCGTGTGTGGTGTAGGATTTTGAAACTGTTAGCAGCTAAATGTTCGCGAATCAACCTCGATTTTCGGATAAAAACATTAAATAAACAAGGCGATTTTCACGAATTTCAATCTGCACTTGTCCCGTAACTTGCCCGACACATTCAAAGCACTGACAGAGCGGCGGAGAAGTTCGATCAGCGCTGTAAATAACAGAGGGGGCAGCACTCGCTTCTGTGCGCATATAAACAAAAGCATATGCACGAAGCGGCGTTGTCGATTATACGTCTGCAGCTTAAGAAATGTTACTTTATTGTTAATAACTATTTGATTAACAATAATTGTAAAATACTAATCGCAACACTAACAGTTTTATTCGCGCAGAAGTTTCAAAAGCATAAGATGTTTATTGGATTTTTATTTGTTTGTATTTGACTATTAGGTATTATTATTTTTATGTTGGGTTAGTCTAGATTCTAGATATTTTGTTTATTCTAGTTAAACAATACCTATATGGAATATACCTAGTAACATTCTTGAAGCGAAGAACAACATTTATGATTATTATAAGTACTCTAGCTCTAACGGAAGTTTCTGGAAATATTTATTATCAATACTATACTGTATTAGTATAACGTAAATTGCGTGCCAAAGAGAAACAAACCATTCTATCACTGATTTTAACATACCTAATTTTCATTTTGAGTTTTTAATTACTTTAATATATTGTTTAAATTTATGCAACCAAATTATTTCTCATTTTTTTATGCACGACCGGGCGATAAAGTTCAGATCATAAATACGTTTAGCGGGCGTAAAGTGACCCTTTATTGCCTGCAGACTACTTTACTGCCGTAAAGTAAATTTCTTTTATAATAACCTGCTCACAAAATGCGAAAATGAGAAAATAATAGTTATTTATTAATAAACGATCATTAAAAGGGTCGTACATAAAACTTTATACAGGGTGTCCCATTAGTGCGTAATTGTTTAATATTTCAATTTTTTTATAAACAACAAAAAAGTTTCAAATAAAAGTTATATGGATTTGAAAAACACATGTTTTTTAAATAGAACACCGTGTATTTTATTTCATTTTCAGAGTCGTATGGTCATAGAAACTTTTTAAATAATATTACAGCAATTAATGTTTTTTTTTGAAATTAGATAATGATGCTGACCCCAAATTAAATTATCATAATATAGGTAGGTTTTTACATTGATTTCAAAAGTGTTTAATATACAGACTTACAAGATACTGAGCTAACAAATAGTGATGATAGAACTGGTTTATTTTATACAGAGTGTTTTGAAACATGTTTTAAATATGGCTGATTTTAAGTTCAATTTACTCAATTACCAATTTCCAATATGTTAGCTAATAACACATATTCGCTCCGTGCGCGACAGCAGCGCCAATTCGTTTTGGTACTAATGGACTATTTTTGCGTATACTGACAAATACAATTATTAATAGAATTCGTAATTAAAAAGTATACATGTTAGTTTTAATAAAAGTATATGGATTTGTAAAACAAGTAAAACCTTAATTTATTATTATTATATATTTTTATCGCTTAAATTAAAGAAAATTATGTATAATCAATAAAAATAAATAATAAAATATAGGCATGCAACAGTATTTACTGGAAAATGTATGAGAAGTTGCCTAAGTCTAATAAGTTGTCATTGAAGAATAAGCCGATTCTGTCAAAATAAAAAATACCATTTAATAATAGCGTGAAGTTAAAATGTATAAAAAAGGATCGTTATTTATATTTTCATTTTTGTTCGAAAGAAAACTTAGAATGAATGATTAAAACTGGTTTCCCATCAGTAAGTCACAAAATTGCATTCTAGTCACATATAATAATCAAAGGCAGAAATCTTGAGATCTAGTCCTTGCTGAATGAACATTTAAGAATAAAGGGATATTAAAGAACATCGTAAAATGATAATTTATTGTTTATTTAAAACCTTTCAAGTTTCTGATGTCTACTATTTCCAGCATTACTATTATTATTACAAAAATAAAGGTAATTTTTCATCTTATTGTACACCTTTCCATTTATTTCTTTGATGTAATTTCCACTTTGCTATTGAAATTTTTTATATAAGTTTCACCGTTTTTTTGCTAGTATATGTACAATTTTCAACACAGCAACTCCGATTGCTTATTGTATTGTTTTTACCTACTTTTTTGAAAAAAAGTAAAATGTAAACGTTTATTTGATATGCCAAAATTACAAAATATCGCCCTAAAATGCACGAATTATCCGCAGCTAGCGCTAGTATCGCTTTTGCTTCCCTTTCCATGACTTCGCACGGAGCGAATACCATCACTGCGTAATTGATCGATAGCTGCTTTATTATTAAAAATACGTAGACATTTTTAATATAAAAGCATACTTAACAATTATTATTAAATATACAGGGTGGTCCATGAACGAGGTGCTGACCAAATCTACACTTTTTTAAAGCAAAACATCCTGCAGATAGTTATACATATTTTATTGTTTTCACATCGTCAAACAATTTTAATTAACTTCACTCATTCGCTTTATTGTATATAGGGTGTGTCAAAACGAGAGGTTACGATTTTCTCAATTTTTTAAATGGAATACCCTGCAATTATTAATTGGTGGTATAACATATAGGGTATATATAATAACGAAACAAACTGACTTAAAAGTGACATAATGACATAGTGACGTGAACTGGACGTCATTCTGATATCATATATTTGGTGAAAAATGACGTAACGGATGACCAACAAATAACGTCGCTGTAACGTCAGTGTACTACCTGGGCGATTCTGAAAAAAATATGAATAAAATTAATTCTGATTCAGTTATTTAAACGAGCACTATATAGGTTGTTTAAACCAATTTTTCTTGAAAATTTTAAATGGAATGTTATAATTATTTTACGTTACCCAGCAAACATATATTAATGGTCCAACACTGGCATAATACCTGTAACAGTACGTGAAGTGCCGGTAAAGCATTTGTATCAGACTACACTGCCGGCATCCCCGAGTCCAGGCAATCGACGTTTTTCCGGCATACAATTCCCCGTCACTTGCAATTGCTGGAAAAGTGCTTTAGAAGCACACAAGAATATTACCAATTTAGAACTGGAAAAGTACTCTTAAGTAATTTTTTCATCTACAGTGCTTTTATAATACCTGTGGTGTACTGTGTACCATGAGCTTAGGACCTCTAAATATTAATATTTTGTTAAATAAATGCTGTCTACTTCTGAGATACGGGGTGGTAAAGATAAAATTTATTTTTCGTTTTTTGCCATATTTTTGTTATTTGATATGGTTATATTTTTAGGCTAGTAAATCATAAGCATGTTATCAATACGCTCTACTGGATGAAGAAAACTAAATTTTTTTATTCTTGAAATTTCTAAACTTTTTTCAAGTCTTTATGATATACCCTGTAAAGTTAAACAAAAAACGTATAATTCGTTATTTGACAGCTGTACATTTTAATTTTTTCAAGCTCACTTTGTTAAAGTATTACATTAAAATAGTATATTATGCAACGAGCATTTAATGATAGCCATTAAATGTGAGTTGCACACACTATTTTTTCTACGACCATTAATTTATAATAAAGAAAAATAAGTAATTTATTTTCAAAATTTATTAAACTTATAGAGGAAGAACTAAAAAAACAACAAAACTTTATCACAAATAAACATAGCGAATATCGCTATAATAAAGCAAAAATGCCGTTTGTGTGAACAAATCTTAATTTGGCTAACAGTTTTTAATGCGGATAATTTTTACTGTCAAATTTGAATAGCCCCGCGCTTTTTTCTCTTCTTCTTTTTATTATTTTCTCTTCTTTCATATGGCCTCTTACCAGACAAGGACTTAATTGAAAAAAATCAACCACGTCCGCCAGGTGCCGCTGAAAATTCTATCACCCTTTTTTAACATGGGAGATACCGTTCTAAGAGTAAGTTGTTCTGTGGTCCGATTTAAACCATACAAGAGCAGGTTGACCGTGTTACGCCTTTAACCTTTTTTTAAATAAAATAATATTTATTAAGCCGAAAATTCTCTTTCAAACTTTTTATAACGGTAAATCCGAAACAAGCTCAAAAATTATAAATAGCAATAAATACCGTTAACAAATGGAACTTTTGGCATAATAATTGCTAAATGCATAGCATCCGGCTCTACTCTGCGATGATCCGGCAATACCGCTTATTAAATGCATTATAAAACGTCATAGGATTTCCAGAGTTTTGGAGTTCAGGCAATAGTAGGAGTAGGAGATGCTATCGGAAGTCGAGAATCAGGAGGGAAAATTGTCTCGTTTCTCCTAATGACTATCGGAAAATGAATGAACATGGAAGGTTATTCAAGAAAGATACGACCTTGTATGGAGACTGACTACCTATCTATGTAGGTATAAAGAGTGGTTCAATGATAATTTTTTTAAATGTAAATATGTATATATTCTTATGACGACCGCAACACGCTACAGGGTGCTGCGTAACAGTGTGATGGAATCTGGAATTAACTTGTTTCTATGGTTCATATGTTCTAAACCTTTGACCTTTGCATTTCGTAGTTGTACAAATTGCTTTACCTTCTTCGACTTTGTTTTATGCCAATTGGTTGGCCCCCATTATTGTTAACCCTTTCAGACACGAATTTTTAAAAACCATTTTTTCTAAGTGTTGTTATAAATATTGTTTTAAGATTTTTAAGCTTCTCCGGATGTCTGTCAAAATTTTCATTTTATAGTTACGTCATGTTCACTGCACTGTACGTGGTGACTGAGAGACGTATATAAATAAGAAACATTTTTTTTACAAAGAACAGTGTAATTCACAAAAACCTGTATATTACATAATATTTCATAAATGTCACAAATGGCGCCCGAGAAGGACCATACTGCTAAAGGTTTTCCACCCCCGGAATAAGGTAGAATTTTTTTTACTCTTTTTTCTCCAATTTTTTTTTCTTTTCTGTGTGAAAACCGTTCTGTCCCGCCATGAAACATCCACTGCCCACCATTAGGCCCGCACCTATCCAAACGCACGAGTGGAACCTCTCGTTTGGAAACCGTGATGATCCAGTCGCGTTTTTAGAACGCCTTGACGAAATTTGCATTTCCAAGGGAATTGCCAAGGACCGACTACTGCCGTACATCCCCGAACTTTTATCCAACAGATCTTTTCTTTTTCTGTCATATTTTCTGTCACATTGCAAGCGACTATTTGCAATGTTTCGTTGCCATATAGCAAGTAGCATTTTTGGCCTTGATACATTTTATATACCACGTATCTAGAAGCCAGTTTAATAAGCGGTATTTCGTCTGGTTCTTCAGAAGTATCAGCTGCCAATGCTTCATTATCATCTAAAAAGAAAAAAAAAATCATATTTATTCCTAAACAACCAAACATACTCTCCACTTACCCCGAAATCATTTCCATTGAGAATGTTAGATTGATTCTTTTCATTTAAAGGATTTTTTCCAATAGCTTGTAAACCTTCATACTATCAAAAGTGTACGAATTTTCCAAGATACCAATAATTCATTACTTACCTCAAATCACAATCCACCAACAAAAAATATAGCAACCAGATAAACAAACAATAAACAATAAACGCTACCAAAGCGTACCAAATTTTTATGCCAGGCGAAACGGAATATACCTTTGACTTTTACTTATTTCGGCTATTAATAAGATATTGTGGAAAATACTACAAAAGTAATTCAATACTTTTAACATCTGAAAATCGTGAAATGTGATTTTTTTCCTGTGTGTCAAATTAGGTTTAAAAAATAGGTTTATAATTTTTTTCTGTTAAAGTTTGTGCACTAAAATCTGAATTACCCTCAATATTAAATGCCTCTACCAATTTTCTAGTTTTCCTTAATTTCTAGGAGCCACAGAAGAGAAAACGACCTTTTGGTGCAAAATTTTAAGAGCAAAAAAAGTTAGAGTCCAAGAAAGGGAAAAGATGGCTGGCAGTATGAAACATTTCTTGCGGAAAAGTCCAGTTTCCAAAACTGAAACGATAGAGGAAGATGAAAATACAGTTTCTGAAGCGGCGGCACCACCGTCTTCTGCAACATGTGAACCATCAACATCATCACTTGTCGCAAATATATTCTCTATAGAGTCGACCATCCCAACAAAGACAGCTACAAGTGACACTTCTGACGATGAAGTTTCTACCGAAGCGGTGACTAAGAATGCTAGTATTCTTATATCAGATGACCCCGGTTTATGACCCAGAAGCATTACCAATGACGAAGTCAGAATATTGGCAGACTGTGGTCCTCCTTTGATAGGAAACAATTATCAATTTCCAGCTAATAAAGACAAAAGAAAATTTTCAAGTAAGTACTTTGTCAGAAAACTAGGAAATGGAGAAGAAGCAAATAGAATTTGGCTCATTTACTCAGTTTCGAAAAAAATCGATATTTTGTTTTTGTTGTAAAATTTTCAGTAAGACTTTCAATAGTTTTTTTGATACTCATGATTTTTCTGATTGGCAACATGTGTCCTTAGCCATAAAAATACACGAAACGTCAATTGTATATAATGTTCACATGAATACATGGATGAATTTAAAAAAAATATTAAAATTATCCACAACCGTAAACGATCATCACTTACGGGTTTTAGAAACTGAAAAAAAAAAAAAAAATATTGGCGTGACATTCTGGAAAGAATTGTTGCAGTTGTTAAATTTTTATCCAGACAATGTCTAGCGTTCCAAGGTTCTTCTAACTTTTTGAATTTGATAATGGAAACTTCCTCAAAGCTGTCGAGATGATTTCCTCTTTTGATCCTGTGGTGAGAGAGCACATTAGTCGAGTGCAAAACTCACAAACAAATTCTTTAAAAATGGCCCATTATTTAGGCTACAGATACAAAACGAAATTATGGAATTAATGTGTTCTAAAGTAAAAAAGAATATTTTGAATATGGTTCGCAGTTCCAAATATTATTCAATAATTTTAGACTGTACACCGGATACAAGTCATACAGAGCAAATAAGCCTCGTTTTGCGTTATGTCGTTCCAAATGACATTTCTAAAAAGGCTCAAATACAAGAGAGTTCCATAGCGTTCAACCCAATATCCGACTCCCTGTCGAGTCGGATATTGGGCTATTTGATTTTGTCGTTGGACTTTTGAAAAATTTGAATTTAGATATTAAAGACATGAGAGGTCAAGGGTATGATAATGGGGCGAATATGCGCGGAAAACATACTAGTTTACAAAAACGCATACTCAATGCTAATCACAGAGCATTTTTTGTGCGATCTGCTGCACACAGCTTAAATTTAGCAGTAAATAATGCTGCTAAAGTTTCAAATGAAACAGTTAACTTTTTCAATATTGTACAAGAACTTTATGTATTTTTCTCTTCATCCACAAAAAGGTGGGATATTATAAAAAAGCATGTCCTGAAGTTAAATATAAAACCCCTAAGTAATACTAGATGGTCAAGTAGGATTGATGCTATAGGGCCGCTAAAGTTTCATTTAATTCAAATTTGTGATAGCCTTCTAGAAATAGCAGAAAATGATACTTTTAACATAGAAGCTAGGCATAAAGCAAGTTCTATGCTATTAAGTATCCAATCTTTTAAATTTATTTGCAGTATAATAATTTGGTATGATGTTTTATTCCAGATTGGCATTGTAAGCAAAATGATGCAAATTGTAACGACTGATATTAAAGTGTGCCAAAATTATTTAAAGAATCTAGTGGATTATTTAAAAAATTATAGAGGTGATAATGTTTTCGAGGAAAAACTTGCTCAAGCTGGAGAACTAGCAGCCGCTCATGAGATAGAGCAAGGTTTTCCTCCATTAAATACTGTTAGACGAAAGTATAAACCAAAAATGATCGATTATGAACAGAGAGATGAGACACCTCAAGATCCAAAAACAGCGTTTAAAATAAATTTATTTTTAAAAATAATTGATCATACACTAAGTTCTTTAAATAGTAGATTTGAAATGATATCTGATTACAACAACGTTTTTGGTTTTTTAGTGATATTTTTAAATTAAATGACGAGGATCTTTTAAAATGATGTCGTGCTCTACAGCAAAAGCTAACTGATCAGAAAAAGGAGGAGGCTGACGTAGAAGAAAATTATTTATTTAATGGGATGAAAGCCCTAAGATTGTTTTCATTACCTGAAGCGTCAAATCCCCTCGACATTTAACAATATATATTTGAAAACAATCTAACTGCATCTCTACCAAATATTACCATTTCGTTAAGAATCCTGCTTACTTTACCTGTATCTGTAGCTTCTAGTGAGAGATCCTTCTCAAAATTAAAAATAATTAAAAATTATTTGAGGTCTACTATGTCACAAGAAAGATTATCGGGTTTGGCAATCTTAGCTATAGAGCAAGAGATCCTCGATAAAATTGTTTTTGACAATATTATAAAAGAATTTGCAGCAGCCAAATCCAGAAAAAAACCTATTTAATTTTTGGATAATTGAATGTTTTATTTGTTTACTGTTTGATTTGTTTTTTCGTTTGTAAGAATAAAGTTGTTATTTTTGAAAATATTATTTATATAAGTACTACATATATTCAAAGGGCGCCAAAATATTTCCGGCACGCGGGCGGCGATAACCCTTGCGGGGCCATGTTTACTACTTCCTTCTCATGTAATTTCCAGAAAAGTTTGTTGTTCAGGGTCAAGCCTAGATATTTGACTTCATTTTTCCATTCTATATCTATCCCATCTAATTTAACGGTTTTTCTTGAAAAGGCTACTAGTGTTGTTTTCGTGGGGTTTATAGTCCCACCTCACGGTATCATCTTTTGGTGCGTTCTAGTCCTCTTTGGACTATATCACAGAGGATATTTCCAAATTTGCCTCTAGCAAATATGACTATGTCGTCGGCATGACAGGGTATGCCGAGGTCAGTCAATCTGCATAGAAGTTCGGCTACCGTTAGGCTATAGCCTAGCTAGCCTATTTAAAAATCCGTCAGTCGAAACAGGACTTCTGGCAAATATAGTAATTTCTAAACGAATAGTGTATATTTATGCACAGTTTTCTGAAGGGAAGAGAAAATAAAATTTATTCAGTACTACTGCATGTCCTTGAAATTTAAAAGAATATATAGGTATACTAAGTGGACTCAAATAATAGGTATATGTGAATATTATAAAAATTAGAAAATGTCGAGCTCCACACACTTATACGCATCGTATACCTATTATGTAGGTATATAATCGTCAATTTATCTAAATTATACCCATTTTATTATGTTGGAAAAGTAAAATTATAGGTACTTAACCAATTAAAAAATTTTCTTTTTCCATTGTACAATCTAGTGACCTAGAGGTTCATCAACAAACGTTTACGCACTATTAATTTTACTTATGTACTTACAAGGCAACTTTGCAATTCTTTATTCTTTTTTTATTACCTACGTAAGTATAGTCAATAGTCGACTAGGTATTCATTGATGTTCTGACCTAAATTGGGTTCAAAAAAAGAAAGAAATTATCGTGCTTAAACAAAAGTACCAATATTATGTAGAGATGATGTTTACGTCATATTTTCTAATCAAAAACACTAAAAATTTTCGTCAAAACAAGCTACCACTTAATTTCGTCACCAGGAATCATTCACGTGGTGGCCCCTGTAACAAAATGTGAAATAATACATAAAATAATACTCCTTGTCCAAATCTATGCCTCTGTGCCAATTTTGATAAGAATTCATAAATATACAGTGACATTATCAGAAAAAAGGAAAAAAAATCAACTTTATTCAACTTATTCCACAGCAATATCTGTATTTGTAACGTGTGGAAGGTGGGTTACCCCCACGGTACTTGGGCATTGTTAGGCCCATTGTGCATCCTCCTAAGATGATAGGCACCTCCTAGCTCGTGAGCCACCCTACAGATTTAATGTAGTTGACAACGTCGCCAAGAGGTGCTTCTCTTATATCTGCCGGTGTTAGCCGATACTCGCAGAACTCAAATATTCTAATAAATGAGAGCGTCGAGCAATCGTAAAGGATATGCTCGATGGTCTCATCTTCTTGTTCGCACCGTCTGCAAAGTGTGGATTCTGACAGCCCCATGATATGGAGATGCTTTCGTACTTGGCAATGACCAGTCAGAATGCCTATGACTAGGCGCAGATTCTGTCTAGTCATAGTATTTGTTTGCTGCAGTATTGTCAGGATAACTTAAGAGCTCCCTGGCAATTCTGCAGTTTCTTGTTTCATCCCATCTTTCCTTGAATTTCACAAAGGAATGTTCTTTAATTAGGTCTGTCACTACCGATTTTGTCAGGCCAATAGAAGGGCCTTCCACAGCAATACTTTATGAAGGTATTTTGGTCCAAATAACCTGCTCTTAGCCTATTTTTCAATAGTTATAATTACTCTGTATAAGATCGACAATAAAGTATTTAAACGATTTATCATATTCACAATTATCAATATGAAAGGACTGTCACTTGTCAAGCTTTAGAAAATAAAAATGTAAACTAATCAAATTTTGATTCACGCTATGGATTAAAAAAATGGTGATGTAAGTATGTCTTTTAAAAATACTCTCTCTATTTCGGATCTGTAGCGTAGGTGTTTAACGCGCTCGAAATCATTTGTGGTAAGAGACACACTGACTTCGAATCCTGCTGAATTTATTTGCATGGTTCTCTATAAGATTTGATGGATGCCGTATTAGAAGAATTTTAATTTCTGTTGATATGACATCCAGATTATAAAAATGGCTATGCGTTACCGTTTTGATGATGGTGCGTGGGGTTTTCCTGTAAGTTAAATGGAACCATCAATCATCTTTAAGTCGCTCCGGAGAGCCACGGCAAATAATAATAATAACCGTCCCTTCCCCGGACAAGCTCAGGTAAAAGCTAAAAATCATTCATTCGTAAGGGGTGAATTAGGGAGAGTATTTAGAAGGACCTATGCTCACCTTCTCCAAGAGGCTTTGAGAGAAGTGGAGGTCCATACACTAAACAATAACAATGCTTTGGAAAAGTACTCGAACACTATCCAAAGCGCAATAAACAATGCCTATAAGAAATTTTGCCCCTTGAGGCTGGTCCAACTCGATCAGACGACTACCGCCATGGTGGTGTCACGAGTTGGATCACCTCAGGAAGATGACTAGGAAATCTTTTAATAAGGCAAGAATCACAAAATTCTAAGAGGACTGAGATACTTACAAAACTCACCTCAAAAAATACAAAACAATCTTTAGACAGAAACAGAGGAGATGCATGGAAATCCTACTGCGAAGAAATCGAAGATTTCCCGTGAGCAGCCAGGCTTCAAAAAGCTCTCTCAAGAGTTCTACACCGCAGTATTAGTGCGCTTATCAAAGAAGATGACATGAAAACTGCTAACCTCGAAGATAGCATCTCTTTTCTTTCTAATAAGGTAATTATGCTAACTGGTTCTAATAGATTATTCCAGGGCGTTTGACATGCTAAACCATCAAATTTTGATGTCAGTTATGCATTACCTTGGTTTTAGTGAATCAGCATGTTCTCTTCTTTGTTTTTATTTAACTAACCGTAGTCAGTGTGTTAAGTTGAACAACGATATTTCTAATTCTATAAATATTATGCAAGTAGTACCACGAAGAAGCATTTTAGGACCCCTTTTATTTTCTTTATACACGCCAAATTTTCCTTCAGCATTAAAATTTTGTAAATATCACAGGTATGCTGATGACACGCAAATATACCATCATTTTAAAATAGAAAATATGTTATAAGCGCAAAATCAAATTAATCAAGATTTAAAATCAGTTGTTACATATTCTAATGATCATCTTCTTACTATCAATAGAAAAAAATCATGCGTAATAGTCTTTGGCAATGAGCAACAGAAAGCGAAAGCTATAATTCATTTCAAAATGAAATTAGATGAAAATACTTTACAATTTAGTGTAGTTTTCTTCGATTCCAAATTGAGGTTTAAAAAACATGTATGTGAGAAAATAAAAAGAGCATACTCTTCCTTAAAAATAATATATCAACATAGACATAGTTTACCTTATTCTATTAAAATATCACTATGTGACTCTCTAGTTTTCTCACACTTTAACCATGCGGATGTAGTCTTCTCACGATGTATTGACAGCAATGATTTGGGTCGAATACAAAAAGTACAAAGTTCCTGTGTGCGTATATGATCTTCGGTATCAAGAGGCCGCATTCTATATTTTACAAATTAAAGGAAATAGGATGGTTAAGCATGTATAATCGAAGGATTGTGCACTCACTCTGTCTATTTCACAAAATTTTAAAATTTAAAACCCCTTCATATCTTTATGAGAAAATCACCTACAGAACAGATGATCACAATCTTCAACTTAGAACTAAAAATACACTTAATATACCTAAACACTATAAGGAAATGTACAAAAGATCGTTTTCGTATCAAATATCTTATTTCGGCCACCTATTTGGTGAAACTGATGTTGCCCCTTCTATTAAATAATTTAAAAAGAAATATAAAAAAAGATTATTTAATAAACAACACTAAAAGATGTTCATCTTACTGGTTTAACTCCATCTTTTCCTGTATTCCTTTCTGGCGAAAATGTTATACGTTTTTCTTTTGTTTTCGGAAATATCTTCATCAAATTCTGACATTACTAATTCAAAGTAGAAAAAAAAACTGCTTCGAGCCACGATCCCCACCTTGTAATTACTGGTTTAGGTGGCAAAGGAACCCTTAAGAAATTTTTTTTGTATAAATTTATAAAATCATTCACCATCGGGAATAGATTTATTATTTCTTCTGCAATTTGATTTATCCCGTGGACAATACAAGTGCAATGAATTAAATTGAGATAAAAAAATATTTAAAATACCAGCAGCTTTTAACATAGATGCCGCAGCATCTGAAAGCATTAGAACCGAGATTAGAACTATTTTATTGACTATAGCATTGGTAAGAAGAGGTTTATTAAACTATCTTGCATAAATCTACTTATAGTTAAAATGTTTCTTTTTTCTTGGAAAATTTTCGTTCAAATCCAATCATCAAATTTATATATCTGCCGTATACACGTGTCGTTTCATCCACGATAATATACAAGAAATTGCCTTATAACTGTTACTACATTCCACATAGCATTTATCCGTAGTTTGTTTTCTCAACATACTCTTCTCCGGTAAAGATTGATTAAAATGTTTTTCAAAAAATAACTTACAACTAGAATATAGAGGAATGTTGGATGCAATCATCGGGCATAAATCAAATTTAAATGCTTAAACTATCCCACAGAGATGTTTGATCTAACTTAGTGTAGTTCCACAATGCTGGTCAATAAAATACTTTTTAGTGCTGAAATCTGAGAATTTAAACAAATAACAATAATTAGATTTTTAATACCACTCTGGAATTTAGTTATGGGGTGGGTGAGAGATATAAAATTAAAACTTACTGATTTGCCGCACGGTTTACAAAATGCTCCATCTTCTTCTAGAGGAAGTTCTGGATATTTTTAAAATGTGTGTTCTTTACTTTTCGTCATACGCAAGCAAAAACTAAACTCTGATAGGTACAGTAACCGTCTGTAGAATATTGATATTTGTTTATTATAAAAGGGCAAAAGGTTAGAGATTTCTTAATTAGGCATTCCAACGACCTGTCAAACAATAGGTGCCAGTGGGAAATTCTTGTATATTTAAGGGGGTAGCGACATAGTCTTGCAACTTGGACGCTATTTTTAATCGAAGTAGTACTCGCCAAGCCTGCCAATTTATGAAGAAATGTATAGATGGATTTTTTAAATATTATTTTTATTGTGTTTGACATAAAATATTTAAATGCAATCCATTATTCATGATTTTACGTAAAGTAGATAGAATACACCATATGTCGCCACCCTTAGATATACCAAACCTGCCCACTGGTAATTCATTTGTTTGGAATGCCTAATAGTTATGCCTCAAGCCTCGAACAGGTAAATTTTCCTGGAAACCATTAACAAACAAACCATTGTTACTCTATTATTGACACAAAATTTTATTTTAGAAATGTCTAGTAATATGAATAATATCATGAGTAGGTAGCATACAATTTCTAAAAAAAACACAAAAATGCAAAATGTGCAAAAAAACACCTAGAATAAGCCAAATTGGCAAAAATGACAATTTGCCTGTAATCCCAGATTTATATATGACCAATGTTTAACGGTCCCTGTATACACCTAGAACCAGGAGCGCATGGGATCCCTCTGACAAGCGCGCGGGAAGTCATTAAAACGGCGCCGCACCGGTCCAGTCAAAAGTATGATTTTTTCTTTATCAACAACAAACTAGGTATGTTACAATAAGTCAAATTGCTAAAAAAAAGTGTAGGACGGGCGCACCGAAATCTCCAGGTTTCCCCGGGGGGCTCATCCACCAAATCTCCCGGTTTCCCGGTGGGCTCATCCACCCCTGCCTAGAAAATCTTTAGGTGTAACTAATTATATATAGAACTAACATTAATAAGAACACCTATTTGTTTTACCGAAAACAGAAAACAATTTTAATATAATATTATTTTAAATATCAGTATTTTTCGATTTAATGAAGGCCAATAAAGTTCGAACCTAAATCTTTTAAAAAAAGATAATGAATAATTCGGCATAATAATAAATAAAAGATAGGAAGTCAAGTGAAGTGGGTGTATTGACCTATATTTGGAATGTTTTGATTTAATATTTTAATTTCAAATTAAATTTGAAACTGCAGCGTCATCTACTAATAAGTAACAGAAGTTTACGTAAAGTAGATAACGAAAACTACAAAAAGTAGTATTCTTCTTTATTTCTGTTTTTTTATACTGCAACCAGTATTACAGTGAGGTGTTATAAGTGTTGCATAACGAAGTGCACCTCTGTATTCGTTCATTCCAATATATGATCGAATACCTCTGTATACTTATTTTTTAAATAATTTATTATCTTATACAATTGTGAAATTCAATTATATTTATATTATTTTAGATTTTTAGTAGCTAATAGATAGTAAACTGGTAGGTTATTCACAAAGTGATAGTAATTAACAAAGAACATTAAAGAATAATAAGCAGGCCCGGTCTGGCCCGGATGGCTACCTGAAGATCACCAGAGTCCCCGTACAAAGGGGACACAGAAACCCAGAGAGAAAAACTAAGTAATGAAAGAAGGTATTTTACTTGAATTTAATGCCATGTCATTATTAGTTTACTAGTACAACGACAACTAATAAATAATAGAGTAATGGCCAGATTTCAATTTTCCTCACATTTTAAGGAAAATCAAGAGTGTAATTTGAGTGGGTTAATTTCAGTCTCGACTAATTCTGCTTCTAACAGCATAAATGAGAGGTTTGTCCCCAGCAAGAGTTTCTTTGGCGCCTCAAGAGTTAATATCGGGGAAGAAGGTTAATAGTGTTAATACTCAGTCAATGAGAACTAATGTATGGCCAAATTTCTCCTGTTATACCCCCACCCTCAAATTTACCAACGATAGTAAGGTGGAGGTTAGATACTTTAATATTTATTTGTGCATTGATATCTATATAATATTTATTAGGAAAATGGGACGCAGGACAATAGTTATTTAAAAACTTACCTTATAATAAAAGCTGCGGATTCAAAGTATTTGCGAGGTCAAATTAAATTAACATTTTGAATCCTACTTGACTAATGTAAGAGATTAATTGATGGTTGAAGTAAATTGTCCATACCTTAGAATATAAAGTGTCTATAGCATATCAAAGGCAAGTAGAAGATGCGATCAAATTGAAAAATAAAAAAATCGTTCAAGTATTTTACCCAGAACTTCCCTCGATATTTTATATGAATTGTAAAAATTCGTAAGCACTTAAATTTTAACAATTTAAAATTAAAACCATCAAACCAAAAACCCTTTTTCACATTCCTCTTTCCATGATTTTCCTTTTGATCCCACCCGAAGTCTCACTTCGCGTCCGATCAGTGTTTTCGTAACGTTTACCGTTATTGAACGATAATGATTGGCTGCTTTTAAAATGGTTCAGTTACACAAACCAAAAGGACGCTTTTTATTATTTTCATTTAAGGGGGACCTTTTTTGATTAAATACCATTTCTTTTAATGCTATTTTGAATTTTTAAAAACTCATTTGGGATCTGTTATACTTGATTTCTAAAATATTCAGATACCAATTTTAGTTAAAATTTTGATAAACCCAGCTTTAGATATTTCCTACTTATTTCGAGTTTATTTGATTTATGCTTAATTAAATATATCAAAATCTATTATTAATAAAATCGACCGTATCTTCCTATTTTTGCAACACATTTTATGACACAATTTTAAAAACTCATGCAAATAATTGTATGTAACGCGCTTTTATTTCACTATACTTTATATTGAAGAGTATTGCTATGTGGAAAACCGTAAGAGTTACAAAGTCGGTTAAATGGGAAAAAAGTTGTACTATTGCAAGACTAATTTAGTGATGTTTTAAAACCAAGAACATCAGGACCGGTTTCCAAGATATTTAAGGAAAACCAAATGACTCTATTTTCGATTGTATTGCTTTTATTTTACAAATTAGAAAAAAATATTAGATTTTTTATTTGGTATTAAGTAGCGCTTAATTTACCGTAGATAGATTTTTTATACACTTTTCGTTTCTGGAGGGCCATCATCAAGTATATTTTTTTGAATATGGACCTGTATTTTTTATTCTATTTTAAAAAAGTACTTTTAATTCTTAATTCAACCATGTAATACACATCAGAAGTTTAGGACGTTTTGATACTTTTTATTATTGCTATTGCAAGGTCACTATAAATTTTACTGTTTTAATACAGACCTGTATTTTTTATTATGCTTTTTTACTTAGATTATTGCCAAAACTACACTCCTAAAATTATTTTTAAATTTATCGCCGTTTCATTACATTTGCTTCTTTTACCAAAAATTTAATAGCAATCGTACCTGAGCCATACCTGTTATGTTAAAGAAGGCTGGCGGTTAATGAGGAGTAATTTTTTTCCATTTAACTTACCCTAGTTCATCAAGGTAGTTTTGTCTGTCCAAAGAATATTATTGTAGACTGGTCTATCAGTATTTAGGCGGGTAACAAATAAAACAAATGTTCTAGAGTGATCTAATAATATTTACACAAACAAACAAATTTACAAAAATTTCTCAAAATGGGCTCCATTATTTTCAGCACAAAGTCGTGTTCTTTTACATATGTGTTTCGCTGCCCTGGCAATCATATGTGTATTAATTTCGATGAATGCTTGATTAACTTTTTCTCGTAATTCAATGATATTTTCAGATTTATTATTGTACACAAAATTTTTTTAGGTATCTCCAAACAAAATAATCCATTGGATTTAAGCAAGGCGAGCATGGTGGCAATCTTATAGGGCCTTTCGTTTCAATCCATTTCCTTCCAAATTGCTGATTTAAATAATTTTTTACGCTGTTGGCATTATGGGTTCCACAACCATCTTGCATGAACCACATTTTTCTTCGAAGCAGTAATGACATTTCGTCTAATATTTCTTGTAATAAATTGATATAATTTTGAGCATTTAAATTTCCTTCTATAAATTTGGGTCCAATAAGAACGTCACCAATTATGCCACACCATAAATTTAATGAAAATCGTACCAGATGCCGTACCTGCTGTGTTAAATGAGGGTTGGTGTTTGAGTAGTAGTGCTTTATGTTTTCTGTTGAATATTTCACAATTTGTAAATGTAGTTTCATCTGTCCATAGAATATTTTTGTAGAATGATCTTTTATTATTCAGTTTTCGTCGAAACCACTTACAGAAAGTTAACCTACGGACAGGATCTTCTCTGTGTAATTTTTGTACTGTGTGATATTTGTAATCGTGATATTTATATTTTTTTAATATTTTTTTGACGTCCGCTTTCCATATCCCGCATTGTGTTGCAATGTCCTTCGTTGAATATTCGGGATTTACATTTACTAATGCCAATACATTTATATCGTTTACAGTTTCTCTTCTGTTATGTTTTTTATTTAATTTAAAAACACTACCAGTTTCATTTAAATTTTTAGATACAGGGTAAATAGTATTTCTTGTTCGGTGATCTCGAGTAGAGTCCCGACTTCTCTAGGCCCCTTTGAATGATGTCCGAGTATAGTCCCGGAGATGGTTGAGTAGATTCCGAAGGTACCTGAATTATTTTATTTTTTTTAGTTTATTTTTTAGGGAACATGGTAATAAAGTAAACCAAATTGATAAAAAAATGTATTTATTAATCATTCACAGTGCTATAAATATTTTTAAACCTAAAATAAGGGTAATTTATTTTATATTTACATAAACTACAAAATTAGGTTTTCTACATTTTAAATTGATTTGTAACTACCTTAATAAATTCCAAGTTTGTTATATCATGATTTTTTAATTGCCATATCTTGTCATCTAAAAATTGTTTGTTTTCTATAGTTTTTGCAGAGTATATTTTCTTTTCATTTTGTTGCGCTGTCCTTATCTTTATGTAGGTATCACTTTGAAAATCTATTAAAACCGAAATAAATTGAAAAATATGAGGATGTGCATGGTAAAATGCAGAATTAAACCGTGAATGAAAACTTTCGCAGGCATTTGTAGTTCTCTTAATACTACTTGTATTTTCAGCCCATATGTATGGAAATTTGGACGATTCTGTTATGTAAGTATCTACAAGATAATCTGCGAATGATGTAAGTTTGGAATTGCTGGGTTGAGAAGAAATTAAATCAATAGCAAAACAGTCTCCAACATCTATTGAATTAAGAAACGGCAAACCAAAACAGTTTCTCAAAAACTTCTGAATCCTTATCCTTGTATGCAGTAGTAAGGCCAAGTTGTTGTATTTTTCGCCACCTAAAAAGTGCATGTTGCATTTAGTAAACTGACAGCATTGAAATATATATTTTTTAAAGAAAAATTACGTCAATAAGTTTTGGACAATCAAATTTTATTAAACTTTTTTCCTAATAATATTTTAAATCTCTAATACTTAATTATAAGGACATTCTATTTTTAAAATTTAATTTCCTTAAAATCAATAAGTATTAGAGATACAAAACCTAGCAAAACATTATTGAACTAACCCTAGTCATTGAAATATTTATCAATAACTTACCATGATTGTCCCAAATGAAATCTACATCCAACAATATTTGTCTGCGCCCAAGTTTCTAGCACACTTTGGTGGATTGCCTCTTCAAAATCTGCCACTACAGTCGTTGGTCCCAATATTTTACCAATCTTTTGACATTCTTCTATTGCATACATTAATGCCAACATATAACTTTTCTTTTGCTTATTTGGAAGTATGAAAAAGACTAGAGGTACATAATAGTCACCTGCTAATCCGTGAAAGGAGAACATTTGAAGGAAAAATTTGGTGCAGCAATTGAATGTCCCATCCACATATATGGATTTCAAAGTGCACAAGAACTCTAAATTCTTTTTTGATGAGAACATAATTATATTGTTTTCTGTGTCGTTTACCAGAAGAAAAGTTTCGCCCCGATTTGTCATAACAGGATAGGAATTGAGAACATTGTGAACTTCTTGTTGATTAGTTGGAAGTTTTGGTACAAAGCTCCTTCGAGAGTTGTATATGTTGTTTCTAATACATTTGACATCGCAATTAGTCAATGTTTCGACATCTCCTTTCCTTAGTTCTCGGTGAATTAATTTTAAAGGTCTCTCACTTAAATCTTCTGAGGCTTTTCTTTTTAGGGAATTGCTCACTTCATTCCTATTAAGAATTTTTTCATCAAGTGGTGGGTGGTTATGGTTGTCGACAACTTCTATTATGTTTGGTTTTCACTCTGTCTTCAAATAGGCCGTACACTTTTTATTTCCACTTACAGAACACACCCAACGTTTAATACCACCAGATAGTTCTTTGTGAAAACGATATTTATATCTATCTAACACTAGAAGCTCCTTTCCTTTCTCGCTAAGTATAAACTATAATGCACTCATGATTTAATCTTGTCGGTTAGTAAACTAAACTAAAACTGTAATAAACAAAAGATCTAATTGAATATTTTTATTTTATGCATGTTTTTGGGCATGTAGAAAGGGAACAATCAACTTGTAATTGTCATGATCATAAACAATTAATAAATAATTATTGAAACATTAATAATAGATAATACTAAATATTCAAATTCAAAATATAGGTAGTTAATCCTTTAATGACTTAATCTGACCCTGGACTCTACTCAACCATCTAAATTTTGGACCGTCATTATAGCAGGTATAAACGGGACTCTACTCCGGTCTGCCCTTCTTGTTGGATGATTCCTATCTGGATATAAATTGGCGTATGCCTGAACTATTACATCAACATTTCTGTTGTTTAATAAAAATATCGTATATACCTTTTTTTTCTTATGCAGAGTTACGGACCATGACGAGAAATTTATTAATTAAATAAATTTTGTAAGTCAAAACACTTTAAAGAAAACACTGCCAAAAACTTAAACTGACATTTGTAAAATTTAATAGGAATTTGTGTTCAAGACCTACTGGATGCAAATATTCAAAAAAATAGAAAACATTTTGAACAATTTTTGTAAAATTGCTTATCGTTCCTTTATGTTTCTATTTTATACTATGGTTTTTTCGTTATTTATTTAAATATTTATAGATTATAAAATCATTTTACAGTAATTCTTCAAGTTTTACTTTTTTAATCGTCTCAATAAAAATAGATCACTCTAGATTAATAATACCTACATCCTCTATGGAAAGATGAAACTACCTTGACAAATTCTGGATTGTTAAATAGAAAAAATACTCCTCATTAACCGCCATCCTTCTTTAACAAAACAGGTATGGCTCAGGTACGATTCCTATTATTTTTTTTTTTTGGTAAAGGAAGCAGATGTAACGAAACTGTGATTAATTTAAATAGTTATTTATGCAACAAGTGTGTAAAGTTACCCTTTTTTGACGAATGTGAATGTTGACAATCACATGAGTCAAAAAAGGGACTTTACACACGAGTGGCATACAATATTTTTTGTACTACCGTACACATAATCCACTAATATTAGAAATATAAAAGTTACTTTTTTTCACTAGTGAAAAAAAGTACTTTACTTAACGCACTAGTGAAAAAAAGTAAAATGTGCCAAAAATTGTACACAGCAACAAAAATAAATTTATTGGAACTTTACAAATTTATAATTCTTACAGAACAAAATGACTAACAAATGAAGAAATATTTAAAAAAATAGGTTTTTATGGTTCTTATGAATATTAATATTGAATGTGCAATTATTGCAATTACCAAAACTTAAGGTTTTGGCCTTTTCCAGCACAGAGTTTGAAAAATGTTGTGATATTACTTCTGTAACCCTATTTTGAGCTTCGAGTGGTATGGATTTGGCCTTTTCAAGTAAAGAGGTTGAAATATTTTGTGTAACTCTAGTTTCACTGTCGAGTGGTTCCACTAATTCTTCATTAGAGTTGTCAACGGTAAAATTGTAGCTTTGTTTGGAAGTGGATGGCATACTGTCATCCATCAAAATTTTATTAGAAATTTTGTTTTTTTTGTGTTATTGTGCTGTCTACGTAGCCTTCTGCAACAGCAGATGATTTCCATCCTCCATGTTTTTTGACCGTTAGAAGGTCTCCTCCAGAATTTGCCAGCATAGTGGCTAAAGACCTCCTAAAGCAGTGTCCTGTAAAAGCCGTTGGATTGGGCAAGTTTAGATATGTTGCTATAACACTTGGCATTTTACCAAAAGTATTTATCCTTACAGGCTGTTTAGAATATTTTCCATTTGCGAATTTTAAAAAAAAATCTGTTACAATTTGTATTTGATGGTCTTAATGAGGTATATTTTTTTATGAAAGATAAATAATCAACTGCAGAATTATTTGGATTTAAAATCGTAAAAATGCGTTCTATTCCATTTTTGTTTTCTGATACTTTGACAATATACACTGTTTGTTTATCTTCCACATCGTTAATTGTCATTTTACATAATTCTTCCCGGCGACAAGCTCCCGCAATTTCAATTATAAAAGCTACCTAAAAAATAACATATTGTAATGTTACAAATAATTTATTAAACATTAGGAAATATCTTGACGTTGCGCATGTAAAACTCCAAATAAATGCTATTGTAAAAAATATAAAAGTTTTAGGTATAATGTGCTGCCTAACAACCCCGGTGGCCTGTTAGGACAGCAACTGATTTTGCTAGGCAACACACCATACGAACACACATCTCGTTGCAAAACTTTACAGAATATTTTAATTTTAAACTGAGCATTCAAGCATTTACTGAGGCATTTACTTACTTTGATCATTAAAAACTTGGAATCTGGAGTTTTCAACAGAAAATTAATTAGATCTTCTCGTTCAAAAATTTTGGATTTTTTTGGTTTATAACCTTTATTTTTTTGTTTGAGAAACGCTATTAACTTGTTGAATTTCGAAATATCAACGTTGTTTTTATATTTTAAGGTGCTTTTAAGCATAGAATAAATCGACCATAGGGTAGAAGCTTTGCAATTCTTCAATTCAACAGAGAAATACGCTAAAATAACGTTTTCCAAATATTTTGTCACCTTATTCTTCCTACACCATTCTATAAATGCATTGTATTTTTGCTGCTAAATATACCTATGCAGATTTTTCTGGCAATAAATTTTCAGTGGCCTTTTGTGCACTGCATAAGATATCTGGGGGAGTATTATCAAATTCGCTATCGCTAGATAAATTTGAATCCATATCGATTATGACAGATATAATAAACTGCAAATAAAATTTGAATTTAAGTAAACAAACATTAAAAGTAAAACTTTTTACCTTTTCAAACTTGATTGAGTTTAAAAAAATGTTAAATTGGCTTTAGAATCTAATCTTGAACTTAAGTATACTTTTGTCGTGTTCTGTTATAAGGTAGGTACTAATTAAAAGTTTAGAGATTGACAGTTGATAATTTGTTGGACACTAAATAGATATAAGCAAAAATAATTTATTTATTTGTCTTAGAAGGAGATAGCAAAAAATGTTAATATAAAATAAAACGTTATATTTTGTATATGTACAAATTTTGTAAAATTTTACTTTTTTTAACTAGTGGGTAAAGAGTTTTACTTTACGCACTAGTGAAAAAAAGTACAACTTTACACACTTCGTGGAGTCCGTAAAGTACGTACTTTACGCACAGTAGTAGAAAAAATAATTTCATGAGTAAGCACAATAAAAAATACAGGTCTGTATTAAAACAATAAAATTTATAGTGACCTTGCAATAGCAATAATAAAAAGTATCAAAACGTCCTAAACTAATAATGTGTATTACACGGTTGAATTTATGATTAAATGTACTTTTATAAAATAGAATAAAAAACAATTCCGTATACAAAAAAATATACTTGATGGTGGCCCTCCAGAAACGAAATGTTGTATAAAAAATCTGTCTACGGTAAATTAAGCGCTACTTAATACCAAATAAAAAATCTAATTACATTTTTTTCCAATTTGTAAAATAAAGGCAATACAATCGAACATCAAAAATAGAGTCATTGGGCTTTCCTTAAATATCTTGAAAACCGGTCCTGATGTTCTCGGTTTTAAAACATCACTTATTCTTGCAAAAAACAACTTTTTTCCCATTTAACTGACTTTTAACTCTTACGGTTTTCGAGATAGCAATACTGTTCAATATAAAAAGCAGCCACCCTATATATTATAACGATTAAACAGATTGCTTTTAATTTTTCTAACTTAACGTTTGCTTTAGATATACTGAAATTTTACCTTATTTGATTTTCGCTCTAGTGCGTATTAGAGCATTCCAAAGAGTTATCAGACAAGTGTTTTTTGTAAGGGTCAGGTGTTCTTTTTAGTTCAGTGAAAATCCCTGAACTGAAAAGACAACGCGAGAAGATATAATTTTTAATTTAATTAACTAGAATAACAAATGAAGAGTGCAACGCAAAAACGATGAAGGTCATTACAAGTGTAAATTAAAAATTAAAAAAAACCGACTTCAAAAACGTGCAGATGCCATCACCACATCTTAACCAAATTTATATGGGATCACCCCTGAGGTACCCCCTTACTAACAATAAAAGAATCATCAAGCAGTGTTATTAATTTACATATAAGGCATAAAAAGAGAAAATTGTTTGCAATTTTTGTTGATTTTAAAAGAGCTTTCGACTCAGTTGATCATGTGGATTTGTGGAACAAATTATTTCATGTAGGAGTGTCATCAAAAATTCTCCGTGTAATAAAAATGCTTTATTCGCACTCTACGGTACAAATAAAGGGATCTGATGGGCTATCCAAATTGTTTGAAGTGACAACGGGCGTCCTACAGGGAGAACCTCTAAGTCCCTTATTATTTGCACTGTTTATAGCTGACTTTGATACCTTTTTTTATGAGAACGGTGCTCAAGGTATAAATATTGATGACAAAAATGATGTTTTGTCGCTAATATATGCTGACGACCTTGTCATTTTAGCACACTCTGAGATTGATGTTGTTAAAAAGTTAAAAATTTTAGAAAAATATACTGTTGCTAATAAATTAAATGTTAATTTACAGAAAACAAAAATAATGCAATTTTCTAAGGGAAGTTTCAGGACGCCTAACTTTAATTTTTACTTTAACAACCAACTTATTTCTATAACTAATAAATATACATATCTAGGAATAGTATTTACTTCATCAGGTCTTTTTAATGAAATGGCTCATTTTACTGCCAACAAAGGTAAACAGGCTATAGGTTCTCTCCTTCCGATAATGTCGAAAGCTAAAATTAATACTTGGCATCCTAGAATCAAATTATTTGAGTCACTTGCCCTTAGTGTTATGTTTAATTGTATTTCTGTTTGGGGCCTAAGATACTTAGATGTATTGGAAAGAGTCCAGTTATATTTCCTTAAAAGAGTTCTTTTAGTTCCCATCACTACTCCTGATGCTATAATCCGTTTAGAGACTGGAAGAGTAAAGTTTGCATTTAATATTTTTAAAATGTCCCTTAATCGGATACAAAAAATAATGACAATGGATAATCATCGATATCCAAAGCTTTGTTTTAAACAACAATTGCGTTTGATCAACTCTACAGATATAAAGTATAACTGGATAATACAGTTGAAAAAGTTCTTTGTTGATATTGAGTGTGTTCATAAATGGAACAATTTAAACCATCCTTCTTTTAGTTCATATAGAAAAGAATTGTTTTCCAAGTATTTTACACATTTACATGATTCAGATGTTAGTATAGCGTCTCGCTATCCTTTTATGTATTTATATAATTATGTTCCTACATCTTGTGAACCAAGTACATACTTACTCTTTAAATTACCAATCCAGGTTACCCGTACTCTTGCTCAATTGCGTATGTCCAACCATTTTAGGATTAAATTTACATTAAATGGTATTAGTTATGTTATTGACCCCGAACTAGATTGTACTGTGTGTAATACACATGAAAAAGAAACAATTTTTCACATACTTTTTGATTGCCCTATTTACTCAACAATGAAGCAAAATATCGCTTGCCTTGAAAATGTAAATTCATTGCTGCATACTTTACAAAATATAACAATTTTTGAAGCTAGGAAAATTGCTGAATATATTTGGAATATATTAAAATTGCGCTCTTTTGTACTGGAAGAATAATGTTGTTTTTATGTTTTAAGATCTAATTTTTTTATATCTGTACTCATTGCTGTAACTCAGGTTTAGAAGCAATAAATATTATTATTAAAAAAAAAAAACAATAAAAGAATCATATAAATCGGACAAGGTGGTAAAGCATTATCGCTAAACATACATAAAAAATGAAGAGTTTGAGGATTTTCTCATGGACCCAATTTTTAGATTTTAACCAAATTTATACGGGACCACCCCTGAAGTACCCCCTTTCTAAAAAGAAAAGAATCATTGAAATCGGACACCGTGTTAAAGAATAATCGCTGAACATACATAAAAAAAAAAATATCGCGACGAATTGATAACCTCCTCCTTTTTTGAAGTCGGTTAAAAAGTAAATTAAATTTTAAGTTTCAAAACTAAAATGATACTTAGAGCGTTTCTTTTACCTAAGCTTAGAGCAGAACTATTAAGGATAATGAGTTAGTAGCCATTTTGTGCAATATTTATTGGATAATATTATGTGAAAAACGTTATCTTTTTTCTGGTTCTTCTTCGCACACTGAACTTAATAGTTTTTGCTCGTGACATTCATCGTTTTTTGTTTCCGAAATAACTCGGTGATTATAAACTTTAGGCTATACTACAGAGTCTCGTATATTAAAAGCATTTTCAGAAAAAAAGTGATATGGGTCATTCTACAAAAAGGGGACAATTCATGTCCACTTGATTTTTTCAATAAAAATGGAATATTACTTGTTTTATAACCAGTGTAATCAAGACATATAAAACTGTTATATATCTACCTTAAGTAAAAATACTATAAAATTTAATATTAGTAGTTTTTTTGTAATGTTTTAACATCAAATGTCAACACCATAGTGTGTCCAACTACCTATTTTTTATTTCTTATTAAATATTTCCACACAACAGATAGTCCAAACACACGCTTAAAACTGTAAACGTAAAAAAATATTGTTCAATTATCGTAATCATGAATGTCCAGTGCGAACTTTTGTTTATTTCTCTATTTTTTTAACCCTTAAAAATGTCCTACAAGTTTCGCATCAACACCGTTCTCAATCATGACGTCGCAAAATATAGTAAAGTAGAGGGAGAAACATACATACATACGATTAGACTGCAGATTGTATCCTTTATGTCTATTTTTTATTTACTGAATATTCTGTTAACTCAAATTATGATTAATTGGATGAAGGTGAAAAAAATGTTTTTCTCTTTCAGAGTTACCACTAGGTTTGCGACATGCTTGAGATAAAAATAGTCTAGCAACTTTTTATAGTCACCAAATTTTCTATTTTGATACTTTTTATTTTTTTTATTTAATACAAATCGCATCAACCTCGAGGGTTATACTTTTCTTAACTTGTAAAATATATAGCTCGTTTACAATATTACGAGTTTTATTCGTCTGATTCCGAAGATATAGAAAATTCCTCCGCATTGGATAATATGATATCCAACATTAAGGCTCCCGTTCCCAATAGTTTTGTCATAGTTAAATTCGCAGGAAAAAAGAAGTTTAGGTATTATATAGGACACATTCTTCAAATATGTAATGACAACACCTTTGAAGTGAAATTTTTAAGAAGAGGAAAGAATGAGTACTTCATTTTTCCCAACGTTGACGATATAGCTAATGTCGAAGTAGACGACATAGATACTGTTTTAGCAGATCCGGAAATTGATAAAAGAGGACATCATATTTTCAGTTCTTTGCCGAAGAAATACAAACTGAATTTGTGTTAGAAATGATTGTCATTTTCATTTGATTTTTTATATTTGTTTGATCTCATTTCGTCCCCTTAGGATTAGTAATAAAACTGATTTTCGTTGTTTTCTAAACACCTTTAAAAACCGAGATACTTTTTTGTGTTATTAAGGGAAGCGGATGATTTATGTTTCTGTTTTTGATCTCATTTATGTTTTTATTTTAAATAACGCATTATAATAAACCTTTGAAGATATATTTGCGTATTATTTATTAAGATATTATTAAAAAGGTACACATCAAGAACTTTTTTTTAAACCGTCAACACCGTAGGTAGTGAGTCAACTCCGAAGTCAACTAAAAACAAAAACTATTCAAAATTCATAAAATCTCAATGTTTGATTTCTGCTACTACTCATAGTCAACTTTGTTGGTACTATAGAATATATTAACTTGCTCGCAAGTTAAAAGTACGTCAAGCAATATTTTGAAAATGTCCGAAGTGAATTGTCCCCTTTTTGTAGAATGACCCATATCCTTTTTGCTGTGTGTTCTACAAATAAAATCCTACAAAGTTTATGACTTATATGCTTCTGTCCTGCACAGAAACTGGAAACTGGAGAAATACAGAAACAATGTTGGTTTATAGAATTCTTAAAAATGAACTGCCAAACATGCCAGTCCAGATTTTAACTCGGGAAACTGTCCGGCCGCCTAATAACAACAAACAACTACTTCCAGGGCTATATACTTAACAGGACGTTGGATTTATAGGATTCTTGCCTGAACAAAAACTGATTTTTCCTCATGTAAGTTATAATCATTGCACAAAGTAATAGTCTAAATATTATTACATGGGCATCTGTAAAGGTTAAAAGAGGCTTAAGAGGAAAAGGGGCTAAATATTTTTACTAATCAAAAGGTAACATGGAATGGTTTCCATTATGTTGTAGCTCACACCGTGGACGATAGTAGTGCCAAATAATGAAATTAGATCGAAAGATGTGAAAAATAAATATGTTACAAATAATAAATTAACAGAATTGGAACTCAAATACTGACTCAACTGTCAAGACACTCGGGACAAACAAATAAAAACCAGCCCACCACGAATCTCAGGTGTACGACTATGGAACTATTCAATAATCGAGATAGGCTTGTCTATAAAACACGATTTTCTTCTGTTTTTTATAAGCTATAATTTTCATTTAACATTGACCTTTCAACTAAATTGATTCTAATATATTATTGTAACGGCAAAGGACTAAGGAAATAATGAAAAGTACATGTTTGTGTAATTACATAGGCGTTACTTAATGTTTTAATTAGATTTGGACAAATTCTGTTGAGTTTGATATAATCAAAAAATATTAATAACTCTTTCAGCAGGAATAATTTTGGTTTAAATATACCTATTCATATTTATGGACGATCACTGTACTAAGTAGGCTTTTACAGATTAAATTTAACGGAAACTTTAAATCAAATTAGCGCAACCTTGTATTTGGAGTAAGAACTAAAATGACAATTGAGAAATGGCGGTAAATTCAAATTGTACTAAAAAATTGGTTTAATTTTAAAATCTCTAAAATTTTATATATTATTCAAAAATTACTATTTACCTAATAAGGAGTTGATATAAGATAAATCAATAAATAATAAATTAGTACATTTTTAAATATGTTTATTAATAACCCACATATTTTTAGGGGGTGGGTGAGAGAAGCGAATCTGAGTCCTGCACTCAATCAGGTGTTATAATGTGGTAAATTTGATAAAATCTCGTCCATTGAAAGCAAGGTTTTCTTAAAAACCTTGAGGATATGGGAGCCGAACACTCATCTTTGCTGTACTATAGCAGTGCACGATGGCTCTCTTGTGGTAATGTTTTCTGAAGTGTCTTTGAGTTGTGGCAAGACATTTTCATTTAAAGAAGAAGGATATAAAGATGCAGAAGATTTTGCTGATTCCTATTTTATAATAAAACTGGCATATTTTTGCGAGCTATAGAAACAATCCCGCCGACTAATAGAAGATTAAATGTTAACGTTGCATTTTGTAGTAAAGTTATAAATGTGAGTTAAAACTAAAGAAATATCAGATCATTGTTAGCTTTCACTTAAATTTTTGTTTTTTAAAAAGTCTTTTTTGAAGTGCTCACACTTAATTTGCGACATTTTTAACCCTTAACTTGGCAAACAAAAAGAAACTGAAATTAAAAATATTTTTGTGTCTATTTTATAAGACCATTAAAGTGACGTGATAAAAAAATAATTTTTTTGTAAAAATGACTTTGATTTTCAAATGTTTACCTAAGTACATAGTGCCAATAAAGCGGAATATAATACGTATTGAATTACACTGTGCCAAATTTAACCATACCTTAAACTAACGTAAAATCCAAATAAAACCCAGGGAAGTATTTAACTTTTATTACAAATTACAAATGGTGATTTAAAATTAACATAAACGAACAAAACAAAAAAAAATAATCTGTTATTTTTATTATTATTATTATTATTATAATTGTTATTATTATTATTATTATTATTATTATTATTATTATTATTATTATTATTATTATTATTATTATTATTATTATTATTATTATTATTATTTTTATTATTGTGAAAATCATAAAAACAATTTCTTTTGGAAACAAAACAGAGGCGGACATCGCATTTTCCACATGAAAGGTGAGTTTGCATGTCAGGGCAATTGCGGCATCTTCCTTTAGTTGTAAACTGTCCAACTCCATCGAAACGTAGGTATTTCATTATCAGGTCAGGGCTTGAAGATGGTTTTCAGTTGCTTTCTAGGTTTACTATTTTCATCTAATTTTGGCTGTCCTTTCCTTTTGCCTTTTAAAATTAGGAGCTCAGCAATAGAAATACGAAATTCCTTTAGTGTCGGTTTTTTCTTCGGGATGCAATACCTTCATGTGTCTTTTATTCAGAAGCCAACTATTATTTACAGAAATGTCTAGCATTTAAGAGAAAATAGACATGTACCATCTATGTGTTTTTAAAGAAGTTCTGTATAATGACACCAATATACCTGTCAAGTTAACACCACCCATATGCTGGTTATAGTGTTTGATGACTTGGGGACATACAATCTCAGTTTTTTCGTGTCCTTCATTTCTTTTTATGAATCGTTTTTTGCTGGTTACTGGATGTGCATCGACATACGAACTACAAATGATGACAGCTTCATTATCATACCACTGAACTATGGCTACCCGTTTTTAATTATCAACCATTTGAGTATAGGAACCACGTCCGAGCCTCTTCAATTCTTTTTCAGTTTTAAGTGTACAACCTCTTACTCTGTTAGATCGTACAGTGCCCAGTGAGAGTATTCCTAAGAAATCGCGCAAATAGGATACCAAATCTGGAGTTGAAAAGAAATTGTCAAAATATAAAATTTTCAGTGCTGGCTTAGAAATAGTTTTACTGAGAGCTATCACTGTTTGTTCGCTGAAAGCAAAAGATGCATCTTCCCCGTTAAAATTGATTTCTCGAAATATGTCGTCATCTCCATAATGAATGAGATCATATACAAACCCTGATACTCCGCAACGTAAAAAATCCCAAATTTTTGGGTTTGTTTTTTATGTACTGACATCTAGAGGCAGCCTTTTTCCCATTGTAGAGGATCATCATCTTATCAATTGACATTCTTGTTTCATCTTCAACTTTCAAAAAATTTCTTCTAAGATGGTTAATAACGGGACGAACTTTAAAATAACGATCATCATTCATATCTTCATTATTTGCAAAATGCAAGAAACGGCGAATTTTCTGGTATTTTTTTAACGACATTACGTTAGCTATTTTCTCGTATCTGAGTTTTGTGCTCCAGTAATCCATGTATGCTGGCATTGACACTAAACCCATTAATAATTATATACCAAGAAAATCTGTAAGGTCACTTACATCTCTTTCTATTGAAGAACCAGAAACTTGCTGAGAGTAAATATTCATCTGCTCTACTATCATATCTAGCAAATTGTCATCAAAAAATAATTTAAAATAATCTATTGAAGATAAAACTTGCTCAAGAGGATCAAGATAATCGGTGGCTATTTCTGCAGGGTAAATAAATTGTTCATCTGATCAGTTATACTCTCTTTGCTCTCTTTTACGCTTACCTGATTTTACCGGAATGTTTGTCTTTTTTAAATTCAGCGCTTCATCATTTCTTCTTGTGTTATGTTCATCAGTAATCTGTACCTCCTCCTCAATATCTACTTGAAGTTTAAGAGCCTCGTTATCTCTAATTTCTACTTCTTCATCATCACTTTCTGCCATCTCGTACGCGGCTTGAACAGTCGTTACAGTAGTAAACTTCTTCATAGGGTTCGTCAATTAAATTGTTCGTTACTGGATATGCAATTGGAGCAGATGGTAAGAATACTTTCTCATCACTTTCAATATCTGAGTCGATTCTACTCTTGGGAATTAAAATGTTCAAATGTTGGCTAACGATACCTTGAGCTAACTTTACTATTTTTCCCGTTCTGTTACTTGCCATTATCTAAAAAAATATAAACGCATAAGCAATTTAAAACATTATAAATTCCTATACGAGTCGATCTTAGTACACAGGAAACGCTTGAATACGACCCTGTCCCGTCGATTATGATGGAGATGTTCAAGATGGCAATGTGTATTAAAAGATACATTTATAATCTTTCGTTTACTTGAGAGTGTGAATTTAAATACACTTGTTTTTTCGAAGACAATTACATTTTTTATTCAAATTCTACAGATAAAATACAAATGCACTTCCATCAAGTAATGTCTATTCTAATGATTTTTAGTGATTTATTTGCATTTGGTATATATAAAAGTATTAGAAATCAGAAATTGCTTACCTGGTTCACTCAAACTGAGACAAATTTATACAATGCTGAAACTATTCGCGATTCAAGTGATACGCCCTCTGGAGGAAATTTGTAGATGGTACCTATAAGTAGGATATCGTTCAGTGTTGCCAGAAGTAGCACTATTTCGCTACGTCGTTGCATTTTAGCTCTTTTAGAAGTGGATAAGACCTTTTATTTAAGAATCAAAATTTGTGTATAACAATATGTAATCATACTCTACAGGGTGTTAAAAAAAAAGTGTCACAAAATGAAATGGTGAATAGTATGACCCAAAATAAGCAGAAAAGTCTTAATAAATATATGACCGCAAATTAACGGTTTCGGAGATACGGACCATTTTGTGTTTATAACAATTTTTTATTATTATAAAAAAACAATGATATTTATAAACAATCAATAACAACATAGAGTTAAATGAGATGTTCAAAGTGCCCTCCCTCCAGGACTATTAAGTCCTGGTCTGATTCGAATGGACTTTCTTTCAACACCAGTAAAACTGTAGCATTGTCTTACAGAGGTACTTTACAACCTATAACTTTAAACAATAATCTGATCCAAACGGTGACTTCAATCAAGTTTTTAGGTCTTTATATAGACGATTCTCTAAAATGGTCTGCTCATATAGATACCTTAGCAAAAAAATTATCCTCCGCATGTTTTGCCATTAAATCGGTTTCTAAAGAGCTGACTCCTTCTACTGCATTAATAACCTACTTTTCCTTATTCGAATCTCACCTTCGCTATGGTTTACCTTTCTGGGGTTCTTGTAGCTTATACTTTTTCGAATCTATTTTTAAACTTCAAAAAAGAGCAATCCGCTATGTATTTGGTTTAAGTAGTAGGACACATTGCGAAAATTACTTCAAAAATTTCAAAATTCTAACCCTTCCTGCTCTATTTATTTTCGAATCCGTCTGCTTAGTTCGCAAGCACATTCAAAATTTATCCGAAAGACCGACTCGTAGATATCCTACAAGAAATTTAGAGACTGATGTTTATTTAACAATGCCCACTTCTGACCTATTAAAACATTCCATTACCTACAATGCCAAAAAATTGTATAATAACCTTCCGATGCAATTAAAATCTATAAATACATACGATAAGTTCCGAAGACTGGCTAAAGCTTTTCTTCTAGAAAGACCATATTACACAGTAGCAGAATTTTATAACGTACCTTAGACATTTGAGTTCCACATACAATGGCATTAATTAAATAATTAAATATTAAAGTTTAAATTTAAATTTAAAAATTAAATTAGAATAATTAAAATGACGGATATTGCATATCCATTGCAATTGTTATTCCTATTTTGTCTGTTTGTTTCTGTTTGTTTTTTCTGCTGTTTAGTTATTTTTTATAATATGTTTAGTATTTAAGTTACACGCTTTGTCTATAAAATTTTTGTAAATTTTTTTACGACAATAAAGCATATCTCTCTCTCTCTCTCTCTCTCTCTCTCTCTCTCTCTCTCTCTCAATGCACTGCACTGCCATTTGCACGACCGTACATAATGCATGTCAGCTAATTCAATATTAGTGTAAACAGGCATAACGAAAATTTATAAAATTATTCACCCACAACAAAATAATAACTGCAAATAGTATCTATGAAAAAACATCGGTAGACTCCGATAAGAAAAGCAAGTTTTTGAGAATGAAAAAAGATAATCAAAAAATGATACAAAACACAAAACACTCCGTATCTCTGAAACCATTCATTTGCGGACATATGTTTATTAAGACTTTTCTGCATATTTTGGCCCATACTACCCCCCGTTTTATTTTGTGACACTTTTTTTTAACACCCTGTATATTTATTTAAGGTTTTTTTTATAAAACCGATTTATTATATTAATTTTTTTTTTAAATTTCAGTTCATTTTTTAATTTTGTTTTAATATTAGTTCATCATTTGGCAACATTGGCGTTCATGTTCATTGTTTACATTTTAATTTGTATCAATTACAATTCGAGTTTTTTCTTATTTCTTAGCTTTAAATTTGTTTATTTCTTATAGTATGTGATAGTGTTTAATTAAAAATGAAATCTGCGAAAAAGTCCCCAGCAAATTGCAATCTATATGGTGTTAATGTCAAAATCAAAACTGAAGTATTCATTATTTTCCAAGTGCAAGTCGTAAAATTTTGTTTTTTACGATAAATGGATATCTACAAAATTGCAATATTGAAATTTTGCAAAACTTCGTTTAGAATCAAACTGTAATCTGATTTGTAACGGTTTTATTACCATTTACATGTATACAAAGTAATACATAATTCACTTCATAATATAAGAATAAATCTAGTAAGATTTTTAAATAAGTTCATCAATAATAAACGTCTGGTACCTGAAATGTCCTTTAAACCACATAATAAAACATGTCCTGGGTTTAGTTAATACATATTTCTAAATGTTCTTGTAGCAACCAATCTAAAAGCAGTTAAAAAAATCACAAATACAAAATCCGCCCAAAACAAACATCCTATTTATAGGTGACAAATGACAGGCGCGCGAAAATTAATTTGAATCGCGAATTCCACAACTAACCTCACGATTTTGACAGTTTGCAAAGGCGAAATTTAAAAATGGCGGTTAGAAAGTATAACTAAACTAGACAAGATGTGTATCTAAGTACACAGTGCTTCATACATACAGGGTGTCAATCTGCAAACTTTCAGTGCGAATATCTTGCAAAATAAAAAATTTGGAAAAACGCCGTTTGGCAGAAATGTTATAGAGTTAGGGGGAACTAGAACCACCATTTTTAAGTGAGCGGGTGAGTCACCCCTAAGACGCGACACAGCCCAACTTTAAAATGTCAAATGGCACTACCCCTTTTGTGATACCTCAAATGAAAGGTCTCATTTAGTAGTATTCACCTGTACAAGAATTTTTTTCCATTCAATATCAATTCCATATCAAAAACAAAAAATTCGAATAAAAAAATTTAATATTTTATTTGATTAGATGTTCAAAATGCATTCCATTTTGTGCTAAACAATAGTATAATCAATTTTCAAATTCTGTTCTAACATTGTGGAACACTTCTCTTGGAATATTGCTGTGTTCCGTAATAATTCGTTGCCGAAGATCTTCTATTGAATTCGATTTTGTTTTAAATACGATGGATTTCAAATGTCCCCAGAGAAAAAAGTCAAAGGTGTTAGATCGGGAGATCTCGCCGGCCATTCGATTGGACCTCTCCGTCCAATCCATTAACCTGGAAAAGCGTCATTCAAAAATTGCCTGACTGGAAGAACGTAGTGGGGTGGTGCTCCGTCTGCTGAAAATGTATTAAATTTTCATTCAGATTCCTGTTTTCGTCAATGTCCCGCTGATTTTCATTTTTTTTAACAATGAGAGGTTGAATGGTGATGTCTAACATTTCCAAGTAAGTATCGTCATTAAGATTGCCATTAATAAATAAAGGCCCAATCACAGTATCGCCTAAAATTCCCGCCCAGACATGTATTTTTTCTGGATACTGCGTGTGCCCTTCCCTGAAGAAATGCAGATTTTCGTCACTCTAATACCTGCAGTTGTGTTTGTTCACTGAACCGTTTAAATGAAACGTGCATTCGTCACTAAAACAAATATTTTTTAGCAACTGGGGAGTAACACGTAACATTTCGGTCATGTCTTCGCAAAATTGCATTCTTCGATAGGGGTCATTCTCCTGCAACTCCTGAAGAATTTGCATTTTGTACGAGTAAAACTTATGAAGTTTGAGTACCCGACAAACAGCTTCATGACAAATTCCCGTTATCGCCGAAGCTTGGTGTAGAGACATTGTAGGATTCATAGCAAAATGTCCTAAAACTTCCACTTGTGCTGCTTCATTAAGTACTCTTTGATGGACCCTTTTTTTGTTTGCCACTGATCCTGTTTCTTCAAATTTAATAATCAGTTGTCTGATCTAAGCATGACTTACATTTTATCCGGGGTTTATTTCGTTAAATGCTGCAGCAGTTCTTAAGGCACAACGATTTTCTGAACCATAAATATAAATTCTTTCAGCCAAACTGTAGACCATGATGAACAGACAATAAAAATTATACTCGTATTTCTTCAATTAGACAGTTCTGACTTTGCAGTACAACCTTGCACAAACGACTAAATTTTATACAAACATTGATAGGTAGGTACGTACCCGATAAATTCAATGCTGTTTTTTATTCTCAGATAAGTGTTAGGTTTTAGAATGAAATTTGAAGTTTTTTTTGTTTACAAAAAAATGGAATGCATGTTGACCATCTAATGAAATAAAATATCATCTTAATAACAATAACGGAGTTTGAAAATCGATTGTACTATCGTTTAGAAATAAATGGAATGCATTTTGAATTATCTGATCAAATAAAGTACCATTTTAACAAAATACAGTTTATTTTATTCGAATTCATGTTTTTGTTACACCCTGTATTGAATGGAAAAAAATTCTTGTACAGGTAAATACTACGAAATGAGACCTTTCACTTGAGGTATAACAAAAGGGGTAGTGTCATTTGACATTTTAAAGTTGGGGTGTGTCGCGCCTAAGGGGTGACTCACCCCTTCACTGAAATATGGTGATCCTAGTTCCAAACAGCGTTTCTCCAACTTCTTTATTTTGCGAGATATTCGCATTGAAAGTTTTCAAATTGACACTCTGTATATACAATTTTTCCATGAAACAGAAGAAAAAAAAATTTAAATACCTGTGTATTAAGATACACATCGTCAAGTTAAGGGTTAGAAAGCTAAATTGTCTCAGCAGGAAAGTACATGAACGTTTTAAAGTCAACGGAAAAATATCAGTTCTAAAAAATTTAATGAAGATGCAGCCAACGATTTTTTATTTCATCAATTTTTCACGTTAAATAAACTTAACCTTTCTTAAGATATACAAACCATGTTTGAAGGGCACTTATCAATTACAAAAAATAATAGATGTTATTACTGTAAGTGTACTGGGCTTCAAGTATTCTTCGTATTGGCATAAAGAATATTTACCGCAAAAATTAAACCGATATAATCGTTGATTTTGACAAGATAAATTATTGACTGAATAGAAATTAAATAATGATTTTTTTTACAAATTGAAAGATTTCACTGTACAATCTATACGTCGACCTTATTTACGTTATAATCTCCTTCTACTCGCTGAAAGTCAGGTGACCACCCAAAAAAATTAGCAGTTATCTTCCTACATCTAACTATTAGTAAAATTAAAATGAGCCCGTCAAATTTAATTGCTTAATTACATCGATTATGCAAATATTTTCTATTAATCTTTGTGCCGCTTTCTGCTGAAAAATCACGAATATATCTTTAAAGATTCTCGGTAATGGTAATGATACCTTCGTATAAAAAACCATGACCAATAACCTATATTATATATTCAGTCAGAGGCGCTGCTTAGATTGGATAGCAGTTGTGCCCATAAGACACTTAGCAGGTATATATTTTTGATACGATGAAAGAATGTAGTGTTCATTTTGATTTAACGCCCCATCAAATTTTGAAAACCTACCTTTCAAACGGACTTTAAAATTTGTGATGTCGCTGAATTTTCAGATATTCATGTAGCAGAACTAATTTAAAAAATGTGAGCTATTAATCTTATTTTGTTTTAGGGTATCAAAAATGGTAAACCGAAACACTTATGATACGTTGTCTTTCTGTCCAAGTCTGTCTTTTTACCACAGCCACTGAAATGTATGAAGCATGTCACACGTTTTTTAAATCGATCTTAGTTATGAGTCTCAATATTTGCCAATGATGAAGAGATGTTGATCAAAAATGGAGTGAATCAAATAGGCTACGGAAGTATAGAAGAGCGGAAGAAGACATTTTTCTTGGAACTTCAGAAAAAGCGGGTTGTAACTTGGAAATGTATAGGTATTTTACCGATAGAGAATTACAGTATGATTACAGCGAAGGGTTTAATAAATTACAATAACAGAGGCGGCTGCTAACCAAAATATTGGTAGTTCACAATGAAAGATAGAACTTAGTACAGATTTAGGTAAAACACTTTTAGTATTTCTAATATACCTTCTTAAAACACTGAAAGTTTTTTGCCTAAATCTGTACTGAGATCTATATTTTGTCAATGTGAACTCCCAATATTTTGAATATGAGCCACCACTGAACAATAAGATTGTTTTAAAATATGACATATCAAATGTTTGTATTAAAAATTACACTTACAGATGTAGGTACATAGTTTATAACAAGTTTTTTTTAATGCACGATCGACAGGAACAACAAAAGCCGCGAGATGAGCCATCAGACACGACGCACAGTGTATTTTCTTAAAAAAGAAAACGGAAAAATCAAGAATGCAACTTCACCAATTTGCATAAAAAACATCAATTATTTCAAAGTAAATACAATAGTTGATAAGCTGGCCATGGAAACATAAAATTGGTGCTTGTTGTTTTGACACAGTGAAACGTCAAACAAACAGTTTTTTTTGTTGTATTTAATGCAGTTAAAATTCTGAAGGATTGTTAGTTATTTTTTTGGTGAAGGTGTGCAAGAACTAACAGTTTTTGGTTAATGAAGGTATGTATTTTCAATTAGCATCATAAGAATGTACCGTGGTGTTTCCTTCTTATTTTTTTTACGTTTTGAAATACAGTGAAATTTTTTTTTGAAAACTTTTTGTTTTTACCAAGATTTAAAATTGTTTTTGTTTATGTTCCGTCCGTTTCCCACCTTTTAAATATTATTATTTGTAATACCTAAATGTGCATGTAATTAAATTTTACAACTTTGTTTACAATTAATTTTTTCTACTTGGATGTTTATGTACCTGGTAGTGTAAGAATTTTTTTGGTTTGTCCTTCTCTTGTGCCTGTAAGTGTTTTGTCCAACCGTACACTTCCTAATATTTAATTTTCTGACAGATGTCAGCCTGTCATGAATTTTCATAATTATCCACTCCTTATTGCTTTCTACAGTGTTGGCCAAAAGTATGGAAACCACCTAAAATTGTATAACACTTTGGTCCTGCGCCAATTATTAGAGATATAATGGCGCCTTTAAAAACTTCAGTTCTTTTCTCAGTTGACGTGTTTTGGCGTTTTTTTAAATGTTATAGTGCACGATTTCTGTAGAAATGGTCATTTTTGCCATATTCAAAATTTTATATCTGGAATAAATATTGTGTAATTTTTAGGAGATACATAATTTTTACGGTACCAGTTAATTATACCTAAAACCACACGAAAAAAGTTTTTTCCTTACTCTTTTTCAAACGTGACAAAAAAACACTTATTTATAAAAAAAAAACGCCGAAACACGTCAACTGAGAAAAGGATTGAGGTTTTTGAATGAACCATTAGATATTTATTAATTGGTGCAGTATCAAATTTTTATAAAATTTTAGGTAGTTTCTGTACTTTTGGCCAGTTTGGAAATCAATAAATTTAGAAATGTGTTTGTTTTTAGATTTGGAAATGTATTCTTTTGACTTACGGCGAATTGTTTCAAACATTTCAAAGCTTCCCCGAAAAAAGTTTGGACACAAAACTGAAAAGGCTCCAGTTAAGCATCTTACAGCAAACAGGTCGTGATACCTTTACAGATGTAGAAAAGAAAAGCTTGTTTCGGTATGTTCCTTGTCTAAAATCCAGATGACTTGAAGTTCTTTTTTTTTGCTCTTGGGCAAGGTTATATCCATTTAGCCAGCTACAAAATATGTTAAGCACACACGGGCACATTGGCTTCTGTTTAAGCGCGCGTGTATGGATGGATGTCTATCTCTTTTAATAGATCTTTTTTTTCTCCAAGAATAATAAAAAAATATAATAATGATAATTATAATAATAAAAAAATAAAAAAGTGATTAATATTCTAACCTAAAGCTAACCTAATCGATAATAACCAGAGTTTTTTAAAGAATTGCAAGCGGGATGGAACTAGGAATGAATTCTTCACACCCAGGGGTCGATCAGGGTGACAGACGAACACAGAATGGGTAGACAGCGGTTTGAGGGATTTTTTGTAAGGTAAAGTAACATTGGTGACAAGTCTAACCTAATTCTAAAGTTTTAATTTACTTTGAAGTTAATGGAAAGTGTTATTTCTTAAAAAAATATTCAAATTGGCTCAACCAAAGCATAAAATTTTCAAAAAAAAAAAAAAAAACAGACATTAAAACGATCTACTGGGCGACCAAAATTCGATTTTAATAGCTGTAGTGAAAGATCAAAAAGGCTAAAAACTTCGGATTTGCGGTGTAGTAGCAGCGTGCAAGAACTGTAGAATGCTTACAAAATAATTAGAGGTATCACAAATATTGATATAAAGGCAAAGGAATATCGCAATGCACTGGACGAAACCAAAAATGCAGCATCCAAATTAAGTAGCTTTGAAGCTGTATCTCTTAATATTGAAGCTAGATTAAGCAAAAATCAATATAATTTAATTAGACAACGAACTAGAGAAAAAAAGCTGTGATATATATCCCTCGTATAAAAAATTTCCTTAAACAAAAAAATAATGCTACCCTGCAGAAGTTGTAAATACTGTTGGATCACACCAGTAAAAGGTTACTGATTCTTCTACGTAGGTTAGATATTAAAAGTGTAGAAATATAATTATTTTTAGTATGTAAGTGGGGATGTAAAAATTTGAATCTACAAACTGTTCAGATGCTATTGTTTTCTTAGTATCTTCAGTTCCCATAAGGTTTTACATAAAAAATAATGAAAGCGAAATCATAATTTGGCAAAATTTAAGAACATCCTCCCATAGATTTTGTCGTCCAATAAAACTGTTGTTCAAAAAAGAAACCACTGGGCTAACGATGCAAGAAAAAAAGTGCATCGACTCACAGATTTCCAAACTTTCACCTCTTCTGCATTATTTAAACGATAAAGTATACAGAATAAATTTTGAAATGCACTTTACCATGATCGACCTAAAGATAGCAAACGCTTTAACTGCCAATAAGTCCTCCCAAACATGTTATCTTTGCGGGGCATCTTCCAAAGATTTTAATGACATAAGCCAAGTTGTTACTACACCTATTGTTGCTAATAATTTAGCATATGGACTTTCCACGTTACATGCCCGGATTGTTTTTTTGAAAACCTATTGCACGTGGATTATAAAATGGACATTCAAAAATGGCAGGCTAGAAGCCCTGAAGACAAGCAAAAAACGAATTCAGACATTGTTGCTTTCAAGCTTAGGTCTGATTGTCGATAAATCTAAGACAGGATTTAGAAGTTCCAATGATGGGAATACTGCGAGAAGGTTTTTCGACAACGCAGAAATTGTTTCAAAAATTACAAAAGTTGATCTGTGTTTAATTAAACAATTTCATATAATTTTACAGACTTTATCGTCCGGTTATGACATAAATGCTGAAAAAATTAAAACTTTTTGCTTAGACACAGCTCAGTTGTTTGTTCAATTATACCCATGGTATCGAATGCCCACCACGTTACATAAGGTATTGATTCATGGTGCAGACATCATTCAACATTTCTTGATACCCATCAAGGAAAAACAGTTTAGAGGATATCTTTAATCGCCTCCTTGTTTCTTCAGATCCATATATTCTAGTTTTTGAAAATTGCCCCGCAAAGGCAACAAAGTTCTTTCACCGCAGGCTCTTGAGTTGCTTCTATCCCCCAAAATTAATAAAAGCCAAACCGTTTCTGACAGTTCGAATTCAGAGTAGGTTTAAATAGGTAATTTTGCATATTTATAATTGGTTTTTGGTTAATTTGTTACTTTTATAAATGTCAATACATTTATATGTATCTCTGTATCTCTATTATTGTTGTATTGGTTAGTTTATACCTTATGGTTACATGTTCATTTTCCTCGAAAATGTTGTTTAAATGTAAAAAAGTGAATTTGAATATTACAAGTTGTCTTACTCCTTTTGCCTTTCTGGTATCTTTCAAGTAAACCATTCTTCTAAACAGTCGCGAAATTCGAGTCTACGCCTATACCTTCTGAGGGATTGTCCGTTGAACTTATTCTTTATACATATTTAAGTTTTAATATAAAATAAATGATATCCTAACATAATGCAGATAACCGAACAAAATACGTATAATTAAAACACACAATTCTTTTCTATTGCTAAAAAGTAATGACATTTTATTAAAAGTAACAAAAAATTATTTTTGATGGTTTTTCCGCAGTATTCGATCACAGAATAATTTTTTCCACGTTTCCATAATTTTTTAGCAAATTATCGTCCGATTTCATTAATACCAACATTTACAAACATTTTCGAAAAACCTCTAAATAGTAAATCAATGGAATTTTTAAATAAATATAAAATAATTTCTAAACATCAGTATGGCTGCTGTGAAAACTTATCTACCAATGATGCTATTGCTAAATTAACAAGCGAACTTTAGAAATCTGTTGATTCTAAAAATCCAACACTTTGTGTATTCCTAGACCTTGCCAAGGCCTTTGACGTGGATCATACACAATTGTTATCGGTCTTGGAAAAGACAGAGATTCGTAATATTCCCTAGAAACGTTATAAAAATTATGTATCCGGCAGAGAGCAGATTGTTAAAATTGGAACAGCTTACAACAATTCTAAAACTTTAAGCTACGGTGTACCCCAAGGAACCGTATTAGAACCAACCCTTTTTTCGCTATTTTTAAATGATTTATTCAAGTTACAAAGTAATAGCCACATAATTAGTTTTGCAGATGATACGGCCATATTATACGAAGCTGAAAATTGAGATGATCTAAAACAAAAAACTGAATGTGGCCTTGCAAAAATAATTGAATGGTTTAGTCATAGGTATCTGATCAATCATTTTTCAAGAACTTTTTTTATGCCCTTTACTAGTTATGAAAATAATCTCCCTGTCTACGATGTCATAAATATAAACTTTTATTACCAACAAATACTAACTGACAGCATGAAATATCTAGGCATCACACTGGATTGTCACCTACGATGGGATAAGCACATTAATAATGTAACAAATACTCTAAGAACATTGTTATTTAAATTTAATTACCTGAAAAAATATTAAATATATCTTATTTCAGATTATTATACTATACGTTAGTTCAAAGTCGTATTCAATATGCCAAATTATAGTGGGGGGCTACAACAAAGAATAACACAAACAAATTAGAAATACTACAAAAGAGAATATTAAAAATTATACACAATAAAAAAAATCGATATCTGTCGGATGTCCTTTTCTCTGAAATAAATATATTCGATATCAAACAGTTTACACATCACTTATGTACACTCATAAAAATAAAAACATTTTAACAAAAACTAATCATAACTATAACACCAGAATGAAACAACGAGGTCATGTGCAAACTTATCTGGCAAATAAATCGATTAGACAATTTGTTAATAACTGAAATTTACAACTTTATTCTAGATATGTAGGGGCAAGGGTTGTAAATTGGGACATTTTTTTACTTCTCCACTTATTGTGCTGACATCTTTCGTTCGAATACAAAAACCTTTTATATCTGCAGAGGCTATAACTGTAGGCAACTGTTAGCCAACATTCAATTTTGCCAGCATCAATGCGTAGACCACTACTAATTGTTCAAGCAGTTGGTGATTTTTGTCTCATGGTACAATCTGTGGTTTTACATTGGAACAGCGTGGATTCTACCTTGGGACATGGTAAATAATTAAATATCATAGTTTTTATTATGTTAAAATAAGCCATAACTTTAGGTAGTATGTATTATACAAATATGTTAAATATAATTCATACTGAATACAATTTATTTCAAATTAAGATCATGTGGGAATTAAATGTTAAAGAAATGAGATCCACGTCGTATTGTTGGAGTAGGCAATACTTTCACTATATTGCACAGATTAACACTGCTGATGTCGTCGACGCTGGAGAATACAAAATGGGTTCTTTGCTTCCTAAGAAACTTTATGGTCACATCTGGTCCAGATTTGTCTTGTTCTACTACTAATCCAATGTAGTAAACATCTTCTTTAGTTTTACCGGCGATTTGAAATTTAACTAGAACCCAGCTGCCTTTGAAGAAAATCAGCTGATCTTCGTTAGTTGGAAAGAAATTAGAGGAATCCTCATCTTCAGAACTAGAATAGAGCCGACTCACTCCTGAGCTATCGCCAAGGTCAGGTAATTCTTCATCAGATGAGGATGATGAAAATTCTACCGCCCTTTTAGCAGCTTTTCTCTTTGGGCATAACTTACCTTTCTTACCCTTTTCCTCTTCAATTCTCTGCATATTCTTTTAAATATTCTTGGCAAATTGTAATAATCATCTTTGCGAACTTTTTAAAATACAAGTGAATTAAGATTTGATATAAAATTGATACGTAATTTTGTAGCGTCCATATTAAATGTTAGTTCAATAACTAAGTAATATGTGTCGATGGAGCAAAAGTTCCGACCCGTGTTGTCATATATAAAAAGAAACAAAGGTAACACCTAGAAGATAAAAGTTATTAATAATGAGTCACTAAAAAATAATAGCTAAAATGAAAAGTACTGAAGAAGACCAAAACAGAGACCGAACGCTTTATAAATTGAGTTAAAACTTCAATTTAATTTAAAATAAAAAGAAACCCCACATCCTAAGAAAAACAAAACAAACATAATTTTGATTATTAAATTAGTTAGCCTATTATAGTTTTTAAAATATAGGCAATGTAAAGACACCTACACATACAAATTTTAAAATTTCATACACGTATAGAGAAAGTGGTACTTCTTCACATTATGACATCTCCCCCCTGCCCACTTCCCTGAGTTGAACAAAGTACGAATAAAATTGGCATATTTATTTTTAACACATACTTGTTACCATTTTTCTATCCATTATTCTTTGTAACCCTCATTTTAAGATCAATTAAAGTAGTGTTTTAAAACAACGAAAATTTAAGTGTTTAGATAAAAGTATTTGTAAATAATTCTAAATTATATGAAATGTAAATAAACATTATTATACCTAGATTTACATTATACGAAACCGAGAAGAAAGCTATTCTTATTGTTCAGTGTTTAAAATTCGGTAATTTTCTAAAAATGGGAACATCTTAAATTCATCAAAGATTTCCGATAATAAACACACTTTACGTTTGAAATGTTTTCGTTATTTTTAAACTACTTTTCTAATAAGAGTGGCATAAATATTAATTTGTGTATAAATTATTACTGAAATGTTATACAGTTCATAAAATATTTATTTTTCGAATCTTTATTGGAAAACTCAAGATTTTTACGACAAGAGGGAAAAAAATTAAGATGATTTTTTTTTGTATTTGAATTATTGAAGCAAAGGTTACACTTTAATTATGTATAAATCAGACTTATTATTTTATGATTCGTTTTCGCAAGTGTCCTCCCAAAGTCATATCACCGTATAAATGCCATAACGTATTTGGCTCACATTTTTAGAATCATTTACAATGGTCCTAATAAAAGTAAAATGTTTGAACATCTGCCCACAGAACTCAATAACGTACTGTAACGCACATTTGTTGTGAAACAAGTTCAACAGAATTTATTTAAAAATGAAATGCATTCTTTAAAAAAACATAAAATCATTATCAACAAACAAATTGCTTCACTCAACCCCTTTTTAGATAAAAAATATATTTTAAGAGTTAGAGGCAGATTATCTTATTCCAATGTAAATTTTGCTCAAAAACATCGCATTCTTCCAAAAATCATTTCACCACTCTTATTCTAAAGTAGGAACATCAGCGTTTAGAATATGTTGGTCCACAATCAGTTCTATCTCAGATTACGATTTTGGCCGCTTAATGCACTTAGAGAAATAAAAGAATAATTCACACTTTCTTCTGTATCTGTAAAGTGTGGAAGTTTGGTTAACCCACGGCACTAGGCCTCACTAGGCCCATTGTGCATCCTCCTAAGTAGATAGGCACCTCCTAGTTCTTGAGCCAGCCCTACTGATTTAATGTAGTTTCAAACTTATTTAATTTGCTTTCGATTTAAAGAACATACTTCTCAACAATTCACGGTGGATTTCTCTAAAGAAAGAGTAAATTGTTCAAGACCCTTTCAGTTTACAAGTATTGATTTTTGTGTGGCTCATTTCTCAGTAAAACATCTACTCTTCGAAAAGCCCCTAATCAAAAGATCTATTTAGCACTCTTTGTTTGCCTTTCCACCAATGCCGTCCACTTAAAGTTCGTATCAGACTTAACCACAGAAGCTCTCTTGGCCAGTCTTAAACGATGTATAAGCCCGTCGATGATTAGTGACAATGGCACACATTCGTCGGTGCACCTTACGGATGTACATATTGTTACCCAGCAGCCTGCAGTAGCCTGCGACTGTTGTAGGAAACGTACGAATACAAAAAGAAGTGCAATGTCACCCATCACCCTACAGTGTGCTGCGGTCATCATAAGTAAAAATACGAGTAAAAGAAGAAGGTAGAGTAATCCAGAAATGTCTGGAAATGTCATTACTTGTCAAGAAAAATCTGGACAGTTCGAGAAGGTTCGAGAAGGGTCAAGTAAGCTATATAAGTCAATGATCCAGACGTCAGTTTTCAGTTTTATGATAGACGTTATACGTTTATGTTATCAGTTGTATAGTTATTGTAAAAGTTGTGTTGAAATAAATTGAGATACCAAAAACTTGCATACCAATATTTTTCTCTGTACCAACTTTCTATCAAGCCAAGACTAGCTCCCCATAGTACACATTTCTTGGAAATTTATTCCTCAGAAATCACCACATTGTGGCGGAATTTGGGAGGGAGGCTGCTATAAAAAGCGGCAAAGCTCACATTAATAAAATTATTGGCTATTCTTCTTATACATTGTAACGCTGTTAACCATAGATTACTAATGTGAATGGATGGGAAACTCAATGGTAAAATTCTGAGTCGATGTGCTGCCATCTATCAAATTGGAGTGGTACTAAAATTAATTAAATTAAAAATGTAATGAAGAAAATCAAATAAAGCAAAAAAATTGGAAAAATATTTGACTAGTTTCAAATCATAAAACAACCATATTGACTGTTTTGTGATTTGAAACTAGTAAAATATTTTGCCAATTTATATCTTTATTTGATTTTACTTCATTATATTTTTGCATTAATTTCAAACTTGAAATAAAATGCATTTTATTTTATTTTTTTTATTACAGTAAATTAACGCCGCATCATATAATTTGTCTATTTAAACATGGAAATACTCTAAACAAATATGCATTTACACCATTTAAATAATTAAATATTTATAACACAAACCTATCAAAAATGTTTTCTGTAACAAAATCAGCATATATAAGTGCTCAAGACATTTATAAAAGTTTTGCGACTTGGAGTGGCAAATCAGTTTGAAAAAATTGAAGTTGAAGTATCTTTTGATAAAAATATTTATATATCGGCCTTTGCTGACGACACCGTCATTCTCTTCTCTGACAACTCATGGGACAAAGTCAAACTCAAAGCGGAAATAAGCCTAAAAAATATAAAAAATTGGTTTAATGAAATGAGTCTTACCCTAAATCTGGAAAAAACTAAATTCTTGACATTTTCATGTAATAAAATCAATTTGCCAAATATAGAAACTCTTACTATAAACGAAAATAATAATCTGTGTTCAATAACTAAAGCCGAATCAGTAACTTACCTTGGACTTGAGATTGATCATCACTTAAAATGGGATATGCATATTAACAAATTAACAAAAAAATTAAGATCAATCCTATTTACCTATAAGCAACTAAAAAATATCCTTGGCTTTAAAGAACTTAAAATAATGTACCATGCGCTTGTAGAATCGCATATTCAATATGGCATTGCCGGATGGGGCGGATTATACAGTACGCATTCTAAAAATCTAGAAGTTCTACAAAAATATTTCTTAAAAATCTTATATAATAGAACACGTATCTATTCTACAGAACAACTTTTTAGTGAAACAAATATTTTTGACCTAAAAAAACTCTATTATTATAGAATCCTATCGCTGCAACAAAAAAATAAAAATAAGGTAATTTCTATTGATCATACGCATAATACTAGACACAAACAAAACGCAGAAATTAAAACGGAAAAGGCAAATAAATCAATCGGTCAACGCTCTAATTATTACATTACTCCCAGATTATATTCCCTAGTTCCTCAATCAATAAAAAAAACGAATAATGTATCTTTATATAAAAAGAAAATTAAAACATGGCTTGCAAATTTATCTATTATCGATTTACAAATATGTTTAGGTTTTTTGCATTAGTCTCCACATTTCCACACTCATTCTTTTTTTTATTTATTTTTATCTGCTCTTATAATTGGTCTAATTTATACTCTATATATTATTTTTTTATAATTTATGCTACTAACTAAAAAAAAAAAAACTATTTCAAATATATTTTTATTGTTTGTTATGATTTTATGATAAATTTTTTTTTTATCATTATTTTTTATTATTATTGTTAATGTTATTATGTTCAATTGTAATTCTATTACTCTTATTATTCATGTTATGATTGTTATTATTATTATTATGTTCAATTATAATTCTATTATTTTTATTATCAATGTTATTATTGATGTTATTATTGGTATTGTTATTATTATTATCTTGAATTATAATTATATTACTATTACTATTATTATTACTATTATTATTACTATTACTATCACTTTTATCTTACATAATATTTACATTAATGTGCCGATGATTAATTGATGTCCCATAACAAGTTCGTCTTCATGGGACTGCCCTCAATTTATTTTCCACAATATAAATATGTGTGAAATAAAGTTCATCTTTATTGTGATTTCTTTTTTTTATATCATGTATTTAATTAATTTTAAGATTGTATGTATATTGTTATTTGGGAAATAAATTATTATTATTATTAATATTTATACGGCACTTGTAGTTATCAAATTTTTATTCATCATGTGGGCACTGTGATAAATGAATTTAACTTTTGAGCATAAATTAAACTTACATACGTTTGGACCCTTGAAGATTTTAGGGCGTTTTCTTGTTTGATGTCAATGGCATTGAATCAGTTTTTGATATTGATGGCTGAGGCTCAAATATTTCATCAATCGACAGGGTATTTTGGAGGGCCAACATTTTCTTTACAACAATGATCATTTAAAAACTGAAAACAAAAAGAAATTTAAATAACAAACCAATTATTTTAACACTGAATCAAAAACAAGTTTGTAAATAGTACTTACCATTGATGCCAGTACAAGATGCATTTTTCTTAAGACACTTATTACAAATTGTTTGGTTATCCTTAATATGACCTCATATTTAATACGTGGTATAAATTGCATCACTACCAATATCTGGGAGTGCTTTATTGTTCGTTGCTGAAATCCATGTTCCCATCTCATGAAAACATGCTTAAAATTGGAAGGTGTTGAAAATTAAATCTAGATGAATCAAAATCCAATACACCTTCAAATCAAAGAAGTAGAGAGGGTAGAACGATAAGGTACCGTCTGCGCATCCATCACGAGTGTAGAAATTATGCGTGATTCAGCCTTCCACTCTTACACACGTAAATGACAAGGAGAAGTTGCCCTAAAGCACTGTAAACAAATTCCAGGATCGACTTTATTCAGCGATTATGTTCATGTTCAGCTCTGTTTTTTGTTTGTGTTTGGGCTGCTGTAAGCTTTTTTGGCGTCAATTCTTTGTTATCTTGCTTATATTTATGATTTTTTATGCTTTTATTCCGATTTAGTATTAAATTATACTTGTTAATTATTTTTCGATGCACTATTTTATAATTGTTGCACAAAATGTTGTTAAACCGTCCCTGAATTTTGTTTACAAAATGTGCAAAACGAAATTGTGCATAGTGTCCAGACTTTTTCATTGACAGTTATCATTCTACCCCTCTCCACTTCATTGCTTCAAATGCAACAGCCATTTTAATTTTTACAAGTTTGAAGTTTTGTTGACAAGCTGACAACTAACAACTAACATGACATTTCGATACGAGCGCCATCCCGTTAATTGAAGTGGTACTAAATTACCGTCCTCATGTTTTTCCATTTGAGTTACCAGCCCCTGCTGTTAACGTTTACCGTCAGTGTAGATAGAGTCAAAAGATTTCACAGTAGGCAAGAGAGTAATTTGTCGAAATCTGGTCTAGACACTGGAAAATACAAGAGATTTTTAGTGTATGAGGATAGCTATTCACTAAGTCATGGGAGCGCTCCCATGGGAGTGCTCCCATATATTTTGCTCTCTTACTCTTAGGTGGGTATATCGTGCTTACTCACTTTTAGCCCAGGTACATGCGTAGTAAGGTCAGATTTTATACTATGGGAGGGAGAATTGCGGGCTTGCCAGATTAGGTCCGTATTTATCACAAAGCAAATTTGAATTACTAAGGGCTGATTCCACCGTTGAGTTAAACGGAGATTAAAATGACATTGTTAATGTAAAAATGTCATTTTAAACTTCGTTTAACACAACGGTGGATCGGTCCTTAAATAGTAGATCAAAGTTATTCTGACGACTTGGCAACGTTGGCATGGGAGTATGGGAGCATGGGAGTGTGGGAGTGCTCCCATGAGTTAGAGAATAGGTATCCAGGGGACCTATTTTCAAACCGTGTGAGTACTCATTTCTCTCAAGATTCTCATCAGAAATGTCATACGTCAATGTGGAAACGCTGTTTTTAAAGGCCTCGAGGATTAAAATTCTTAGGAGGATATTAATTATCTCTAAATAAACCGTGAGAAACAATCAGTGAGTTTACACTGGCCCTTAGGACCCTAAAAATACTGTTTTACGTTGACGTATGACATTTCTCTCGAGAGAAATGAATTCTCTCGACTTTGAAAATAGCCCCCCTGGTGATTTGTCGAGGAACAGGTAAGTTTATGATATTTATATTTTATAACCTCCGGTCTTTCGCTGTGATAAAGTAGTCTATTTTTTTGCTTCTTTGATTTTAATAATTCAGGCATTGCAGATATTATGAAACACAGTGAGGGGTCGAGGGTAGCTTACCTGTATCTAGGGGAAATCCAATATCCACTTCCACGGGCCCGTGGTTTCTTTTTTGTTTTTTACTAATCAAAAATAACCGTAAATTTTATTTTGGCTTCGCCTAATATAAGGGGTTTAAGAAGTTTTGTTCTTAAAAAAGATTAGGTTCCATTTATTTTTTTAGTTTTTAGACTCTGAAAAGGAGGATAACTCCAATAGCAGGGCATTAGAAAAATAAAATGTCCTAGAAAGATTTTATAACTTATGAAAAAGTCAATATTAAACTAAAAAAAAAAACAAAACAAACTAGTTTTTAGACGATCAAAGTTTCGATTTTTTACATTTAATGAATTATAATTTTGTCATTTATTCTATTTATAACGGGTAGTAGAAATTTTTGAAAATTTTTTTGGCTATTAAAGTATTATTAAGAGAATTAGACAAATATTCGTGAGAAGTTAGTTCTTATTTCGTCTCATTTTGTCCATTTTCAGATTTATTCCATTAAATAGGATCTTGTGATTTCCTGTTAATACTTTAAATTTATAAAAACTTTCAAATTAATTATGTATTCAAGAAATTTAAAAATTTAAATTAACATAGTAATATTTTGAATCTTGTGCCTCGGCTTAACTATTTTTAATTTTTTTCCTTTGAAAAGTAAACTAGCTTTCAACTTTTTTCTTTACTTGGGTTAACTTGTTAAACATTATTTTTCCAAACTGTAAAATTTAAAATTTACTTTTAAAATTAGTGAAAGGCTCTATTAATTAAATAAAAATTATTACACTTTAGTTAAGTAAATATTTAGTTAAAACATTTTAGTGTTTAAATTTAAAGACGTTCCAAGATTTATTTTTTTTTTAAATTTATTTTTAAGAAATTTTCTGAAATTGTTTCAAATATTATTTATTAGTTTTAGTTCGCGTACTGTTATATATAATTACTATTCTTCCCAGAACGATATTGACCGCCGTTTGGCCCGAACTAGCACATCAAATTTCGGGCTAGGAATCTAGACAGTCTGTCGTGATGGTCTAAAAGGAAGGGCACTTGTCTGTTATAAAAGAATGTCCGGGTTCGATTTCCCACTGCGACAGGCTTTTTTTCAAATCTACAAGTATTTATTTTTACCTTTGGGGTTCGGGATGGTAGGAGAATTTTTGAGATTTATTTCCGAATCTTCAAATTATTAAGTAATTTTAATAGAAAATATAGATTTTTAATCAAGATTTGTAAATTTATGGCATGGAACATGATTTCTTTTGTCGAAAATTTTGCATAAATGAGAGTAAATTTCGTTGATTTTACTGTTTAATTTTCTCCTTCAAGGCGTGGGTGTTCGTGGGCTTGTTGGCATAAACCTTAAATTTAAAAAAAAATCCAAAGTCCAAAGGTCTTAAATCACATGACTTAGCCGCCCCATACTGGAAGAAAGTTACATAACCAGGAAATTACTTCTTTATTTTTTTTTTAAATATTTTTCAATAATGAAAACGTGTTGTTCTTTCGAGTAGTGTTCAATTTGAATGAATCGTAAAGCCTGAACACTTTATCGCAGCACAAATGGCGCAAAATTCAAAGAAAAAGAAGTCCCATTCACTTTCGCTCCATGGTAATTTGACAAGATAGTTCTTTAGAAATTATAATTTTCATTAAAACCCATATCTACTTACAAAACAGAGTGGATACCTATGAAATAAAAAAAAATAAACTACCAAAAATTATCTGAATTACTCGATTTATCATAGTAAGTAACCCTAAAAGTACCTTCATAAGTGAAAGCAATAAATTTTAAAATAAACTCAAGTCAATCACTTCAGGGGTTGAATTATATAGACAGGTAGGCGGGGTAAAGCCGAAAGAACATCCCTTCTGTTCCAACCCTCTGTTGCGTCACCCCACGATTTCTATCAGGATCGCATGAGTTTCGGATGGTGTAGGGGTTGAAATTCACGACCAACGTTCAGAACAAAAGACCGTTTTATTACCCTAAACCGTATTTTGGTATATACAATGTTAGGGGATGCATTTGTAGACAAATTATTCAATTGTTTGGTATAGGTACTTATAGTTTGAGCCATTATTTAAGTTTTCAGTTGTTTGTTATATTTAAATAATAATTAACATAATGGCAATACAATGAAGCATTCATAGAGGAGGGGATATGAGTAGTTATACTAATTAAACAGGATTTACAAGCTATAATATTATATATTATGTACCAAGAGACTAAAGTGCACCTTTTAATTACTATCATCAATAATCTTAGACCTAATTATTGATTCAAATGCGTTTTATGGATTTTAATTGAGAAATAAAGTTTTTTTTATAGATTGATATTCACTAGGTACGAAAAGTACCTACTATGTGCTTTGAATGTTCTAAATAAAAAAATAAGACCATAAAATATTGAACTACTTTGATTTTTCACAAATACTAGAATGTGTTCGGTTTTACATTTGGTTAATTTAGGAATAAGAAAGAAGTTGCGTGTGTAACTAATTACTAAGAATATTTTTGTTTGTTAAAAACAATCTGTCACCGCAACGAACCAATTTACATAATTTTGATTTTTAAATACCCAGATTTTAACGAAAAGATGCAGTTTTAAGTTTTAAGTGAGTTGAAAAACAAGACTTGTTAGATAATTATTACATAAATTGCCTGTTGCTCGGTCAGAACAGGAAAGACCTGTTAATAATTTTAAAACTAATAGTGAATTTTTGTTAATTAGAAAACAAAAGTGTATGAAATTAATTAAAATATTCTGTTTTTTATCTAATTCAAGATCCATAATGTTTATTAGTAAACAAATTATACTAAAATTCAAGGATTGTATTTTTATATATTTATTACATAATGTTTTTATTATAAGTATATTTTAATAAATTAAGAAATGTAAGCAATATGAATTTAATAAAAATATGAAAAACTATTCAACAAATTTGTCAACATTTGTACAAAAAAAAATTAATTGTTTTTATGAATATCAAATGAATATTTTATAGATTTATTACTAAATCGAATTGCGATGGCCGAGCTAAAATTTGACAGGGAATAGAGAATAGGTTATTGTTAAATTTATGAGTAACATGTTTCAAAATGGTATATTATAATATAGATACATGCCTACTCTAAATATCAATGTCACAATATTTAATAACGAAAAACAATTATATACTATAAACAACCAAATTAGTCAAACCTACAAATAATAATTAAGTTGTTTTAAGATAGAGGTACTTATTCAAAAGCAATTATCAACAACATCGGTACTTATTATAGGTGTAGGTTGGTTTTGTTGAGGTACTTAAAGCTTGTTTAAAGTAGATAAGCTCCTGTTAGTTGTATCCAAGTACCAAATACCTTCAAAAATAATATGTTATATTGATCTGCAATTTAACAAACCAACTAACTAGGTAAATGATTTAAAGTAAACCTAAAATAATTACTGACCTTTTGACATCTCGGTTTAACTTCTTTAAATATTCATTATGCAAAACAATATACATAACAAATTCTAAAGTAATTTTAAAAACCCATTACAAATTGATTTTGCTGATTTCATCATAGATCCCATCATCAAATCCTTACTAAATGTATGTGAGACCACCCCTGAGATACCCCTTTCTAACAAAAAAAGCTTTTCAAAAATATGACAACGTAGGGGAGACTGGGGGCAACTGTACCACGGGGCAATTGTACCAAAACCATGAGACACAGAATGGTGGTAATTGTGCTTACCTAACAAGTTACAGAGAATGAAGTTGATCTAGATCAGCTATAGGTATTCTGGACTTTATCTTGTTTTGGCAGAAATATATACTATCAGGAATCAGATTAAACACATTAAGCAAAATAAGTTATGTCTCTTATGTGCACAAACTATTAGCAATTGAATACAATGTTATGATTATGTTTTGGTATAAATGTCACACATCTTGTTTGTGCATATTTTGAATGTATTAATTTGAAGTTAGTTTTTATTGGCCATCTGTCTATCATAATTAATATAGATTTCGTTTCACTTGTCTTTTTTATGCCGTATATTATTTGAACTATTTTGGAGACGAAAGTTTATTAACTCGAAAATGTCAAGAGTGGAGTTATCTTATTTTTGCAGTAACCCCACGAATTCCAAACGTTTGTTTATTAATAAACGTGATATTTAGCGCAGTGACCGAATAATGTTTTCGCGTATTTCGCTTAAGATTTTAAAAACAGAAAGTTATAATTTGAAAAGCACCTTCTTATTAGTGCTTCTGGCCGCAAAAAAAGCTTGGAGGGCCGCAGGTTGAGTATGGCTGATCTAGATGAATGTATGCTCACTGATCACTGAGTCACTGGTTTCTTGCTCAGTCGTGAATAATAGTTCTTGTGAGACGTACTTTTTTATTTTCATGTGGCAAACGTAAGTATTTTTAACTTTACATTATCGTTGAAATTTTAATAGGTTTGTTTCTGCAGTGAGTTTGAAATCAGTTTGAGATTTGTTTACAATGCGCATGAGCGGTTGAAGACCGTCATCAAACAGTTAGAAATTCTTCACTGCACGAACGCGAAAATTTTGATGAAGAAACCAATTTTAAACTAACCTAACAAAAATCTTTTTTCTTTTTCTCGATAACCTAACAGCCTAACACCTAACCTATAAAACTATAACTATCCTTCCTAAAGTATAAACGTTGTACAACGGTATAAACATTGTGTGTTGTCTCTGATTGCATTTAACTGTTAACAAGAAAAGACATCTGAAATAAAAATATGGAAGGTAAATCATGTTTATTAAATTTCATTATAAGTTTTTGTATGTAAATATATTTTTAGGCATGAATGAATTTATAATATTACCTAAATTCAACTAATTAAAGAACACTGGCTGAGGATGAGTGCAAAATGGAATAATTCAGTTCTCAGAGTCTCTACCCTCTTCATCAAAAAGTGTGAATACACCGACTATTGCTATTTGGACACATAACCAAACATTAAAATTAATAGATTTATACAAACTTTACAGGAAGAAAGTTGGAACTCTAGAGTTACGCATTTTGAAAAAAATGTGGGAGGCAATTTGCAGTTATATAAATGGTATTTTTAAAAGTAATTTTTTTGCCCTCTCATTGTGAGAACAAATGGAGGATAATTGAAAGAAATTATAAGAAATACATAGACTCCACAAAACAAACTGGTGGAGGTAGAAAAGTCTTCGAGTACTTCACAGAAATGGATGAAATCTTTGGAAAAAAGCAACATACTTCTGCTATCTTTGCCTGCTGCCGAAAATGCCAAACATAAAATTGAACCAATAACATCTCCAAGACATCCAAAAAGAAGAAGAACTATAATTCAAGAAAAAAATCAGTATTGGAAGTAATGAGGACGGATAAAAAGGAATATTACGGGAAAATGTTAGACCTAGAAAAAGAAAAATCGGAATTTAAAAAAGAAAAATTGCAAAAAAATGGAAATTAAAAAACTTGAAGCCAAAGAAAAAGAAACAAGTGCCTATAAAGATAGAAATGATATTATGAAAGTATTTTTAGAAAAAAACATTAAGGTCAATTTTGAAACTGATGAAGACATTTTATAATGTTGAATTAAATTTTTTTTTTTGAGTATTTAAGAGTTACTATTTATTTTGTGAATTATTATACAACATGTATATTTATATTCTTCTGAGATTGTTTACCAAAGCTCCTAACATTTCCTAAGTAATATTTTTGATTTCTATTTAAGTATTTTGTTTGTCATTTAGAATATATTTTTATTTTGATTTATTAAGCATTTGAGATTGTTATTTCAATTTAAAAGTTGATTTTTTTGAGTATTTTATGAATTAATATTTATTTTGTGACTTACTGTAAAAAAATGTATTTTTATTATTAATTTTAGATTGTTTACCAAAGTTCCTAACATTTTATAAGTATTATTTTTGATTTTTATTTAAGTGTTTTGTTTGCCATTTAGAATATATTTTTTATTTTTTTTATTAAGCATTTGAGATTATTTCAATTTAAAAGTTGAGATTTTTTTGAGAATTTATGAGTTAATATTTATTTTGTGACTTATTGTAAAAAAATGTATTTTTATTATTAATCTTAGTTTGTTTACGAAAGTTCCTAACATTTCATAAGTATTAGGTATATATGTTTTTCTATTATGTTTGTCATCAAGAATATATTTATTATTTTGTTTTATTAGTTGTTAGTTGGTAGTTCAGTGTACAATAAAATTATTACTTTTTAAAATGTTTATTTTCGAAATACAAAAATTAAAGAAACATAACTACGCATGCGCCGTCCAGTTGCCAACTGTCGCAAACTGCTGCTCGAACAAACCTAATAATACGTAAATATTAGTAAAATTTTCTGTTGTATTTTGAAAGTATGTATGTTAGAGATTATAACAACGTTCATTTTGAATCATTTATAATTTGTAAAGTAAAAAAAAATCTATGTGAAAAAAAATACCATCTGGGACAATTGTACCAGTGTATATGGGGTCAATGTTACCGGTACAATTGACCCCGAGTATATTTCAAATAATTTAGAGATACGTTTTCCTTTTTCAGATGCCTAGAAACTGTTCTGCATGGTAGGCTGTAAAATAGGCTATGAGTTCTAGCAGTGAAGCCTCTTGGTGGATAATTACTGTCAAGTATGTAACTTGCCGATTTAATATGGGACAGGCGAAGGATGTAAGTGAAACAGACTGACTTATAGTAAGGATAAAAATAGTGGAAAGAAAAACGGGATACCTTGAACCTTTAGATAGATTGGCCACTGTAGTATGTAATGCTAGAGATACAATTAGCAATACATTTATATATGTGTCTATAACAAAACACTCATTTTAGCATTTGATAAAATCACTAAATTTATTTAACTAAACGTTAATATAGTTAGAAAAAAGTGTAGAGAAAAATGTTTAAAACTGAAGACGCCTTACCAGTATGTAAGAACGATGAATGTGTGGACAAAATTATTATTTTTTCAAAGTTGGTGTCCTTTGTTGGCGTCTATAAAATAATAAATATTCTATTAAGACATTCGCTCTAGTCATTAGTTAATATTAAAATGATATGCTTAACTAGGTATTTTATATACTATATTTCGTCGCTTTGCATACAAAACTCTTATTCTTACGTTATACATATAATCACAAAATTACCCATTTATTACATTGTTTATTGCCAATTACATTTACAAAGTGGCGTATCATAGTGAAAATTGTAGAGGGAACAATACAAATTTTCTCTTTCTTAAAATAAAGAAAAAGACAGAATTATATACCCACTTCAGCAATAGTTAAAAATTAATTAATTTCTAATTTTATAAAGTCAGTATAGAAATATAAAATAATTAAAAATGTGTTTCGGGTAAACGCCATTATCACAACCGTTCTAAAACTGATTTACTGTTAAAATCCAAAAACAAAGTATTCATTTACTAGTTCTTAATACTTATATGCTCCTGTGATATTGCGGTTAAGATGATGTGGTGTATCAAGAGGCGTGGGTTCGATTTCCATCAGGAGCGCAGTTTTAATGTTTTTATTAGTTTTTTGTACTTATGTATAAAAAATAGCTAAATATGTAGAGAAAGTTAAAAATGCTACCCCGTTTTTATTTTTCTCAGTGCATTTTTCTTTATTTTCTCTTCTACAGATTTCACGCATAGCCGTTCTTTATCACTAGACATGTGTTATTTTGAGAACCAGTAGTAGTTCTGCGATTCTTTTACTAAATTTAATTTTTGTTGATACGACATCCAGATTCCAATCACAGTCGTCTATCGTGTCAATTGAAGTGTAAACAAATGCAGTTTGTAAGTCGCTTCAAAGCTCAACGGCATATAGTTGTCGACAGCTATTTTTTGTCAGGGGATAGCCCCAACGCACGCTCTGCTTTCAGAGCATTTTGTAAGGGGGTGAATTATGGGTTAAGTATTATTATTATATAATAAAGGTACAATCAATTTATACTCCAATAAGAAACAAAAAATATAAAATGATAAATCCTGCACAAGCAAAACAGAAATAGAACAAACCAAAGGTACACTTTATATACTTACATATACAGAAAATATAGTGAATAAATAAAAAAAAAATCACAGGTGGCATGGCCTGTACGTAGAGTGTATCAAATTATAAAAACATGTTAGCAGGTAAACAAATTTTGTGTGATTAATCATTGTAATATAATGTAAAGAACATTGGTAGTCAAAAGTGGGGGGTGCGGGAAGTGATGGCGGTAGTACCGAACCGTCGACTGCACTCTCCCAGGCAGAACGAAATGATGGGTCGCCTTGAGTGCTATAGTCAGGTCAGGCTGTTAGTTGATGCTCACGCATTGTTCTATTTGACTTAATTATTGAAAATTGTTATTAAACATATTTAAATTCAATTTAAAAGAAAGTAATTAAATCGTGAGATGTCGAGAAGGATCTTAGAATAAGACATTAAAAAGTAATAAAAATTCATTCTTCTGTTTTTTACATTATTCAGTAATTTGACTGGCCTTTTTTAAGTTTAGTTTTAAAAGCATTATTTAAATTTTTTATATGAGCTCGAACTTTATTATACAATTTAGGACCGAAGTAAGTATAGTTTCTTTGTAATATGTTCTACTTAGCTTTAGGAATATGTGCTAAATTTTGTGTTACAGCTCTGGTTGAGTAGGCATCACTAATTTTTTTTAATTCATTTTTATGACCATGTTAGTGAATAGTTTTCGAATATCCATTATTTTAGTTTCTAAAAATAAATCATTTCAGGAATACGTAAATGGTTTTTAAAAATAATTTTTAATAAAAGTTTTTGTTCTACTTCTACGTCATGTAAGTGACGGTAAACAATTTATCAACTGGCCTTTGTACATAGGCCTATCTACAAAAGAAGTCATAATAAAGAAGGATACATAAGAAAGAAGAAGCTAAGTACCTATATTTATCTAAATTGTGACAAGGAGCCAAAAAATGTTACTAATAAAAGAACTAATGATTGGTTTTTCAAAAAATGTCTAATGACTGAAGTCTTTTTGCCAAGATATTTTATTATTGTAAAAAGTAAAGAAACACATAATAAAGTTTACGACTATTAGAATGAAAATATTAAAGTTGATGGTCCAAAATTACATCAATATTTTTATTTCAATTAATAATTTTGCTTAATTTTAAATTGATTTGAGATAAACAATTTCCCTTGTTACCCCTTGGGATACGCTCATACATAGAAACATTGAAATATTCAATTACCAGAATTATTTAATTTTTATAGATGTCCAAATTGACGCATATACCTTTTTATTATGTCGAAGCCCACACCTATTCTAGACAGTTTGTTGCAAAACTATTAATGCTTAAGCTGAAAATAGCCTTAATTCTTATGAGGTAAGCATCGTTTTCATGTTAAATTAAATTAACATAAATTTGAAAGTCTAAGTATCTATATGGAATCAAATAGATTATCGATTACAAACAAAATTACTTGAAGATTTGCATCGAAATGGACTAGGAATATTTTTACATTAAAAAAGAAATATTAGAAACATCGTGATTTTGAATAAGTAATATATAATTATATTAATTTAATATCATTGTTTTTAATTTGTTGTTGTATGTTTCTTTAGAAAAGAATTATAATAACTTTTTATTGTTATTAATCAAAAGAGTTCACATATTTTTATTTACTCTCTCTTTCATAATTATTTGTATAAACATTGTGTCCCCAGATCTGTGTGAACAATGTTTGCTGCTTTTTTATACTGCACATCATACGAAAAAGAAATGATTATTCCTTGGTAGTTGAACACTTTACTTTTTCTATTGTTATAACATTCTGCTACGCATTTTTTAATTTATAAAATTAAAATGACAGCTCCCTTCTAGATGATTATTTAATAGGTATTTGACATTTCATAGCGCCTCCTTGATCATATTATAATAATTAGGAAATTACTACTTTTCTGTTATCAGATAAGGATCTAATATAGAAATAATAATAACAATAGTTGAGAAAGTATAGTTTTATATTATTGCCGTAGAAAATAGATATTTATTGTACAAAGGAAAAATGAAAGAGCTTTTAGTTCGAGGTGTGTGTCTCTGGACCTGAACAACCAAGATCTAAAATATTATTTTTCCCGTGTATATTACATTATTTTAATATTGGAAATGTTCATGTTACGAAGCTAAAAGACGCTTGGCGTCACGATCGTGTGACATATAAGGAAGTGTTCAGTAGGTATGCAGATGAAAGTAAGATGCGCAGTAGAGAGCTCATTTGACGGAAGATTTCGAAGTGATCACTTCGGCAAGCAGGTATAATCGGTAGAACGATAGATGCGGTTATTTTGGTTTCCTTTAATAAAAATCTATTATGTTCTTTTCTATTTCAATATTAATTTAGTTTGGTTTCCTTTAATAAAAATTTATTATGTTTTTTCTATTTCAATATTAATTTAGTTTAAAATAATAATTTATTTTAAAATTAAAATCATGGAATGTCATGTATAAGAATAAAGAACATAATAACAAACACTTCTATTATAATTGAATAGGTACCCAGTCAAAAAGGAAATATTCTGTGTCACTCTTGAATAGACATGTAAGAAAATACTAAATCACGATACACTAATAAATGTAGGAGACTTCAATGGCAAAATTGGCGAAGAAGAGTTCCTAAATGATGTAGTTCGAAAAAAAAAAACAATCCACGAAACAACTGTCGATAATGGAATGAGATTATGACAATTAGCAATAGAAATAGATCTAGTAGTTTCGAATACGAAATTCGAGCACAAACGAATACAAAATAACACTGACACTATCAGGACAAGCAAGAGGAAACCAGATAGATCACCTACTAATAAGGAAGAGAAGAAAAAGAATGATACAAGGTTAGATGACTTTTGACCAACATGGTGCTTCGATTAGATGCCTTTTCCCAGGTTAAATGACACTTAGGTTAGATGCCTTTTTGGCAAAATGGCGCTTCGGTTAGATGCCCTTTTGGCAAAATGGCGCTTCGGTTAGATGACTTTTGACCAAGATGGTGCTTTGGTTGGATGCCTTTTTGACAAAATGGCGGTTCGGTTAGATGCCTTTTCGCAAAATGACGAAAATGGCTTTTTTTTAGGTTTGGAAACAAATAAAAGTCTGACGGGTCTAGGTCTGGCGAATACGGAGGATGGTTTGACAGTTTAAAGCCTAGCTGATGAATTTTAGTCATTACAAGAACGGACTTGTGGCAATAAGGTGCATTGTCCTGATGAAACAGAATTTTCTTTTTTGACAAACCAGGGCGTTTTTCGCTTATATTCTGCTTAAGCTGGTCCAGTAAGTCGCTGTAGTACTCGGAATTTATTGTTCTTCCCTTTTCGAGATAATCTATTAGGAGTATCCCTTTAGCATCCCAAAAGACCGTTGCCATGACCTTTCCAGCAGACGGTACTGCCTTTGCCTTCTTTGGAACTGGTTCGTCCTTTGCCGTCCACTGTTTGGACTGTTGTTTAGTTTCAGGGGTATAATGATTAACCTATGTTTCATCAACCGTGATAAATCTACGCAAAAAGTCCCCTGGATCGCGTCTAAACAGTGTCAAATTCTCCTCTGAAATGAATAGTTGCGTGAGCTTCTGATCTGACGTGAGCACCCATCGGGCGAATAGCTTTCTCATACTTAAAACTTCACAAAATATAGTGAACTCCCTCTTTTGATATACCCACAGCCTCAGATACCTCTTCCAATTTTAATCTGCGATCTTTTATAATTATTTTGTGAACGGTTTTAACCATTTCTTCAGAAGTTGCCATTTTTGGCCTGCCAGAACGCGGAGCATCATCAGTGCTAGTACGACCACGTTTAAAGTCCGCTACCCAGGTTTTAACTGTGGTAAATGAAGGAGCAGATTCCCCTAATGTAGCATCTAGTTCAGCTTTTATTTCCGTTGGCGATAATCCTTTGAAATGGAAATATTTTATCACCGCTCTTATCTCGTTTTTTTCCATCTTTTAAAAGTGGCGCACTTTATAAGCTTTTAAAATACCCAGGACACAAACTACTTGACGCACTCACATTAAACTTCGAGCGTATACTGACACTGACGACAAGCAAGGCTACACAGACACGTTGGAACAGGAAAGCAAATCGGGCCTACTATAGGTTAGGCTGGAAACTTTTCATCCCATCCTCGTATCGATTAGTATTATTTTTAGTTATTTTTTTGAAGTTTTTTGGGAAGCCAAAGGAACCATAACCGTAAAAGCTCTAGGATATTTAAATGGTTTTACCTTTCCAAGGTGGAATCATTATAGTATAAATTAAGTGTAAAGGTTAAAGAAAAGGTCCTTTATTTCTCACAAGTCAACTCGATCAGTAGCCTGTTTGTTAGGAATAAGGATAAGATTGATCCTATGGATCAGTCTGGTGTTTACAAACTAACTTGTTTGAACTGTCCATGCTCATATGTGGGAAGGACCTTTCGTAATTCTAAAATACGCCTGAAAGAGCACACACGCTGTCTTAACACTAACACTACTGGTTTTTCTCACTTTGCTGCTCATTTGTTAGACACTGGTCACGATTTTTATTCTAGCATTGGCTTCGACATTTTGCATATGACTTCTAATAAATTCCTTCTGAATAACTTTGAGAACCTGGAAATTTAAAAAAATATTAAATCTGGCCCCTCCTGCTCTCTGAATGCACAAATTCAATTTATTAGTACCCCAACGTTCTCTGCGCTTATTTAAATTATTTTCAGACTTTTACCCCCACTCATTTGATCTTCAGTCAGTTACTTACCACAATTAACTCTCCCAATTTAGATTTTCTTTCCATTAATTTTTGCCCATTCACATTTTATTAAATTTTTTTAGCTTATTCAAATTCTCCCACGTGGTTGTCATACGCCAAAATTTGACTTTTCTTTTTTGACATTCGTACTGTCAACCTAGTTTCCGTTTCCTGTAACAGTAATTTTCTTTTTGATTATCTGCTTCAAATTTCCCTTTTACATATGAATTTTCATATTTTCTTGTTTAGTGTTCTAATTTTCTTGTTAGTATAAAATTTTTTTGCTTTCTCAATCTCAGTTTAATATAATTTACTTTCAATAAATTTTGTCACCGCCACCTATACTCACTTTCAGTAAATAACACCTCCGTTAGTACACTATTTATCCGCTAATTTAAAATTTACAGTTTACTGCATTGATTCGTTAAAAATCTAGATATATGTCTTGACAGTCTGATAATTTTTACTTTTTTACTTTTTACTTTCAGTAATTAACATTATATCCTTAAAAATTTTTAAACTGTTTGTGCTTGTAAAACTATTTTGTGTTGTTTAGTTAATAATTGTCTTAAATGTGTTTTAATTATTTATTTTATTCAAACAGACATCTGGTGGTTTAACCTAACCTACATTAAAAATTTTTTTAAAAAATACTTATTACACATGACTTTTTTAACTCGTTCTGTTAAACTTTTTGTAGCGCTTCCTTTATGGAATTAGTCAAGGTGAGTCAAGGTTATTGTTTAACTTTCTTTTGTGTTTTTTCTGTTATTTTGTATATGTTAAAGTCCGTTCATGCTTTTATAATTGTTTTTATTACAACTGACTCCTTGACATTCCATTTAGGTGTGCCTGATGATGAAGTGACAACTTCGAAACCGGTCGCCAATTAAATTGACGTGAGAAATAAAGGACCTTTTCTTTAACATTTACACTTAATCCCTACTACTCACATATGGCTACCCTCACTCCAAAACATTATAGTATATATGCGCGCGTCGGTATTCGTACTTATTACTCGTCAGCTGTAGGAATAAAACGTACGGAGTACTCTGAAATAAAAAGTACCTACTCGAAATTTTTCGAGTATAAGTCCCATCACGATGGAAGTACTTACAAGTACCAATTACTGAGTACTTTGATTACTCGAGTACATTTTTGAGTACAATTTACTCGAGTACTACCCAGCTCTGCGTACAAGTACAAAAACATTGGTACTGTATTTATATTAACATAATATTCCAACTTGTGTTTTTTATGGTATTTCATACATCATCATATTTCCAAGAGTAAGAAAGGAAATATTATGTTATATTACTTCTATGATTTTTTTTAAAAATTTGATTTTATTCGTCGGTATTCTATAATTTTCTATTGAAGATAAAAGTCTAGTGAGTTACTTTAAATATTTTATTTGTAAGAAAAATGTTATTGTATCACGATTCCTACATAGTCAACGATATGAACCTGCTTTATAAATGGAGAATAAAAATCATGAAAACGACATCTTTATGGGCTTTAATTTAATAAACGAAGTTTGGTATATAGTGGGCCATACAGGTGGGTGCTTAAAAATTGGGTATAGTGCGTAGCATACAAAATAATTTTTGTTACGATGTTTAGGAACACAATACAAGTAACACCATATCACTGACATACACGAAAACATTCCTTTATTCAATTCTTAAATGAAACCCTCGATCAGGTGTGTAAAAAAATCTTATTTTGTTTTTAATTTTTTTTAGTTTCTGTTATAAAGATAAAACCTGCGTGTGTACTATGAACTTATGAAGTTGTTGCTAAATGTATTGAAAATTTGGTTGTTCTAGTTGCTGGCGAAATAATGAAGATAAGTGCATTTCGGTATACGAAAGATATTAAATCTCCTGAACACCCAGTGGTATCGAAATGTATTTTTCTATGAAGTGAACGAAGTATTCAAATAAAATTAGTTTACAAATACAAAACACATATTAGAAAAATCGACATTAAAGGGGTGAAATTTAATAATAATACTTTTATATTAATATTGCCATGAAGAAAACGGAGTATTGAAATAAAATTAGGGCCAAATTATTAAGAAACAAAATATATCTTAAGAAAATCGAAAAATTGTATAGAGAGGTGAGAAAAGGATGAAATTTAATAAAACTCCTTGGTAAAATTAATTTTCATATAAAGGAACCTGTAAAAGCAGCGGTGTTTTCTTAAATTTAGCTACCTGCTTAATGGTTCCTTCCGATTTACGAGGTCGTGAACTGTATTTACGACGAATCTTCTAGAAATCTCGTTGATAGGTAGATAAATTAATTGTCATGCAGAAATTAAAATGATTGTTTTGGTCACCTGATTTATTTTAACTTTATAAACTTTCTTATTTTATAACTATTTAACTTGAGTGATACTTTAACAAGTAATTAAGTTTGAAACATGCTGGTTTAAAACATCTTTCTGTATTGTTTTATATTAAAAATGGGACCATTCGTGAGGAAATTGATTTTGTTGTTGCTTGTTTTGAGGCTCGAATAGTTCTCTCTGAAAAAATGTAACATCACGTCTTGTAAAGAGTGTGTTCGTGACAGTGTCTTGTGATTGGTTTAAGAAATTGTGTGTTTTGGTACTATCTTGTGATTGGTTTAGAGAAATTGTGTGTTTTGACACTGTCTTGTGCTTGGTTTAAAGACATGGTGTGTTTTGACCACGCTTGGTGTGGAGATGTAGTGATGTGTTACAACTATTGAATACGTGTGTGCATTTATTTTAACAATTTATTTTAAACAGGCTAATGCAGGTGTGACTGAAACAGGTCTGTGAGTGGGAGCGAGACGGAGCTTTTGTTTATTTAAACGGAAAGCTATATTTCGTCTGGGTTCTCACTACTTGCAGGTGTTTTTTCCAAGCGAAAGCTTTTTTGTATATTTGATAATACGTTAAACGACATTTACTAGGGTTGGCTTTGATTTTACTTTATTATTTTTGTAATTGAAATAAGATTTTTATTTTATGTAAGATTATTAAATTAGGTAATGCAAACTATAGATTGAATAATGAAATATATTGATTTTCTTATGTTAATTATATAGTATTACGTTACAATATTTATACGGGGTGTATCATAAAGAGAGTAACTAACGTATGTGTTAAAAAATTTAAACATAAATGCTTGTTATTTTTATTTAATTATAATTAAATACATTTTTATTATATTTCACTCCCCTTCCTAAGCTGTAGTTTCATCGATTTTCCTAAGATATATTTCGCACTATTAAAAAAAAAGTTCTTTAACTACTATACATTTTTAGTACTCAAATTAACAACAGTAAATCGTAGTAACCTTCTAATAGTGGCCTTCTACAAATAAATTACTATCTACGAAATTGCATATATTGCTAATATTTTAATTATAAATCAGGACCTCAAAATAATTATGTTTTGATAAATGACCAAGGTAACAAAATCAATTGGACAAAAATTTTATTTAAAAATATCTCAAAGTCTAAAAAATAGAAATTAACATATTGATATACAAATTAAAAGTTGACGACATTAGCAGTTAACTGAAAATAACCTTCAAAAGTTGTATAATGTAAGCTCTCAGTTTAATAGCTATTTATGCAACCAGTTACGAAATGTCTTATTTTATGTAACAAGTGAATACTTGCGAGACGAGTAGAGCGAGGCCCCGCAACATGAACGAGTTACATAAAACGGCATTTCGTAATATTTTTTATAATTTTGACTAGATTAGGGGAACGTGGGGGAATATCGACTACTTAAGAAAATCTTATAATTCCTTGCATGAATATAGTACAAAAATATTCAAAAACATAGAATACTAGAAAATATATTGTTGCATACAGAGGCTTATAACACATTTGTCGTAAGTTAAATCAGGTAAAACAAAAAACAAACAAGAATAGGGTAAAATCGACAAGTCTGGTAATATCGACTAAGGCAACAGACAACATGACTTTTTTGGTAAGAAACAGTAAGATATTTAACAAAAACAATTGTCGCTACCACAACTTCATTGTTGGCTCCAAATTCACCACAAACACAACAGAGGTCGTTATTGTTTTTATTTTCCACTTTAGTAGTCTGTTGTGTAATTTTTTTAACAGGATTTTTAACAGAACAAATATTTTTCTTGACTTTTTGTACTTAACATCTTCTATTTTAAGTGCAACCTGTTGTTCTATGTTATTCTTGATTGGGCTTACTAATTCTTCTTCTTTGAATATATTCCTATCAACGGGAAATATTCCAGTTGTTTTAAAACCATTCACGCCTTTTTCGATAGTAGCTGCCATGTTATAAGCTTTGGCAAACATTTCGGCTAAGTCTGTTTGGTTAATTTTTTCTTACTGTTTTGTTCGTATGTATTTGTCACATTCTTGGTGGTAAGAAGTTTTCAACGGTTTGTAAAATGTTACATCTAACGGTTGAATACGATGTGATGTGTGGGGTGGATTTGGGAGAACGTGTGTGCCTAAATCTTTATAAAGTCTACAAGAAGGCAAACTAGAGTGTGTAGATTGTCTAGAATATTCAGAACGTGATCTTCTGTAGTAGGATTACTAAATCTTGCAAAATGTTGTAACCACTCTGTAAAATGTTCTTCTGTAATCCACCCACTATCTGAACATTTGTAGACTGCTCCAAATGGACCATTTCGATCCAAACCATCCTTCATCCTTTTCCTCTTGAAAATGAACATAGGCGGAATGTATTGACCCGAAACCCTCATACAACATACCACAGTGGTATTTTGGCGCATTTCTCCACTCGTAATAGCTCGCCTTTCTTCGCCTTTCTTCGCAACTATGCGCCCTGGGTTATGGACGTTAGTAATGCCAGTCTCATCGACATTATATATTCTGTAGCTCTCATATTTAAATTTGTCGCAAAGTGATTCCAAGTTATTGAAAGAGATGTTTATTTCTTCGTTATTGAATGCTGTAACTCTTGAAATACTAGTAGCTTCGGGTTTTCTAAATGATAACTGTGGCTGCCGACGCATAAAACCGTACAGCCAGTCCTTCCCACATACTCTTTTCTTTTTGTTAAATCGATGCAAGGGAGGCTCCAGGGGGGGCGTAGGGATCATCCCCCTCCCCCACCCTGAGATGAAAATTCTTCCTATGTATGGGCATTTTATTCAAAAAAATATACTAAAAAGGAATTTCTAAAGGGAAATTCTAACCGTTTGTTAACACAGTATACTGCACGCTGAAAAAAAGATCACTACATTGACTAGACGTGGCATTCTTCGAGAGAAATTTTGAAAAGGGGAGAGATGGCGCGTAGTTTTTGAGATTTGAATATGATCGATATTACCACGAGGTCAATATTCCCCCACGCTCCCCTATAGTATCTGAGATTTCATTCTGCAATTATCGTTTTCTTTGCATTAGAGTGATACATTTTTTTCGTCAACACGAATACTATACTGAGACCTCAGTAATTAACAAATTATAGTACAGATTTTTGTGCTAAGTAATTCAATAAATTTTAACATTTTCTTATCATTACTATTTCTAAATACAACACTTAAAAAAAGAAAGTATAGTAATTATTGATACTAGATATAATTTTCAAAATATTATAAAAAAAGTAAAACTTGCTAATTATTTTTTTAGAAAATATGTCACAAGTTCATAAATTCGTCTTTGTATTACACTTTAAAGAAATTGTACAAAATCCTATAATAAATCAATTTCCTGATAAAAATTAAGCAACCATCATCAATTTGTATAATCAAATTAATCATTTTATCAGTGATAAACGCCCACGAGCGCTTACCGCAAGCCACACGATCGCTAGCAATCTTGATAATTTCGCCGAAAAGAGAAGCAACTTCAAAGCCCACCCACCCACAACTTTGTCAGTATCCTGGTTTCCTAATCTTCCCTGCTCCTGAAAACAACTGAAAACCGCAAATCTGCCATCCATGAAGGAAGGGGCGCCAAATCATAGCCTCCTAGTTAGTTTCAAAAAGCACAAAAGTGCATCCTAATAGGCCATGGAGTGCCAGTATCATCGCGTTTGGGTAGAGATCTAGACGGCCGAGAACGAGAGAAGCGAAAAAAAGATCGCGTGCTGCGTGTCGATGCGCGATCGTTTCTTGTTCTTGTGATTTTTCGCCGGTTGCTTAGGAATTTTTTGATTATTTTTGAATTTTTTTTGTGGAAGTTTGAATTTTGTGTTGGTTTTTTATTGTTTAGTGTTATTTATTTTTGGGAATATTTTTCTGCAGGGATTGTAAAAGTAAGTTTTTTTGAAAATAAAAAATAAATAATTTCTGAATCAAAATTTACAACTTATACACAGTGTCCCGGAATAAATTGTAAATTGTGAAGCGACAACGATCTAACTAAATTCCCTCGAAATCCACAATTAAAATTTTAGAATTATTTAAAATCCTAAATTTTATTAAGTATATGTTTGTTTTTATATTTATTGACTTTCCACTAAAGTTAGACTCCGGTAAAAAAAGATTTGAATTTTTTATTTTTCATTAAATATCTACAATACGGTATATTTTAGGGACATCATGTATATAAAAAAAAATATAGATAAGGATCAGTCAAAAAACTTTCATTTCTTGTCCAATCATAAATAACAGAAATATACTAAATAGTAGAAAACAACCCTCTATAAAGTATCCGGCAGTTATTCCAAATATGCCCAAAATCTAATCAGCTAATCAGGGGCCCGTGGAAACCACATGTTCCAAATCCCATCGAAATTGGCTGGGCTGTATCTTGCTAACAAAAAAAAACGTCATACACAAACATTCATCGGGACATTTTTTCAAAATATATTTTTTTGGGTTCCTCAGACTCCAAAATGAGAAGATCTCTTGTTATTTCAAATTTTAGAATGCAATAACCTCCTCATAAAAATGGGTAGGTAAAATGTCACTTAAACCCATTTTGGTTATCAATAACTTTATCGTGAGGTTGGCACTACTAGGAGTTGTTTTGAAATGGGATCGATAAATTTCCTACAAAAATAATTATCCAAAATTTAAAAATTCAAATTTTTAAAGTAGTAGACGTGATGCTGGAACCAAAATTATAATTTTCCACTTCCTTTAAGGTTTTTAATTTAAAACATAACAAATAAAATAAAAAACTGGAAAGAACCCCACACCAAATATATGTGAAAATAGCTCTCAACCAATTTTGATAATTTTCTGGAATATTGTAAAAATTTCTATGTTTAATTTTGGAAATCATAACAATGGCTGTTTTTCTAAAACATGGTAAGGTTTACTTATCAAAAAGGGTTATTTTTTAGATGATTATTAACAAAATAATAGCATTGCTGGTTTAAAGAAAGTAAGATGATATGTCAGTCAGTCAGTCATTAAGATAAAAAAGTCGCTTTTTATACAGGGTGGGTCAAATATAGCAACAATTTAGTATATTTCGCCAATTTTTATCATTGGTTCCAGTTAGTGGAACTGAGCATTTTTCATTAAAATGTCTTTATCGAGTCACTTAAAAAATCATTTTTGGGAATGTAAATCCGCTTTGAAGCCAAAACTACTAAAAGAAAACATACAGTAATTGCTTAATATGATTAACTACAAAAAGTTACAATCAAATTTTATAAGAGGGCTGTTTACAAATATTATTTGAAATTGGTTTTACACCTAATATACAGGGTATCTCGAAATTAGAAGGTCATATTTTAACAGCGTAATCTAATAAACATAGGTCCGAAAACGTTTCGTTTTCAAGATACAGGGTATTACAACTGAACTCCTCATGGCACATTTTTGTAAATATTTTCTAAAATTTCTTTAGTCACCGGTTTTCCAAAGTAAAAAAAAATATAATTTCTGATTCCACAGGCCTACTAATTATTGTTTAAACTTTCGAATATCATGAAATTTTCAAATGACTCTCTTGAAAATGGTGAGTCCTAGCGAGATACAACAAAAGTAACTTTATTATAAAGAAAATATTGGTTATCCAAATTGTGTAGTCAAAAATGTTAAAAACAATCAACAAAAAAACTTAGGACAATTTAACCCTAAGCCCCTCCCCTAATTTACCCACCTATTAAGATGATCAAAAACTGACGTTTAGTCCATTAAATAGAGCGTAAAAAGTTTAACATTTTTAACAAATTTCACTTAGTTATCTTTAAAAGTTTAGAAAATATTTACAAAAACGTGTCATCAGGACTTCACTTATAAATTACGCTGTTAAAACATGACCGTCTAATTTCGGGACATATTAGAATCACATTTTTCAGTTATATTTCAAAGTGCAAGTTTCATTACTTGCCTATACTTTGTTCTTGATAGAAAAATATCGAAAATTGATGTTCTAGAAAATTTTATCCAATCTTATTTCTGATGATATTTTACCGCCAAACAATATTTGCAAACACTCCCCGTATAAAATGTGATTGTAACTTTTGTAGGTAATCATATTAAGCAATTACGTTATGTCTTGTTTCAACAGTTTGGGCTTCAAATCAAATTTATTTTCTCAAAAAACTGTTTTATATGACCAATGTTAAAAACATGAAGTTTTAAAAACAAACATTTAAAAAAAAAATGTTTTGATAAAAACTCAAAACTTTTAAAAAAACTTATTCTTATCATAAGAAAAGAGTCCCAATAAAGATATTTTAATGAAAAATGGTCAGTTCCAGATATATGCTAATTTGTCGCTGTTTTCGACCCACCATGTATAATGACTGACTGACTTCCTTTAAACCAGCAATGCTATTATTTTGTTTCTAATCATCTAAAAAGTAATACTTTTTGATAAGCGAACCTTACCTTGTTTTAAAAAATAGCCATTGTGATTGTCAAAAATTAATATGTCCGAAACTAGACGAAACAACTGATTTAAACGTTCACATGTAACTTCTAATGACTTTTATTACAATATTTCGTAAAATTATAACAATTGGCTAAGAGCCATCTTTACATGAAATTGGTGCGATGTTCTATAGCATACCTATTTAGATATAACGTACCTACTTGAATTTGTTACAAAAGAAAAAACAAATATAATACAATGTGTGTCATAAAGTTGGACCCACATGGGAGTTTTTTTCCATATTACGATTAAAAAATGGTAGTTTCAATTTTATTAAATAATATTCACTACAATGTGATCCAAACAATGAGGGTACCTTTTCAAAACTTAATATTAATGGAGCTCTTTCTAAAGTGGTGTAAAAAAATTGATGTTTTAATAGAAATTTAAAGATTTTTTTTGAGAAAATGTATAGGTATTAAAAATAATATTAATTAATAATTAATACAGCCGAATTACAACCAGAGACTAGCCCACTATTCATTTTAGATTTAATTCTAATTTAAAAAGGAACACACATATTATGTTCTACCTTTATAACGTAAAATTCTTTATTTTTTCCAAAAAGGTTGATGCTAAGAATTTTTTAAAACGTACGAAAGTTTTTAAATTAATCAGGCAATCCAGAAATATCCTTTTAAAGATAATAAAACAAAGGAATATTTCATAAAGGGTCGATAATTTTTTAAACAAAAAAAATAATAGGATGAAACCTATGGGAAAAGCAAGAGAATATAATAAAAATGAAAAGAAAAATAATTTACGGGCGATCTGCGGTCGGAAAGTGGAAGGGGGTGAGTTTTTGAGGGTAAAAAAAAAGTTAAACGGCAAAGTTTTAAGTAATACAAAGGTTTACCACTTTTGTATTACACACTTTTTTCACATAACCTCAAAATTTATGTGAAAAATTCTAATAATCAAGTTTTTGGTTTTTTATTATCTTTTACAAAAAAAAAATTCTTTTTACGAAATTTGGTGAAAACTTGCCTTTTTATGTCCTAAACACACCGTAATTTTTTGATTTAAAATATTTATTTTTTCACCTTATTTTGACTTAATAAAGAAAAAGCACCCTAATTTTCAATCGAAAATTCTCCCGTCAAAATATCTGCTTTTTTAAAAAAATCAGTGAACTTTTTGTTCATTGAAATCATTGCTTTCTGATGGTGTAAAAAAACATATACATTACTATGGTAAATATTCTCAGAAAATGCATTATGTACAATTTTGACCTATTTATTAAAATTTACACTTTAATTACTCGAAAAACGTAAGATTCCATGTTACATTGATTAACAAAAAAATTGCAAATCGAAATATACTACTATAATTAACAACCAAAAGGGTTAATAAAGTTAATATTTATTAAGACATCTACAATATTTTAAGAAAACATGGTTTAAGATGCACAAATTTATGTTCAAATTTTTGGATTGGAGTTTTCTTTGCATTTTCTGAGAACATTTACCATCGTAATGTATACATTTTTTTACACCATCAGAAAGTACACCGACTTTTTAAAAAAACAGATATTTTGACGGGAGAATTTTCGATGGAAAATTAGGGTGCTTTTTAGATATTAAGTCAAAATAAGGTAAAAAAATAAATATTTTAAATCAAAAAAATTACAGTGTGTTTGGGACATAAAAAAGGTAAGTTTTCACTAAATTTCGTCAAAAATTTCGTCATAAATATAAAAAACCAAAAACTTGGTTATTTGAATTTTCACATCAATTTTGAAGTTATGTGAAAAAAGTGTAAATACAAAAGTGGTAGATCTTTTTATTGCCTAAAACTTGCCATTTATCTTTTTTCCATACGACTTGTAGTTTTGATGGAAATCGAGATAATCCGTTTGTTACCCTTAAAAACTCACCACCTTCCACTTCCCGACCCCAGATCGCCCGTAAATGATTGTTCCTCTCATTTTTGTTATATTCTCTTCTTTTTCCAAAGGGTTTCATCCTACTATTATTTTTTTTTACTTTTTACTATTTTCAAAGGCTTCAGCCCTGGTCTAGTTGCGAAGAGTTGTTTTTCTACGCCTATGTAAACAAATCATGTAAACAAGAAAATGACGGGAGACTTACTTTGATAAGTAAAGATGACACACTAAACTTACTAGTTTCTTGATTTGTGTTTTTTCAATTTTAATTTAAAAATTAACAACAATTTTTTGGCTGCCCACTCCGAAGGGCTATACGTTATCTATTGAAGGTTCACCGCGAAATATGTTACATGTGTATCTGTAATGTGTTGAGGGTGGGTTACCCGACGGCACTTAGGCCTCATTAGATCCATTGTGCATCCTCCTGAAAAGATAGGCACTTTCTAGCTCGTAAGCCAGCCTACAGATTTCATGTAGTTAACAACGTCGCCAAGAGGTGCTTCTCTTATATCGGCCGGTGTTAGCCGATACTCGCTGAACATAAATCTTCTAATAACTGAGAGCGTCGAGCAATCGTAAAGGATATGCTCGATGGTCTCATCTTCTTGTTCGCACCCTCTGCAGAGTGCGGATTCTGACAGCCCCATGATATGGAGATGCTTTCGTACTTGGCAATGACCAGTCAGAATGCCTGTGACTAGGCGCAGATTCTGTCTAGTCATAGTTAAGTATTTGTTTGCTGCAGTGTTGTCAGAATAACTTAAGAGCTCCTTGGCAACTCTGCAGTTTCTTGTTTCATCCCATCTTTCCCTGAATTTCACAAGGGAATGTTTACTTTATCAACAACACATTTATTCCGCCTATATTTTTTTTACAGTTGTTACATGTACCGGGTGGTGTGATTTCACTCAAGTTCATTTATTTTGTTACATATACTGATTCACCCAGGTTCCATTTGTTTTATTTTATTTGTTACTTATTTATTTTATTTTGTAAATATATATTTGGTTTTAATTCCTGAGTTTAATTTTGAGATACCCCTTTACTTTTTCCTTTTTCAGAGCTTAGATATTAGTAGGTAAAAGTGCAGTGAACAATTTTATTTTTACCTTTACTTTATTACGCCAGTGTAGGTCAAGTAAGCAGTGAAGGTCTGGTCGTGTCATTTAATTTCTTTTTTTTTGTATCTGGACTCCACCGAGTCTGCTGAGGGTGTACTCTAGGTGCACCCCAGGGCCGCAGAGTACCAAAACTGGCGCCTGAGCAACCCTTGTTCGAAGAACAGCCTAGCGCTACCCCAACCCCTTTTCTTTATTTTTAGGGGTGAAGAAAAGGGTGTTACAGATAGGATAACTATGTCAATTTAAATGGAACATCCTGTATATTTTTTGCTGAAATATCCATTAATTCCCCTTTGTGAAAGTGCCACACTTGTCATGGTTATTTATTACACAGAGTGATGGTTTTAAAAGCTCTTTAAAGGTTTTAACAAACTGTAAAAATAACTTTTTTTACAATATTTATCGTTTTAATTAAAAAATAGAATATGTATATCTTCCTTTCGATAAATTTATTCTACAAATTAGCGAGAATAATAAGTTTAATGTTCTTAATTTGATTTTCAAATGTTTAAATGTCTGTTTGCGCAATTTTAAAAAGATAAGAGAAGATATTACATATTACAATAATAAACTTTTGGTAATTTTTACCGGAATCATTAAAAAAATAGGTACTTATCGATAAAATACTCGTAATGTTTATTTAAAACTTACAGAGATACTTATATTACGAAATTTCTAAAACATAAACTATCTAGAAAAACCAGCTGATCAAAAAAATATTTTTCATGCAGAATAGTTGTAATATTTTATTTGATAATTCCTGTCCTATTTTATAAATAAAATAATAATTTATCAACGATTTATAACTATTCAATGTTTAAAAATCTGTTTCTTACTAAAATCATGTAATATATCAAGATCCTGATCTAATTTGTATACTTTAATTTTTATAAGTTTATTTTAATTTCTGGAAAAAGTTTTCATTTGTTTAATGTGCATGGCTCCCGACAAGTTTTTGATGTATGGCGTCATATTCAATATTTTACCGGAATTAAAAAAAATAACGTAAACTGTTTAGATACGTAACTATAATTATGGTTAGGGCACGTAGTTTCAAGAGATGCATTTTTTTATTATTTTCAGAATATTTTTTTATATTATGTATGTATATTACTTATAATGAAGAAATTTAATATACAGGGTATCTCGAGAAGGTTGGGACAATGCTTAATTCTAGACTGGTGATAACGTTTTAGAGGCTACGCTAAAAACTTTCAATTAATTTTTCCAAAAATATAAATAATGGGTGATTTATTTAAAATTTCATCCGATGACGTCATATCTTGATGAATATAGCAGATGATGAAAATTCTTAAGCGTAATTAAATAGTGCATAAAGTATATACACAATTTTATTAGAGTTAATTTTCAATATCATCCATAATTGAGCCACAAATCGGGTGTTCCGCCAATTTTGTCCAACCCTGGATATTTTTTTTTGTATAAAAAAATTGGTAAGTAGAAAACGTGGGGCATCTATCCCGGATTTACGCTTTTGTTAGGAATAATCTAATTAGTTGAAATACCTATCTTTAAACGTCAAATCAGTATTATTTTTATCACAAGCTGTTTTTTTATGCCCAATATTATATTTTTTTTTTTACTTTCACGGCATTAAGAATGGTACACAGAACAACTATTGATTCTTTAGTTAAAAATAAGGACATTAAACGAAAAATGCTTAGATAAAATATTACTGGTTTCCTAAATACCCGAAATAATAAAAGTTGAAAATTCAAAAATTAATATTTTTATTTGTCATTATAATTTTACCAAATTCGGTAAACGTTGTTGGTGTCATAAGATGCACCTATTGGCAAAACAATGAGTTAAATAAACTTTACCAGTGGCGTACAACACGGATACGTAACACTTTCATCCCCTCTAAATTTTACGCCACTGTTCAAAAACTTATTTGGAATATACTTTCTTATTTTTTGATATTTTTCGTTTTGGGAACTCGTAAAGTAATTGGTTTTCGAAATATTCACAAAGATGTATATTCATCATTTTAAATTATTTTTTAATCTTTTAATTTTGGATTTTTTTATAAATTTGCTAGTAATATATCGAATTATTTATTTAATTAAATTTCAAAACGCTCGTATAAAAATTGTATATATTCGGCCCTGTTCTTCTTCAACTGTTACAGTTATACAAATAACAAAGGTTTTATAGCGTCATCTGTAAAATTACCTTGAACTTCTTACTGCACAGATTCTTACAATCAATGGTTAGGGAAAATACCATCTTTGATCTGCGTTGTTCCTAGCCAATCAGGTCAATTAATAATTAGCTTTCATTTCAAAGCAAGCTTTCAGGAAAACCAAACATTATTTTGAAGTGCGATTTGTTTCTTGATTTGATATGTTAGTTGTACGAGTGGTAATGAAAAGAAAACGTCTAAATATGTTTAATTTTAAAGTAAATACGTCGAAAAGTCGAGGGTTTCTATCTGGTTTTGACACCAAGGATCAAAGTCATGTTTCGAGTATTTTTAATAAACTCTGCTTCTTTAGATTTCTTTACAACGCGTAGGGATAATTCATAAACTGATTTCTATATTAAAATTAATGCTACGAAGTATAGTTTTCCCGAAAGTTTCGACAAAAGTGACCTCTGCAAATACGGGGAATTAACATGGGCAATCGCCAGCCTTAAGGAAGATAAGATTGGCTTATGAGATGATTAATTATTTTTTTTACATTATTCTTACACCATTCTTTGGAATTATTAATTGTTGTATGGCTGACTTTCCCATAAAATTACCTTTTTAATAATGATGAGCCATATTCGGCATTTAAAATAGTATTGTTTATAGTGACGGAGAGTAGGGAAATAACGTATGTCAGTTGAGAATATGAATATCAAAATATCACATACTTTGATTACTATACGGTCCAACACGCCCAACATAGGGCGCGGCCATTTTGATGCCTTTACCACAGTTTATAGCTAAAGAATCAGTTCGCTCACTCTGCGTCGGCACTTTTGATCTTTATGTTCCAGTTTATATACTGCGCACTTGGATAATACAATATATGACAACCGCCTATAATAAAACAGCAGTCTTCTGCGCATCCTGAATTTGTATCCCTGGAGTGGATGTTATTTTGGGACTTTCAACTGGTCCGAGTGAGCTAATTGATTCTTTAGCAATCAGGGCCGACTAGAGGGGGGGGGTAGCCGGGACCAATTCCCTGGGCCCGGACTCAAATGGGGGCCCGGCAGCTCTATAAGGGGTCCCGGCAACTGGATTTTGTTTTGTATGAGAAATTTGACACCAGACGAGAGGGGGAAGTTTTAGGCTGGGGACCTTTTTTTTGTAGAAAATTGAATTCAAGTAGAGGAGGAAAAGTTTTAGCGGGAGGATCTTTTTTTTTTAACAATTCTTGCAGTCCTTTTTATAGAAAATTGAATCGAAGAAGAGGAAAAGTTTTTGTTTGAAGAACTGTTTTTTGGTCACGGGGCCCGATCTAGAGAATTGTTCTGGGGCCCGGCTTGGCTCTCGGCGGCCCTATAGCAATAAACTGTGACTCCAAAAATAATATTCACTGACACTGACAGCAGCAAGCAAAATATCAGGTGCGTTTTAATCATCCGCTTCTGCTTCCGGAATTGTCGGTTTAGTCGTTTTAACCTGTCAGATTAAAACAAGAAAACCGACAATTCCGAAGAAGCGGATGATTAAAACGAAACTATTAAAAATATTGCGCCAAGATGTAGGCAACACGTAATAAGGCATCAAAATGGCGGAGTTTTCTATTTCCTTTTAAAAGGCACTCAGAAAGCTACGCAGTGCGACCATTCTCCGTATAGTAAGAGAAAATCAAAGTATGTGGTTGACATTAAATGTGGCTATGAAGACTAGAGATAAGGAGGCGAATCGGCCATGGTCAAATTTCAAATTTTCGTCCCCATTTTTACGGAGTTGGTGGTAGCAAAATAACGACGTCTATTTTTTATGCAAGTCAATGGGAATTAAAGTGATTTTTGTAAAATTTAGTGAAAACAATAAAAATAAGCTGAAATAAAGAACCTGACTACAAGTAACAATGAGTAACAAAAAACGACAAAGCAGGATTTGCTTTGTTCCGGGTTGCAAAACGGGATATAAATCCGATATAAAATTAAAGAAATCACAAGGACATAAAAATCCAAGTCTTTTTAAAGCTCTTAATGTAAGTAAAATATTGTATTTATTAAAGAACGAAGCAATACCATGTATATTCCCGAATCTCCCTTCATACTTGTCTAGTATTAGGAAAAGACGAAAACCACCTAATTTAAAAGATCATGACTACAATATTACAGAAACCTCTCCAGTTATTTTATCTTACGTTTCTGGATACATTGCAAGAAAAGCTACCAGATTTACAAAATGTAAAACTTGCATTCGATAATTAAAAAGTATTGAGCCTCAGTCTAAAGATCAATTAATTACGTTAATAAGTAAAGGGTTTTTAATATACCCTTTTCATTCTCTAATTTCTTTAATATCAATGCTGGAATCGACTATCTTAGAGGTTTTATTAAAAAACTCAGTTCATCAAGAAACTCTTTTTGAAATCTTGAATAAAATTGAAAAAATGGGCATTTTATTTGTAGGGTGTGATGAACACAAAGAAAATATTACATCTGCAATAATTCGCTTTTACCTAATCAGTAGAATGCATTTTATTTGTAAACAAATTAATAAAATTGATGAAGCTAAAAAAGAAAAAAGTAGGTGTCTACGAAAGCAATGAAAATTGTAAATATGTATTTGTAATTTAGATTTAGAAATTATGAAAATGAAAAACCCTAACTCCCCTACGAAATTATTACACACTCATATCCCCAAAGTGACAACAGACTAAAAATTGAAAAAGCTGAGAAAAAAAAAGAACAAATGCCTGCACGACCGGATCTTCTCAATTTTTCTTTAATTTCTTTTAACTTTGGGGATATGAAAAAGTAATTTTCATAATTTTTTAAGGGGAATTAGAAAATTTTCATTAATTATGTTATTTAAGCGTTTTGCTACTTTTAAGAACAAATTAAATGCCACCACCATTGTTAGTTGTCGAATACAAAATTACCACAAAACTGTGCTTACCAAATTTCACCATTTAGCAAACCTTTTCAAATTTGGTCATACCTAATTTTCATTTTATTTAGATAAAATTAAATAATGAATAGTAAATAATGTTTAACACAAAGACTCATTTATAATTAATACCAACAGTATTTTCTGTACTTTAGTTAGCAATTAAAACAAAGACTTATTTACAATAATTAAAATCAACAGTATTTTCTGTGCTTTAGTTAGCAATAAACAATTTGATTTTTATTATATTCATAAAATTTTGTAAAATCCTTAACTAAATATTTTCATTTAAACCGTGTCTTAGTATGCCCTCAGCCCCATTTAGCTTTAATTAAAAAATAATTAGCCCTACCCATCAAATTTCAACACTTATCATCAATAATTTGCATTTTACTTAAATAGGAATAAATAGTAACTAATGTATCAATTAAAATATGTAAAACTTATTTAGAAATAAATACAACAGTATGTTCTGTGCTTTATTTAGCCATAAACAAGTTTATTTTTATTATTTTGACAAAATTATGTATAATTCCCATAAGAAGCCATGTATTTTGAACTACGTAAACAGTACCAGCGCCCATGCGGTTAATTATAAAAACTCAATTGACGTGTGATTTTTGGGACCGTATTTTGAGCATGCCAATTCGCCTCCTTATCTCTAGTCTTCATAAATGTGGCACAGTAAATGTCAAAACTATTTTTTTCTATTTTTTTACTACATGGCAATTTTTTTGTACTAAATTTTTTTGTAATTAATACATAATCAGTGGCGAGTTGTACTCAAAATATTGGGGGTTCATAATGACGGAATATAGATGTCAGGTAAAAAGAATTCAGTGTTTTAGAAAGGTACATTATAAACACTAAAAGTGTGTTACCTACATCTGTACTAAGATCTATATTCTGTAATTGTGAACTTCCAATATTTAGGTTAAAAGCCGCCACTGTATGTAATATAAATAAAATGTATATCTATCTACTCTTTACTATTCATTATGTACAATACACCGGTATTACGCACTTACCAAGCACCCCATTCATTTAAAAATATATCACTAGTAGTAGTTTATTATTTTTTTAATCATATCGAATACCTATTTATTACATTTGATTCTTAAATTCCGCCCCCTTTTCAAAACCGTCCAATTAATAATAATTGATATCTTCATAATTTCTAAATGAATGATTACGGAAATGCACGATACATTTTTATTTTAATTGGTAAACGATTGAAATAATTGATATTTTGTCTTAGATCAATTAAATGCTTCAATCTCTATAAAGAATAAAGAATTAGGTCAGAATTCGTGCGTGTGTACATAGATGTAGGTTGATCCAATCATGTTGTTGAGATTTAGTTTTCTAAAATAGAATTAGTCACGAAATAAGATGTTACCGTGCTTATGTATTGCTCCTTTGTTTACTTATATCTTCAATGTTAAAATGGACATATTACCAGTACACTGTTAAGGAATGCAAAACTGCCTCAAGGATCAAGTTTTTATATTATTCTTTAGTGTTGGCTCAATATCAGAGATAATTTGTAAAGCAATATAGTATAAAAAATATAATGGCTATTTAACTAATTAGTTACGAAATACTTGTTGACTTTCTTGAAATCTCGCTTCGCTCGTTCAACAAATATTCACTCGTTAAACAACATAAGACTACATCTTATACAGGATATTCCAAAAAGCTTTGTACAAATGGGAAAAATTTGTAAAATCCTAAAATTTTTATTACATACTTGAATATTAAAAACATTAAAAGTTTTTTTACTCTTTTTAACTGGAACTGGAATAGGAGTGTATGGGCCGAGAACCAAGCACTCCGAAAGCTTGGGAAAATACCCAAGCATCTTCCAGGCGGAAAGATTATCATCATGTCCGATAGTCAAGCAGCCATCAAAGTGCTGAGCTCTTACGTAATCAGCTCAAAAATGTTCTGGAGATGCCTAGAACAATTAAATGAGCTAGGCGAGAAAAATAGAGTTACTCTCACTTGGGGTAACGAGATTGCAGATAGTCTTGCAAGGAAAGGAGCTCAGAGCTCAGACACCCTTTGTAGGACCTGAACCGTTCTGCGGCATCAGCAGTAACATAATATTAGGAGAGATTAAAAAAGAATTGGGCAGTAGAAGAACCGATAATTGGAACAATCTCTTGGGGCTGAGACAGGACAAGATTCTTCTGGGTGAATATAACCAGAAAAGATCGAAAGCCTGCATCTGCCTGAGCAAGAACAGGCTACGTATTGTAACAGGGATCCTTACCGGGCATTGCCGACTAAAAGGACACCTAAGTAAACTGAGAGTAGTAGAGGATAGTGAGTGCAGATTCTGTGAGGAGGAGGACGAAACCTCCATGCACATTCTAACTGAATGTGTAGCACTCCAGAATCCAAGGGCACTATATCTAGGAGGATATCAAATAGAAGAGGGAGATTTACCTAACTTGAAGCCACTTCAAATCCTACACTTCCTTGAGAAAATAGGATTGGAAGAGTCGCTATAGGCATTGAGACATTTCCTTAGTGCAGTGGCGACAGAAGGGGGCACAATAGATCTTTTAGGTCGCAGTGTATTAACACCCCATTCTCAACATAACATAACATAACATACTCTTTGTAAATATAAAACTTTCCATAATTACTCTAATGGTTCTTCTAAATGAAAACGAAACTCTTTATCAAAGGATCGTCTCAATAATTTTAAATTTGTATCACAGTAACACTCGAAATGAAATTTGACTGACAGACCCGAATTGTCATCCAAAGAAAGAGATAGGTATAAAAGACATACCTTTACAAACGTCTGTTGATCCTGACAAAGAAAAACTACTAGACTAATCCATTCATTCATAATGAAGCCTTTTTGGTGCAATCATTTTGATTATGTTTATTATTTCACACACAGAGCTGTCGCATCGGTTGCCGCATCGGCTGCCACATTAGAAAGAAGGAGGTAGCTGCTAATTTGAGTGGGAATGGTCTGTGCGAGTATAGTTATCTGACGAGTGAGCATGCATTTTAGGAATGAAATAGGATCGAAGTACGTGTATTGCTTTCCATCGCGCGGCAGACCCTTAGATCCATACAAATCAAACAAACTGGATCCGTTGTTGCTCCAAGCATAGCGCGCTATAATTATACTCACCTTAAAAACCGAGAGAAAATGGAAAGCAACGTGAGTCCATCGGTTCCGTCAAACGGGGTGAAGTCGATCAAAAAAATACGTTTTTTTGAGATTACGGAAAAACTAATAACTGAATTTTGATGAAATTAAAAATATAACTTCCTTGATGCTTAAGTCGTCGACTGATGACTGGAGCAAGGTCGTAGATGGAGCAGCGTTTTTTTATTTTGAAATAAAGGGTGATCGACTTCACCCCAAGGTCCTGGGTGAAATCGATCAACCCTTTTAAAATGCATAATTCCTACTTCAGGATCGTCCAGGACGAAGTCGATCAGTAAATAATAAAAAAATATAAATATTTGCAGAAGAAATTTGCAATAAAACGCATATTAAAAAATATATAAACGTTTATTCTTTGGACGAGCCTTACACAGCCATGGATTTCTTAATAACATAAACCTTAAATAAATGCATTATACTTAAAAATAAAAACATAGATAAAAAACAAAACTAAAAAACAGAATTTTAAAAATTTATGAAACGAAAGAACCCATACAAATCCCTTACTGGAGCGTTTTCAGTTATTCTTATCTAAGGGAAAAGAAATATTTGCCTTGCTTTACTAATTTTAAATTGAGTTGTCGGGCAATCTGTTCCCTGCTTATGTTTACGTTTAGAAAAGTATAAAACACAGATTTGTTTGATGGATGTTTACGCATGCTTACAACTATTTCAGTCCTTGATATTTCAATAATTTTAGCGATATTTCAGTCTTTGAGGTTTCAATAATTTTAGCGATATAAAATCGATCTCTCTTGTTTGTCTCATATTTTGTAATGATAAAGTCTCCTATATCCTAGTTGCCGCATGGATCAAAAATGTTGGCTGGCGCAGCGAAACTTTCTCCAATTTCATAATCGTCTATGTTGATATTCTGTTCCTCCACCTCCAGTGTCTCTAAGTCATCTGCTCCCTCTTCGTCTTCGCTGTCGCTTATTTGTCTCTTACGCATTCTGGATTGCTTGCAACTCCTTTGGTTCTCTTCTTCCAAATCTTCTGTGCCTATGCTTTTGCCAGATACTATATTTAGTCTTTTTCCTCGCTTTGGGACATTATTTGGCCCAGTCTTGAGCTGGTGTGGATAATGTACAAGCACTGCAGTCATTGAAGTTTCTGCCTCCGGTGTAGTAGGCTCCTTTCTTTTTACCTTTGCAAGAACATCATCGGGATTGAAAGGAAGTAGGCCGCATGCTTTAAATCCAGCTAAAATATTATTAATTTCGCGATTCCCAAGCCTCTCTACCGCGGTTTTGAACATCCTGGGAAATACAGTTTTTGGTAAAAAGCCCCTATTTTTTAGTTTCCATTCCTCCAGTACTCTTTTCCATGATGCTTTAAGTGGACGAAAATAAGCCACATCCAGTGGCTGGAGCATGTGGGTTGAATTGGGGGGAGTAAGACAAACTTAATATTGTTGTTTTCGCACTCTTGAATAATACTGATAGTAATGTGACTTTGCAAGTTATCTCTAATTAGCAGCTTAGCCCCGTCTAATTTTTGAAAATATGGGAGTTCTGAATCAATCATTAAACAATTCAGAATCAAACCATCCCTTTGGAGACCTGTACATTGCTCCTAGTAATCCACCCTCCTTCCATCCTTCATAAAGGTGTTTAGCTTTGCATACCGTATAAGGGGGAGACGAGTTTCATCAGCAGCTATTGCGAACATAACTGTTGTACTGCTTTTTGTGGTGTCAAGTGTCCTGTAGGCGTATTTGCTTCCTTTCTTTATTACCACTTTTACATGTCTCGTCGTAGTTTACAACGTTTTGTGGTGGGATATCCCTTATGATTTCCGCCACATTTCGACAACATTCCTCAATAATCTCGTATGTTACAGCGGCTCTCACTCGCTTTGTATTCTCCGCAAGCTTGATGTAAGCCGGGGATGTCTCTTCATCAGGCCATTAAACCAGCCTTCTCCTGACATATTCTTGGTAAATAGATTTTCAGTGATGCCGCGTTCATTTAAATATTGCGGCGTGATTCGCCTAATATCTATGGGCTTTATTGGGAAACCGCACTCTGCACAGGTTTGCAAAGCATTCACTAACAATGTTTCAGAATGTTCATCAAGAGCAGATTGATCGCCATAAGTCAAGGGATGTGCAGCATGAAAGTAATCGTTTAGTGTCGTATGTGGCACTGCAAACCTTTCTGACTCTCTTTGCATGCTCAGTCTTCCCTTGCGCACTGCATCCAGCGCTCTCTCTAAATACGCGGGGTCGTAGTTTCTTTTGCCATAAGCACCCAGCTTCTTCACGTAATTTCGTGGCATCTATAAAAATAAAGAAAAAAATATTAACATACGATTCCTCCCCTTCCCCTGCCCGACACCCCTCATATGCTAGTACATGAAATTCACATGAGAAAATTACCCAAAAACAAATTGCTTTGAACATAACCCCACAGCCTCACAAAATACAGCGAAAACCAAGTAATCCACTTCACCCCGTTGTTTTATTTTGGCACAAAAAAAATTGCATTTGAAACCGCACAAAAAAAATTTCATATCTGATTGTGGACACCCTTTCATGAACATATTCCTTATCACCTAGAGGGGCTCGGACAGACCTAGTTGTTACAGAATCGGCTGTGCAAATCTATGATTTCACATATTTTACAGGTTGAGAAATGTTGCTTTTTTACTACTTAATTATTTTTCGAAAACTTACCTTTCACGATTAACCAGCACCACCGGTATAATGGATGTTCACCTGTTGGCCAAACGAACGTAAATACAAATCAGCTAATTTGTAAAACATTGTTGCCATAATTCTTAAAAACAAGTGAAAACACCGGATTGATCTACTGCACGAACTAGGTCCGTTGTTGGTCCAAGTACGGCGCAAGTACCTTAAAGCGTCGGGTCAATTCCCAAATAGAAATCGGGACTGAAGGTTTGGTGTCAAACACCCTGTATTTTTTATTTATTGTAATTTAGGTTAAATTATTTGTTTATTTTTCAAACTGCAAAAATGATTTAATTTCTTAAATGTACAAAGTATTTGATATGTGACGCCATACATATATCATAATTTATATAAAAAAGTTAATGTAAACTATTTACATACGCAACTAGTTATAATTACGTATGTATATATTAGAAATAACGTTATTTTTTTATAAGAATTGGAATATTGGAGAGTTGAAAATAGTTTTGGTAAACCAAAACTTTTCCATTGGTTATAAATATTTAAATGAAAATATTATGATAACATAAAATAAAAATATTTGTATAAATTTCTAGTTTTTGAGACATTTTAGATCAAAACTAGGATTTTTAAGAATTTGATTACAAAATAAGCTAAGAAAATTTACCCAAAAAAAAAAAAAACAAATTTAAAGGTCATAATTTCGTTATCACTAGATTTATTACTACAAATCAAATAAGGAAATTGGGAATTTATAAATAAATTTCTAAACGTCCAGATGAAATACTTTTCTATATATGAATTATAATAGAGCGAAACTTTATAGACATTGACAGTTGTCAAAAAGGCAATTATACTGCGTTTCCAAAATAATAGACAGTAAGAAAACTTCAGGAATGTGTAACAGTTGCCATGTAATAAAATATTTCTTTCTTATACAAATTATGAAAATAAAATGTTTAAAATACATAATTGTTGCTTAGCACTATAATATACAGGGTGTCCCAACGAAAAGTACCCACCCTAAATAACTGCGGAGGTAATAACTTTCTAAATAAGTTGTAAAATACGTCGACCTTGATTTTAAGGGGGGGGACACATTCTACCATAATACTTGTATACGTAACGTCACCCCTCTACCCACAAAAAGCAAGAGGGGTCGAGTGTTACCTCTTTTAGAAGATCTTTAATTTCTATTTAGTCCAATCATTATAGTAAGTTCACCTCGGAATTCGAGATACCCAGCTGTAAGTCTGTAAATACTTGTATATTGACACCCTAAAAGTTGTCTCAAAACCTACATATGGTAGGGTGTACGCATCTATTAAATTTCAAGGTCAAAGGTCACAAAAATCGGTTTTTTGCGCTTTTTTTGTAAATATCTTATTTCCTATGGGTTTTTTGCTATTTGTATTTATTATCAATATTGTAGAATACAAAATTCTCTAAAAATTTCGTTAAAAAAAATTTTTCATACGGTGAACCGTTTTCGAGATAGATGACGGAGAGCACGCGGTCACAGCATCACTTCAGGTCAACCGGTGCCTCCGGTCGAAAACGCGCCATATATAGTTGATGAAATATCGATAAATCAATGATTATAAATATTTGTCAATTTTTATTAACTATTATATTATATTTTATCATTTTTTTTCCTAACCTATCCACTTTTTATTTAGTATTAATTTATTTAACAACACTTACCTGCCCATGTAATTGCAAAATTGTTAATGAAAATATAGGAATTATATTTGAATTTTAACCTAATTAATATTAATAAATTCTTACATGATGAAAAAAAAAACAAATAAATTATGAATTAATCTTTTTATTAAAAAATTTCATTTAATACATTTATTTTTATTAAAAGTAAAAAAATGGAATAAAAGGTACAAAAACTACAATTTATAATTTAAATAATCTTCTTCCTCTTCATCGTCGGCCGAACAATTTTCTTTCTCAAATGCTGCAGCTAGTTCATTCAAATTTGTCAGTTTCTCAAAAACTTTAAAAAATGATTTTTTCCCTTTTTAAAAAGCGCAGAAGTTGTGTCACAGCACCAATGCGTGCAGAAATAAAATATGTGTTTTGGAATGAGGATAATTATCAAAACTTTTAGTCAAGTAGGTATATCCCCGTTTTTACACTTCCCTTCCCAACTTTTTCAAAGAAAATGTTTTGTTCGTAAGACAGTGTACGCCCAATTAAAATGACAAGTAAATCAATATCTTGTCCTATTATAACTGCAGTTTTTTCAGAATTTGATTCTTCAATTGCAGTTTCAACAATAAGAACATCAGCATTATCTCTGGCTTGTTTAGTAGTAATATTTGCAGCTTGTAATTTTTCAATTAACTTATTAATGAGCATATCTTTGTTATTTCGATTTGATAAGAATTTTTCTTGAGTAACTGGTACAACTATTGTTTCATCTTCTCTGCTGCTCCATAGCTTTTACGTTCTTACTGTAATCTGAATTTTTTTAAACAAAATTTGTAGAGAATTTTGTATTCTACAATATTGATAATAAATACAAATAGCAAAAAACCCATAAAAAATGAGATATTTACAAAAAAGCGCAAAAACCGATTTTTGTGACATTTGACCTTGAAATTTAATAGTTGCGTACACCCTACCATATGTAGGTTTTGAGATAACTTTTAGCGTGTCAATATACAAGTATTTACAGACTTACAGCTGGGTATCTCCAGTTCCGAGATTCTTACCTAATTTAAGCTTAAATGATTGGACTAATTTACAATCGGCTACATTTAAAATTTATCAATGGGTTTAATAATTTCGGATTTTACAAATAAAAACACGAAATTAAAATAATAGCACATCAAGTAATTCCTATCAGGAAGGTATTACATCCGCAGTTATTTAGGGTGGGTACTTTTCTCTAGGACACCCTGTATATATGATATGTGTATATATCAGAGATAAAATATAATATTTTAAATTTGAGGTGCGGTATTTAGCAGTTTTTATTCAAATCAGACCCTAAATGTATGTAAAACAATGTACATCTGACATCGGAGCTAACCTGTCTGGTTCCATTTGTAGTGCGTTGTCACGTTGTCATATTTCCCTCTTTCAGTTTTTAACAATTAGTAAAATATGAAAATTTAAAAAATTAATTAGGAGTTACTTAGCTGTATCAAAGGCCTTTTGTGAAATATTTCAATAAAAAATGTATACGATGATATTCGCTAACATTTTCCAGATTATATAATAGATGAGGTGACAAAATTTTCGTTATTGTAAGAAAAAGAGGCGTAAAAAATTTGAAAAGAAAGTTCGTAGATATCGCGATAAGGGGAAAATATTTATTACAAAAGCAATTAGAAATGAATTATTATAGAGATTATTTCTTACGAGGGCTCTCTAGGGAATTGAAATCACCTCAACGTAAAGAATGTCGTTTAATAATTACACTTATTAACAATGATATCGGGTTTGTTGAAAGTATGCTCAATGTTTTTGAATCACGAAATACCAGAAATTATCACGAAGACATGAAAGCGAATGTATTTGAATCATGGTTTCAATCTACTATTTCGCGTTTTAAACCGGGTTCAGTCATTGTATTAGATAACTCGTCTTTTAGAAACATTTTCCACAACAGCGTGAGAAAAAAACCCACTTTTTTTATTTAAAAAATGTTAAAATTTATAATGACATATACATCAAATATTATTTTTTAATAAAAATTAACAGGAGATAAAATTTTAAATAAATCATATTCTTTGCCAAAAATAATCATCTTCTGCCAAATTTGGGAAAAATTTATAAACAGATTGTGAAATTATTTCCGAAACACCGAAATAATTAATTCAAATTTGACACCCTGTAGATACTTTATAAATTTCAGTATTTTATCAAAGAAAGTTGAATCAGATTGTCATATTTCGAAACCATCACTACCATTACGCTATGGGCCATTAATTACGAGCCACCCTGTATTTGATAACATATGGCTACTGGCGAACCAACCCTTAAAAATTTTTTAACCCGCCACGATATTTTAGAGGTGATGTGGAAAAGGACCAACAATTATATACCTCATTAACAGTTTATAGGTAAAGAATCAGTTAGCTCACTCGGGCCAATTGGATGTTCCAAAATAACATCTACTTCAGGGATACAAATTCAGAATGCGCAGAAAACTACTGTTTGAATATATAGGCGGTTGACATAATATTGTATTGGTTATAGTAAGAGAGCCTACTGCAAATTTCGACCGTTATCTGATAACGAAATGAACTATGCTCCAAAGGCATGTAACAACATTGTACTTTACCAAATTGCACCTGTGCTAATCCCTATCCTGAGCAAAGTGGTTACAAAAAATCACATAAGACATGACAGCGACAATTGTGTTTTCCCTGAAAATTACAATCCTAATTCATTGTGAACCTAGCTTTTAAACCTGAATTATTAATATGTTTACCTATCTTTTAAACCATGTGTATGTGTGAAAGGAAAAAGGATGGCATTGTATAATAATTTTAAACTCTTGTTAGACAATTCTTTTAAATTATAATAATAGTAGTTTTTTGTCGTTTCTAGGACAATCTGTAAAAATGAATCACAACAAATTTTAAAATCAGCAAAAATTGATTCATATTTTTAATGATTTTTACCTACTAATCGTGGATAGATGTTTTTGTGCGATGTTAAGAGAAAGAAAATGTTTCCCTTTAACGATATACAGGGTGTTATTGAAATACACGTACATATTAAAATGGGGAATAGTATGTAATGACCAAAAACGATTGGCACCAATTTTAACTTCAAATTCTAAAATTTAAATATTGGGGAAGAGTCCCCTTTTCCGACCTACTAGTTTCCATATTTAAAGAAGTAAAATAAATCGAAATTGAACTTACCCATAGAAATTGCACTGTTGCCGTAGCAAAACCAATTAATTCAAAATAAAGTTTATTACAGTAATTGTTCAAAATGCCGTCCATTATTATTTACACACACTTGCAATCGTCTTTCCAAAGAACTTTGAACATTAGAAATTAGTCTTGGATTTTGTCGTAGTTCCTCGGCTACCGCATTAACTTTATTGGTTAATTGTTCAACACTATTAATAGGTCCATTATAAACCAGTTGTTTCATGTGACCCCACAAAAAGAAATCGCATGGATTTAAGTCCGGAGATCTCGGAGGCCACTTAGTAGGCCCATTTCTGCCTATCCACTTTTGAGGAAATCTAATGTTCAAAAACTGCCGTAAGTTTAAATCAAAGTGAGGAGGAGCGCCATCTAGTAGGTACCACATCCGTTGCCTTAATTGTAACGGTATCTCTTCTAGGAGTACTGGCAAAATATCTTCTAAAAAGTGGAGATATCCTGGCCCATTTAATCTGTTTGGGAGAACATAAGGCCCGATTAAATACTGATCTATTATGACAGCCCAAACATTTATTGAAAATTTTCTTTGATGCCCAGTTTCCCTAATGGCGTGAGGATTTTCATCACTCCAAATATGCGTATTGTGCATATTGAACACGCCATCACGAGTGAATGAAGCCTCGTCAGTATACAATAATAGTTTTAGAAAATCAGGAATATCAACACATTTTTGAATCATCCATTCACAAAACTCCACTCTCTTTTCTTCATCACCTTGATATAAGGCCTGGACTTTTTGGATGTGATAAGGATGTAAACCTTGTTCTTTAAGTGTCCGCCACACAACAAATGAGGACACTCCAATTTCAAGACCTAGTCTTCTACAACTTAATTGAGGCCGGTTTTCAACAGCTTCCAATATTTCTTCTTCGGCCGCCAATGTTCTTTGTGTTCTTGTTCTCCCTCTATCTGCATTGACACTCTCAAATTTTCCATGGTCTCTTAGATGCTGAACAGTTGAAATAAACGTACGACAGTCCGGAATTCTCCGATTTGGAAACCGTTCGCGATACAGGATTTGTGCTTGCCGAGAATTTTCTCCAGCTGCCCCATAAACCAGCACTATATCCGTTAGTTCAATATTCGTAAATAGTGGCATCGTAAAAAAATATTTAAAAGTAATCGTAACAACACTTTTTACCAACTTGGAAATGACGCGCTCGTGTTAGCCAGATTCGTAAATCAACTAAAATTTTAATAATCTATAGTTTCAAAAATGTATAGTTTAAAAACAATCATTTATCAAATATTCTAGTTTTTTGATAACGAGGGTAGTAAAAACCAGTCTTCGGAAATAGAAATTAATTCGAAAATCTTGGCAACATGGTTATTTCTTACAAGACTAGTTTTCTTATCATCTGACAAAAACTTGCATATTAATTACTGTTGATGTTTAAAATAGGTAAATAAACCTAATTTATATAGGTCATCCTCAACATATCAGTGAAGTACGTTTGTTTTAGAATTAATTTTCAAAAATTAATAACTCCCTTAATAAGGGGTATTTTTAAAAAATAATATTTTTCTACATTCAGTGGGGATCTGCGCAATACCCAGTTTTAATATGTACGTGTATTTCAATAACACCCTGTATAGAAAGATATATTTGAATATGTTATTTTTTGGAAAACTTTAAGGCCAAACAAAATTAGCGCTGTTATGCCTTATATGCATTATTTAATATAAAATAATTTTTTTTAACCACTTTGCTCAGGATTGGGATTTTGTAAAGTACAATGTTTTACTTGCTTTTGGGGTATATTTCACTTCATTGTCAGATGAGGGTAAAATTTGCAGTGGGCTCCTGGGCTACTATGATTTGATTATGTATGCGCCAGAGTGAGCGAACTGATTCTTTAGCTGTAACTGTTATATATTTTATATTTAATTAAAATGCATATTTGTCATTAAAATTGCCAGTCACTGGAAACATTTTCTCCTGTCCCGCAAGATCCGAAAATCTACAAATGTTGGAGGGATGACAGATGTCAGCATTCTATTACACATTTCTGAAATTTTCACACACAATTTTCACGGTCTATTATTTTGGTAACGTAGTAGTCTGTCCAACAAGAGTGTATACATATGATGGTCATATCGCATGAAGAAATAGTTTGAGCATCACGCTGTAGACACCATTAAAAAAATTTGAAAATTTTAAAAATTAATTTGGAGGTTATTAATATAAAATTACTATTTTAAAAATAATTAACCCAAAGTTTTGAGTTTATATTCTTTATCAATTTATATGAAAAACAAAAATTGGTTTACCTGAGACTTGAACCCCGTGCTCTTCGAACTGGAACTCCAATCAATCAATTAAAGAAAATATTTAATTTTTTTCTACTACTGTTTAACCAAACTCAAAACCCACGACCCGTCACTGTCTGTTGAATATAATTTACAATAAACATCCAGAATGTAAAAGCCTTTTACTTACAAAAATCAATAAAATTATAGATTATAGAAAATCTATAAATATTAGGACGTAAAAGACTTTTATATTTACCTACAACAATTAATGAAATTATAGATTGTAGTAGAATAATTTTATTGATTTTTGTAGGTGGATGTAAAAACCTTTTACATCCTGAAAGTTAAGGAATATTACATTGTGAAGACCAAAACTGTTGTTTTGACACTTAATAACTGTCATGTAAAAGCCAACTTTTAATAACAGTGTTTAAAAAAAATATGTTGTTTATATAATTTGTTTGACACACCCTGTAGACCTTTAAGGCGTTTTACGATGATATAATATGACTTTTCGGCCCTAAACTAATTTGTTTACTTGTAAAAACAAAAACGTAAACCGACCATAGCCTACCTACAGCAGTGGTAGAAAAATATTTTGAATCTACAGGCTCTTTAGAGATGTCATAAAAAGTGGTATAGAGTTACACGAAGACCTGTTTATTAGATGTTTATTTCATTTTTATTACCAAATTGAAAGTTATATATGTTTAAAACTGTGTTTGTTACGGCTAAATATTTTGAAAGCGTTTTGTTTGTTAAATGTTTTTCTAGATGTATTAACATAAAATTAATTAAGATGAATAACTAGTGCTTTGACGAAAAATGGGATCTTACAGGGTGACACAGTCCTATGTTCACAATGTAGATTTGTAAATGATTCTAAAGTAAGCCATGACCGACAAAGACAGATATGAGTCACGTTCGTGATAACTACGATCGGCTCTTAATTAAATCCAAACTGACAATTAAAAAGAAGAAGAATTAACTCAACATACGTGCATTTTTTGAGGGCCTAGTTTAGATACATTTTTTGTGGCTCATTCGTTATAAAATATATTTAAATTTGATATTATTTTTTTTTTCAGAATGGTCCATTCCTGAAACAATGTAACGCGTGCCCCCCAATCGCGATACGACCCCCTCCACACTACCCCATCCCTATCCGGTGAATGCGGTGCGTCAAAAGACAGCGCCCCAGGTGTATTGGCCACCTCCTGGTGGCAATTTTGTTCGTTCTGACGACGGCGAAGGCCGAAACGTCGGAAATTACCGATTTCGTAATCACAAACGTCTTGCCAGATGGCGAAGTGGAGACAAGGATCTACTACAAGGGCCTCAGCGCCAAGGAGACGAGGGTTGGAAGTGGGTGAGTATCGCAATTTTCCCCGTTTTTAGAGCGGTTTTCATAATTATGTGTAATTACATTAATTCCTGTGGATTAAAAGTACAATTATTTAATGATACTAGAGTTAGGGCAGTTTGCCAGTGCTTGATTTAGGAACTAAATTTATGTTTTGCAAGAGATAATATAACTAAACAAATATGCCAAGAACTCAAAGAAGTATAATAACATTTGAAACATATTTTAACATGTACAAGATTAATTCATATTTTAAAACATTAATTAATTTAATGAATTTAAAAATGTTCATTTAAGTAAATTTTAAAAATCTGAACACACTGTATAACAACTTGTTTCATTGAGTCCTAAATCCATAACTGTATTCTCTGTCGACATATACTACGCATCAAACTATCAAACACTTTCATTCTTGATTAAAAGCTTTTGTACCAGAAGACGTTTATGTACATCTTTACGAGTTTTCTAAATTATAGAGTTGATTATTGTTGAATATATTTTTTTTTTCGTTAAATTTAATTGAAACTATAACTATAAAGAAAAGAAAAATATTGTTATGGTTGTCGATGTATACGACAGTGTATGAATCACTTGTTTTACATAGTTGTCTCAACCAATACTATAATATAGTTTAACGTGTTTGTATTATAGTAGTTACATGCATTATAGTAAGTACAAGGTGGGTCAAGGTAATAAAAAGTTCTAAAAACGCTATTAAATAATTTATACCCATTTTATACTTGTGATCGTGGGGGAAACCACTAAAGTCAAAACGTACCCGAATTTCGGAAATTCCCTAAACATTTTTTAATTGATTTCGTTAGAAATCCCCCTTAATTTTATACGATGACCTTTTTTTGGGTTGTTCCCTTGTCTTTTGATCCACAAGCTTCTCATTTACTTTTTTGAGCTACGACTTGATATCGATGATGATTTCGACCATGAATTTTCGATGGTGATTTCGGAAATTTCGAGAAATTTTGTAGTGATTTTGAGTGAAAACTTATACCAGTATTTTGGGAGTGAATGACCCCTCGCTTGTGATAATCCAAAGCTAAGCAAGTTTTCAAAATAAAATTTTAGCAAACATCGTTGGTGTAGCCTGGTATGACAGAAACAATAATCTACTCTGAATTAAACTGATCTGAAAATTGTTGTCTACATCAACAAGTTTGTCAAAACCTTTGAACTTAGGTAGTCTCTGGATAATCCTTGGTATTTTCTATGTATTATCTAGCTATTTTCTTTGAAAATTATCTTAATCTATTTTTTAGAGGGTTGCTTATTATAATGTTCATTTTCATTCTACTGATTTTTAAAAAATTATTTACATCTAAAAATTGTTCTCCAAGTACGTCTTATGGAAGACAAAGAACTGTATTTTGCACAATACAATTATTGTAGAAATTAATAATATTAATTAATTAACAAATAAACAAACGTCTTAATTGAAAATGCTGCGCAACATTTTATAAATATATAGGGTCTACTTAAGTTGAATGATAATTTAATTCTTGTTCTGTTTTTGTGACTTCAAAACTATAATGAATTTATCGTTATATATAGTGTCGGTATTATAATGGTGGATTGAATCATAATAATTTACGAACCTTATTTTAGTATCTCTCGTAAATAATTAGAATTTATTAGCTACTTATTCCTAGAAATTATTTGGGTATTCTCAGAAATTCTACGGATATTTCCAGGTATTCTCTAAGCATTCCCAGGTATTCTCTACAAGGGTGGCTGTAGGCCGAATTTTTGCCATTAGCCATTCCGTTTTTAGCATATTTTTTTAAATAAAAGTCTCATGGATTGTAATATATTTCATCACGGAGGGCCATGAAGAACCTGCTCAGTGGGGATCTAGACTAACAACAATCAAAGGAAATGAACGATTAGCATCATGCCATCACACGAATGTCAAACAATGTCAACTAGAGAGCCAGCATACTGGCCCACGGATTCGAATAAAGAAGAATCATGGGACATGAATTCAGATCACTTTCCCATACTTCTCACATTAAAAAATAAAATTTACCAAAACTAGTCAATAAAGGCACATATTGGAAACGCTTCAAAATCAAACTAGAAGAACTAATTGATCTCTCGGTTTCTTAAAGAATTGAGGAACAATTAGATCAAGAAGTTGAACTTTTTGTCAAAAATATTCAACAGTGTGGGAAAATACTTCTGAGATTAAATGCAGAGTGCATGGTAATAATTATCTAAAGCAGGTCAGAAATCTTATCTCAGAAAAAAAGGAAAATTAGAAGAAAATGGCAACAGCCTAGAGCACCAAGTGATAAAACAACTTTAAACAATGCTACACAACAGCTAAAATGTGAAATAGGCGCATTAAAAATAAGTCGATTTGCGAATACTTAAGTTAATTAAGTAACGATAACAGTACCTATTATTCACTTTGGAAAGCTGCCAAACCATTAAAAAGGCTTACTATACATATCCCTCCAATCAGAAATAGCGATAGAAGCTGGGCTAGAAACAATTTGCAAAAAGCAAACAGACTCTTACCTTCCAATCCATTAATGGTAAAGATCATCAAGACTGGATGGAACTAGCACAAGAAGACACAGCCGTTAAACCCTACCTCTCCAAAATAAGTTTATATAAACATCCAAATAAATATAAATCCGAAAAACCCCTGGATTTGACCTCATTATTGGGGAAATCTTGAAAATACTTCCACGGAAAGCTATTGTAAAAATGACCAATCTCATCAATGCGTCCTATAGACTAAAGTACGTACCAAAGATGTGGCAGATGACAGAAGTTATAATGATACCTACGCCAGGTAAACTTCCCCATGAAGTTTCATCAAATAGACCCATTTCCTTGTTACCTGTTATCTTGAAACTCTATGAAAAATTGCTTCTTAAGAGATTGAAACCTATAATAGAAATATTGAAACCTATAATAGAAGACCTAGTACTCTCCCATCAGTTTGGTTTCAGAGAAAAACACTCGACCGTCGACCACAGATATCACCGAGAAGTCCCTAGAAGAAAAAATGTTTGCTGCACCGTCTTTTTGGTTATGGCTCAGGCTTTCAATAAAGTATGTCATGAAAGCCTGATTCAAAAACTGAACATATTCCTGCCACGTCAACACTCAGAACTATTAAAATCCTATTTATCAGAAAGGTATTTCAGAGTTAAACAGGAAAAAGCCCATTCTGACCTAAGATAAATTGAGGCAGTTGCAGTATTCTAGGTCCAGTACTCTACTTGTTGTATACCAGAGATATTCCTAATCTTGAGTTCAATACTATCGCAATATTTTTTGATGATACCTACTGAAATCCTTGCTGTTGGAAAATTGCAAAAATCTATAGACCAGATTACCAACTGGACAAAAAGATGACGAATAAAATTGAATATGGGCAAATCTGTCCATATACACTTCAGCAATAAACAAAATGAATATATTCTCAGATTTTATGATTCCATTTGCTAATAAAGCCAAAAAAGTTACATTTGATGTTAGGATTCTTTGGAAAGAGAATGTATTGGTTGCTAGAAAAAAACCAAATTATTCACATACAAGAAACTGCTTTTTTACAGGCAGATATTGGAACCCGTATATGGATGGACGTATGGTATCCAGCTCTATCCTAACATTCACGTTATTTAACGTTTCTAGAATAAATTATTACGAAACATTATCGATGAACCCTGATGCTGCCGCTATACTGATCTTCATAGGGACCTTAAAAGTGGAGACTGTTGAAAATACAATAGAAAAATGTTCAAGTAGTCACCAATAACGACTGCTCTAACATGGAGACGTTGAGGTTCTAATCCCTCAACAATGCCAATTTAATAAGAAGACTCAAGAGAACCAAGCCTTCTGAATTAGTTCAGTGATGTTAGATAAAAGCAGGGCATAGAGAGGTTTAGTGTTACGTTAACGATAGTGTAACTAAGGTACACTAGTGAGTAGAATCTTAGCATATGAAGTTTTCATCCCTAGATAAGTTAGGTTATTACTTGGGGAATTTATAAAAAAAAAACGTACGATTCACAATAATGAATACTAGAATGAGGATATATAATACTTGGCATTCTATATTATACTCTTCACAGTTTAACAGACTCCCCTTTACCCCCATGTTCAATCACATTCTTTTCAGAATCAGTATGCTTAATACCATTTTACTGAAGATTTCAATTTGATATCGTTTTTTTCAATATTTCAACCCCCTTATCCCCCAATTTTGATTTAGATTTTTTTCAGAATCAATAGGCTTCATTCCCTTATAGAGCATGATTTTTACTAACACATTTCATGTTGATATCGTTTTTGATGTTTAATTTATATTTTCTTTTATTTAAGATCCCCTTAACATCCCCATTTTTTCACAATTTTTTTTAAAATCAATTGTTTTTGTCCCCTTACAGGCGGATTAACGGACGGACGGACGGACGGACGGACGGACGGACGGACGGACGGACGGACGGACGGACGGACGGACGGACGGACGAACGAAGCAAATGTATAATACTCTTCACAGACAAATTAACACTACATTTAAAATTTTTAACGATTTATACCACTATCATTTTTTAAAAATTAGGAACTGCTTACAGAGGTTACTACTTCTGTGTGTGTACAGATCCGGAGCTCATAATAATTAAATTATTTGAAATCCCTCAAGCTCAAATAATTTATATGATAAAAGTTATAGAAAATTCCTATCAAATAAAAATTTAACCTAAATCTTTTATTATTTAAAATTATTGAAATACCTCAGTTTTAAATAATTTATATAAAAAATACATAGAAAATTACTATCAAATAAAAATTCTCTTATTATATAATACGTCTTTTCTGGTATTAAATTTTGTCCTGTATTAAGCATATTTTTATGGTAATTATGTTATGTTTTAGGTTACTCAATTTAAAGTTTTTAAAAATTATGTTGTCAATAGTTAGGAAAAATTGTTTAAAATATAATAAATAAAAAGTGTATTTTTTATTGTAATTTGTTTAGCTAAACAAAGAAATATTTTGTGTGCTCCAGTTGATAACTGATCCTTCTTCCTTATCAATACATAGTAATTATTTTCAAAATATAACAACCAATTTATACCTAGGCCATCTAAAATTTTATTAATTAAGAACTTAAATGTTGATGGTCCATGCACTGAGCCTTGTGGGACACCAGAAACTGCGCCAAATTGGCGTGATTAGATTCCTTTATAAGCAGCATTCATTACGGTACAATAAAAATGGAGAAACTTTAAATAGTTCAAAATAATTTTAAATTCATAATTTTTCAGATTTAATACTGAAAGCAATAATTTGAATTAGTATTTAACAATTAATTATTAATAAAAATAATGTTGTTTCAACATCTGAAATAGCATGATTTAACGGTGAACGATGATGTACTATGATGGTAAGCTACTAGGTACTGTTATATTAAAAAAGTCTTAAATAGAGCTGACTAATACTTCTTTAATTTCTATGCTGATATTTGACATGATGGCACACCCAGCATCATTCAAAAGAAAAAGTACAGTCTGTCGTAGAGATAAAAAATTGTTAATCATTCTTAATTCGTTTATCTCATTTTTTAATCTCTTATAATAAAAATATGAAAATTACGTTTTCCATTTAGTTTAATTCAGAAATTCTACATTTTATTTTTTATAAGATTAAGAATTGCAACTGGGAAAGGGTATCCTTTAATAATTGGTCACATTAGTTCAAATTCTGGTTTTATTGAGGATACTCATATATTTCACCTCCTCCGCAAAAGTAATGATTTCTTCAGCCAAGGTAGGTTGTCGAAGCTTGATAGTGTAGCTTGAAAATGTGATCTGTCTAGATAACAGAAACTTCAATTTATTCACAGGCTAAACATCTGACAAAGTCTCAGGCTTATAAATTTGCATTAAAGTTGTTGCAGATTTATTATTTTGTTTTTAAACAAATTAGAATTATTGATTGAACCTAATCCTAAAAAATAACACTTGCTGTAACTAAAGTAGAAGTGTCATGAAACACGAGTAGGGGCTGCTATATCTGTAGTAGCTTGAAGTCAAAAAGAAAAATGGAGCACATTTTTTGGTTATTGCAGCTAAAACTAAAGACTAAGTAACTAATTAATTCTATAACTGATCATTTTTAATAATTTCTAAATAAAATAGTCATGGAGTTAAATGTATATATATTGATTGATTCAAGATATATCAATTCATTTGAACAGTTTATAACTTACTGGTCGGACAATCCGTTTTTTATTTTGTGCAGGTTAAAGGCTAATTTTATGCTCTAGGGAATTAATTTTCGTTAAAAACATTTTTTTACTAGGACATTGCGCATTGTTCCGTTAAATTTTAATCCGATCAGCATTTTCGAAAAAAATCCGACACCGATATTGTTTATTATTACACACTTGGATCAATGTGCAGATAAAAAATAATACCCCTTTAAATGGTAACCAATTGCCAATTACAAAGAATGAAGACGCGGACGGGTATCATGATCGATCAAGTTTTAAAATTATTATTTAAATTATTCACGCATGATTTCAATCCAGAGGCATGGCAAGAGTTTTTGTATGAAAGGTTAATGCACTAACGCCTTATTAATTATTTTAAAATTAACAATTGACATTTATAGATTCCTATACTAACTATACTTTGTTAACATATCTCGGTCCTCCTTTTATCGATGTATACCGTAATTTTTGCTTTTCACTGTCCTTTATGACATCCGACCTATTGTTACTTTACACCTAAAGACAGCAGCACTAAAGATCACATCTTCCCTATAAAGAAACCATAAAACAAGTTTGATACCAAAACTGACACTTGATTCTTTTCATACCAAATTTACACAGTAAAATCAGAAGCGCTAAAATAGATTTATTAACTGTACTCGGAATCTATATTGCGTAATAAATTTTGTATAAAGCATATTACTCAGGAATGGAAAAGTTACGCACGAACCTGCGCAATTCCATGAGTGCGTAATTGCTTTACAACGCGCATTACGTATCGTTCTACGACCAATTATACAGGTAAATACAAAAAGTGTCAATATCTTGAACCGTTTACTGGCCGCTGCCTGACTCATGCCATTTCTAATGGCAGCCAACGCTTTTTCAAGGTCAGCTTCGGTAAAGTTTCTGTAGGCACGCCCCCCCACTTTTTTCTGCTAGTTTCTAGGCATGGTTGTGGTCACTTTATACCTGTAACAAAAGGGAACAAGTGAAATACCGCAGAAAAATATATATATATATATATATATATACCGGGTGTTCAAATTAAAGTGTTACAGCTATATACCGCCTTTTATATATAAAAAAAAACATTTCAGACGAAAGTTTTATAGTTTTGTAGGGAAAAATTTTTGGCTGAAATCGTTTTTTATAGCTAACCATAATATGGTCAACTTTTTTTCCCTAGCAAAATTTTCAAGTAGCTGTTACTCAAAAAGTAAAAGTCCAATAAAAAAAATATTTTCATCAAAAGTTTCTTATTTTTTTATGTACTTTAAGAATATGTAAAAAAATGGGATTCCCATTTAAAAAAATAAAACTTTTATCTGAAACTTTTTTTCTAAAATGCATATTTTCGGCGGTATTTAACTGTAACACTTTAATTTGAACACCCGGTATATATATATAATTTTTTTTACATATATATGACCAAACTGCCAAAGTAACTCCGATTTACGGTACCTTATTCAACTTAATGTAAGATATAGTTTATGTGTTTAAAATTCAGTACTTGTTCCCACAATTTGCCCAAACAAACTTTTAAGAAATTTTATTTAGGTGTATTGGTTCCCTCTAAAATCTCTATAACTCTTCCGAAATACCTATAGTATCATAGCATATGGAAAAATATTTTTCGCTTTCAATATTATTACTGTTCTCTCCAGTGCCTTTACTTGAAGAATTTTTGATTTCTATTTCACGTTTTGACTCATAACTACAATCTGATGCTTCTGAAAAAACTGGTCTATCTGAAGAAACATGTCCTTTTATTTCAGTAACTGACCAACCTAACCAACGTAGAAGAACAACCAAGTTTGGCTTTTTCAAGAATAGATACCTTGCAGAAACTCAGATCCACACCTTAGTAGATCAATAATAATTTAATTGTTTTAATATTTTGTCGATTTTCATTATTAGTACCCAACTTATTTTATCTGATTCTGAAACTTTTACAATTGCATTACGAATAGAAGTTATTTATCAAAATTGGAGATCAGAACTGTCACAAACAAAAAATATAACATATTCTAAGTATATTAGGCTCTACAAATGATTTTTTGAAAAAATGTGTCATGACACCTTTATCTACTTGTGTCTTCAATTGGGATATTGATGTTCAGCCGGTTGCAAGAACTTTCATTGAAATTTATGAGTGCTAAACTTTGAAGGAGCTTAAAATCGCAATCACTCTGAATGACAAGAACTTCAAACATCTGTCAATTTATCAGGCTTGTAAATTGAAATGTCCTAGCAACCGGCCATTTAATTTCTAAAAAATAATGATAAAAGTACAAATATTTTTATTGTATGTGGTCTTATCAAACCTTTTTGTCAAAAAAAAAACAAAAAACCAAAACTAAGAATTATTTTCTAATATATACACTCAATCCACGGACATTTACACTAGTAATTAGTCATCTAATTTTTTCTATTCTTCCTTTAGTTTATAATTTTCATTTCTTTATATTGTGATTATGATCCACAAAATTAAAATACGTTTAAACTAATTAAAAAAAAAAAAATCAATGTAAAATTCTGAAATTGCTTTTCGATTATAATTCGACATAAAAATTATGTGTAAACGTATCCGAACTAATACCAAACCTCATATTATCAGGTGGTTAGCATCGGTATATCTCGCCCACCAAGGAGTCCTTTTTTTCGTCTAGCGGAATGAGGAAAGCCAAGTCAAGCATAAATATGTCATCTGGGTCTTATGCTAACGTTATAAGAACATAAATACGTCCGTATCTATATCACATGGGATTAGTGTTATTGTCGTTACGATTATACAAATACTTTAAGTATTAGTTATGATTAATTCGTAAGTAACAGTACCTTACATTGTCGTTACCAGTACGTTTATGTAAGGAGAAATGTTATTATTTATCGAGTGACGGTGGGAGTTCAATTCATGTTGGTTATATATGTTTCACCACGTCCGCAGAATGCATTTTGTTGAACAATTTGTCAAATTATAAGAAAAGTGGGAAAGAAAAAATTACTTCTTTCCTGAACTATTATTGCATTCTGTTTTGATTTTTCAAATAGAAAATTGATATAATCTCTGACCCTATTTATTTATATTTTTTATAGAATCGATAAACTCATTTTACAATCTATGAAGCACTTTTATCTTCCCAAATTCTTTGGTTAATGACCTATTTAATTTCTGTTATATAATATTACTTAATTCTATACTTAATTGTTGTACTACTAGTCCAGGATCCGTGAGTAAGGTCGACCTTCACCCACCTGTTTAATGGATAAAAGTTATTTGTTATTAAATAAAATATGTTTTTAAATATACCGCAAATGGGTTGTCTAAGAAAATACGGTCACGGTCATTTTTTACTTTCCTCTCTGTGTACAGATAAGGAAAGTATAGGAATCATAATAAAAGTTGCTTATGATGTCATTCTCTATTATTTTGTCTCCATACATAATTTTCCTAAAATGGACCTAATTTGAGATATTTGATGAAAAGTGCAAATTTTGAATTTTGAAGATAAATAAAAAACGGATAAAGAGAAAAACACCAAAATTTGAACTTAAGCTTTAATCTATCCTGCGATGAGCTGATTAAAGTTTGGGCACAGTCACTACTTTAAGAAAATAAATAATCTGGACCGAATTTTCTTAGGCAACCCATTTGCGGTATATATAAAAACATATTTTATTTAATAAAAAGAAAGTTTCAACCATTAAACAGATGGATTATTTCGGATCTTAGACTATACAGGGAGTTATCCCATAACCACTACAAATTATAACAGTTTACACCATAAACGATCAAGTAGTATTCTATTTAAAGTCTGTACACAAGCTTGCTCCTGTTCTCACACATAATAATAATAATAATAATAATAATAATAATAATAATAATAATAATTTATTTGCAGTATTACAGGTAAATTTGCATTAAATACATAAATTTTATCGAACAAAATAGTATAATACTACAAAAAGGGAATAGCAGACAGCATAGCTGATATTAATTGCTATCCCTAATAAAGAAAAGAAAAATATTAAAATAATAAAATACAACGAATAAAGTGTGGCACAATCGAGACAAAAATATAAATACACATTTTATAAATGTAATATTACATTTTATTATAATATCTAATGGTTGTTTTGACTAGATATTTTCTGTCATCAAGAGATGTTTATACTTTGCTTAAACATATTTGTCGAAAGATGTTTGAGTTTAGGAGGAACCAGGTTATATAGTTTAAATATCATATAAGAGAATGAACCTTGAAATTTGGAGGTACGATGGAGAGGTGGAGATATATGCCCTCTATCTTTCTTAACGTTCTTACGATACTGGCGTTTTTCCATATAACTAGGAGACTGCTTGTAGGTATGCAATATTAGTAAAATACATTAACATTACATCTAATAATGTGTTTAGTCAAAAATAGATCAACAGCTGACAAACTTCAACTTTATAATATTCTTAGCAAAGCTTTCTATTGGATCTGGAACACTGTAAAGACGAAAACTTCTTATTAAACCCTTCAATATATATGAAAATTTGTACGTTTTAAAAAATAAGGCTCAGTTTGGGACCTAACATTCTATTTATATCAACCACCACTTCTAAATTCTATGCGTAGCTTTAAATAAGATACCTTCCGATTGGAAATCTGAGTAAGGACACAAACCATAGATAAAATAATATGTAAATATAATATTTTATCTATGGTACAAGCTGTACTCTGGCGATGTTTTGAATATATTTTTGTTATAATCGTTAATCGTTTTGTCCAGTGGCGGCTCGTGGGCACTAGCGGTAGTGGGGCCATACTGGAAAGGAATCCTGGGATTCGTTTTTCCCTTTGGAAAACAAGTTCTCCGCTTAATGAAAATTAAATATATTTCAAAACAATCAGTTGGGGCAATAACGATTTCTGAATGTGACTACAGGGAGCTAAATGTGACCACTTAAAATGCATTTAACTATGTATGTGGCTATTTAATCAAAAAATCATTACATATCCACTCTTGCGAAATTTGCGTAAATTTCTCAGAAGAATGCAATTTACTTAACAATTCTAACTTGTTAACGCATTTTAAAGCATACGACTATGAAGAAAAGGTGTTTAGCAATTTAAAACTCCCAGCGAAAAATTTCTCTTTTATGTTCTCAATTTAGAAAAAATATTTATATCTGTATTTGATAGTTTGTCAACAAAGCCTGGAATTTCCAACGCACACCTTTTTGAGATGAGCAAAATAGAATTTGGTCATCCTTGCCAACAATTTGCGAAAATGTACACCATTAAATTATTACTCAGGATTTTTTATACTCTTAAATATGCAAACAGAGATTTGAAATCCATGAAAAAGTCAGACAAAACCAAAAGAAAAATAAAAATTTTGTCCCATTTATAAATAGTATTGATTTTTTTTCATCATATTGTTGACTGCTGTATAAAAAAAAGTTATTTTTCTTTGTAGTTTTATTTCTTAACTATTCCAATGGTCCAACTAACGTTTTTTCGTAATCACAATAAATAAATTGTTATCATGGTCCAATAAACGCGCACATTAAGCCGAAACCTGCTTCGCCTTTGTGAGTCAGCCTGTAAAGATGCCTCTGCGTACATTCATATCTGGTCTAGGTAATCTGTGCCATGGGTACAACTCGTCACGCTGAGGCGGCTGAGGGCAGCGCTCTGCTTGTGACGTATAATCAATCCATCGCATGTGTTCATCTCTTGCTAAGCGATATTGCCGTTTTCCTTGTTTTTCGTATCATAATGAAAGAGAAAACAACAGAGGCATACATTTACTGTGCCCTGTGCCCATCTTCTTCCGGAATTCTCAGAACGTCGCTCAACGTCCGGTCGTCCAGTGTCGTGCCAACGCGGTTTGTGCTGAATATTAGATAAAATAATAGGCATTGAGGAAAATATGAAATATTTATTTTTTTTGTTTATTATATTAGGGCACGTGCCCAAGTGCCCTTACGGGCAAACCGCCACTGGTTTTGTCACACCTCACACCTACTAATTTTGGCTAGATTTTAAAACTCTTGGAACATCCAGTTAATTAGAAGACGCATCAACAATCTAACTGCTAAAATGCTTAAATGTTTTCGCCATCGATGTTGTCTACGGTACCTATTAGATAAAACTGCATTGTTGTTTGTGAATTTAATAATATTTGTACTAATTTTTTAAGTACCTATGTTATAACAGGACCAACATTCACCTAGGCTTGCCAAAACTGGATAATATGCAAGAAATATGAAATAATAATGCTATGAAAATGAAATACTAATAAAAGCGATAATGCAAAAAATAAAATGGATACAACTACAATAAGGACACTTGTTAAAAGTTAAAGCATCAGCCAAAATAATAACAACATTTTTTTTTATTTGAATCATATGTCATCCAAGTTTCATTATAAGCAGCGTGACCTCTTGGGCCTCTTTACACATATTCAGGTATTTTGTTTAAATAGTCTTGTGTCTTTATTTAGTTTTACAGTTTCTCTATCAAGTATTTCAGGGGCACTTTCCGATTCTAGAAAGAAAAGGGCATGTCGCCGACTAGCTAGAATTTCGCCTTCGAAAATAACGTGAGGTTTATTTCTCTTTCATGCAAAATCTATAGGTAGTGGGATATCATTGTGTAATCCCATCATATGAAAGTGTTTCAGCAAGCAGTGTCCTATTGGTAACCCCAGAATGGTGGATATCAGGAGCCTTGTGAACTCTATAGTATCTGTATCTGTAAGGTGGGAAAGAGTGGGTTGCTTCACACGACTTATGCCTTCTTGGGTATATTAATATTGTTACAGAGGTACGGTACTTAGCCGAAAAAATCTCGTCGAATTCGCTCATTATATATTGTGGTGTGTAATATGATTATGTGATTTGCCATGAGCAGATTAAAATGTATTTTTCGCGCGCTGTTTTCGATCATCTGATACCTCAAATTCGTAAAAGCCACGCCTTCTACCACAATGCATCACTGTGATGTATAGTTTCAATCTGCGTAATATCATAACTTCTTTTTATTGTATCATGGTAAATGCCTCGGGTGAAGCCATTCTGTCCAACTGGTGCACAGGGAAAGAGCTGTAGTACCTCGACAGCCATGCATATATTGAACCTTACACTTTTCAACGAAAATCTTATATATGGTTTACAAAAGTTGGTTTTCAAATTACGCATCAAATGTATAGTCCAGTTCATTAAAAAACAGTTGACAAAAAACTTGGTTCGTTAAATGCTAATAAAATATAGTCTGAGATCAAAATCTGGATAGAACAACAAATGATCTACCAACTTCCAGAAATCAAATGCATGCCGTGATAAAATTTCCAAATAATCCAAGACAGGACAGAGTTTTGCGAAAAATCAGAAGAAATATAAAAATTAACAAACAAAGGTTATATTGGCAAAATGCAACTTTATTACAGATGGCCTAAGTTATATATTTATATCATTTTTTGTACTCTTTTTATATTGATTGTTTTTTTTTGAGTTTTGACAAATACACTTTATTTTTCGAAAAAAAAAAAAAAAAAAAAAAAAACAAAAAACAAAAAACAAAAAACAAAAAACAAAAAACAAAAAACAAAAAACAAAAAACAAAAAACAAAAAACAAAAAACAAAAAAAGCAAAAAAAACCAAAAAAATTCAAAACTAAATATCTACATATGGCACAGCTGAGCAGTAATTTCCTCAGAAGTGCTTGAAAAAGTGCTTCGAGCTCATTGCTTTCAAGCTTTTAAATACAGTGTTCGGTAACTGGTAATTGAAGCCCTTTATAAAAAGTGCTTGGTAATTAGTAATTGAATTTCACATTTCAAGCTATTTAAAGTGCTTGAAAGTACTCAAAAGAGCTTGAAAGCGCTTAAAAAGCTTGCAAGCAGTAAATGACTTGCAAGCACAATGACATTTTAGGTGCGTGTTCATGAATTATGACTGTTTTTTTATTTAGTTTGTTATTTTTCATTTGTATCCAAATTTTTTATAGTACGAGATCCCACTACGAAATTTGTGAATAAAGTGTTTGAACACTACACTCTTATTTATTGATCGCTATTGTAAATGGTTGCCATAGTCGTTTAAGTACATAGATCGAAAAACCATCTAAAAATAAATAGCGAATATATGAAATTTATTTTTTTTTTGAATCTGTTAACCTGTGTGTCCTGAAACTCATATCCTATAATTTTTGGGGCCATTCTACATTGGAAAACATGAAAATTAGCCCGCCCGATTCCAGAGCTTATAACTTTTAAGCGTCTACTCGTAAAATCGTGCGGTCTTCACTGATATGTGTTATTTTGCTATAAGTTTTGGTTTGGTCAACCAAATTTTATCAAATGGGACACCTTGTACTAAAATACAATGTACAAATTATACATTTTTGAAAAGTAGAAGAGTGTATCTTTCAGATGACTCAAACATATACAGGGTGTTCCATAATCTTCTCTTTTAAATTCACCGTAACCAAATTTTATCAAATGGAACACCCTGTACTAAAATACCATGTACAAATTATACATTTTTGAAAAGTAGAAGAGTGTATCTTTCAGATGACCTAAACATATACAGGGTGTTCCATTTGATAAAATTTGGTTACGGTGACTTTAAAAGAGGAGATTTTTAAAAAACCCTGTATAGGTAATACATAATTTCTGTGTCAGTGAAGCAAAACTTTTAGCAAAATAACACATATCAGCAAAAACCGCATGTTTCTACGATTAGATGTTTAAAAGTTATAAGCTCTGGAAATGGGCTACTTTTCATTAGGACACCCTATATAGGTAGATCCAAAAATTCATAGTTTTCTAGATACAGGGTTTTAATTTTTGTTTTTATCAGTTTTTTATTAATTTAATTAATATCTACTCGATTTTGTTAAAATTTGGCAGTGTTGTTTATGCGTTTTTTAGAGAACGCCACTAAATTTAATTATTTTCATCCAGTTTAAAAATTTAAATTGGTCCCTTATTAATTTAAACAACACTTCCAAATTTAAACAAAATCGGAAATATATTAATGGTACCTATAAAAAACGGATTTAAAAAAGTTATGCATTTCAAACCTATGTTAGCATGGAAATATTTTTATGTTTTCTATGTAGAATCAACCCTAAAAATATTGGAATTAGATTTCAAAGATTCTAAAAATTTAAATTTGGAATAAAATGACTGTGACAACCATTTGCAACAGCGACAACAATTATTAAAAGAGTACGGTGGTCAAAAAGACATTTTGTCATTAACAATTTATTCACAGTTGTTTATTGCAGTTGTTGTTTTGAGTAATGGGGCTTGGTAATTGAATTATGCAATTACTTTTTTCGGTAATTGGTAATTGCAAGCACTTAGAATTTACAAAGTACTTGGTGCTTGATGCTTTTGCAAAGGGCTTGGTGCTTGAAGCATTTTTTTCAAGTGCTTTGCTTAGATTTGAGATGCGAATATTATAGTAGTGCATGATGTCCATATATAGATTATCAAAAAATAAGTGATTTTTAAAAATTAATGAACAATTTGTTTAACAACCAATTGAGTAGAGGGAAACTATATTACAAAATTTTTCTAATTTTGAAACTTGATATATAAATTGCCTAAATAGCTGATGTGGAAGGGGTTATTGTAGTGTTATTAATCTCCTATGTTATTTTATATTTCCCAGTGAAGTCCACTTGTTGGTAACACTTTAACACTATGGCAAGGGGGTGAGAGGTTTAGAATGTTTCCTTGGCTGGTTTATAACAGTTCTCTGTATCTTGTAATCTTAATAAGTGTCTTTTAAAACGATCATAACCAGTATTAGGCTAATACTATAGCACTATCGTTCATCTTTCTCTTCATTAGAAACTATGATTCCGCCCTTCCTTCTCAAATTTGTGCCATCTAAAAATTATAAAATTTAAATATGTAATTATTTTTAGAAAAGATCTATATTTTATCTTTTATATGAATCTGTATACGTCTCCTAGGTTTTACAAATATATACTCATGACTGGTAGATAACGTAAACCGTAAACGTCTTTAAATTTTTAATAAGTATGTGATTTTTTTTTTCACAACGTAACACATTTTTTAAGTGATCTCAAATGTATATTTTCTTTAATTATCGATATTGTTTGTCCTAAACTTTTCCCAATTAACCCACTTTCTTTCTCACGACTCGAGACCTCTTATCCCAACAAGAAACGAATTTCAACAATATTAATAGTCGCAAGAAACAAAAACTGCACTTTGAAGATAAACACTATCGTAATACTATTCTGTTATGCATAAACAATATATCAACGCAGCAAAACAATCAATCACCCGATTATTTGATCTATTTAGATTGTTGTTGATACTTTGAATAAACTCAACAAGACGTTTATTATTATGGAGTTTTATTTTTAAGGTATGCTGAATGAGTTTGGCGATAAGGAAGCATTTAACAATAAAGAGTTTATCTACAAATTATTATAACAATACTAATTGTGTAAGAGATATTGATTAATTTACCATCCGGAATTAAATGATTGGAATATTTGAATACGTTCGGAGAAATTATTTTTTATTACTACGCATATACTGTCCTCCTTAGCCAAATGCCGTATTTGTAGAAAAGTCAAAATGGGATAAAATCAACTTTTGATTAGTGTCATAGCGTCATGAACTGTCAGAATTTTGTTTTGTACCTTGCTTATATTGGCATAAACGTTTTAATCATATGCAATAAAAATAAATGCTTCCTGCTTAGGAAGAATGTATTACTGCATTTTTAGTAAGTATTTAATTGATTTTTAATAAATAAAATAAAAGTTGTTCTTTAATAAATGCTTTTATTGCTAGCTAAAATAAAATTCATAATTGATGGAGGGTATCCAACTGCTCAAATCTTAAATCTCAAATCTTAAATGTAAGAAATTGCTCGAAATCAGTTTCACAAAAATGCATTTTATTAAAATTAAATGACAACCGGTTTCGGCCTTAGGTCATCATCAGGCCTATGTAACAAGTGACACAAGCGCATACAATACTAAGAACGTTTCCAAAATAATTAAAAATTATAATGTAAATGGTTGATACAGTCTGTTCGCTATACTTACGCGGGTTTCGGATTAAAAATTTTATGAGTATTTCCAGGTAAGTACCCGAAAGTTTGACCTGTTTTTTGGGGAAATATCAACTGGTTAAATGAAATGAAAAATAATATATGTATATATATGTATACAGATATAAGGAAAGTATAGGAATCATGATTTTTTTCGACCTCGAGTTTTCGACGGATTTTTACGTTTTGAGGTCCCCTGAATCCGTTTTGACTATTTTCGCGATGCTGTCTGTCTGTGTGTGTGTGTGTGTGTGTGTGTGTGTGTCTGTGTGTGTGTCTATGTGTCGCATAACTCATGAACCGATACACAGAAAAACACCAAATTTTAAACTTAAGCTTTGTTCCAGTGTCTAATGTGCTGATTAGATTTTGGGCAGTGTCGGAACATCTGGGGGGTACTTTATAGGTGGTCATTTTTATATTTTATGGAATATATCTGTTATTTACGTTTGGGGAAGAAAATTCTTTAAATGAAAGTTACTTCCTATATTATTATATAAAATTTTTGTTTTGTATAAAATTTTCCTAAAATGGCCCGTATTCGAGAAATTTGACAAAATGTAAAAAAAATATTTTTTTATAAAAATTGTTAAAACAAAAGTTGTTTGTAATATAATTCTCTATAATTTTTATCCTTTACATAATTTCTCTAAAATGGACCGTATTCGAGATATTTGAGAAAATGTGTAAATTTCGAAATTTGAAGAAAACTCAAAAACGGATAAAGAAAAAACATTAAATTTTAAACTTAAATTTTATTTCGGCCTGACGTGAAATTATTAGATTTTGGACAAAGTCGGAACATCTGGGGGGGTACTTTATGGGGGACCGTTTTTATATTTTATGGAATATATGTTATTTATGTTTTGAGAAAAAAATTGTTCAAATAAAAGGTATTTCTAATATTATTATCTATAATTTTTGTCTTATGTCAAAATTTCCTGAAATGGTCCGTATTCGAGAAATTTGACAAAATGTGCAAAATTCTGATTTTTATGAAAATTGTTGAAATAAAAGTTGTTTGCGATATCGATCTCTATAATTTTTGTTTATACATTATTTTTCTAAAATGGACTGTAATGGAAAAATTGTAGGAAAAGTGCTAAATTAAAATTTTTTAGTATTTTTATTTCCAATGAATATCTATAGAAAAATGTTTCGAGGTAGATGTATGTGGAAAATGTATATATTTATTTTATCCTCTAAACATTTATGGAGGTGCTGCAATAGGTTGTACAAAATAACCGGAAAAAGCCTATAATAACTAGATAGAAAAGTCATGTGTTGGACACATCAGATTTTTATTTAAATAATAATGGAGAATCTTCTGTATAATTGAGAGCAGAATTAAACTTCTTCATTAATGGAGTCTAATGTGGCTATTATAAACCTAATAATAATTTTATATTACACGTCACACAGAAAATATGGTCTATGTACAATAAGAGGGTTATTTAGCTCAAATAAAATATTATCTAACATAAAAATGTGTTCCATGTAGAGAATTTCAAATGAAAAATAAAAAAATGAACTTGCCAACAAAAATGAAAATTAGTCATTATCATCCAAAATATCATAATCGTATCATCATCACTGTCATCACCATTAATTGTTATTATCATTGGACTTATTTCGTTTATTTTATTTTCACGAGTCCACCAATCTTCTATTAGTTTCTCGCACTTGGATATACAGTTCCGCCACACTTCTGGAGTTGCAATTGAAAGTGCTTTTCGCCAAGTTTCCCGAACTGCGTCGTCACTATAACCATTAGGCCCAATATGGTTGTCATAATATTGTTTCGCTATTCCCCATATATATTCGATGGGATTAAACTGGCAATGATACGGTGGCAGACATAAAACTTGATGACCGTAACTTTCAATAATCTGATCCACAACAAAGGTTTTTGGTTTTGCGTGTATATTTGCCAGGCGTAATAATTCTGATTTTAATATATATTGAGGAAATGGTATATGTTCCTTTGTCAACCATTCTTTAATTTTATCAACAGTCCAAGAATTCGTTGGACTTTTGTTTAATACTTCAGAATGGTAAGGTGCATTATCTAAAATAATTACGCTGGGCTCTCTTAACCATTTTACAAACATTTCTGTGTTCACATTATCGTGATAGTCACTGGACTTTGATTTAGATGAAAAAATTAAATCAACTCCTTCTATAAAACCCGATTTTCCTCCTACATGTAAAATTATGTGTCGCTTCCCTTCTCCATCGGTATGTTTGATGAACTTTATCTTGCTATATTCTCTTGGTTGCACCCCTAGAAAATGTCCATGTTTCGTCTAAATATGTAAAATTTGCCACTTCTTCTTTAAATTTAGAATATTTTCTTAGAAAGTTAATTCTCTTGTGCACGACAGAACTTCTTTCACAAACCGCCTTTCTGTTATCCTTCTTTTGAAATTTGAAACCCAAGTTATGTATCACTTGCCATAGACTTGTTCTGCCAATGTCGTCAAATTTTATATCTAATAATTCCGAGAGAATTGTATTTAAGGTCACATGTTCCTTGTTGGCCCTCATTCGATAAATGGTATCACGAATTTCAAATTTCTTTCCATCTGGAATATCTTTCGTTTTCAATGATAGCGAGTTTTGCGGTGATCTTTCGGCAGTTCACTATTGTGATTTTGTAATACTTGGTTTCACTAATTCCTAGAGCATCGCATACGCGTTGTTGTACAGACAATACCGATTTTAAAGGTCGGCCATTTTAATTTTACAAATTAGACTATCTACATCTAACACACGTCTAGGTATTTTTAAAATTTCCACTAAATTTACAATACATACAATGTCAACACTTGCAAAGAATCAATTCAACTGCAATATTTGTAACAAATTTAGTACCTACCCTAATGTTATTTTAATTTAAATCTGACCATTAGGACAATTTTACCTAATTTCTTGGGAAGAGGCTTATTGGAACTGGTTGTCAATGACTAATTTTCAACCTTGCCTAAGTTGTTTTTATATCTGTTTCATTTTATGCCATACTGTTTTAATGACATTAAGGTCAGGACTATTGAAAGACCAAGAAAGAACATTTACGTTGTGGTCATTAAACCACTTACTTGTGGTTTTCCGGACGCATGACAGTCTGCTATATCCTGCTAAAAAATGTAATTTTCGCCAAGATTTAACTTCACGATATTTGGTAGCAGGTTGTTTCACGGCATTCGCGGTACCATCAATGCATACAAAAAAAACTAATTCTGCAGCTAAATGTATCATTGTCCCAATATATAATTAGGGTTCATAATTTTTGATAATTCATTCAGTTTGCGGTACATAGTTCTTTAGAATGTCATCGGTCAACCTCTTGTCCTGATACAAAGAAAAACTCCAAATTTTAAACTTAAGCTATATTTCGAACTGCAGTAAACTTATTTGATTTTGGACAGAGCCGGTACATCTGGGGGGGGGGGTACTTTATAGCTGGTAATTTTTATATTTTATGGAATATATCTGTTACATACGTTTGGAGCAGAAAATTCTTCAAATAAAAGTTACTTATAATTATATTATCTATGATTTTTGTTATATACAAAATTTTCCTTAAATGATACGTATTTGAAAAATTTGAGAAAATGTAAAAAAATCAAATTTTTATGAAAATTGTTCAAATGAAACTTGTTTGTTATATAATTCTCTATAATTCTTGTCTTATACATAATTTCTCTAAAATGAACCGAGATATTTGTGAAAAAGTGTAAATTTTGAAGAATTCAAAAACGGATAAAGAAAAAACCTTAAATTTTAAACTTATGCTTTATTCCAACCTGAGGTAAACTAATTAGATTTTGGTTAAAGTCGGAACATCTGGGGGGTTCTTTATAGGGGGTCGTTTTTATATTTTATGAAATATATCTGTTATTTACGTTTGGAGAAGAAAATTCTTTCCTAAAATATTCGAGGAATTTTTCAAAATGTAAACATTCTGATTTTTAAGAAAATTGTTAAACTAAAAGATGTTTGCGATATTGATCTCTATAATTTTTGTTTTTTACATGATTTCTCTAAAATGAACCGTAATGGAAAAATTGGAGGAAAAGAATAAAATTTAAATTTTTCAGCATTTTCGTTGGCAATGAGTGTATATAGAAAAATGTTTCGAGTTAGATGTATGTGGAAAATGTATATATTAAGTTAACCTCTAAATATTTACAGAGGTGCTACAATAGGTTGTACAAAATAACAGAAAAAACCTGTAATAACTAGATAGGAAAGTCGTGTGTTGGACACATCAGATTTTTAAAAAGTAAACATCTTCATTTCATTTAGCAAGTAATTTCTATTGTTTAAATATGTAAGAGGAAGTTTAAAAGTTGGATCTTTTCTTTCAACAGTTTATGAAATTCAAGTAAATAAATATATTTTTCAAAAAGGTATCTTTTTGTAATTACTTAATAAAATGGGAGATATTTGTCCTTAAACTTTCTGTGTGCGTACTGTAGGTTTGTTATATTCCGGGTTTAATTTATGTTGTAGCCAATAGGTTGTCAAATTTTAGTATTTAGAATAGTTCGTGTAATTGGTTAACCTATTAATTATTTGTTGCGCATTATGACAATTTATGTATAATTAAAGTCTTTTTAAATTAATCCATATACTCAACATATCTACTATCCAGGATAATCCGATCATGGCGATCATTTCCGAGCAGACTGATCTTAACGTACATGAAACTGTTAGTTGTTTTACGCATACGTATACGGATAACTGTTTTGTCTAGTTCAAATCGAACATGAAGTGCCAAATTTCACGATTACCGTATATTTTTTACTAGGTACATATATATTTTCTGTAAATAATTATAAATACAATATCAAAATCTGACAACTTTTATAAAAAAATTAAATGCCCGATATAATTTCAGTTAGAACAAATCAATATCCCAATCCCAAATAGAGTAATAAGTATCTAAAGTGGTTAGATTTTGGAAACATCTTCCGCTCTTTCAATATTTTCCATTCTTTCGACGAGGTCATCGATCCATAAAAAAGTATATTACTATTAATTTTTAAGAATTTATCTATTCGTAGTTACCTCTTCGCTGAAAAATATTTTGACCTATATACTTTTCTGAAGAGAAAATAATCAAATATCAAAGAAAAGATAACAGACATTTCTGTCGGTCCTTCAACGACATTGAAATCAATTTCTTTGCCATTTTGTATTGTTCACTCCAGTTCATTTTCACACTCGGTTCTTTCTGTTCAGTTATCTATTAAATTCAATTCATAACCATAGGAGGAGATGGAAAGGGGGTTTCGGACAATTGTTTAAAAAAATAATGAAACAATGACTGAAGATTTTTATTTAGTAATAAATTTAACACAGGTATAAACAGTAAAATGTATATACGAGGGTCTGTCATATATAAACAGGATTTTGAAACTGCACTGATTGAAAAAGGCTTCTTTTGGTTCTTTCACAAACTAATTCAGAATAAGTGAATTAGACTCGTTCAGCTTAGTAGGTTGATTGTTATCGCGACGTATTCTTAAAAAATGAATTCGTCAACTGTATTTGAGAACTGGAATTGACGGTTCTGTTTGAACCAAAACAAACCTATTCGCGATTCAAATTAATTTTCGCGCGCCTGTCATTTGTCACCTATAAGTAGGATGTTTGTTTATTTACATGTGTTTGTTTTGGGCGGGATTTTGTATTTGTGATTTTTTTAACTGTATTTAGATAATATTCTAACTGTAATAGTGTTTTGAGTTTCATTTAGTGTTAATTTAAGTTAAATTTTCGTGCCTTCGTCATAAATATAATATTTATCATGTGTATGACTTAATTTTTTGGAAATATTCATCTATTGGTTGCTACAAGAACATCTAGAAATATGTATTTACTAAACCCAGGACATGTTTTATTATGTGGTTTAGAGAACATATCAGGTACCAAACGTTTATTATTGATGAACTTATTTAAAAATCTTACTATCCTCATTCTTATATTATGAAGTGAACTGTGTAGTACTTTGTATACATGTAAATAGTAATAAAACCGTCACAAATCAGATTACAGTTTGATTCTAAACAAAGTTTTGCAAAATTTCAATATTTTGAATTTGTAGATATTCATTTATCGTAAGAAACAAAATTTTACGACTTGCACTTGGAAAATAATAAATAGTTCAGTTTTGATTTTGGTATTAACACCATATAGTTTGCAATTTGCTAGGGGCTTTTTCGCAGATTTCATTTTTAATATCAACGCATACTATAAGAAATAAACAAATTTAAAGCTGAAAAGTAAGAAAAAAACTCGAATTGTAATTGATATAAATTAAAATGTAAACAATGAACACGAACGGCAATGTTACCAAATGATGAACTGATTTTAAAACAAAATTAATAAATGAACTGAAATTTTCAAAAAATCAATATAATAAATGGGTTTTATAAAAAAAATCCTTAAATAAATATAGAGTATGATTATGTATTACTAGACACAAATTTTGATTCTTAAATAAAAGGTCTTATCCACTTCTTCAAGAGCTAAAATCCGACAACGTAGCAAAATTTAGCTACTTCTGGCAACACTGAACGATATCCTACTTATAGAGACCTTCTACAAATTTCCTCCAGAGGGCGTATCACTTAGTTTGTATCGTGAATAGAGTATGGGTGAGATTACAGAACGTCTGCAACTTTGCAGATCTGCAAATATGGCGGCAACTTTGCAGATCTGCAAATATGGCGGACTTACAGATGCAAGTATTAAGTTTTCGTATTCTAAAACATATCTGCAAATTCGCAATATTTATTGTGGTTTATTACCTCCAACGACACTAACTCTAAATCCATCCTTAAGAAGGTTAGAACATCCGACAACCATGAAGTCTTCTGTTTCTTTTGATTGAATATAGTTCGTGGTGTCAGATTATCGAGTTTTTAAACATAGTTATGGATTTGGGTTTCGTGTTATTGGGGGTAATAAACCACAATAGATATTGCGAATTTTCAGATCTTTTTTTGGAATACCATAACTTGATACTTGCATATGTAAGTCCGCCATATTTGCAGATCTGCAAAGTTGCCGCCATATTTGCAGATCTGCCAATTTGCAGACATTCTGTAATCTCACCCTATGTAGGTAGAAATGTAGAGAGGTAAATGTATGCTATAACAGCAGCCGATATCTTGTTGCGAGGAGCAGTAGCATCAGGTTGGAGCAAGAAATACAACCGTAGATTGCACAACGTAATATAATTAAGTTTCTCACGAAAGAGGGCATCAAATTCTCTAGATTGCGTGCACAGTTCGGGAATACCACGTTATCAAAACCTGAAGTATACGAGTGGTCCAGAAAATGTAAGAAGGGACGCGAAGCCGTTGGAAATGAATATCACCATAAATGCCCACGATCAATCGTAACAGATTGCCAATATTCGAACAATTTCTAAACGTATTGAGAACAATTGGCGCCTGATAGTGAATAAAATAGCTGTTATGACAAATATAAGTCATGGGAGTGCCCATAAGATTATTACAGACCGCCTTGGATTTAGAAACATATGTGCAAGATTCTACGACTTTTGACAGAGAATGAGAAGCAGCGTCCAAATGAAATATGTCAATGACTTTTGGAACGAGAGAAAGACGTAGGAGCAAACATGGAGTGGCAAAGAAATGGAGATCATTACCCCGTATAAGTCAAAACAAAATGGTTCGCTGGAAAAGTGCTTTCTTAGAGACTGAAGTGGAATACTGCTAGTTGATTTTTTTTATGAACGTCGTAGTATAAATGTTCCATACTCCTGCTAGCTTTTGAACACGCCGCGGAAGCCGCATATAGATTCAAAAGACGCAGTATTCCAATCCGGCATGTTATTTTGTTTCACAATAATGCTCATTCTCCACTGGGAAATCTTGGAACATCCCCCCTGTTGCCCAGATAATTTGTTTCGGTGACTGAAAGAAGCAATGGGTGGACATCGTTTCGATAATGACAACGATGTGCGCACATCCTCAAACTTTTTATTAGGGAGGAATCAAAATGCTCCTCAGGCATTAGCAAAAATACGAGGATGTATTGATATCTAGTTAGTCTAGACTAGTTTCATGAATTAAAAAAATATTGCATTATCATAGCAATGATCAATAACTAATAAGTTTCACGTCAAAAAGTCAAACCAGTTTTGCTCAATCAAATTTGAAAACAGGATGTCTACGAAAATTATGAAAATAGAAAAATTGGAGTATCGAGCCATCATCAAGTATCTGTATTTAAAGGGGTTAAGAGCAAAAGCAAATTTACGTAGATATGCTTAATACCCTTGGCGATCAATGTTCTTCATATGCATATGCAACCGTGAAAAATTAGATTGCAAGCTTCAAAAGATTGTCTATTTTTCCATGAAGGCCATTTTCTATATCCGTCTCCAAAAATATCTGAGGCATATGAACGCGTCCATCATATAGTTCACGTCAATTTGGACACAAGAAAAGTTTCTGCAGCATGGATCTCCAAATATCTGAATGTTGACCAGAAGTGTGCAATCTGTGCTCGGTTTGAAAAAGATGCAGACTTCTAAAGCCGAGTTCTTACTATGGATAAAACTTGGGTACATTTCTACGACCCAGAAACAAAGCAGCAATCGATGGAATGGATACACTCTGGTTCTGCAAGATCTAAGAAGTTTCGTGTTAAAAAATCTGCTGGAAGAGTCCTTGCTTCAGTTTTTTGGGATTACCGTGGAGTAATTCATGACTGATTATTTGGATAAGGGTAGAACAATAACTGGAAATTACTATTTGACGTTACTGACTACTCTACGGGAAAAAAATATGGAGAGAAGACGTAGGAAGTTGTTCAGAGGCGTTTTGTTTTTACGGGAAAATGCATCTGCACACAAATCGCATGTTACCATGCAAAACAATTCCTAATTTGCGATTCCAATTACTCGAACACCCCTCTTTTTTACCAGATCTGGCTCCGTACGACTATCATCTCTTTCCTTAACTGAAAAAATTTAAAAGGTCTTAAATTTTCTTCCAACGAAGAGGTTATAAAAGTTGTAGAGGCCTGGTTTGCAGAACAATATAAATATTTGGAAAGGTCTAGAAGCGTTGCAGGTTCATTGTAATACATGTATTAAATTAAGAGGAGAATAATGTTGAATAATAAAATATTAAGACCTTTCAAATTTTGTTTGCTTCTATAGTAGGTAAAGAATTTTTCAATGTGTATATCTTCAAGGACATTATGTAAAAATATTTTAAGATTGTTTTTTATTTTTATTTTGCGTTACTAAATTAGTAAAAAAAATCCGATTATTTACATACATAATGGAATATTTTAACCAATGTCGGGTTTGTAAGAGTTCTATTCAAGATCAGGTATTATTTAGTTTATATTATTTAAAACAAAATATTAATAAAAATAAATATGTATATAAGTAGTTACTGACAAACAAAGAAAAACTAAGGCTTTATTTTCTTTTACTCTATCTTTTGACTATATGTTCTCTTTTTTTTTGGCTTGTACCAGTCACTTTAGTTCCCAATTCTTTGATCCATGTTCTTTTTTGCTCATTTTGTTTTTGTTCTCCTGTACCTTTTCCTGCATAAAAATCTGGTTTACATGCATGAGACTTGCTTTTCCTCTATTATGGATTATGGATGCTGTTATGGATTATGGATGTTTGTTTTAAACACTCCTTTAATCCTCATTTCTATAGTGCAGCGTTACTCAAAGTGTGGTCCGCAGAGCCCTGGGGCTTCGCAAAGCCTTTGTGGGGGCTCCGCGAAGAAAATGATAGTCATAATAAAAAAGCATTACTATTGCTTCAAAAGTAAGGGACTTGGCTTAAGGACTTTTTTAGAAGTCACCACGAGGAAGGGAGATATGATTTTTCTTGGAGGACCTTATTTTTAGAAGTCACCAATCACCAAGAGGAAGGAGGATTAATTTTGCTTGGGGGACTTTTTTATGTGGGGACTTCGCGAAGAAAAGGAAGGGACCTGACTCTGTGCTTTTTTTTTAGAATCACTAAGAGGAAGGAGGATATGATTTTGCTTGGAGGACCTTTTTTTAGAAGTCACCAGTCACCAAGAGGAAGGAGGATTGATTTTGCTTGGAGGACTTTTTTATGTGGAGGCTTCGCGAAGAAAAGGAAGGGAGCTGACTCGGTCCCTTTTTTTAGAGTCACTAAGAGGAAGAAGGATATGATTTTGCTCGGAGGACCTTTTTTTTAGAAATGTGTTTAGGCCTCCGTCAAATATTTTGCTTTTCAAAAAGGTTCCGTCACCAAAAAAGTTTGAGAACCACTGCTATATAGTGATATGCGATATTTTATTTCTGTCCTTATTATGAATTGAAGGCCATATCTTATTTCTTTGTATCTGCTGATATAGTTATAGCAAACGATTTAGAAATTAAAATAAATGGTAGACTAGATGATTTTAAATTACTAATCAAGCGTCGATCTTTTCACCTCTGAGTAACATGTAGATTTACTGGAAAGATTAACAAAGAATAGCCCTATAGTTTAATCAGCAAGTAGTTACTTTTAACTTTACTCAGAGGTAAAAAGACTGGCCCTTAATAGTTATAATCTCATTGTATGCAGTTAAAAATTCTAAAGTAGGTCAAGGAAAAATATGTCGGTGCGTTCAATTCTTCTTCTTGTCTTCTTCTTGTCTTCTTCTTGTCTTCTTCTTGTCTTCTTCTTGTCTTCTTCTTCTTCTTCTTAAATAACAGTTTGGATTTAATTTACTTATCACGGTCAATACTCGTATCTGTTTATTTCTTGGTCTTGGCTTACTCTAGAAGCATTTTTCTCTATCACTCTTTATATTCTACGCATTTAAAATCTTTATATCCGAAAGCATTTAATTCAATTTTGTTTTCTGTAGTTCCCAAAAAAATTTACAGTTCTACACCCTTGCTCAACTTTGATAATAAATTCCTTTTACCCTTGTTCTACAACAAAAACCATTATTCAAGAGTCTATAGCTATAACACGAAAATTAATTATAATGATGCTCTTCTGCTTCTCGGGACATACACAGGAATGACAGGGACAAAAATGACATAAATCGTATCGGATTTCGGAACGTAATCGAATAATGACTTTCAATGACTCATTTCGGTTTGCGTTTTGATCTTTCGACTATGACACCCTCACCCTCCTGCTCTTTTGGAATCCATACATTTAAGATGGTTTAGTTATTTGAGGTGCAATGGTATGGTAATAATGTGATTTCGAGAAAAAAGGATGAGTGTGTGGAATAATTTGTTTCTATTATAGATTATCCTACATGAAGGGTCTATAAAGGGAAGTGCTTTTACAGGGTAAACCAGTTTAGGGCATACGCAATAAAATAGTTCATAAGCGTAAACTAACTAGTTAAATTACTTAAGAAATATATGAATAACATTCCAAGACGATATTATCATTACCGGGATTATCTCACAGAAAACTATGAACAGGTAAAGAGATTTAATAAAGGTGAGTTATTAATATCTAATTGGTCATTTAATACGTTATCTGAATTTTTAAATCTATTTATTTCAAGTGTCTCTAAATGGTTTAATTAAAAGTCCTTATTTTTTATAAAAAAATAATTTTCAGCTATTGCAATGTTCTGAATAGCGTTTTCTTTTAAAGTACGGCCCTTTGACCGATATACAATTTTTGACAACTACTACAATTTAATTTATACACTCAAAAAAAAAAAAAAAAAAAAAATAAGAGCACAAATTGTATATATAATAGAAATTAGACGGTCATATTTTAAAAACGTAATCTACATCCTAAAATAGGAATAAAAGTTCATATAAACATAGGTCCGAAAACGTTTTGTTTTCGAGATACAGGGTGTTACAAGTGAAGTCCTGATGGCACATTTTTGTAAATATTTTCTAAAATTTCTTTAGTCACCAGTTTTCCAAAGTAAAAAAAAATAAAATTTCTGATTTCACAGGCCTACTAATTATTGTTTACAATTTCGAATAAGATAACATTAACTTGTCATGAAATTTTCAAATGCTTTTTTCTTGAAAATGGTGCGTCCTAGCGAGATGCAACAAAAGTAGCTTTATTATAAAGTAAACATTGATTTTCCAAATTTTATAGTCAAAAATGTTAAAAACTATCAACAAAAAAAATTAGGGCAATTTTACCCTAAGCCCCCGCTAATTTACCCACTTATGAAGATGATCAAAAACTGGTTCAACTTTTATTTTAAATCTTAAATTGCTTCTTTTCTATCAAATGAACCAATGACGTATTTGGTGGATAATAACAATTGACAATACACATATGATTATGTTGTCAGATGTTGTTTATAGGTTTGTTCCAACAAGCTCGAAAACGATAATATTTCGGTACAAATCATGCGCTGTATGTAATTTTTGTATATCAACAGTGTTTACCGAGTATAAAGTTGACAGAATGACAAATGACATGTCAGCACGAGGAAGCAAATGCCTCTTTTCTTTCTTTAGTTGTCTCAAATTTCTGCTTCTTTTTATCTGATATAAATTTGAGACCTAAATCCGTTAAAATGTCCTTATATAAACCTATTTTTGAATAATAATATTTTTAAATAAAATTAACTAGTAAAAATATTAATAAAAACTCGTTTAAAACTCAAGTATCTTAAAAAATATTTTAAGATTACAACTGGCCTCTTACACATTTTTTCAGTGACCATCATTTTGTTGACTGCAGAATTATATCTTATTAGAATTAAAAAAAAACACTAATACTAATTATAAAACGAGTATAAATACCCTTTTTGAATATTTTGTCCAGTTTAATGCTTAATCATAATACCAATACAAATACTAATAATAAGGGAGTATAAATAAACTCTTATACTAGTTCTGAAATGGTAATCTAATAGTGAGAAATATTGCTGAGAAATCAATACCTGCAGCACCAATCTGGTACACAGGTAGGGAAAACATGCCTATGATGGCATACTTAATTTAAACTCATTTCGAAATATTTTCTCGGGGTTTAGGAAGTATGGAGAAAGAGAATTTTAATATACATTTACGTAAATATTTACAATAGGTCAACAGATTTGACATACAATTCATAATTTTTTGAAAAGAAAAAAAAAAAATAGCAAGTCTGCCATCATAGGCAAGCCTTTTCCATTGATGGCACACCCTACCTTTTTTGCTTACTATCCTATTTTTATTAAAGTTAGTTAAAAAACATCTCACAAAAATCAATAAACGGATAAATTAAAAATATAAAAACCAAAAAATACAAATGTCACTCACAAAGTTCGCAAACGAATTTTTTTACTCGTCTATCGACTCCTGTACACTCACTGTGACACCGCATGACAAGAAATACACGCTTCTTTTGATTTCGATAGCGAATACAAATCATTGCAATATAAACAGCCAACATCTTCCTTATCGTCATCAAAGTCTTGAATCTCATCAGCTTCACTTCCATGGTTCATTTGTTTTTCAACGAGGATTTTCCTTTTTGTTTTTCTGGATAGTTTTTCTTTTTCCTTTCTTGCTTTTTCATCTGCGTCCCTTTTCAATTCATTAATGTCGGGTGTTGAAATTATATGTCCTTTTTTGCTGGGTTTTCTGATTCTTTTTTTGGATATTCCTGGCGCAGCTTAAAGTAATGGAGACAAATCCTGAATTGAAAATTTGCATTTCGTAGGTGACGAAATATCCGGTGCTGAAGATTTTGGTTTTTCACAGGACATTGGTGCAGAAGATTCCACTTCTACAGATACTGATTTCACTTCAGTTGGTTCCGGTGATTTGGTTCCATGTTTGTAAAAATCAACATCTACATGATGAGGCTGCTCCTGATAATGTTGGACTTGGTTTTCATCATTCAACGGTTTATCGGTTATTGAAGAGGCTTGAAACATCCAGTCCTCAAAGACATTTTCATTAAATGGGTATATTACCGTTTTGGTAAAAGCGCTTAATGCATTTGCAGGAGTAGCAGCTTTTAAATAAGCTTTTTTAAAAAGGCCCGCTACTTGGAAATGTGAAACAATTCTACCAGAAGTTTGCTTAAACCAAGTCTAAATTTCTTGTCCGTACTAGGTTTGGAGTGGTACGAAAAATCCAACATCTAATGGTTGTACTCGATGAGTACAATGCGCGGGGAAGCAAAACAGTATTACACCGTTGTCCTTCGCATATTGTACCACTTCTAAGCTTTTGTGGATATTATGACCGTCCAGAAGAACGAAAACTTTATTTTCTTTTGTAGCTTTTGTGTAATGTACAAAATGCGTCAACCACTACACAAACAGTTCCTTACACATCCAGCAATTTTCTTGTCAAAAGGCATTGCTACCAATAGGTGCATTGTCCATAATTTCATTTTTCATCCTCTTCCCGGAAAAATAAAAACAGGCGGTACGAATGTACCTATCGCATTCATGCAACATACCACCGTGAAGTGCAGACCTCGTTCAGCACTGGACAACTTGTTTTCGCCCTTTTGTAGCAAGAACTTTTTTGAGGTCATTTTTGTACTGTGCTGAGGCCAGACTCGTCAACATTGTAGATGTTTTCAGGTGTAAATTTATGTTTTTCCATGATATTATTCAACAGTTTAAAATATGCTGCAATTTTTTTTTTGTTGAATGCCTTCGTTCGAGCGGCGGATGTGTTTTCAGGTCTTCTGAGGAAAATCTGTGGATTCCGCTTCAAAAACCCTTTACCCATTTTTGACCAGCTATTGTTTTTTCTTTGTTAAAGGGTTTTTTATATCATTTTTGTGTGCAAACTCAAAAATAAATTTTTGTAAATCTTTAAGTGTCAAGCGAAAAAATCGAGTTTCCATTTCTCTGATATATTGAACAAATTCTTCTTCAATCTCCTGACTTAATACTGGTCGTACTCCTGCTAAGGCGCCTTTTATAATATTACAATCGTTTTTAAATCTTCTGCGTAATGTTGTTGTAGGTACATTGAATGTCTTTGATGCCAAGAGCCACCCCATATTTTTTCTTAAACATTTTTTAAGTACCGCCATTGTTGCCTCTTAGCCTTCGTTGTCATTTTAATTCAGTCTGCAAATAAACATTCTTGTATTTTAAATAATAAAATACTTCACTTCTAAATTTATTTCAAAAAACGCCTATGATGGCATACTATGCCATCAAAGGAACAACTAAACCATGCCATCATAAGGAATATTTGAAATTTTACATAAAAGATTTAATACATTTTATCAAAAACAACATAACCTAAAACGAGACCCAGTACTTAATGCACCACATATTTACATAAGTTTACTTATTAAGAACGAGATTTACGATTTATTGCCGTATAAAAATTACTGAAATACTTACCAAAATATTATTTTCTTTACACAACTTTAATAAATCGTTGGATACACACACTAGTGCCTATGAAATATCGTCAATATGCCATCATAGGCACTATGCCATCAAAGGCATGTTTCCACTACCTATGTGTTTTTAATAATTATAATGACTAGATTTTTCGGCACTTCCAAGCCTTTCAAAATCTTCCAGTTGAGATTAAAATGTTGTAAATTCTATATCCCGAGAGGAGGTTTCCATATCAATACACACAATTCAAGTTTCATATTTTTTAATAATTTATATGCATTATAATTCAATATGGAAATATTTGAGCTTAGCATACTTTTACTTTTTAATTAAAATTTTCTGAAATAAAAAATACATTGTCCTAAATAAAACTGTTAACCAAACACCAATAAAAAAAGAAGCTAAACGAGATATATACCTACCTACACCTATAGTAGTCTAAAAGTAAACCTATAAAAATTAATTTTAAATAAATATTCATGCACATATGTTGTAGAAATTGGTCTCCCGACTTGAAGACTGATCCTCACGTAATTATTTTCACTGAAGAACATGTTTTGCACTGAAACGACTACTGTAGTATAACATTAAAATTTATTGCTATCAACGAAATGATTTATAATGGCATTATTAGCTGTCGGAAAAGTCAAGTGGTCGTTCTTTGATGTGTATAACTTCAGGTTATAGAATATTTGCAAGATTTTATAGTGTTACCTATTAATGAATTAGTTCTTTTACAAAATGGTAATTGATTAAAAACAAAAATAAAAAAATATTTTTTGGCTCTTTAAACAAGTTGAATGGAATAGAATATCGAGAATTTTGATTTACCTATATGTCAAGTACTCATGGAAATTGTAATTTCAATTTAAAAACTTTACAATCGGCAATATCAGGCCCTGATATTAGAAGGTTCCGTTTTGGGACAGCGTTTAAAAACTTGTTCGAGCAATTTATCCAATAATAATTGGCCCCTTTACCTCTTAGGCCTGCTCAAGTAAAATATTTGGGCTGCTTATTTCGCCTATTTATATTCTATTAATAAAGGACCGAAGGATGAGTATTGCAACTATGTTAAAAGAAATAAATTGACTTTCAGTTCAGAATTATGTTCAGTACATAAATGATATTTATTTATAAAATAAAAATGACATTAATCCATCGCATCAGATCTATTAGAAAAAATTCATTATAATTCATAATATCACAACTATAATACAAGAAGCCAATCTGACTTTCATGTACGGCAAGCCATCACTAAAAGTTCCCAAATTACAATTTTTATTAAAGGTTTAAAAAATTTAATAGACTGTCTACAGAAATTAAAAGAAAAAACAACAATAAATGTATTCAAAAGTAACTTCAAACAATACTTGATAAATAAACATAACGGATATAATTTTTATGATAATACTCTCTAACCTACCCTTTTTAAGTATTTCCCTTAATTTACTGTTATTTTACCCCTCGTTTTACTACTTACTATGTTTAAATAATTAATAGTTTTGCGACTTATAGCCACAAAACTATTTTTGTTTTAAATTAGATGTATAGAGAGCAATGTAATTTACAAAGGCCTTCTTTCAACATACAAATAAATGACAACTTTATAATTAAAATGAAAAACACAACAAAATACCTCGGTATCATAATTGATTAAAATTTGAAATGGGTTGATCACATTACGTCATTAAAATCACAAGGTAAGAAGATTGATTTTTAAATTTTGCGAATTGAGGAAATTTATGACTAGGAGTTTACTAATTATTATTTACAATTCGCTGGTTGAATATGTAATCCAGAATTGTATAATTATCTACAAAAAACCAGCATTATATCCTAACTCTCTTTTATATAATAAAAAAGTGCTTTGTATAAGAACATTATAGTATTTGTCTTGCTGTACCTTTATTCATGGAAAGCCTGAATTGAGATACACTACAAAGTATTTGCAATAAATATCAGAAGAAGCATACATTTTTAAATAATTTGACATTTAAGAGCCATTCACACATATCACAGTTGATGTCTTGATACTTGACAGGCACAGCCACAGCCAAGTATTATTCTGCTTTTTGCCAAATAAAATAGTCGGTTAATTATTCTATGGGGTTCCAACACAGAGCCAGTAAACTTGATGAAGGTGTTTTTGTGGCTAGGGGCGAAATAGTAGTACGCTTAAGTTAGCACCACCATAAAAAAGTAATTTTTAAGAAACTGTTTATATATTTTTCATAAATTGGCAGGCTTGGCGACGAATTTCGAATAAAAATAGGCTTCAAAATGGCTATGGTTGCAAGTATGAAGGTCGCAACCCGCTTTAGAAATTTCACCTTTACTATCAACAGCTGTTGTTTGACAGGTCGTTAGAGAATGTTTGCAATTTATGGAATGTTGAGAATGTTAGGAATATTGACGTTAGAAATAATTGGAATTCCTAAAATTGTCACATAAAAATTGCATAGGCAGATTTTAAGAAAATTGATATTAAAGTAGTTAGGATGAACCGAAAATTCTGAAAATCAATAGGGTTCTAAGTTAGAAGTAATTATTCAAGAAAATCAAAACCGTGAGTCAATCAGAACTTTCGTTCTAGAGTTATTGTGCCGGCATGCATACATACACACAGACGACCAGACGATTTTTTTTTGCATTTTCGTACTCAGAATGATCCGAAACATGGAAAAAAGTTTTAAAAAATGGGGTAAGAAAATTTTTTCGTCTGCACGAATGCAATACTGAGGCCCCATAGGAAGGACCTCAGTAATCATTCTTGGCACTTTAAACAAGTTGAATGGAATATTGAGAATATTGTTTTACCTATATCTTAAGTATCTACGTCGTAATGTCAATTTAAAAACATACAAGAGCGAGAATTTTTTCTTTCTCTTATTATAACTGGTTTCAGAAGCGATCATTTCTGCTTGGAAGATAGTGGACGGAGCCCAAGTTTATTGATATGTCAATTCTTGGCCTCTGGCCGAAAATTCCCGTTCTTACTCCTTTTTAAATTTTGGAGCCGCCCGTGTGTATCACATAGTCCGCCTGGGAGAGGAATTTATCCCTCCTCCCTGCTCCATGCGTTACTCTATGAAATGAGGACGATGTATGACTTTTCTATGTGCTGTCGGGAACTAGCGAGTCTGAGATCGTGCTGACAATGTGATGGTTATTAATCTCACTCATGATCTCCGTTTTGTCCCATCGCAGTTCTTCATTACACTGACTGTCCACCTTCAGAAATCTATAGAAGACCATCCTGGCCTCATTTTGCAGCAGAATATGAAGGGATTAGATCAAGCATGGTCTCCGTGGCTTCCATCAGTGTGGTTGATATTGCCCCTGTGATGGCGAGGCACGCAAGCCGCTGAATTCCAGCCTGCTTTGCTCTAGATGTCCGTTGGAGTCCCTTGTCCCACTAGAGTGTCGTACTTAACCATGAGTTATACCATGGTTTGGTAAACTCAGTAGATCAGTTGAATACTGATCTCTCAGGCTTTACCTTATATCCTTTTGAGGGTCCAAAGGGATAGTCTGGCTTTGTTGATAGTTTATTCCTATTATTGGGGGTTCTAGGTAAGTTTCTTATCTACGATAATCCCCAGACATTTCATCTCCTCCTTAAATGGAATGATTTTCTCCCACCAAAGTAGGTTCTCGAAGATTGTTGAGTTTTCTTCTTTTGATGATGAAGGGGACGATAACCGTTTTCCTTTCGCACCATTTGTTAAGCGTGTTTAGGACTTGTTAAAGGATGTTAACAGGTTATCTACTAGAATAGCTAAAACAAAAATTTAAGGCAACTCTACGTTTATTTTACCCTTCAAAAAAATATAAAGTATAATAGTATATTATGCAACGATCATGTAATGATGGTTATTAATAAACGAGCATTAACCGGGATACGAAACGAGCCAAATGCGAGTTTCGTATGGTTTAGGCGAGTGTATTAATAACCATTACATGAGAGTTGCATACGCTATTTTTTCTACACCCGATAAATAATCAAGAACTATAAATATTATATTTATATTGGTATTGAACACAATAACAGTAATTACTCGTATTTCTATAAAAAATTCTACAAAATTGTAATTAATGGTATTACCTTGGGTATTGGTATTACCATAGATTTTTTGGGCAAATTATTGTGTACTGCATTTTCTCCTTTCTCCGATATGTGTGGAGGAGTCTTCTATATCGCTGATATCAGACATGTTGATAATATAATTATCGAAGTTTAGCTATCTACGAAAATTTAATACGTTTTGACAACTAAGACAATTACATAGGAACCTAGGACAAACGTCAAAAAGAATGCTTGATTGAAAAATTGTAGGTTTCTATTGATTAAAAATCTGTATCGTAATGAAAAATCTGTATCATAATGGGTATCATTATGAAACGGATTATGATCATATAAGTGCATTATTATAATACGGGTGTAGAAAAAAATAGTAAATGGTAAACGTTTATGAAATCAACCAGTACCAAATTTAAATGAGAATTAAGAACAAACAAACGTGCATGAAATTATGAATCATATACTGTAAACGTTTAAGAAATCCACCAAAACCAAATTTAAACCAGAATTAGTTGCTCCACTGCACCATCCAACAGCTTCCTTTCAATATTTTCTAACATCTCACAAGATAGCAACGCTGACGGCGTGCCGGTAGATTTTTTTAGATTATTAAACAGCGATACTTATTACATTTCTTACAGGCCTCTACTCGTATGACATTTGAATAACAATATGTTGTCGTTATAAATGGTTCATGTCAAACAACTAACTCGAGTTTAATTGATTTATTTTTGTATGGTCTTGTAGGATACCCACCTCTATAGGCGTATATTTTATAGTATTATACTAGGTATGACCAGAACTAAATGGTGCATTGGCGCGCCTATAGAAGTTCAGGTTCAGGGTGTAACTCAATTACGAATTCGGTTTTATTGGAATATTGCGCAATAAGAATTGACTAGTTGGCGGTTCAATATGTTTCTAAAGTGTTAAATCAACATAAAAACAGCAGTTTATTATGTTTTATTGCTGTATTGATTATTTGTGTTGTAATAATTATTGTAGGTATGGCTTAGATTATTTACGCAGAAATTATGAACACTACAGTGTTTAATACAAAACATTGATAATATATGGTGTCGTATATTACAATTATATCCGACTTTCATAAAACCGAAACTAATTAATTAAAATAAATGGCAGAAAATATAAGAAACACATTAGCCAACGCAACTAAACTATTTAATAGAAAAATTATAAAAAAAAATATACATTAAACTGATGCAGTTACACCAACAGACCAGATATAGAAAATGATTTACAGTGTTCAGTTTCGGATCCAACAATATTCTTTATTCTTATTGAAGTAAGAGAAACGATCAAAATCAATACACCACAAAAATTCTTGTATTCTTTATTAATTTAATATGTCGTGACAAGTTTTGACCTAAAAGACCATTTTCAGGTCTGCAATTTTAGATAACAAAATAGAAAATTAAGTACTTACATCAAGATAAAAATGTATGCATTAAACATTAAAATTCCAAATTTACCAAATGGATAGTAAATTCTAGATCATAGAAATATATTAATAAAAAATAAAAAAAATATAGAATTTTTTTTAAAAGAAACCCTCAGCTTGCTATTTGAAAAGCAGAAGTGGAAAGTTGAGTAGTGACACTACAGGGTCGTAGGTATATGTAGATAAATTCACATCTGGAAGTCTTCACAATCTTACAATTTCAGCTTCCTATACAAATTCGTTAGCAATGGGTCGTTTGTCCAGGATGTAGAAACAAACGATGAAAATTATAGGTAGGTAGATCTCCAAAGTACGATAGATACTGATGAAGAAGGGAGTGGCTTACCTCTCATAAGAAAAAAAAGATCAGATCAGTTCAATAGGATTTAACTCTGCGTGGTAAGGAGGCAATCTGAGAATTTAAATTTCTTTTCCTCGGGCCATGTATCCATAATATATTTTTTGAATTTGTTTTTATGTTGCCTCTTGCTATTACGAGTAATTTTGCCTTTAGGAGAACTGATAATATTTGAAACATTTTTTTTATCTTGTTATAGGTAGTGACTCCTTTATTCGACTGTGATAGGATGCATTATCCAAAATAATAACGGAGTTGGCTGGATATTTTTAACAACTGTAGTACTAAAGTTCAAGGCATTTGAATTATAAAAACGAACTTTCAAAATACGAGTTTCAGTTTTCTAGTAAGACGTAACAACATAAAACGGAAACAATTATCAGAAAAAACCTAGAATATTTAAAGATGTATATTTGTAGCATTGAGGACATAGTCTAGCATCAACATAGACGAGTATTTCGCATTTTCCTGGTGTCTAGCGTATCCTAAATACCAAGCAACAGCCGCAACATATGCACATAATTTTACAGTTCTAACGCTAGATTTGCAGGTGCAGTAATGATCCAAAATACGCTCGAATTTGTTTTCATTATCTAATACATATTCATGATCAAGAGCAATCCATAGCTCTAGGCATCAACTATGGTTTGCTCTACTTCGAAACCTGGAAACAAGTCTCAACCGCAAAAGAATGCTCGTTCGTGTTTGAATCAAACTCTAAGACTTGATCATGCTTCTCTGCATTAATATTAGCTCCTAAAAAGTATTCGGGATACAAGAAGGTGGCGAGTAGATCTGATACGTTCGAAAACTGTACCCATCTAGGAAATCCAAATTCAGACGTGGAAATAGAGCAGTCCATCTTCCTCTCCTTGTAGCTCATCTATTATTCTCACCTCTAGCTTCCTGAAGCATTAGCTGTGCAGTTTGAACATTCAAATTTCCTCTGTTTTTTGTGTGACGTTACCCATTGACTATTGATAAACATGCGAAGTTGCAATGACAAGAAAAATAAATTTAAAATACTTTTCAAATGCTTCAACAATGTTTCGTGTGGAAGTGATAATGCAAGCCGCGATGGAGTTTTGATATTAGTAACTAGTACGAAAAGGACGGCAGTAGTTGTGATTGGCCAGTTCTGGACGGGAGGTAATGAGAGGTAATTAGTAATTATCATAAGTACCCACCCCCACCCTTCGCGCAATTAGCAAGTACCTCCCAATGAGCGTAATTGCATAGTGTAATTGCATAGTGTAATTGCATAGCGTAATTGCATAGTGTAATTGCATAGTGTAATTGCATAGTGTAATAAGTGTAGTTACTTCATACGCATATAGATATAAGTATTTACTATGTATATCGAGTAGCGTGTAACGATCATAGTAAGTACCTCTTAGATAGTAATTGCTATGTATATCATGTAGTGTAATGGGTTTAGTTCAAGTACGTATGAGTGATTACTATTGTAGCATAGGGGAAATACGTCGGAGCATACCCAACATCCTCGACTCTCAACCGTCAGAGCTAGAGTGAAGCGCGACTAGCGCGAGTCTCCAGCAGACAAGCACGACGTAAACATCGGTGGAAGGGATAGTTCCCCATTCTTCACACAATTAGCAAGTGCCTCTCGGACTTGTATATTATGAATAGGGTAGGGGATCATAGTAGAGGTGGGGATTTTTAGAGGATATATAGTAGCGCTTCTTTCCAAATAAAATCAGTTTGAAATCAACTTAAAATCGTGAACTTTAAGAGTGTTAAGAAATCCTAAATAATAACCGATTGTAGTATTGTGTGTGTTTTACAGGTAAACAAATATTTGTTTGTATTCTACCATGGCTCAATCTCAGATAGATACACTAAATAAGTTAGTTGGCGAATGGTCCACAATATTGGATCAGCGGGAACTAAAGTCATTAGTTGTAGGTCAACTTTATATTATTAAGACGATATTTGTCAAAGATACTAGGTATGGTAAATGTTTACTCATTCATTTAATTGATCGGCTTACACTTGAGCTTTTCCAGTGTTGGCTGCCAAGGCGCATTTTTGAAATAATGCCACCTGAAATCATTGCTACGATTAATGCTACTGCGGGCCAATATGCATTAGTCTATTTAGGGGAAATACCGTGTTATGGCTCAACTACTAGATCTCATATAAGGTTCGATTTAGTTAGTCAGCAATCAATTCATTCATCTGTGGTAGAGTCATTGTAAATATTTTTTTACTTTTAATTACATATAGTATACACATTATTTCATTAGGAATTTCTATAAATTTATTGTAAGTATAACTTGACCCATTTTTGTTCCTTTAATATCGGTCACATATTGTTTCAGATTATTTCGATATGTGGATGATGTATTCCGAAGAGCACTGGCCTAAAGCTATCGACTTAGAATCATCGATAAGCAGACTTGGGAGGGAACTGGATGCACTAGCGATGGATGCTTTACACTCCATCAACTATGATGCCGACATATGGCCGTTCCCGGAAGCCGTAGCATTACAGGGTGAATGGTATGAGAAATACAGTAAAGGTAGCAGTCTTTGCTGTGAATATAATGCATGTGAGCTGGACTTGGATACATTCTGTGAGAAGATGGTTACCTTAAGTTTGAAGCGTTTCTTGAACGAGGTCTTACCATACATCACCCCGCAAATTAGGAGTAAACATGGTTTGGATAGAGAGCCACAGTCAGACGATGAAAATGATTAAGGATTACTTTTATAATATATCTATATGTGTAATTATAATATAAATAAAACAATATACATAGTTTTAATGTTTTTTTTATTTAAAAAAAAGGTTGTTACATGTTATTATGTATTCAGTAAATACTTCTACTACTTATTAGGCCACACCCATTAAAAGGTTAGGTTATTATGTATAAAGTAAATAACGCTACTACCTATTAGGCCACCCCCATTACACCCGTATGCAACGCAAACATGTATATGTTACGGGCAGTGTTGTAAATTGGGCGTAACATATATATTTTATAAATCGAATGCTAGACCATGGCTAATATTAAAATAATAATTTTTCTATGATGGAATAATAGTTGGCGGTGATCTATTAAATTCTAAAATTTGACTACTAATTAGGCATTAATGTTTTTTTGTTAAAAAGATTATATTTTTTAAAGTGATTGAAAGTATGTATAGTAATATATTACATTATTTCTAAAATGTATTTATTTTTTTATCAATTTCCACTCATTGATAAATAGCCCATATATTTATTATATATTTTATAAAAATTGTAAAATAAAAAAAAAAAATAAAAAAAAATGGCCCTACAGCGGAGGAACGAACCCGCTGCATTTCATCGTGAGCACAATGCTAGCTTTTCGCTTAGCCTCGCACCCACGAAGGAGCCCACTTAATGTTTATCGAAAGCTGGTTATAAAGAACCCCGAACCATTGTCCGATTGTCCGATTATCACCATCCCTACGCCAGCCTTTAAGCGGTGTCCGAACCATTTGAATCGGTATTGCCCTACCTGTGGGTACATGGTTCTCGCTCGGCGGGTAGCTTGGAGGCCCGCATATTTAGTGTTGTTTTTCGATTTTAGTCAAAAAGGCGTGACGATTTTCAGTTTAATATAAAGTTCCGCGAAGAAGTTCAACAGTATGAAACTTTATAACTTTATACGATTATAAACGATCGGATTATTGCAACAGAAGTGGACAAAATAGCAAAAAAATTCAATGTAAATGGTAAGTACTTTTTTATTAACTCTTATTAACTGAATGATTAAAAAGAGGATAAAATTTCCTGGCCGTATTAGAATTTATAATAAAATTTCATTGCTTTTCTCAACCAAAGTTGAGTATCCATCGTCTGGAGCAGTTAGTTAAAATAAAATAACATTAAGGACATAACAAACAGTTTAAAATTTTCGTGATTGAAAACCACGTCTTTTTGTGTGAATTGCATCTAACAATAATGTACGTCTGTATAATTATATTATATAATTACATTTATTAATATAAAAGATGGAATTTAATTTAGAAAATATACCAGATGCACGGCTTATTGAGTTTTTTATAATTAATAAAATAACTAGAAATAATATTGCACCTAAATAGATATTTTGTCCACGACTACTTAATAATAAATCAATATTCTACCTCCTAACTAAAAGCATATGGTACTCATATATCACGGAGTGAATTATGATAATTCACGCTTTTGTAATTCTGGCAAATTCCGGTAAATAAAAAAAGCATATGGTACTCATATATCACGGAGTGAATTATGATAATTCACGCTTTTGTAATTCTGGCAAATTCCGGTAAATAACTAAAGATGGGTGATACTTTTTATAACGTATTTTCTAGATCGAAAAATCGAAAAAGTGAAAAATCGAAAAATCAAAAAATCAAAAAATCGAAAAATCCAAAAATTGAAAAAAAAATCGAAAAAATCGAAAAATCGAAAAAATCGAAAAATCGAAAAATAAAAAAAAATCGAAAAATCGAAAAAAATAGAAAAAAAATCGAAAAATCAAAAAAAATCGAAAAAAAATCGAAAAAATCGAAAAAAATCGAAAAAAATCGAAAAAAATCGAAAAAAATCGAAAAAAATCGAAAAAAATCGAAAAAATCGAAAAATCGAAAAAAATCGAAAAATCTAAAAAAAAAAAAAAACGAAAAATCAAAAAAAAAAAAATCGAAAAAAAAAAAAATGAAACATCAAAAAAAAAAATCGAAAAAAAAAAATGAAAAATCGAAAAAAAAAATCGAAATAAAAATCGAAAAATCGAAAAAAACAACAGTTAGTTACCTATGTTTAATAAAAACTTTCTATTCTACACTTCACTTTTATTTAATAAAGAAACCATAATGGTCGTGGACAAAGTATAGTATTAGTCTCGCAATTTATAGCCATTATTCACTCGGGTGACTTGCGTGAATAATGGCTACCATAAATTGCTCGTTTAATAATATACTATTATTGCCAGCGCTCCAGTAGTTAATATTTTATATTATATAGAAGTATTTTTGACCCCATTTTTGAGCGCCTGACATTTTATATTTCTGAATTTTAAACATTCACCTATTATTTTCTATTATTGTATAACTGTTTGTATTATAAATTTGCTCTATTCTGTATACATCCAGTATAAAATAAATTATGTTGCACTCGGTTTTCTTATATCTTATATCTATATGTGCAATTAAAATATAAATAATACAATATACATAGTTTAAATGTTTTTTATTTAAAAAAGGTTACATCTTTTTTATTTTTGTTAAAAGTGAACACAGGCATAGGTTTGGATACAGTAAATTAGAGTATATGAATTACAATGGCATATATTCGGTGTGTACAGTGCCATCTAGTGCATTATAACTTATAAGAGCTTCATGAATAATAAGCGCATACGCTTTAGTGTTGGCGGGAAATTGCATTTTACGTGTTTCGAATTCAACCTTGACATCCACAGTTGAAGATTTGATTGGTTTTGGATACATACTGCAATCAATTACGAATAGGGGGTTCGCTCTAAAGCCATTCAGGCCTAACATCGGTTGGGGATTTTCCTTTTTGTAGTAACTTCGCTGAAAATCTTCATAAGCATAATAAGCGGGAGTATCCAACTTTTTCCCAACATCTAAATTCCAACGCTCTAATGGGTAAACTTCAGAATTTAGATATAATCTGATATTGCTTATATCAGCAGCCGTAAACGCCGTCACATCTTCTTTCCTGTTCTCAGTAAAAGAAGTATTTTGAAATCCAATAATTACATATCTAGGTCGTTCCATGGATGTAGTGGTTTTAATCGCCCATATGTCGTGAGAAGTTTGCCTTAGAGTAGGTAATTCATAAAGATCCCATTTATGATGCGGTATTTTAATGGATTGCAAATGTTTGTCATTAATTTTTTTATACATGAGAACATCTGCATCATTTTCGGGAGTAATATGTTTGACTATCCAATCCATTTTAGTGATAGTTATGTCCGCATCGACTTCTCCTATATAGCAATTTTCGAATGCTCGAGCAATTATTACAGTCATCTCATGCTTAACACCTATTATCCCTTTTTTGTAAGATTCAGCAAAACCAAATAGATGTTTTAATAAGATTCTACCTGTAAATGTATTACTCGTTGAATCAACCAAAACTTGATTCTCTTCGCTGAGGCCCCAACCAGATGTTTCTAATAATTTCGCATGTTTTTCACCATATGACACCATATTTTTTATTGCTGTCGTTATAATAGGTTTTCGACATTCAGCAATCTTTTGTCCACCCATTTCATATCTAATTTCTTCAAATAGGCCAGGAAGAGCATTGTTGGCCAAATAGCACTTTTTATTAGCCTCTTTTGGCTTAAATGTTCCAACTATATTGATGTAACTATCGCAAATTAAGAGATTCAGGTCCATATTATTGATCGTAAAGGTGATTGTATCAGAATGTTTGTAATTTGGCGATCCCGTAGGCGGGTGGATATATTCATCGCATCTCTTGATTGAGTTATCGACGATCGGCTTTTCAAATACGTCCAACATCTCATTTCTTACATAAACAGCCATTATTTAATATCTTATATGGAATCCAATAGATTGAAGAAATTTATAATCTTTATTAGACAACAGAAGTCTTCTTCGCTTTACAGTTACTCGGCGAATGTTCATGTTTTTCCCTTCGATTCTATTTATATGATTATTTAAATGGGCGCTAGTTGAATATCGTGGTTTGAAGCAGAATCCCATATTAGTTTATCTCTTTTAATTCGAGTGTGATATTGATAGTTTCCTCTCCAAAGTCAATCAACTCACCGTTATCGTCTACAACTCGGATAGTAATGTTGTCTAGGTATTGCCGACCGGCAGGTATGACTGGTAGATAAATAATGTTATGAGGTTCCTTCGTCAGTTTGTATCCTGGCTCAACGTCTATGTCAAATGAAAAAAGGGTGTGGGCTTCTTTCCCATTTATATAGGAACCAGAAATAATATTACAATCCAATTGAACAAGGTGGAGGTTCATAATATTGATCGGCCTTGTAGAGACATAAGCTTGAGGCCTTGGCGGGCACTTCGAATTACTGAATCCTAAGAGGCTAGCTATACTGTTGTCACAATCAAAGTTGATTATGAATTTAGATGAAATTTCACATTTTAGAGTGTTGTTGTTCGCCGACAATTTAAACATAGCATCAAGTTCTCCCTGATTTATAATAGTTTTGGTATCCGGATATAGATAGTCATATATAGCTTTTTGGACGAACTTATTAATTTCATCAATCTCATAAGCGCCGGGTGCCACACGTACATTAATATTTTTCGGTGCACTGCCTTCCTCGGCCCAACTCTTCTCTCGCTGCACCACATCTGCCCAAAACTTTTCTGGGTCTACCACCTCTAAACAGATGAAATTATTTTTTGAGGTGATATTTTTGATAGAATGGTAGGCATAAAATGCTATTAATCCAAGGCCATACTGTTTATTAACATCCAATTCGATGGGCGGAAAAAAATCATTGCTGAGAATGCTTGACGCTATGGACGACAAATTAAATGTTCTTGACATGGCTAAGAAGTATGTCACACTGACTTCGAAATCTATTTTCGATTACATAAATTATAAACTCGCTTTTTAGTGGAAATTTTCAGTTCTCGAATTTTACAAAAACAACAAATTACGTGTTTTGGTGTTGGATCATCGCTTACGTCAATTGACCCACGTTTCGAAAATACCGTCGGACCATCATTTACGTCGATAGATTCATTTTTAGAAAAATCCTTAGGTTGTTCTTCATCGTGGGTATTCATTCTTCAGAGAGAAGAAATTGCAAACACAAATGTCCACATAGGACAGTATCAAACTTCTGGTAGCGTTTATAATTATAGTGAACTTCAGATACCGACCAACGCCCTTTATACAGATAACTAATTAAATCTGAAGGTGGGGGTAAATCACCATAACTATCGAAATATATTAAGGACGCATCTCTTTTCTTGTAAGCGACCCAATGTGTTCCTGGCCCGCTACTACTATCCAAATTTACAATGGCTGATTCGTTTTTTAGTGGCCCGCAGTTTGGTAAATTATCTCTCATATACACACCTCGAAAGTAGGGAATCTTAAATCTTTTGGCAAAAGATTGTATGTCTAAATTACTGAGAGGTCTTCGAGGTAGTGAACTTACGAGTTTTTTGGCCGATATGGTTTCATGTAAAGGCCCAACCCCTTTCGATAGGGCTTTAAGTATAATCCTTTACCATTTTTTCCTAGAGAGATGGCTTCCATAGTTCTATTGTGTCGATTAGCTTCTGTTAATTGTTGACTATTTGTTTTAGCGATGTTCACTGCTTTGACGATTCCGGACGCCGCTCCTGCCAAGCTCCCCAATGCAGATAATCCAGCAAAAATAGGTATTAATGGTAAAAATCCGCCTGTTTTTGGTATCGGTATAATACGGGGAATAATAATTTTTTTCTTTCCCCCGGCTGCTTTAACATATTTTCGGGCAGCCATGAGAGATGATGCAGCCATCTTCCTGAGTGTTTTTCCCCCCATTTTCTGTCCGCCATATGTCTTTATTACCCCTTTAATCTTACTGACAATTCCTCTACCGAAAGCAATTCGTTTTTTGCTTTTTGTTCCGCGACGCCGCTTTCTAGACCGTAATTTATGACCCATACCAAAACTTCGCTTTGTTTTCATAATATTTGTGATAGTCCAGGCAGCTGCTTTTTCACCAACTGACGCGTCGCTAGCTTTAAACCGAGTCCAAGCTAATTCTTGAAGGTCCTTGTCAGCAATATGTCTAGCTTTCAAATCGTTTGCACTTTTAGAGTAAGCAATATCATGTAATTTACAGGCTTTATCTAATTCATTTATTCCTGGGTCGTTACGTGCTAAACGTTTTTGTAAGCGCGTACCTGGCCCACAATATTGGTACCCCGGTATGTGCAGTTCAAATGGTAATTTATTTATTAGGGAATTAACAAACCCTTTTCCACACTTTCTTTTTGAATAACGTTTAGTGATAGATCGCACTCGTTTCACGCTAGGCATTTAAATGAATGTTACGTGGGCGAGGGTTTATATAGCCAAAGACAGTCAAACGATGCGCATAGTCAAAGCACAAAATAGTATCTGTGTGGAGAATTTAGATGAAAAAGTTGGTGATGGGCTTAGTGAAAATAAGATTCCTAGACACGGCCCATTGTTGCCCGATACAATACGCGGCCTTCTAATAGGACCATCAAATTGCGGTAAAACAAATGTTATGTTATCACTACTCATTCAACCAAATGGGCTACGATTTGAAAATGTATATATTTATTCAAAATCATTATACCAGAAGAAGTATGAGTACTTGCATGAAGTTTTGACTCCGATAAAAGGGTTGGGTTATTTTACGTTCAACAATAATGAAGATATAATTCAACCAGTAGACGCCAAACCAAATTCCATATTTATATTTGATGATGTGATTTGTGAAAAACAAGATGTTATTAGATCATATTTTAGTATGGGGCGACACAGAAATATAGATTGCTTTTATTTGGCTCAAACGTATTCGAAGATTCCGAAACAATTGATTAGAGACAACGCAAATCTAATAATTATGTTTAAACAAGATGACCTAAACCTACGTCACATATATTCAGACCATGTAGCTCCAGACGTGTCTTTTAGAAAATTTCAAGAAATATGTGTGGAATGTTGGGGTGAAAAGCATGGATTTCTAGTGATCGATAAAGATAAAGATATAAGCGCCGGTAGATATAAGAAAGGATTCGATAGCTTCATATACCCATAAACAATGCAATACGCGTTATTTTTCAAGTAGCGTCCAAGGCGGCAGGTGGTTTCAGCGATTAAAATGTATAGCAATAAAAAACATTTTGACATCAAATCGGAGCTGGCCGCTGTCTCCGATTCGGTTAGACAGAAATTTAATGCCTTAAAAAGTGGGCGCGTTGAAACTCTGCAAGCTCTAGAAAAAATGTATGAACCGCTGACGAAACCGTTGAAAACAATTTCAAAAGCCGCAACCTCTAACCCCTTTAACGCTAAAGAAGAAAACCCCGCTAACACTAAAGAAGAAAGATCTGGCATGAAAAGGGAACTCGCGTCAATATCACCGGACTCGACAAAATATGGAGAAAGTTTTGAAAGTGCAATATCCGACCGCGGTGATGGTGATGATGATGATGATGATAAAAAATATATTAATAAGCATTTAGAAGAAATATCACGAGGTAATAAACGCTATGATACTCGGTACGGCGTATATATGGACAAAGACATGAAAACAATGGTTGGGAATTTAGAAGTAAAATTTTCTGATGGCAAAATCTCGTTTTGGGATGGGGATAGAAGAGTTGCTGACTACCACGGTAATCCGGAATTGTATGAGCTACTATTTTATCGAAGCCCTAAGAAAGTAAGTAATGCGACTAAGGATACATATAAGGAAATATTACAACTTACCGGAGCGGCCTTTAAGGAGTATGACGAGTCCAAAGGGCTAAGTAACAAAAATGTAAATAAATTGAGAAAAATTATTAGACCATTGTTCTCTCCGGTAAAGATAAAGGGTGGAGGGTTTTCAAAAATACCTAAATACAAAAAAATAATGACCTCTAAACCCACATACGTTTATTGGAACAAGCCGAGAGAATTGGTGGCTAGATTGCGTTTATTATGGAGTTCAAAGCAAGCCGGCCATACTGGGCACGATAATGAAATTTTATCTATAATTGAAGAATTAAGAGAAGAGCGAATAATATATTAAATACATGTGCTGTAGAGGTCAGTCGTAAACGGAATGTCTTCAAGGAACATTGTAGATAAATTCGGAAGAAAAAAGAAAAATCAACGCGTAATTATTCGAGAAAAAAGGGGTCTTGGATTCAAATTAACAGGTGACGGTAATTATGATATGCAAACCAAACGGTTGGTGAACCTCGGAGAGCCAGAACAATCGACCGACGCTGTAACAGTTGGATATATTGACGATGTTACTAGGCAAGCAAAAGATCTCGTTTTAAAAGCTTTAACGGAATCCATTAAAAACGTATTACGAGAAGCTACGATTTATTTCGAAAATCAGCAGAGTGAACTTAAGAAATTAGTATTTGAACATCGAACTGTGTCAAGCAATAGTATTGGCGATGTTAATGTTAAATACCAATCGATGTTACAAATAGTGAAGCACAATAGAGAATTTTTTGAGGACATACTTACCACTACAAAAAGTAATATTTTAAAAATTATTACTAAAGTTGATATTTTGGAAAGTGAAATAAAAGGCATAAAAAATTTTACTATAATATTAGAGAACCGTTTAACTGATCTTACCGATAAATTCATTTAAGTGTAATACGGAAATTCTTCGAGACCTTGAAAGCGTCAAAGGAAGTATTGGACAAAATACGGCGGTTTTTTTGAAAATTATAGTAGGACTGGAAGAAAGTATCAAAAAGTTTGAATAAAAAATTGTATTTTAATTGGGAAGAATGTCTAAGCACCAAATAATTGAAGAAATCCACCGATCCGCCCGTCGAAAATTTCCCAGAAGAAGGACTATTGTAAAAGGATATGCCGACTTGTGGCAGAGTGATTTGGCTGATATGCAAAGTTATAAGGATGAAAACGATGGTTACAGATATATTCTAATTGTCATCGACTGTTATACGAAATATGTGTGGGCGAGTCCATTAAAAAATAAAACAGGCTTACATGTTAGAAATGCCTTTTTAGATATACTCCAAAATTGCGCACACCATCCTAAAAATCTACAAACGGATCAAGGGACAGAATATTATAACAAGGAATTTGGGAAAGTAATGAAAACATATGATATAAATCACTATTCGACTTATAGTACAATGAAAGCGTCAATGGCAGAACGTGTGATTCGTACGATAAAATCCCTATTATATAAAAAAATGGCTATGAGAGGGAAATACAATTGGATAGATATTATAAACGGTGTCATTAATAAGTATAATAACACCACGCATTCAATCATAGGTATGAAGCCAATAGATGTCCTGCCGACAACTAAACTCAACCAATATAGGCAAAACAAAAATGAAGTAAGGCGTAAAAAACCGAAATATCGTGTCGGCGATGTCGTAAGAATAAGTAAATATAAAAGCATATTTGAAAAAGGGTATACTGCTAACTATACAACTGAATTATTCAAAATAAGAAAAATAAATAGCACATACCCCGTAACATACATTCTAGAAGATATGAATGGTCAATCGATTAAAGGCTCATTTTATGAGTTGGAATTATTAAAAACAAAGTGGAAAGATGTTTATTTAGTGGAAAAGGTCATTCGGACGAAAGGGGACAAAGCCTTGGTGAAGTGGTTGGGATTCCCACAGCAAGAAAACTCTTGGATTAATATAAATGATATTGTTTAGTATGGATATTAAATGAAATAAAGATTAAAAAAAAAACAAGTTTTATTTTCCTATTAACTACTACATATACAATAATAAAATAACTTACACTTAAATATATACAGAAAGCTTAAATAATAAACAATTATACGAATTAAATCTATATATAAAGGGTCATTGGATGCATAACAAAGCCACCGTATTGCAACCCCTGACTCCTTTATTTCAAGCGCTGATGCATACAGGGCAAACATTTGTGTCGCAGAAGTGGGAAATATATCGGGCGCATACATCACATGTTTGCGGATCCTCCAAATCCCCCCCTTCTACAACAAAGTGCTGATGCTCGTGTATGTACCTGGCATTTGGATTTCTTTCGACCTCCATCTGCTCGTAATAAAGAAAGCAGGGGTTGCACAGACGTTTGCTCCGTTTCATGCCGGGAATAACCAACTTCACAATAACGGAGCTGGATGTAACGCAGAAGTGGTTACCGCCTCTGGCCTGAAATACAGCCAGCTCCCTTCTTATTGAAGTCTGTGATCCAGGGCAATCAGCCTCAATGCCCTCATCATCGTCGTCGCTGGCGGGTTCATCGGCGGGTGGGGCTGGACCAACGGCGTCTTCACCCTCTTCGACGGGTGGTGCCGGACCAACAGCACCCAAATCCTCGTCGGCAAGTTGCGCTAGACCAGCCACGCCTTCTCCATCACCATCGGCAGCTGCAGCAGCGGCATCAGCAGCCTGTAAAGAAGTATATTGATTAGATATTTTATAAGCATAATGATTAGATATTTTATAAACATAAGGTAATAGTTAAAAACTTACATCACGTTCTATGGCGTCCCAAAATTCGTCAATGCCTGGCTTGTTGGCATCAAAACGCGCCAACAAGGAGAGCTGACGCTCGATCTCCTCAACCGCATCAACATCAACAACAACAATTTGTCTATCCATCTTAGCTATTTATTATTGTTTCGGCTTTCTATTATTATTAATGGTCAGCTACAGCGAAGTGACTGATGCTGGTAAGTGGTCGGGACCTCATTATATATGGTTATGTATTCCCACCTCCACTCTCCCAACCCTCGAATTTACCACCTCCCCTGCATAACATCACGCTCAGTAGGGTGCATCTAGTTCCGGAAAGTTGGAAGTCAGAAAAAATTTTACTCTAGCATTAATCGGTGCTCTGCAGATAATACAACTAACTACAGATCGACTGCAACTAACACAAGATACAGCATGTCCGCATGGTATAAAAACCATTTGTACCTCCTTATCGACACAAATCTTGCAAGTCAGGCGTTTACTAATAGAACGACCATCACTTAATGTATGCATAGTAGCACGAGGTCTTTAAACAGAATGTGGACAACTATATATCTGAGGCTGGATGGACTCTTTTATTAAAAGGTTTGTGGATAGATGTTGAGTGGAGGCCAATTACAATCAGCGCAAAAATTATACTTTTTCGCCCACTGGCGGTCTAGTTATTTAGAGTTTTTTGTTTGTTGATTCTGATTAGGGAGTTCGTTTCCACACCATCTTATATATTACAACTAGTCTATCAACATAAACTATTTATAATATAAGGAGATAGAACTCACGGCGCGTTGCTATTTTTAACGTGGTAGCTCCCCTGTAGGCCTATGACCACGAATACACAAACAAAACAAAAATCCTCTACGTACCCTGCCACGAACATATGTTATCTACTAACTTTTGATAGTCCGCCCTCCGAGCGCGCCCCTGTTCAGTAATTTCACCAAAGCGCGTCTTTACAATTTCAGCGGCCCTCTTCTTTGATTGATACTCAGAATGGGACTCTTTGATCCTACCAATCTCGATGCCCACATCCTTCTGCCTTCGATGTACAACACCCTGATGGTGGAGGATCTCATCCATCTGCCTGTTTAAATCACCTAATCGCAGTTTGATGTGGGCATCTTCGTCTGCCAATTCTTCAGACTCATACTGAAGTGGCGCTAAGGCTACCTCAATATCCTTTTCCATATCGTCCACCACCATCTTCAGTTGCTTGTATGTGGATTCGGTGATTTCAATCTGATCTCTATCGGTCTTTAACCGCATCTGCATATTAATTATGGCGATGTTGACGGAGCTAAGATCCTTCGCCATATCGCCGTCATCAATCAGCATCGGAATTGGTGTAGCCCTACTTGTGGGAGTCACACTTGTTGAGACTACTGCCTTTAACTTCTTCGCCGGCGTTGTCTTCGGCTTCTTCGAAGCCCTCGGCTTCTTACTTTTCGGCGCAACCACTCTTGGTCTCGTGGGTTTCGACCTACAGGGCCCATCGTTGGTTTTGCCGACACGTTTTGCATTTTTCGTCATGACCGGTACTGGCAATGTAGGGACAAGCACATTGCTAAGAACATGAATCTTCTTCGGTGCCTGAAACTCATCCTCACTGTTGTATACCGGTAACGGGGCCAGTACCGGGGCCGGTGATGGAGTCGGTAACGGGGCCGGTAACGGGGCCGGTAACGGGGCCTGTAACAGAGCCGGTAACGGGGCCGGTAACGGGGCCGGTAACGGGATGTCGCCCACTGACTGCGACAACTCCATCGGGGATACCGGTGAAGGAACCGTGTTAAACAGTAGCATCTCGTCAAAATCAAAATCCACCACATCGAAGTTATAAGTGTCGGCTTCCCCCATTATCGACAGGATGCTGTTGGTAGCTGACGTGGTTTCTTCATTTGAAGGCATCTTAAGTGAGAGTTGGTTCGGTTTACTAGAAAAATAGCACAGAAAGTTAGGTAGTTTATTCAGCGAGCTAAAATAAACTGAATTTCTTACCACTGGTCCCCGTATATATAGCGATAGGTGAAAGAGTGGGAAGTGGAGGGGAGATAGTGGGAGTATCTCACGGCCTCATGTTTTAAAAAACGAGCATCGCGAATCTAGGGCAATACTTTACGGGGCATTTAGTCGAGTACATTTTTATTGACTACCAAATGCAAATGATTTGTTAGGAGTTTTTTTGTTGGTTCTAAAATGGATAATTTTTTTTTTTGGTCCTGAAAAAGGCCATTTTTGGACAAAGGCCGCCGACCTATTGCGAGTCAGAATTGTCGTCTGAGTCTGACACCGATTCGTCGGACATTGAGTCATCCGACTCAGTGTTCGGCTCGGTGTCATACGACCATTCGTTCAGAATTAGGAAGCGGGAGTCGCATGGGCTGGACGGTGACGATGGCCGGCGAGGTTTTAGACCCGTAGTTGAGTCACATCGGCCATCGGAATCTACTCCTACTCCCCCTGTTATAATTTCGGTTGTAGAGTCGCATTCTGCTACTTCAATAACGTCGGCCATGACTGTCGTCGGTAGTTATTTAGGGCAGACTGAATTTTAGAGCCCGGGCGCTGGGTATGTATGGTACACAAGGAGAGTGGGAGAGAGTGAGGAGAGCATAGACGAGGCTTTTTCATCGAAAAAAAAAAAAGTAGAAAGGGGAAAAAAAAAATATATATATATATATAATATATTACAAACTTTCAATTTACATTTATTCTAATAATAGTTTTAACAGTTAATCTAATATATTTTCTTCGATGTTGCTTTGTTGCAGCTATTTTGCTCTGGTTGGAACTTCCCCCAGGTTTTATTCAGCGTCGCATGGTCAATAATGACTTGTTCTCTGGCGATTATGGTTGCTATGTTGATAGACATTTTTACGGCTTTTATAGTTGGGCTGGATGAAGCAGAATGATTATCTGACCATGAGCACCTACTATTTATTGTGTTAGGAATGAGTATGGAGTGGAGGGGGAGATAGTTGGAAATTTTATAAAAATAAACTTTTTTTTTTGTTACATATATATTACAAACTTTCAATTTACATTTCTTCTAATAATAGCCTTAACAGTAAATCTAATCTATTTTCATCGCTACTATTATTTACAATATTGGCTACGTTATACCGTAATTCGGCTATAGTTTTTCGAGGCCCATTACGATATTCCTGAATGTCTCTGTGACCCCACGGTAGAGTTTTTACGGTATTTGGTATTATAAACCTTTTCTCATCGTTGTAAGATAATGCAACTTTGTTTTTCATTTCAGTATATATATCGTGTAACTTACTCCTGAATGTATTCATTTTTCTAAATATCTTACCCCCACCTTCTACAATTTTTTGGTAGTCCGTCATGTTTAAGCTGTTTTGTATTACGCATTTTTTTACGCCCTTAGCGGTTTTGGTTTCTTTCTCATCCGATCTAATATAATAGGCCTTGGCGCCTGTCCCTAAAAATATACTGATAGCCTGATTTGGATACTCATCTTTAAAATTTCCCAATATTGGTTTAGTTACTGGTAAGTTAAATTTATTATCAGATTTATAATTAGATGTGTCGAAATGTTCAATATTTCTTCCCATAAATTCATAAAAATTTATTGAAATAACTTTAAGCACAAAACTATCGGTATCTGTATAAAGTAAGGAAATTTTATCACCTAATTGTTGTTTTAATGTGCCGTAATAAAAATCATACATCCTTACTTTTGACAATTCCAACACTGTGAAACCTACGTACAGCGGTTTGTTATAACATATTTTAGTTCTACCCATATGTATAGCCACAAAGTGTTGTGAAAATATGGAACAAGACTTAAAATTTGGTCTAGCAATTAAGTTGTTTGCCCCCGGGGAATTTCTCTTACTAGCCCAGTGAGTTTTAAGGTAAATGTCGCATCTGTCATCCACATTTTCCATAGTTTTCCCGTACACGCTATTAACCATACGCTTAAAATGATTTTTCTCTGATGTGTCCTTAGCGCTGTTTCTCATATTTGTATTGAGATCTATATATTTTTTCAGCCAGCGAGATTGCTTAAATTTGAGAGCTCGATGAATTTTAGTTACAATTAGCCCATTATTTATGGCTTGCTTAAAGTTTCTATAGTGTAATATGTATTTGTCTTTATGATTCAAATTGGGAACCAGTTTGGGTATTTCTGTTTTTGAATGGGGTGGAATTATATTCTCCACTAAAAATGGTAAATCGGCATGTTTATCATGGAGGTGATGTGGATATGTTACATCAACTTCTAATACATAACCATATTCCCCGAGATCATCAACTGACATAACGTCGAGCTGATTAATTTCCTCAGTCGATAACCAAGCAAATTCTCCTGTCGGTAGGGGCTGACTCATGCTATACCCATAGAGATTTGTCGCATCAATATAATGTATAGAAGACTTCGGCTCGAAAGGATTATATTCGGATAAAAATGGATTATTGGCAATATGTTTTCTTTCCACACATTGGCTGATACCGCCACGTATACTATTTTTGAAGAAATTAATCATATCTATATCCGTTAGCAATTCCAACTCTACCCTGGTGTAGCGCAACATCGCATCTCATGACAAACCTGGAGATGTATAATATTGCGCTGGATCTAGTTTATATGCCCTAAGTGATACATCCCTAAAATTTTCAAATATATCGCATAACATTAAAACATCTGATTTTAAATATAAATCAGAATAGGATCCCAAAGTTTGACATTTAAATACATTCCAAACTTTCTGAGCCCTCGCATAATCCTCATCGGATATATGGCGATCATTTAGCTTGTCATAAAAATCCTCTTTTGAAGGTAAATTGGGGTGATCTAATTTCATTAAATTATCCATGAAATTATATGGAAACACCCCTTTCTGCCTCATCAAATCGAATTTTTCTTTTTCTGCAAAACATTTCCTTGTTTCTACGAAAAATTCTGATGGTAAATTTTCTGATAACCCAACCAAGGAATCAGCTAAAAATCTGTAACTATCTAAAAATCTAAGTTTTATGTAATTTTTTCTCATCATACCGTCTCTATCTACATAGCTATGGGTGTACAACGGTTTAGTAAATGAAATATATTTTTCTTTATTTTGAGCAATAACTTCGGCTCTCTCGCCTTCACCATACAATTCTTTAATAAATAAATGACTATCGTACCCACTCAAATTATGAAAAAATATTGGAACAAATTGCGGGATTTTATAATTTAAATTACAATTACTGTGTGCGGCGCCAGGGGTTTTCTTACCGGTAATATGGCAATGATCTCTTACTTTAACATCACCATCCTGAAAGGCCTCATCACAAATAGAGCATATACTCGATGTATTAAAATCATCTATTTCATCATTAGACAATTGGTGCATAGGAACAACATCTTTTAAATACGTATTATAAATAGTTAGAACATCGTCTTCTAGCCGTTTCACGAAATCGCTACCGGCATTGTCACCAGTAAAAGTTACAAATTTCGTCAATGAATTATCAAATGAACATTTAATTAAATATGCAAAAGAATATGGCTCATGTCGGTATGTAGGGATAGTAAATTTTTTTTCCGGATCTGGTTCGCAAATATCTATAGGTTTTAAGATCGATTCAAAATCAGCATAAATTACAAATGGAACCCTTAGCTGCTTATCATAATTTTGAAACTTGAGTATATTTTCAGGTACATAATAACCGCGTTTGTCTTTTTTTAGCTCTACTGATGGCGTGCAGGTATATATATGATTACAGTCGCTCAATTGGTGCCGCAATAGGATGCTTTCAGATCGAAAATAAAGTAAACATCCATCACAAAAAAATTTTTTATGGCCATTTCTAGTTATTTGACTCGACACTAATCTAGAAAGACTTTTAATCCAACAGTAGTGACTATTACCCGAATCAGCCGTTATTAGTAGTAAATTTATATGATGACCTAACCTTCTGCGGGAATATCGTAATGGGCCTACTATTTCAAATTTCGCCTTACCGTTTTCATAACTACGTTCCAAACCATAAACATTAACACTTATATCATTTAGGTCTTCAAATTTTGAAATGTCTTTAAGCTTCATGGGAAATTCAATACCCTCAACATTCAGCACGGTCTCGAAGTGTGGATACGACGACGTTTCGCTAACATGCTCTCTCGCTGGATATAGTGCCGATGTGATGGCCCAAGCAAAGCAGTACGCATCATTATTTTGCACATTAACTACGCCCTTCTTGGTTTCAATAAACTTGGGTAGCTTTATGTGCGAGCAGCCGCCTAATGGAGAGTACTTATTTATATTTACTTCTAAAAATAGTACTTCCAGTAACGACCAGCCTGAAACAACGAATAATTTATTAGTTAACGCCCTATTATACACTATAAAAACTACAATACCTGAATCCTTATGTTGAAAGTCTACAGTTTGAGATACCGCCGCATCTTTAAAGTCCGCATATGTCGCATCCAAATCCGCCGACAAATCTAGTATTCGATTTATGCTATTAAAAGATTTGATTTCAGAAATATCTTGACTCTGCAATACATATGTAGCGAAGACCTCTACATTAACTTTAATGGCATTATGGACCCTCAGAACAACTTTTAACAATTCCAATACTCTACATTTTACCGCATCAAAAAATGTTACATAATCTATATGTTTTTTATCACTTTTGACTCTGTAACTTGCAATTCTGCACTTAAACGCACTCTGAATTAAATATATACCATCGGCATGAATTGAGCAGGCTTTTTCTTTATGGTCAAGGCTCTTCATATGCGATGACATCTGATTGGTAGGGATGTCTACATTACATGATTCACATCTCCCATTACGCGCTTTTTTTACTGGTAAAACATCAGGGCTGGAATTGGTAGATCTTTTCGTACCACGCGATGATTCACCGGTGCGATTAGATATTAGCTTACAACTTTTATTTTGATGTCGATGTAAATTATCTATCCTTGTAAATGTTAAACCACAATTACACTTATACATGTCTATTATTTTTATGATAATTTCGATATTAGATAATGGAACTTACAACGCGCTTAAAGCTCACGAGTTTTGTACTGATTTCATTTGAATATGGGTGCTACTATATATCCTCTCTAAAATCTCCACCTCTCTTATGCTCCCCTCCCCTATTCATAATATACAAGTCTGAGAGGCGCTCGCAAATTGTGTTAAGAATGGGGTACTATCCCTTCCACCGATGTTTACGTCGTGCGTGTCTGCTGGAGACTTGCGCTTCACTCTAGCTATGACGGTTGAGAGTCAAGGATGTGTTTCGGTATGCTCCGACGTATTTCCCTTATGCTACAATAGTAATCACTCATATGTACTTGAACTGAACCCATTACACTACATGATATACATAGCAATTACTATCTAAGAGGTACTTACTATGCTCGTTACACGCTACTCGATATACATAGTAAATACTTATATCTATATGCGTATGAAGTAACTACACTTATTACGCTATGCAATTACACTATGCAATTACACTATGCAATTACGCTATGCAATTACACTATGCAATTACACTATGCAATTACACTATGCAATCACACTATGCAATTACGCTCATTGGGAGGTACTTGCTAATTGCGCGAAGGGTGGGGGTGGGTACTTATGATAATTACTAATTACCTCTCATTACCTCCCGTCCAGAACTGGCCAATCACAACTACTGACGGCAACAAGAAATAAGGACGCCAGGTATTTTAGGGACAAAAATTACTAAGTGCACCTTCTGTGAACCTGAAAAATTGGATAATGTGCGCAACAATTGTGGTTCAATAGGTAAATAATAAAAATATTAAATAAATAATATTTTTGATCCATTATCCTAAGACACAATCTATGACTCTATGGTGATAGGTAAAAGAAATGTTACGAAACTTCCCTTCTCAACTTCCATGACGTCGGCTGGGCGGTCTCTCTGGAAGCATGCAGGGTCTGGTGTTAGGCCGGTGTTCTGAGATCTATTGTGCTGATCTGCAGCTGGTGGTGTTGTTCTTCCTGCAGGAAGAAAGGGATCCTTCCGTTATTAAATTAGTGCTCCAAAACTTGAGTGGGTTAGTGCTCTAAATCTTGAGTGGGTTTGTGCTCTAAAACTTGACTTTCTTTTCCAGAGTGTTCTAATGTGGGCCTAGGCGGACCTAAGTGGGCCTTGTTGTTGTTATGCCAAGTGAATTCGATGGCACTCAAAACAGAGAAGAAATACTTGAAGAGGTTGAGTGGTGTGTACACACTAGGTAATAAGAAATGAATCGAGAGGGTATTTACCTACACTTCATTTGTTAAAATCTAATCACATTTTACACTGGTCAGTTACCGAATTTCGGTGTGGTTTTTCAATTTTCAATTATCTAAGCTGCAAGCTATGGTGAAGACTTGGGACTGTTGGGCTGTTGCTGTCCCTTTTTAATTTAGTTTTTAAAGTTTTTTTGACGATATGACAATATTTACACACTTTAAATAACCTCTCGATTCATTTCTCAGAGAAGAAATATATCTTGAACTAATTTTGGTAGATAATTTAGGTTTTCCCCCACTCGTTCGGTCAAATCGATCGCCTACCTGTCCTAATTCTTTATTTAGAATATTTAGATTCAAAATTTAATTTTTAAAAATTGTGTTACGAGTGGACGGTAAAATTTACCGTGAAAAGATATTATCCAGTTCGTGAATAAAAGTTCTAGCATAATTCTTAGCGGTCCTTGAACATCAAATATATAAACATCAACACCAGTGATCATACAAGGTTTCAGAAACTGATCTTGATTGTACAAATAGAAATTAAGAAGAAAAAAACAAGAGTTATTTTTCTTGGAAAAATATTAGGGAAATTAAATACAATACGTATTGCAAATAATATTTAAAAGAATCGCTTAAATATTTAATACCATCTTAATATCAACTTCAAAGTGTCGTAAAACAATAACTAAATAAACTAAAATAAATGTGACCAAGACTTAAAATAAAATAAGTAATTTTTGATCAAACCGATCACAGATTATTGATCAGCAGAAGTTACTTACTGTATGGTCTCTAACAATTTCATCAAATTGGACCAAAATGTAAAATAATTAAGGATTGGTGTGGGGTCCTTTATTTTAAATATAATCAGCAAACAGTAACTGTTCTTCATTATTTGAGAGTAAACAATTTCATATCACTTCAAATTTTCTTTAATTAACCACCCTGTATCTATGGATTATTCGACCGCGACAAAATAACAGACCTAGATGAAGAAAACTGGACTTTTCCACGAAGTTCATAAATATTTCATACTTGTATAAAAATTCTTTACTTACCTACATAGCGGTATATACTTTAGCGAATATAGCTATTAATTTCGAAACGTCAGACGACATTTTACGATTTTTTCCCAGATCTGCAACAGCGTTACAGAATATATTTATGATGTACGAGTATGTGGATCATTAACAAAATTAATTAGTAGTTATGTAGAACAACTTGAAAAATTAATCAATAGTAACTTCAGACATGGAATTGCACAAATTTTAATTTTTGGTGAAGTTGCATCTTAAATTTTCATAAAGATCGATGATATATTTAAAAATGGTCTTTGCAAAATATGAAATAAGTACTTTCTCTAAAACTACTAAATTGATTTGTATTACATTTTGTAAGCTTCATCGAACGTGAGAGAGCAACGGTTCCAATAATAAATATAATTATTTTTTAAAAAATAAAAAAAATTAAATAAAAAAAACATTAAATATAATTTTATGGTACATTTTGTTCTGTTCTAAGAATACATGGTACATGTCATTTGAATATAATATGTATCTAATGCAGAATTTCTATTCCTATGGGATTTCAGTATATTTTTTTAGTGTTATGATTTTGAGCCAGGAAAAGCGCGACTTGGTTAAAATGTACTAATAAAGGGAAGCATTTATTTTGTTAGGGGTCTTACATTCTCATGTTATTTAATTTTAAGATTTAAGTGTAAAAGGACTTCTTTAAAATAAATGGATAACCGATAACGTTATGACAGTTTACACCAGGGATTCCCAAACTATTTTGAGCAAGAGACCCCTTTTCCAAAATAAACTGATATCTTAGATCCCCCCATAGCCAAATTACTTTAAAAATGTATCTCAAGTTTTTTTTCCTATTGATACAAAATACTTACCAATTTAATAACTTTGTGGTTGGTTAAGTGAGTAAACTTGACGTCTTAATTTCATCAAAATTTAAAAAAATAAATAAAATTCAGTAAATATCAAATGTAATTAATAATTATTAATACAAATTATGTAAAAAAAAAACATTAAAGTAAAGATAAAAAAATAAAAAATTCACTATGATGGATGAATCTGGTGACTTTCTACCAATATAGCTAAATCTGGTTTAATATTGGTGAGGTGCAGCCTTAAATCTTCGCGTTCGTTGATTTTCAAACGGTTTCTTTGTTTTGTCAAAAGTTTGTAACCACAATGAAGCCTTTTTCGACTGGGTATGATGATGGAAAAGCGATAAGGTATTTTTCAGCAATGTTCCACAATACAGGATACTATGTTTTAATGTTGCGCTGCAACTAGAACTTCTGATAGCCTTGGTTGAACTTCTGCTTAAGCTCCTCGTCTGTGCTGATAGTGATCAACTCTTCTTGTATTAATCACATTGGCTTCTTGCATAGTTCTGATATTGTACGGATTTATTATCCATTGGGGAATTTGCAAATTTAAACCTCTTAGTAAAATCATTGTGTAATGCCTCCCAGTGAGTCACATATGATAAAATACCATCGTCTTGACAAATGCGGAAACTGTGAATATTCTTTTCTGCTTAAATTTTTTTTATAAAGGATAAGTTTACCCCCAAAGCCCGATATTGTTGATTTTGTTTTAATCAAATTGCAATCATCACCCTGCGGCTGGAAATTACCTTTGTTAAACATACCAAATATATCAGTCAAGTAAAAAATACCTGTTTTACAATTATTTATATTTTCTTTCAAATTCTGATCTTTTTCTTTGAACGAGTTTCAAAAATAGCTGAAAATCTTGCTAAGCAGGAGCCTCTTGATAGCCAGCGAACTTCAGTGTGCAGAAGTTACCGAGTAAAGACACCATTTTCCTCACATAGCTGATCAAATAACCGAGAGTTCAAAGAATTGCTTCGAATCTAGTTGACAGTATTTATAACATATTGTAGAGACTGGTGCAATCTCGGGCTCATATTTTTTGCTCCTAAATGCTGTCTGTGAATCACACAGTGAATGATCAGTACCTCAGTACCAACCATAGATGGGCACCATCAGTTGCAACAGAAACAATGTTCTTCTATGGAATAGCTTTGTTGGTAAAAAAATTTCCACGGCCTAAAAAATCGATTCTCCTCTGGTATCAGTCTCTAAACATGTAGCAAAAACAGTTCTTGGAGCTTCATGTCCGGGTAATGTAGACTCGTCCAACTGTAGGAAGAATCTGTTGATCTGTAAGAAATTGCATAGATTTCCACGTCTCAACCCATCTCGTCTATTCGTATCTGAACGGTGGAATTCTCTTTATAATATCATGTGCGGGCTTGAGCAATACATCGTTGAGGATCTCCGCAATGGCTGATAAAATAAACTGCTCTTCCCCGACTTCGCTATTGGTAAAGATATATTATAGGCCCTTGTAAACTATCAACGTCTTGAATAGATGGTGACGCAAACATCGACCTTATGGTCCTCCATTTTTGAAGGCTTCGTTACTAAATACTTTTTCACACATGAGACACATCGGCAAGTGTTGATTTGATAGAGATGGAATAAAGCCAAACTTCAAGTAGTCCAAACTGTATTGTCTGCATTTTTTTTCGTGTCTGCCATCACAAAACTCGCTGTAAAAAGAAAACTATGTTCAGGAAACTATTTAAAAGAACAATAATAAAACTGTTAAATTTGAACACGAGCTTATTTTTATCACTCCTAGATACTGAATCTTTTTTAGGTATGCTTACGAATATTCTCATTGATATACTTGGATATAGTCTTTGTAATATAGAAAATTTGTATTAGGTACCAATCAGCGTAAAAATAGAAAACAAAGAAAACTGAAAATATATAATTTTAGGTAAAAACTTTTCTAAAATAATTTCAAAAAATACTTAGAAAAATATTAAAACGTTTTTTAACCGACTTCTAAAAAGGAGAAGGTTTTTAAATCGTCGTAATATATTTTTAAGTGTGTTCAGCGATAATTTTTTAATACAGTGTCCGATTTCAATGATTCTTTTTTGTAGAAAGGGGGTACTTCAGGGGTGGTCTTATATAAATTTAGTCAAGATCTAACATTTGGATCCATGAGAAAATCATCAAATTCTTTGCTTTTATAACTTGTTATTAGTTAAAAATGTATATACCTACGTACCTAGGTACTTAGGTTATTGTGAGTACTTTTTTTTAAATATTCTTCTTGAGTCTGGAGTGTCTAATGATTGATAAGACAGAAATTAATTCACTTCCTCATTTAGTTATTTATTCACATATTAATTTGGTCAAAATCTAATAATTGGGTCCATTAGAAAATCCTCAAACTCTTCATTTTTAATGTATGTTTAGCGGTAATTATTTACCAGCTTGTTCAATTTCTATGATTCTTTTTTTGTTAGTAAGGAGGTACCTCAGAGGTGGGCCTTTATAAATTTGGTCAAAATCTAATAATTGGGTGCATGAGAAAAATCCTTAAACTCTTCATATTTTATGTATGTTTGGCGATAATTCTTTTCCACCTTGTCCGATTTCAATGATTCTTTTTTTGTTAGTAAGGAGGTATCTCAGAGGTGGTCCCATATAAATTTGGTTAAGATGTGGTGACGGCATCTGCACGATTTTGAAGTCGGTTTTTTAAAATTACTTTTAATACTTGTTGGTACTTACCCTGTAACTTTTTCATAAACTGCAGAAATGTATGGTTACGCTGTTAACGCGCGTAGGTAACTAAGCGTAAATTTTTTTTCAATCACTTTATTTTAAATCACTTTATTTAAGGTAGTTCACTCACGACAGTCGTACACAAAAATATCACCTAATGGTGAATACCAAAAGTTTGAGATTCTCGATGCTAAAAAAAATATTTTTGTAAGAGACTGTACACAACACATGTGAAAATTGTTCCGTGGCTTCGAAAAATGGGGATAAGCCCACGATCATATCCTCTATAACAGCCATTTCATCGTGGTTAAGTAGTTGTGGGGATGCTTTATTAGAGCTGTGTGATTTGATCATTGATAAGAAGCAGCCGTTGCATCATTAAAAAACAAGCTTTCCAGCGAGTGGATACTTCTTGAATCACTTTGAGGGTAGGCTTATTTTGATCCTGTTGGATAGAGCGCAACTTCTCATATGCTTTTGGGCTATTTTTAAAATGGTTAACGATGCTTTTACAATGTTTTATTATTGATTTTATTTCTTTAGAATCGGAGTTTACAGCATCTTGTACTAATAAATTTATTGTGTGCGCAATACGAGGCATATGACCACAAGCATTGACCATTGTTAGTTATCAAAGCTGCCATTCGTCTATAATTTTTTTGATCTGTTCACTTATATAAACACGTAACAACTTATACAGTATCTTGAAAGTTGCAAATAAGAACTTGTGTTAATTAATTAGGGGCTGATTTTTAGACCTCGTCAACCCCCAAAATCAGTTTTCGGTTATGTTGGCCACTGGCAAACCGATTTCGACGCCAAGTGGTCGGTATCGACAACTTTGGGAATCCCTGCTCTACATTGATGCTCGGCTGTAATAGAGTACTTCCCAGCTCGGTAATATAAATTTTATTTTAAATAATAAATATTTATCTTGTATTTTGTATGATATGTATAGTTTTTTTTAATATGCTATCAAAAAAGGCTAAATACTAACCACCAAGCTCTGAATAAAAAAAAAGTATAATTTGGTATACAATTTATGAAATAAATGGATACAAAAAATTATCTTAATCATCGGTAGTGTGAATAAAAATTAAGTAATTGTTTTTTATGAAAAATGAGGTAAATATCGTGCTTATATTTAAAAAAATAAAATTTCTGGATCTTAATTAAAGTTCTTAGAGTCTATATCAAATAATTCGTATTCCCCAATTCTAGCAAAAAAAAATATTTATTGGAAAGTAAGCACCATTTGTTACCAATTTAAAAGTAAAAACAAATGCTTAAATTTTATTCATACTACCCCATGTATCAGAAAATAAAACGAGCGACTGTTTTCCCTCGGAAAACAACTACTCCTTTGGCTAGTAACGCAACATACATTAAATTATATCTGTAGGAAAGACCGCAGAAAGCAATTTCAACTTATGATTTTTCTTACAAAAGAGAACGTCATTCTTGGACCGGTTTTATCTTTATTAAAACTCATCAGCAAGAAATAGATATTCTCAGTTCCAGTATTTAAAGGAATCAGCAAAACCGTTTAATTCACTTATCTACGTGGTTTGAGGTTGCGAAAGAATAAGAACGTACAGTTTATTTGTTAAATTATAATAACTATAATCTGCGGATTCTAAGAAAAGATTACAGGTATTCTTTTGCATATTTCTAATTAAAAAACTGCTTAAACTAAAGGTACTTAAATTTAAATAGATAAATACTTAAATAAGACTCGTAATATTTATCATCACTTACTTAAGAAAAGCAACGTTAATTAATTTGAAATGTTTATTTTCTTATAAATCTTCAATTTTACTTCTTAAAAAGAAAATCTACGAACAGTAGTGAACAAAATTGAAATATCTAAGGAATGTACCGTTTCGTTTGACGCTTATAGGCACTACATATTCCATGTAGGCGAAAAACTAATGTTTGTAGCCACATCCTGAGTACCATTAAAATACCAGTTTATTTAAACAATTCCGCGCCTGTGTATATATTTCTACCAGGTACTTGTTTATAATGATATATTCAACAAGAACATGGGAATATCCTGAATTTTCGATTACAATACTCTTTAATAATAAGGAAAACATACAACTACGAGGTACGTCCGTAATAAAATATTTCTTTTATACTTGAAATGGCGATAATTGAGTACATTCTTTTTTATTTAATACGGAGAACCACACATTCCGTTGTAATGTGAAGTGAATCAAGGTATCGTTCCTTCCTCACAGAATAAATAATTTTACTTTCAAAATAAAAAACAAGCATTTGAATTTATGATTTTTTTTGTATACATTCAATACTTATTTGTAAAACTAAAAATGTCAACTTAAAAATAATAATTTGCCTTCAGAGTGGTTTGATATCAAGACCTACTCGGACCTACTACGCTGAAACCAAAATTCAACTACTGGGAGGGTTAAAAACACATCCCCAATTAGTCATTGAAAAAATGTGTATTTGTTGTGAAGTCCTCACCATCATCTACTAACTGTATAGTCCAGGAGACAGTGACGATTTTCGGTATTTATTTTCCGAGTTAGCGGGTAGAGTATTGTAGGGTTAGCAATTCTAAGCAAAATTTATATATATATCCAATGGGTTGAAGCCGAAAATGCGTCAGAACATACGAAAACACGGCCCATTTTTTCCAGTGATAAAAATAGTAGTAGTAAGAGGTATACTAAAGTTAAGTAAAAAAAATAGTTGATTAATCTGTGAGTATGGATAATATATTTAGCAAGTGCATAAAATACACTTTCCAACGAGTTATGTACACAATTTTTCCTACGACCACAATTATTTAAAAAATGTTCCAGGTGTTTTGCATATTTGTATATTAAAGTGTACGCGTAGGACACATAAATAAAATCATATGTCACAATGTTTCACCTCACCAGTTGGTTTATTTATAGTAATAAAACATAATAATTGAAGATATTACAGAAGAAAATAGGGAGATAAATTACATTTCCTTTTACACTTTTATATAATAATTATTTTATTTAGAATTCACGAAACACTTATTACTCTTTAGTTTTAGAATTTTTTAACAGTTTTGACACAAGCCTACTCTACATTAATTATAATGATTGCTAGTTTCGTTATGTCAAATCATTTATACCAGAGGTGTGAGGAAAGGACAGTGAACTGTGGAACGCCAATATCGTTGGGTGTGCGTGGTAGAAATGGTCCTCTAATGCTGTTAGAAACAGCTAAATTTTCATGAAAAGACTGTACTTTTGACATTTGCGATACTCCGACGCATACGCATTATTGATGTAATCTCATGATTTTACAGTACTAGTTTTTGCAATTTTAGTGTGATTTTAAGGTTATTACGGTTATTCGTTTTGTTTGGTTTTGATCTTTTGCGCTTTAGAGTATTTGTCTTTTATAGTTATAGTTTTTAATTTGAATTTTAATTGTGTGGTCTATTTATATTTGATTGGTTCATTTCGATTAGTGGTTTATTCTTACATTCTTCTAGTTGATATCTACCTAATCGTCATCGGGTTCTTGCAACAATGGGAAAAAGTGTATGGTTTTTGGTGTAAAAGTCAGACACCAAGAACTATATAGTTATATATCATGTTTTTTTAATTAACGTTTAATAGTTATGCAGCTTAGATGAGAGCTTTAGGAATAGATCCTAAGACTGAAACGCTGATTGCTAAAAATGCCGTTTTTAGAGCACATTTCATAGAAAATGACTTCATTCTAGCAGGAACTAGGAAACGTTTAAAAAAAATGCTGTACCAGCTATTACTTTAAGACCTCGTCTCTTTAAAAAGCATATATTAAAATGGTTTTTAACTTGTGTCCTTATGATTAAAAGAAGACGGTATTTTAGTAATGTTATAATAGAAATATATGATACATTGTATTGACCTGCTGGCCACTGGTCATTCCACTTTTACTCCCTTTTTTCATAAATTATACAATTATTTAAAAACAAATACATATCTAGCTATTTTCTGTAAATGACATTAAATAAAAATGTAAAAAACGTATTTCTCATCTATTAAATTATTATTAACGATAAAGAATACTTTTAATTTGTTAAAACAAAAATAAAACCTGAATCGATAACTTAAATCACTGAAAATAGGTTGCTTGAGATGGGGTCGTTTTTATGGAAAATTTTAGTGTTAATACTTTACTAATAAAATTACAGTTAATTTATCTTATTTATACATGAAATGGGCAAAATAGGCCTGCTAAGGCACTTTGTACGCAATCGATGTGTCATAATACGCGAATTCAATTTGGCTTACTTTTGTTAATAGATTGGCGTTCCATTTTAAATATACAGTTCACTGGGAAAAGATTATTTTAAATATACACGGACCGGGAAAACAAGTACGAAAAAAATTCACTGGCTGCTGGACTAGTACTGTATCGAAGGAATTTTATGAATGAAACAAATTACGACCCTACTACAATAACGGTCTAGTCTAGTTACGCTGTTGTCAGACGTACTTTTTTTTGGATAATATAAAGACAACAGTATTACAAACAAACGTAATTACATTACTACAGTTAAAAATATCTCAAACATGGCATCAATATTTTATCCAAATATTGCATTTGGGCCGAGGATCATCCGCGTTGACTTCAGAAATTGTGTAAATAATATCTAATAATATCTATGGTTAAAAGCATCGTAAACTTGGCATCAATGTTCATACAAATTATTGTGTTTCTGCCGCGAACGCCAACATTGATGTTTCAAAATTTTTATAAATAATTCTATCTGTCTTGGCAAATATCTTTTATCTTAGATAAGGCATTAAATTTAATGTATTCCAGGTTTACAAGTTTTGTAATAGTCTGTGAACTTAATTAATAATATTTTACTGGAGATACCATTCTTTACCTCTAAAGTACAGCATTAGGTAATGAATTAATTGTGTTCAGGATAAGGAAAGGAAATTATATTACAATATGTATCTCATTTCTAAAAAAGAGTTGATAAAGTGTATTTTGTATTATTACCTCAGAAAAATAATATCCATACCCCTTATCGTAATATATTAGCAAAAATAAATATTTTGCCTCAAATTTTTGACTATACCTAATGTAATCAGTGAAAATTGCAAGGATCCAAGGATAAATTATGAACAGCTGAGTGGCAACATTTCTCCACAACTTAATTAAAAAGAAAAGTGCTAAAATGGTAAGATAGTTTTTGTATCGAGAAGGAAACGTTAAAAAAATGCTTACTTAAATGTTTTGATTATTCAAATCTATGCCCATATCTAAAAAATGTTAACGAGATCAAAATGAAAAAATGTGTTATTCGGTATAAGGCGGATAAGAAAACAAATTTGTTTAGATGTAATGACATAATTATATCTTTCGCCGTATAAGGTAGGCGAATCAATTTTAATACATAATATTAAAATCAGTTAAAAGGCAAGAACTGTGAACTGGTTCTTTTTAGGTGATGATTTGGACAGGTGTTAAAAAAATTAAAATTCCACGGTTTTTGGTCATTACTAGAATATCTCTTGATTGGCAGCATCTGTACCTATACATACAGGTTGGTCCGTTATTGTGTTAAGTTATGTACAATTTTTTAACACATATTAAAAACATTTTTAATAGAAAAGTTATAATAGCTAATTATTTCTCACATCTTATAATTATTTTTAGATAAAATATAAGATATTTTCTTTACTTAACTTTTTCGTTTTAAACAGAATATTTAAATTTTTATATTTTTCATCTGAAATTTAGTGTTGGATACACTCGTGCGATAAGTACTACTAAGTACTACTAAGTACTACAAAGCTGCCACTGGCACGGGTGAAATGGTACAATGTCTACCACACCATCAGAAGTAATGCCAGTGTTGCCATAATATATTTTTGTTATGAACCAGATTTGTCTGAGAAATGTACCAGATTCCATAAAAAATGTACCAGATTCTATAAATATATTTTACCCATCAAATGGAAACAGGCTAAAAAAAAGAAAAAGTACTAGATTTTTCTTCGAGTGTACTAGAGTACTAGATTATTAAATAATATACTAGATCTAGTACAATTATACTAGACTGGCAATACTGACTACTGCATCTAGCCCACAATATATCCCCTACAGTAGTGCATCTCACTTGTTAAAGAGTTGGCACTAAGTTTGCAGCGCAAAAATGCGTATGCGTCTGGCCGCTCAACTAACTTGATATGGCGGTAAATTCAAATATAATTTTAAGGCGAAATTTAAATTTCCCACCAAAATTGCAAATTTCCAGCCGCGGAAAGGCGGGAATTTTTAAATATATTCATTCGGCAATAATTATTGAGAAGTATATTGCATATTCGATTAAACGAGCTGTAAATCCAGGCGCTATTTTTACTTTGATAGCTAAAAATAATACTAATTCTTTTATTATTAGCTATTACAATAAGAGCAGCATTTGGATTAACAACACATTTAAAATAACATGTACTATACTTTTCAATTTTACCTAAATCACTTATTTTTTACCTATAGAGGTTAGATCTGAAAAAAAATTGGCTCTGGTAAAAAAAAACAAAAAATTGTATAAAGTATTTTATTTGAAAAATTATAAAACTTATTTAATATATTTTAAAGACGAAGATAACTCTAGCCATATCCATTTTACTGAAAAAAAAAGACACTATTAAATGAAATCATTTAGTTATTAAGAGATGTTTTTGATAATACAGTGACAGCTATCGAATGTTGTACAATACGTTTTGCTAATGTCTAAGTAAAAACTACAAAGAGTTAGCATTAGTGGCAGAAGGAATAGAATACTATGAACGTAGCCAGCCGGCTACGTGGGGATGCATCACACCGTGTGCCTGTTCATATTACACAGCACACAAGGCAACATTCATATTATTCGTTTCCTGATCGAACTAATGCGCTAACTCTTTAGTTTTCTTTTCGATTCTAGCCAAGCGTATTGGAAAGTGTTCATTAGCCGATACTGTATATAAATGCTAAAATCAATAAGTGAAATAAAAAAAATTAGTTTAAATGGACATCTACTTCGAAAAAAGTAAATTATTATACTTGAATTTTAAAGGCTGCTGCCACTGGAAAACTATTATCTAGAGCTTGGATGACAGCCATAGGACTCCCTCCTTGAATCGTGTCCATAGGAAAGCATAAGATCATAGTTAAATTATAATATTAAGAGGGTAGGTATTAACTGAAAAAATATGAAAAATTATTACAAACTTACCTCAAAATTGGCACCTACATTAAAAGAAGGGAAAACGGAAACATAACATTGTTATACTTGAATTTTAAAGGCTTTTTCCACTGGAAAAGTATTATCTAGGGCGCAGACCCTTGGATGACAGCCATAGCAATCCCTCCTTGATTCCTCTTTTTCTGAGTTTGTTGTACGTTTTGTTTCCCATATTAAATAAGAAAGCACTTAATACAACAACACAAATCACAATAAATATCGCTGAAACAAAATTAATATTAAATTTCGTAGAAGAAAAAAATCAAAAAATTATCACTTGTCAACACTGACACTTCACTTATAAAAACTCAACGCTAAAGAATGAAAGATGATTCGAAATAGGAATTATTAACTGGTACCTCTTTCTTTTATAAGTATCTAAACAAAGAGAAGGAGTGGAAGTGAGTAACGCTCCGATCAGATTGTTTTGAATTTGTCGTCAACCAATGAACGTGCCATGTCAAAAATGAATAACGATACTAGCGCCATGAGACCTGTGTCTGGTCGCAGCGTAACTCAAAGCCATTTCTGGAATCCCAGTAACATTACTATAGGGGATATATTGTGATCTAGCCCCTCTTTACACTTTCGCTTGAAAGGGAGGTCAGGATGGTTTTCTACAGACTCCTGACGGTGCTGCGGTGGGTAGTTAATGCAGAGTAACCGTTTCCCTGTAAATAGTTGGTAACAAGTTTGCTTGACCTCGACGTAGCACTTGTGGTTGAACTAAACCCGTCGGTAATAGTCGATAAAGTAGAACACTACTAAGTAAAGTGACTTAAAAAGAGGCGTGCTTCATAATGTAGAAAACAATAACTATCTGATGATTAAGAATAAAAAAATCGATGATATTAAATATTTACTGAAAAAATTTATTCAAATTAAATATATCCTTCTAAGACTGATATGCCCATGTATATTTTCAATACAGCCAGATACAGCTAGCAGATGATGACGAGCTGACCGCCATGTTACGGCAACATAATCGGTTCTCTCACTCCGATTTAGAGATGGAATTGATGGGATTGACTTCACAACAAATACAATTTTATCAATGACTAGTTGGGGATGTGTACCTTATTTTGGAATTTAAAAAAGACCATTTTTGACAGATAACTAATGTCAGTAGCCAATTTTAATATGGGCTATTTTAAGATTCTAAATAAGCAGATGTTTTTTCCAATGGTATTATTAAAAAAAAGTTCCATTTGCATACAACCTTATGACACACACTGTATACGAGAATGTATTATTACATTACTTAACTGTATTATATGCTAATGACCTTTTAGACCAATACGTCCTTTGTAAAAAAAAAATATAAAAAAATTTCTTTTACATAGTTGATATTAGTCAAATAATCTGTATTATTCCTTTTTTGTCTGCAAGGTAAGTTCTTTGAATTTACGGTCAGGATCAGACTATTCCAGGACATTTGTTACTCTTCGATCCTTTTAAGTGGAAAGGAAGGATACAGGAAGGAAACGGTCTTTCGTTCTCTTTTTCCGACTCGCCAGGCAGATTGAGGGTTTTGAAAAGCTGTTCTCAGCGACTTATGGCTCCTCTTAAAATCCCCCGTCTATTGTTTTTTGGATTATATACAGTACTTAAACGTACATGGGGGAGGAGAATTTGAGGAATAATTGGCCCGAAAGTTAAGTATCTACGTTTTGTGTCACACGCAATTTTGGGGTTACATTCTCTTTTTTGGAATTAAACAATATACGTGAAAATTTATAATACTTATATTCAAAATTTACTATATATAAATTTTTTTTATTAAAAATTCAGAAAATTTTATAATGGAATTAAGATATATGTAAAAGATTTAAAATTCTGGAAGCTAAACAGAATAGAAATCAATGAATAAAATACTAAATATACGAATATTGCGTGTTTAAATCTTTTAAATTGTATATTAATTATTAAATTAGAAATTTTTGTCATAAAAGGTGCAAATATATAAACGTTTGGATAATATACGTTAAGCAAATGTTCAGTTCTAATAGTGATTTTTCTAGTTGTAAAATTATATAAAGACTATTTATTACACACATGTTAATGTGGGTCTCTCAGCTCATATTGATATCCGGGTAAATCATAAAAAAAATGTGTACTTTCTTTTTAACTAACTGATCAATTACTTTTATCCAATAATCATTACTGTAACTCCGCTAGTAAAACTGCTTAGATATATCTTTATTGCAATTTACCATCGGCACTTCTTCTTGACAACATGTTGTGAAATCTTTCAAACAAAATGTTGACGTTTGCATTTAATTCAGTTTGATTAATAACAAATTTTAATAAAACTTTCAAAAATTATTTTTGAGCTTACATGTATAATTAGAGAAATCATTATCATATCAAACGAATATTAATCGACCTACAATTTACGTCTTGTAAACTAATCAGCTGTCTAATATTGACAACAGTCATTTAAATAGGAATGAAAAACTATCGATTTTCTCAAAATTGTTCAAATTATTCAAAAGAATAAACAGTGCCATACCAAATAGTTAATATTAACAACAATAATAATAGTAATTAGTTTCGGTAATCATCATGCATAAAATACATTCAAATATTTTCAATGTTAGTGTTTATTACAGGTTAATAAATCAATTGAAAAATACATCTAATAAAATGTTAGTATAAGTTAACAAATGTTATCAATTACAACGTGTGTGATACTTAAATAGAACTAAAAAACCTACGTAATATATACCGGTGTCCCAGGCTTATAGGTCCACTAAATATCGCAGTTAATTAGACGCCCTTAGAAGAAATATCAAGTGAGACATAACACTGAATTAAGTACAAAATTAAACATAAAAAATGAGTGATGCTTATTTGAAAAAGTGAGGTTTCGTTTATATGGCACATAATCTGTAATTGATTAGATTTTACTTGTAAACATGTTTATTTTATTGCAATTTAAACCTACGAAAACTTAACACTGGCAAACGAATGAAGGATCTTAGAATTACTGAGGCCCTTCCTATGGGGCCTCAGTATTGCATTCGTGCAAACGAAAAAATTTTCTTACCCCCATTTTTTAAAACTTTTTTTCCGATCATTTTGAGTCCGAAAATTTCGTCTGGTCGTCTGTGTGTATGTATACCGGCACGATAACTCTAGAACGAAAGTTCTGATTGACTTGCAGTTTTGATTTTTTTGAATAATTACTTTTAACTCAGAACCCTATTGATTTTCGGAATTTTCCACGTCTAAAATTCCATATATTGCATTCTCCAATGACCTGTCAAACAACAACTGTTGATTCTAAAGGTGAGATTTCTAAAGCGGGTTTTGACCTTGCAACCATAACCATTTTGGATGCTATTTTTATTCAAAATTAGTCGCCAAGCCTGCCAATTTATGAAAAATATATAAGCAGTTTCTGAAAAATGTCTTTTTTATGGTGATGCTAACTTAAGCTTACTACTATTTCGCCCCTAGCCACAAAAACACCTTCATCAAATTTACTGGCTCTCTTTCGCAACTGCATAGAATAATTAACCGGCCATTTTATTTGGCAAAAATCGGAATAATGCTTGGCTGTGCCTGTCAAGTATCAAAATGTCAACTGTGATGTGTAAATGGCTCTTAAATGTGAAATTATTTAAAAATGTTTGTATGCTTATTTTGATATTTATTGCAAATAATTTGTAGTGCATCTCAATTCAGGCTTTCCATAAATAAAGGTACAGCAAGACAGATAATATAATGTTCTTATACCTACAAAGCACTTTTTTATTATATAAAAGAGAGGTAGGATAAATGCTGGTTTTTGTAGATAATTTTAATTATGCGATTTTGGATTACATTAAGGGGTTAAAGTGCAATATCATATAGTCCACATTATACCATATCGCAAAATAGATTAAACCAGAGAGAATTGTTAAATAATAATTAGTAAACTCCTCCTAGTCATAAATTTCCTCAATTCATAAAATTTAAAAATGAATCTTCTAACTTTGTTTGTTAATGACGTAATGTGATCAACCCATTTCAAATTTTAATCATTTATGATACCGAGGTATTTTCTTGTGTTTTTCATTTTAATTATAAAGTTGTCATTTATTTGTATGTTGAAAGAAGGCCTTTGTAAATTATATTGCTCTATATGGATCTACTTTAACACAAAAATAATTTTGTTGCTATAAGTTGCTATAACCTATATATAGTCGCAAAACTATAGGTTATAGTGAGTTTTGTTTCTAAATAAAGCAAAAACTGACAAATTATGTATATTAATTATTTATTTAGCAACTGCTAGTTTACAATGGTAGTCAAATATATAGAAATATTAATTTAAACACAGTAGATATAATTAATATAACATCAAGTAATTTTTTAAAATAAAGTTCATGATCTCAAAATAGAAATAATTTATAATAAATGCGGGTAAAACGGGGGGTAAAATAACAAATTAAGGCAAATACTTAAAAAGGGCAGGTTTAAAGGGTATTATGACAAAAAAGTATATCCGTTCTGTTTATTTATCAAGTATTGTTTGAGGTTACTTATGAATACAGTTATTTTTTTTTAATTTCTGCAGGCAGTCTATTACATTTTTGCAAACCTTTAATAAAAATTGTATTTTGGGAACTTATAGTGATGGCTTGCCGTAGATGAAAGTCAGATTGGCTTCTTGTATTATAGTTCTAGTGTTTTAGTAGGTTAAAAACATCAATAATAGTGATATTTTCCTCTTTAAAAGACATTCTTTGGTAGAAGTTTAATATATTAAAGCCTCACTTGTCCAATTGGTACTCGGTCTCAGGTACCTTTGAACTTATAGAAGTCGCTTGCAATTAATAACTAATTTTTGCAGTTTCTTTAAACTTATTATTGACGAAATTTAATATGAAGGTAAAATAAATCTAGTTACATTACCAGTCAAAATCTTTGATTTTGAGTAGCTTCTTTTCCCACTGTTTTTACACAATTTCATAGAGCAATTTAACACGTGTATACTCTTTCGTTCAATCAATATTAATCAGTACACTTAGAGCACACTGAAAGTAGACTCAATTGAGTAAATGTTTCAGGCGGTCACTTGCAAATGGAATACTGAAACAAACTCACCCAACCTAAGCGATGTAATCACCTTGCACCTTCTACCATCAAGGTAACCCTGAAAGAGCTAGATGAAGTGCGGGGTATAGTATGCAATCATGGTGGAGTAATACGAAGCCCAAGTAATTATGAGTCTTTATTTACAATCAGTTGCACAAACATAAAAATAAAATACATACGGATATCCCCCACCACCGGTATTTCTAATAAGCGGTGAAGACCTCAAAGTTAATTAGAGGTATAATTATCATAATGAGAATGTTTTCCAAATTACAGTTTAGTGGACAAATATAAAAAAGTAAATCAATTAATACGGATGTCCTTACTGTATTTCTAATAAGGGGTGAATACCTCAAACATAAATTGGAGTATAACTAACAATGAAATATTTACAAATTTATTATTAGCCAAACTAAAATAAATCAATAAATACGGATATACCCACGGTATTCCTAATAAGCGGGTATAGACCTCAAAGTTACTTCGTCTTAGTACAATCTGAGATTGGCGTCTTTCTGTACGATGTTGCAAGGGTGACTTTAAGGAGGGAGGGGAAAAGAATGTGTGTTTATGTGCTTCGGTATCCAATTGGTAGAGATGCCGACGGCTCTAGTCGGAAGGTTCTAGGTAAGATCCCTGGGCGATGTACTCATTTTTTCTCTTCCTTTATTTCTCAGCTTCTTCAATTTTTCTTTGTTTTTGTTTTCATTTTGGGGACGTGGGGTGTATTTTTCGTAATTTTGAAGGGGAAATGGGAGATTATATATTTCCATATTTTCAAAATTGTAATTAACTGTTTTTTTAGTGTCATTGGCTTCAACTGCTATGGGTATTAGCCTCGTGTTCTATCAAACATTCTATTATTCTACTCATTTAAAGTTTTTTTTCTTTAATTTGGTGTCATCGGCATCAACTACTAAGGTTATTACCCTCGTGTTCTGTGTAGGCTTTATTACTGTTTCCCAGTGCCACTTTAGGAACCCAACAGTGAATGGTCGAGTGGGGACCAAAGCATCAGAATTAATTTTAAATAATTAAATTAAATAAAAAAAATCCCGGCCAACGGTGGGATTCGAACATTGGGATCCTTGGATCCGCAAGCAGAGACTCTACCACTGAGCCACCCACCCCCTTGATTTAGAGTTTTATTTTTCTTTTTAGTTACCTATTTAAATAATTGTGGTATCCAAAAAATTATAGAATCAAAAATATTTGGGTGATTAAATAAAAGTGCTGCCATTCGTTTTTTTTATAGAGTGCTTACGTGTCAATTTATTCAAACATATTATAATCATAAGAATGTCCACTTAACTTGTCAACGGAACTAAACCCAATTCCTTTGTATAGTCCAGTAAAAATGTAATTGATAAATTGAAACATCAGAGATCTCCCCTTTCTCTTCCATTTGCTAGTCACAAGGGTATCAACAGGGTAATAGAGAAATGTACTCTTTAACGCACCCCTCTTGAGTGTACAATTAAAGCTGTAACTGCACCTTAACATTCTTAACTTGCATTGAAAGGGGTGATTTTATTTAAATAGGTTTTTGACAATCCCCGAAGAGCAGTCCTAATCACTGCATTGTTTTGAGGGTGCCTTAATGTACAGGGAATTCGGGGTTTTGTTGCCACAAATTATAGAAAGTGTAACGGGAGAGAATAAAATTAATAGAAAATCAAAATATTTTGGCTTTAGACAACAAATTGTTATCTATATAAATAAAAGTCACATGATGTTCGTTGGTAAGCACATCACTTCTTGAGAACGGCTGGACCGATTTGTCTATTTTTGTTTTAATGTTCGCAATAGTCCGAATAAAGGTTTTTAGGGAACAAAAAATTGAAAAGTTTAAAAAATTCGGGAAAACAGAGTAGTTTTCCTATAGAATTTTAATTTGAACTCAAGACCATTACTCACGAGTATAACGATGGATATTCGTAATTCTTTTTTTGTTTCGTTCGTTACGGTCCTGGAAAAAAAAATCAGGATAATTATAGAGGAAAAACAGAAAATTTGGACAAACTGTAAAAATTATAATTTTTTTATGCACTATAGATTATATTAGTTGAGTACAAAGCATAATTCTATTGCTAAGTGAATTCTTAGTTTATTATTCACATTTTACGTTTAATTGTAATGCCATGTTTGGAAAAGATATCTATTATTTTCCTATATTATCCTTTATCATTATAATCGATGACATTAAGTAAACCATCGTTACTTTTATACTTTAAATTAGGCCAGTATTTTAAAATCCATTCAACAGATTGCAATTTTTTAGCATTCCTTTGGATGATGATACAGATAAAGACAATTATTTTGGCAATAACAATGAATTGTGTATGAAAATGATAGTCATCACGAAATTGCACCAATATTGAAAAAATTTAAAACTGAAAAGTTACCAGTTGCTAATGAATATAAAAATTGAGGCCTCAGAGAAATGTAAAAAATGGTAGGATCAATGAGAGTAGATAAAGTTTATAATGATATTACTCACATTACATAGAATCTCTACATTCTATTTAGGAATTTATTTGAATTACCTATTTGAAATTTTTATTGATATTTCACCTCTAAGTTACTCAATAAAATTTTATCGTGTACCCAGCAAAGCGGGCGGGTATTAGCTAGTTTATTATAAAAATAAAAATTTAATTAAAACAGAAAGAATAGAAAAAAAAATTCCTCGTTTTCTTAATCTTGCTTTTGTTCCTTATGCCCCATAGGTGTAGGATTTGAGTTTTTCTCATTTACATATTCTGAAAAAGTTCAACAATCAAAAATTTTATCTGTCTGGCTTACCTAATTGATAAATATTACCATAATGGCAAACTAAGACTATATTTACGGGTATTTTCACAGCTAAATTTCAGTAAGGTACATCTCGAGTTTCATTTGGCAAAATGGCAACATTTCTGCGACTCACCATTCTGGAAACTGACTCGGAATCCAATAGCGGCCGATGTACTGTAGCTACCTAATAACATCCAGGAAGAATTTTTGAATTTTAAGACTGAGTCAACAGCAAATTACCTATTTGAACATCTTCAGGACTCTACCAAATACAAAGAAAATAATACATATATAACAAAATATTGCAAGTATTTTAATATTATAAATTATTATCATAAGATTATTGAATTCAAAATAACTACCTATTTGAAAATCTTCAGAAGACTATACAGGGTGTTTCAAAAAAATATATAGGGTGTTTCAAAAAGACTATACAGGGTGTTTCAAAAAAGGTGGCCCGTTTGCTAGGATAGGTAGAACACTGTAAAATAAGTTGGGTTTACTTAGTAAAAAATTTTCGTAACGGCATCCGTTTTCAAAATACAGATTATTAAAAAAAATATTCACTTTTTACGATTATGTCGAAACTGCTGGCAACATAAAATTTGGACTAGAAAATTCAACCTCAAAAAAGAAATGTTTAAAACTACTTGGTTTGAACCGTGTGGCTAGTGCCCTCTATGAGAGGCAGATAAAAACAAATTTATGCGATGCTTCCAAAACATATTCGTACAAAATTTCATTACAATGTTGCTAGTAGTTTCGAAATAATCGAAAAAAATGTGTATAACATTTTTTTTTAATACCCGTTACGAAATTTTTTTACTGAGCAAACCCAACTTATTTTGCAGTGTTTTACCTATCCTAGCAACGGAGCCACCTTTTTTTGAAACACCCTGTATACAAAAAAAACCATCGAGTTATAAAAATATATATTTCAGAAAGTATTACAGATATAATAGTAAATGACATGTCAATAGAAAAGGAAAATATTCAAAACTTTGATCATATTATCATTACAAATGTTCGATATACGTCAAAACGATAGTTCAGTTCGGCCCATACGGATATACGCTGCAAAGTGGTTTGAATTGCAATTGCTTCCGCAAAATTTTCCAGTTTGCTGCGGAATACCAAGTGCACGACCTGCTCGCATATTCGGAATCCGCCGACACGTTAGATACTCGTATCAGTTCGGTACCGAAAATAACAGCCTCGTAAAATCTCGACGTTTTAGACTAATACGTCGGCGATTTACAAATACGATACATTTATGTACAATTAGTTATTTATATTAGTTTAATTGCCCACTTAATTAGGAAAATTAATTCAAATTCAAAATGGTCAAATGTATATTTAGCAAAAGTACATACTTTTGAAATTATTGTCACAAACATTTTTAAATTTAAAAAATTACTTTTATTTTTAAGGAAAAGAAAATTGAATGTAGAGGACTATATCCAAATATGGAAGATACTATATACTATACTATTAAATTATTTTAACAAGCTTTGGTAACGTCGCGCAAATCGCATCCGCACGTAGTTCAGGATATCACATTTTTTTCCAATATACCAGTGAACGCTAAATGCAACTTAAGACAACTCACAAGTTCTTCTATTTTTTTCGTAAAATCGAATATTTTGCAGGTATGTATTAATAATATAGTGCACAAGGGTAGTATCAACAACCAACTTTTTATACATAAGCTCTTTATTCCTATTTAGCAAATTAAACTAGTGTTGGGGGTAATGTATGAATCTGTTAACAAAAATTAAAATGACGATGTACCTAATATGAGAAGGTGTGGTGTCTGAAATGTGTTTCCTGTTTCTATTGCAATGGAAGACGTCAGGGGTAAACAGTGGATACACTACAAGAAATATGTATGTTGGTGCCATGTCGACTGTTTAGGGGCATAAAACAATATATTTTTTTACAGATTTTGTAAAGAAGTTAAAATACGTTCTCTTGCTATATTCGATGCAATTCTCTTAAGTTAACGGATTTGTTTTTTCCTGTAGCATTAAGTAATAAAATGTTTCGTGTAATGGTTCGTTTTATTTTCTCTTGAAACATATTAGGGACATATTCCGTATTTAGGTACAAATGTACAATTTTCTATAGCATATTTTTCTGTGACTCCTGTATAATAGATTTACTATTATGAATAATAAATTATGTTTTCCAAAGATGTAAAAAATCTATACAAAAAAATAAGAAGACGTTAAGAAGATATTCTGAATTTAATATGGACAAAAACAAAACGGCACATTTGGCTCACTTTCTTTATCTAAATAACTACTGATTTAAACTGCTTCTTTGATTAAATTTCATTTTTTTGACTTATTATCTCCTAATATCACATTATTTTTAACACACCTCGCCAACGAATGAGGTGGTTTCGTAATTCTTTTTTAATTAGTTTTCTTCCACTACAAATTGTCTTCTTTCCTCCCAGAGTTATCTTTCTGCGACCAATGGATGTAGGTTGTATTGATATATGCTTTGCCCTTTTTGGTGTACCTAGAGTTATTTTCCTTTTACACAATAATCCTTTATAATATAGGGTATTATTAGGTAGGGGAGAGTGGGGCACAGAGGACCACTTAAGGCCAAAAGGCGTCATACTCCTTTATCACTATTGATAAAAATTTCACTATGTAAGATACTGGGGCTACACCTATGCGGTATCGACTGATGCATATACCTGTACAAAATCTTACTTGGTATTGATTCTATTTTGAAAAGTTTGACTGTATGTATTCGGTCCTCTCTGCCCCATACCTAGGGACACAAAGGACCGCTGTGTTACTTGTATGTAAAAAAACTAATTCCGAATTTAATGATGATAAAAAACAGGTTTTATTGAAAAACGAACCACAAAACACAATAATAATGGTTTGTATTTAAAATAAAACATTAATGCTCAATTTTGACAAAAATAAACGCTAGGTTCTTATCTTACACTTTGCGCATATGAACTGATCGTCATCTTCTGATGCACCTGCACACATTTGGTGGGCCCAATTTCGGCACAACTGGCATTGAATCCACCCTTCGTCAGGTTTGGACTTTAAAAATTTTCCAACACAATATATGCATTTTGGATTAATTTCATTGTCTGATTCGCTAGAATCGTCATCTAGCCTCCGTTGTGTTTAAAGTTTCTTTCTCTTTTTTGGTAAACCGTAGCTATTTTGCAGACTTTTTCCTTTTCCAGAAGCCGAGAAGCATTTTTTAATAACCTGCTTACCATTTTCAGAATTCTTTTTCAGTAATGCATTTCTCTTTTTTTCTTGAATTTCGGCTTCTAGAGAGTCTTTAAACGGCGTTGCTGTTAATTCTTCTGCTGTTTGAGCTTTCCGTTTGGTATTTGGTTTTCGTTTGCACTTTGGCTCGGGTGAAATTGTAGCCAATATTTTTTCAAAATCATCTACTGATGGATCCTTGGCAGTCGACGGATCTGGTGTTGGTTCAGAAGTGTCAATTTTTCGTGGTGTTGGTGGATCTTTGGTAGTCGATGGACACAGTACTGGTTCAGGAGTGTCCATTTTTCGTGAGGTTGAGGGTACTGGTAATATTAGTCTTGATTGAACAGTTTCGTCCTCTGGGACCAACTCTGGGTTATTATCGAGGATTTGACTATGCTGAAGCAGTGGTTCTGCATTAAGTTGATCATTCTCTCTATTATCAAGATCTGCTGTCACTTGTAGATTCTCAGTGACCGACGAAGGAAGGAAGTCAGTATCCGAAAATACATCAGGATTTAGCGGACAAATACCTGTTACATAAAAACCCTTGACGGCCTTTTCTAGAGTGGCAACTTTTAAAAATGCTTTGCCAAAAATCTCCATAACATCATAGATTGATATTCTTTGAGCTGGGTGATTGGAAAGCTATTTATCACATTCTCGAGCATATTGTCCTTTTAACGGTCCATAAAAAGAACAGTCAAGCGGCTGCATACGATGGCTTGTATGAGGAGGAAGAGAGATCATCACAATATTCAAACTACGGGCCTTTAAAATGGCATCCAGGTTGCGATGGCTGGAGTGATTATCGATTATTAACAACACTTTTCTATTTTCGGATGCACGTGCGTGTTTAGCAAAGTGTCCTAAATATTTAAGAAAGTGCTCACTATCCATCCATCCGCTGCTGTTTGCATATCCCACAGTTCCAGCAAGGCAACCCTTAATTAATAATTTAGACATTCTGTTTCTAGGGAAAGGAAACAAACGGAGGAATGTAAGAACCTGAAGCTGATATTGCACATGTTACTGTAACATTGAAACCCCTTTCTGTGCTGCCTATGCGGCCTACTTGCTTGCGTCCCTTTTGTACAACAATTTTTCATGGCTTAGGTACGGTATTCATGCCAGTTTCATTAGCATTATATATTTGGTCAGCTTGAAATTTGTACTTCTTCATCACCGAGGACAAAAAATCATAAAATTTAGTAACTTGCACTTTATTAAAACCAGCCGCTCTCACAATACTGGTTGGTTCAGGATCTCTTAATGATAAATTCGGATGCCTTTTTCTAAAATGATATAGCCAGTCCACACCTGCCATTTTCTTTTCTTTGCTGAAGGGATGAGCAATATTCATCTTCTCTGCTACTTGAAAAACAAGTTTTCTTATATCAGTGGGCCCTAGACCATAAAATGTTGTTTCTAAGTAAGGACATGTTTAACAATTTGTTCTTCTTGAATTTTAGTGACTACTTGAGGCGTAACATTGTTACTTTTAATATGCCTTAGAAGACACGTTTTCGGGACACCATATTGCTTGGCTGCCTTTGTGATGGATAATTCACTCCTGTTTACAGCACTGATGGCAGCTTCAATATCTTGGATAGTCCACTCTGGGACAGGCTTCTTTTTTTTATACGTACGTACCATCTGAAATAGAAGATATAAGAATTATCTTTAGCGGGGCACGCAGGACCAAGAGGGGGCACAGAGGACCAGATGTTGGTCCGCTCTGCCCCGAATACACACTTCAGACGAAGTTATAGGTTATGAAATCTACAGGTAGAATTATTGGAAAATATCATGTCCATAGAAGACCTTATTAATGGGAGTTTTAAATGCATGCAACACGTAAACACATCATTACAATTTTAAATTATTTATAAGGCAATAAAAATAAATAAATATTACATCACATACCTTGAAAATCACTCTTTTGGCCACAAAACTGCACGAGTTGTCGAACCGGCGATCATAGACTAATAGACTGATAGAAAGATGTGCGGACTTTAATATAGTGTAAAGTCCTTTGTGCCCCGCCGGTCCTCTGTGCCCCACTCTCCCCTAATGTCTTTAAATTCATTTTGAATTACCAATTTAATTAATTTAAAATCACCTATTATGGCACGAACAATAAATTAAAAAATATTCTGAATAGACACTTGCATACTGTACCTATACCTAGGCAATAGAAAAGGGAAACTAAAATTATCTCGTGATGAGTGATGATTGATGTCCAGTAAACAAACATTTATTATTTCATAAATCGCTGACGTATTAGTTCTAACACGTTGGGACTTTACAAATTTGTCATTCGCGGCATCGAACTCCTCCGAGTGCCTAACGTGTCTGCGGTTTCCGAATATGCGGCCTGTCTGATAGCAGATTTTTGTGGAAAACGTACGAAACTTTGTCCAGCTGCATTCACCTTTTCGTCAGGAACTGGAGGTGTTCCGGTGCTTTTACGTTTAGTAATGGAACCTGTAATACATTCAAAAACATACAGTACTTAATATTTTGTATTAGGCAATCAGCAAACATGTGACAACTACGATATTCCCGCTATCGCTATGCTCCCTAGCTTTGTACCTGACATTCGGTTCGGCTATCTTCTAATTCTAGTCGACGACTGGCTGTTGCACTATTGCCATTTTATTAACTTGTATACTAGTCGTATGCCTAATACGAAAAAATAAGCACTGTATATATTAAAACCAGATGATTTATTTGTGGTAATCCTGTATATTGCAAGTAGTTATTTTAATGACGGTGTCAGGTGTGCAAATTATAACAACTAAATAACATTTTGTTGACATTTAATTCAAAGACAGAAAATTTTCAGGACACAGAACTATTAGCATCAGTACTTATCATCCATGTCTTTCATTACAATGGAAACGCGCGCTGGCGAATTAACAAAACCTATTAATCTCAAAACCGAAATCGAATTACATAATATGTGACAGACGGACATATTCTAAACAAAGCTCGCCAATCTGGCCAAAATGCAGTTCTAACACTACGTGTCTAAGCGCTGCTTTTTTAGAGAGTCGAGGGGGAGGTGGTACGACGAGCGCGGACGGCCCAAGCAGAGCACAGACCGTTCCGAAGCGACCCAGCTAGGGGGTGAATATGATGAATATGCACTGGTCCGTTCTGGACTTATTCTCAGCTATGAAATGAGAGTAAGATACGTTCGCGTGCTATGGATACTATTTAATAATTAAAATTAATGAGATAATCCATAAAATTTTGTTAACGTATATTTTAGATTGTCTATAATATTTTTTGTGAAATTTAGATGACTTGCATTTTTTGCAGTTTTGCAGGTCTACAGCACTTATACACCAGCTGCCACTGGTTCTAATATAAACAAATAGCAATTGAAACTAAATCAGATTTAAATAGCCCTTAACAATTGAAATAATTTTATATATTATCCTTTCTTGAAGGCTATATACAATTCTCATAACCTGATAGGTAATCAGGTAACATATGCAAAATAACATTCCAAAATTCACAAAAACTGTCCATCTACCTGCACAAAAATTGATAATATCAATTAAATGTCAAATGTCACCAAATTTTAATAATGCGCAGACATTTCTCCTCCATCACGTGCACAACTACATAATATAACATGAAAGAAATTAATGTGAGAAAAATCGGTTGATATCCTAAAAACTGAAATGCGATATCTACTTTTTGAGAGCTATGATGCTATGTAATAACGAATTCGTGGATATTTAAGGTCTGATAATTTGGCGGTCCCAATAAACTACTGCGCAGAATCATGGTGTCAGGGACGGGAACAGACCTTTTTTATTAGTGTATGGGGAATATCGTGGATATGTGGGTCGCTTCATCTAGGAACAGGCATCTACATTGTATGTTATAAAAGACAAAAAAGGTAAGGAATTCAATTTTATACTCAGATTTTGGGTCCTCAAATATAGTTTCTATATTGAGTCATAGCCATAGCAAATTTTTATTTTAAAATTGCAAAAAAATAAAATTTTTGAATTTATTTAAGCAAACTAAAAATACACGATTCAATAAATTGTATTGTCAGTTCAAAACAGTTATTTTAAGAGTAGATATTATTGGAGAACACAGCACGTTTATATACACATGAACCATTTTTCGGTTACGGCTTTTAGTAATCAATCAACAACTTCAGATTTAAATGTTGATAACCCGGTATTATAAAAAAGAACGAGTTATATTTGATTATAATACTTCTTTAGACTTATACCTATAGGTTACTTTTTTATTGTGTTCTTCTTACAGAATCAATGCCGTCTAAGATCCCCGATAGTATCATAGATAAGTGGTAGGAAACTTGTTCTGAATAAGGGATTCGTTAAATTAATTAAATAAAAAAATAACATTTTTTCTTTAATGACAAGAAAGAAGAATTTCGTGGGTAATTAGGGTTTCTAAAGAAAAAATCTGTGGGAGATTGTGGGCAAAGGCAAATGTCGGAATGTTTTTGAGATGTTAATGAACAACAATATAATATTAGATATGTTGAAAGTATGACAAATGCATATAAAAGTTGAAAAGGTAATAATTTTGTTTGTAACCAGGTAGGGGGTTGTTATAAAACTAATAAGAATGCTATATTAGTTTTAATATAGGTATAAATTTTTCAATTATATGAGGGTAGACTGAAAAATTCGTAGAATGGCTATAGAAAGGTATCCCAAAGAATAAGAACCCTTTTTAAAAACCCATAAACCAACTAAAAAGGTGTAAAAGTACATTTTTCACTCATTTGAATGATTTATTCTAACTTTGTACAGATTTTTTCCATGGTTCAAGTGGGTCAAAAAACACCTTTTGAAAAATAAATAAAAAATTTTATGGATCCGACGGGTTAAAAAAATATGTATAATAATGATATAACATCCAACAGAGAATAAATGCAAATATAAAAATAAAATAAATAATACTGTTTATACAGGAAAAAAATACACAAATAAATAATAAATTAGGTTTGATTAAATATAAACATACTTGTAACAACCGGGAAGCCTAAAGACCACCACTTTTCACTAAATGTCACCAAATGTAACAACCAACTAGCCTAAAGACCATTTGTAACTACTGATAGGTCTTTAGCTACTGTTGTTAATATACTATTAAGGGATTAGGGCAGCGCCGTCACCAGCCAAAGGGTCCTGGAGTCCAGAAGGAACATCCATTCACCAGTGACAAAAAAAAATAATAAAAAAATTAACTTAAAAGAATAAAAAGTACCCCTTAATAGCATAGTCGAGCGGTTCTTGGCAACTAATTTTAGACTCATTTAGTCCTAAGGGAATAGAAACGCCGAGGCTTCTCAAATGCTCGGAGTATTATGCTGGTTTGGAAAGAGAGGAGACATTAATAATAAGTATTAAAACATTAACAAATGTATATTACCAATAAGTATAAAAATAGTCTTAAGAAAAAATGAATAAAATTCCATTTAGGGAATAAAGCACTATAACTACATAATAATATAAAAATATGCATAAGATAAATATGACAATTCGAGACGAAAATGTAAAATTGGCATTTATATGTAAATCAATCAATTATTATTAAACAAAATATTTTAAAATAAGTTAAAAATATTTACCCATAATTTACAAATCGTACACAAAACTTTACTCTACATATCACATTGTTTTGGGACTTAAAGAGTCCAATAAAAATGGGAGCTTGCAAACGGGAGCCCCTTGGGCGAAAGTTCTGGACCTCGGGACGGTGGTGTAGCGGTCTATCGCGCTTATATTCATTTATAGGCAAGTTTATGAGTCTGAGACTGCTGGGTTTCGAATCCCAGACCAGACCATGTGGATTTTTAATTAAATTGCATGGTTCGGTTTAGGATTTGATGTGTGGCGTATTAATAGAAATTCAATTTCTGTTGATATGACATGCAGATTAAAAAAATTCGCCATACATTACCGTCTAGATGATGGTGGGTGAGGTTTTCCGGGTTTTCCTCACCTGTAAGTCAAATGGCACCATCAATCATCTTTAAGTCGCCCCGGAGCGCCACGGCAAATAATAATAATAGCCGTCCCTTGTTCAATTCTTTTTAAAACCCTTAATGTAAATAATTTACAAAAAATTTTCAAACACAATCTATAATAATATGACAACCTTACGCTTGCTTCACTGCACAAGTTGTATCTTCTTTGGTTTTCTTGGTTGGTCGGCCGTAACTACCCTTTGGTTTCTGGCTGTCACCTCTCATCATCCCCTAATCCTTGACCTTTCTGGAATGGTTCCTTCCCGATTTGGTTTGGTCCTTGGGCTGCTGAACCTGGTAACCCTTTTTGGCTAAGGTTACAGGTTCTTTCCTCTGCGGTAGTCTAACCATTTTCCATTAGACTTTGGCTTAGAACTCTCTGGTTGACTATTTGCTCTGGACTACTTCTCTCGCTTGTTACTCTGAGACTGCTACTGTACATGGCTGCTGTACACGACTGCTACTGGTAGGTCCCTATTGATTGTTTACTGGGAATGGTCTCTTTTATTGAACCTTAGTCCATTCCATATAAATTCTTTGGTCCCTTTTTCTGCATTTGACTCCATCTTTTTCCTGCTGTGGATTTGGCTCCCACAGACTCAAAATGGACCCAACATTATAATAATAAGTATTAAAACATTAACAAATGTATATTAACAATAAGTATAAAATTTGACTAATAGTCTTAAGAAAAAATGAATAAAATTCCATTTAGGGAATAAAGCACTATAACTACATAATAATATAAAAATATGCATAAGATAAATATGACAATTCGGAACGAAAATGTAAAATTGGTATTTATATGTAAATCAATCAATTATAATTAAATAAAACACTTTAAAATAAGTTAAAAATATTTACCCATAATTTACAAATCGTACACAAAACTTTACTTTACACATCACATTGTTTTGGGACTTAGGGGTCTATTCTGTAACAATTCCTTTATATTTAATGGCCTTTAAAAATATTGGCGGCCTTTAAAAATATGTTCGTATTCGTTAATTTACTTCTGTCATTATTTAAACAGATTTCTTTAAGATAGTCCTCTAATGTATTTTAAAGATCCGTTTAAATAATGACAGAAGTAAAGAAGAAAATATTTTTAAAGGCCGTTAAATATAAAGGAATTGTAACAGAATAGACCCCTATAAGAGTTAAAAAAAACGGAAGCTTTCGCCCCTTGGGCGAAAGTTCTGGACCTTAGTTCGAACTCGATTGAGAGTTAAGCATCATGTTAAGCTCCCTTGGCGATTTGCTTCATGCCCTCTGAGAGCTTGGTGGTACTGGTTGGCCCTTGATTTTGGATTTAGATGTAGCACTCTCTTTGTAGCCTTGGATTCTGGAGTCCTGGAATTCGGCGCATTCTCTGCCATAGCTCGTGGAACTCTGGATTGCCTCGGTACGGTCCTGGATTTGGGTAACTATCACGATTTGGACTTTGTGATAATCCTGGAAACGGTGCTGATGGTGACTCTGGCAAAGGTAGTACGGTGTTGACCCCTTCTTCTTTCTTCTTTTCCTTCTTCTTTTTTCTTTTTCTTCTTCTTGTGCAGTGGCAACGTCTTTTGATTACCCTATGAAAAAATATTATTTACATTTCAGGTTTTCCAAAAAAAAAACAAATATTTTATATAAATTTCCTTAATTACCCCAAAAGCACATTTACAGTTACGAAAACAAATATGTTTTTATTATCTCGAAATAATTTATTATTAATGAAGTGGAAAAAATATCCTTTATTTATTTTTAAATCTCTTTCTCTCAATTATTGTAATTTACTAGGAGTATTAAATTTCAAAAATTGTAACTAAAATAATTATGTGTGGATTGTTTAATCCGAGAATAACCAATTTATGCACTTTTTATTTTATGTCATCAAATTTCCAAAATTCTTGTGGAATCATGCATTTTAATAATCCACTAAGATCTTATAAATTAGTACTTCTCACCATTTTTGTTTTTGAAACGAATTAATAATAAAAGCTGGTATGTTTTGTTACAGAAACAATACTATTATTTATTTCCTGGCCATCAAAAATAAACAACATAAAATATACATTTGTTAATGTTTTAATACTTATTATTAATCTCTCCTGACTTTCCAAACCAGAAAAATACTTCGAGCATTTGAGAAGCCTCGGCGTTTCTATTCCCTTAGGACTAAATGAGTCTAAAATTAGTTGCCAAGAACCGCTCGACTATGCTATTAAGAGATACTTTTAATTTAATTTTTTTATTATTTTTTTTTGTCCCTGGTGAATGAATGTTCCTTCTGGACTCCAGGACTCTTTGGCTGGTGACGGCGCTGCCCTAATCCCTTAATAGTATATTAGCAACAGTAGCTAAATACCTATCAGTTACAAATGGTCTTTAGGCTAGTTGGTTGTTACATTTGGTGACATTTAGTAACAAGTGGTGGTCTTTAGGCTTCCCGGTTGTTACATTTGGTGACATTTGGTATCGTACACAAAACTTTACTCTACACATCACATTGTTTTGGGACTTAAAACGTCCAATAAAATCAGGAGCTTTCGCCTTTTGGGCGAAAGTTCTGGACCTTAGTCCGAACTCGACTGAGAGTTTACTCGAGAGCCCTTTCTTTTTGTCTCCTCTCTATATAAACCAAAATTTACGTGATAGTTGTATTTTTTAAAAATGTCACGCTCAATATAGCCATTGACAAGATTAATGACCTGATTGTTTATATTATTTTCATGTGTTTTCCTTTTTAATTTAAAACATTAAAATACTTATTTATATTTTTTGGTAAATTCTTTATATTTTTCAAATAATAATAATGCCAATTATTACATACTTGTATATGCGTGCAACAATGCTCTAATATGGGACTAGACTGATATTATATTTAATAATCTTGTAATAAATTAAATATAACATATTTTTAATTGCTATGAAAATTGTGAGCTCGGGCATTTGGTAAATAAAGTAAAATCATTGGATTGATTCTTTTATCATGAATAACTGGTCAAATGTCAACTTTCAAAAGCTTTTTCACGGCCATAAAAGCAATCTGGCACCGGATCTAACCCATTATACGCACCTATAGGATAATAATTTCCATCTGAAAAACCAATTGCCGCACGTCATTGAGAAATTCCATTTCATTCAAAATAATCGATGACTGCCCTATACGGCTTCTAATAAATGTCAATCTTTTTACTCTACTGCGGCTAATAGGCTGGGAAATTTACATTTTTTTTATGTAGAATTGCGTCATAATAATTGTCCACGGTACAGTCACAAAAATCAAATAATCAACATTATGTGATGTTATGAAGTTAACATGAAGTATCTACCTGAACTGTTGCCACAATCTTTTTACGCACCTCGTCCAGTGTCATCTCTTTTCCATTTTAAGCTAATAAAAGAATTTTTAGTTACAATGATAATATATTAAAGACGAATTAAATTAATAATAATCATCATCAGTATTTAGAGATATTACCCGCATCATTTTAACAGATAATTAAGGAAGCAAAATAAAGCAAAAAGTCTTATATAATTAGGTCCTAAACTCAATGATTATTACCTTAAACGCATCTGAATTCTGATAGTTATACAGCTTGGCATCATTGTAGAAATCTATGTAGTCATCTATGGCATCTATGTAGAAATTATGTGGAATATTCATCACGAATTTTAATTGACACTTACTCAACAAACATTTTGTTACGGCAAATTAACGGCCTTTAAACGTATGTACTACTTCAAGTAGAGGTCTTTTGTGGCATTGGTACAAACCTTTTTTCTAATATTCTCTATCACAGTGATCTAGACTAACTAGAGATCTTTGATTCCGCATTTTTCTTGCAAGACATTCCTGGCTAGTAATAACTTTTGTTAATCGGTTAAAGGTTTTAAAATGTTTGTCAAATGTTTATTCTTTCTATGACACTGTAATTAGATCTATTATTTTCCAATTTTAATTGGTGGTACATATTTCGAATAAATTTTTGAGTTCAGGGTGACATCTACATACCAAATTTTTGGTTAATATCATCCCCCCCTCCTCTTCCTCCTTCTCCAATTCTTCTTTACTCTCAGAAGAAACTTTGATGGGTTCTGCATAGAATTATGTAAGGTCACTTCGGGTAAGAGCGTATTGTTTGGGGTAAATGTATTAAGAAAAATCTAAATAACAATAATCTAAACAATAACACGAAAAAATTCAATTTTAGTATGGCATTTACCCTATGTTTACGGGATCAACAAAAATTTAAAAAATATATTACTAAAATTTATTATAAATGCCAATTGTCTGTTTCATTTAATTGTACCATAAACGTTGAAATGGTAATCTTAATAAAATCTCATTTATTTACAAGTATTTAATTAATATAAATTTATTCAGCTTGTCACTTTTTTAATAAAGTATTCTCGTACAGATTTTATATTTTTTACATTTTCCTAGTATATATTAATATTTGACCCCCAGTTTTAATCCAAAAATTTACATTTTCCACTATAGAATTTGCAGGTAAAATATAACCTTTTCTTTGTGAATCAACCTGTATAGGTAAACAATAATGTAAACTGCCAAAGCCGACTTTGAACTATTTAAATTTTATAATTTCCTATATATTTAAAAAATAGTCAATCAGAATTATAATTATTTACATACCTTCATTATTTTCATCATTTTAAAAGGGCCTCCAAAAATCCATTTTTTATAGACCAAAAATCCAAACAGTAATGTGAATACAACACTGGATAAATAAACATTGTCCATCTGTGCTCAGTCAACACGAGACACATAGAAGCGTGCTGAATAACCAATTAGAACAAAAGTTGTACAAAATCACAGAATTACTATTGGATATCCCAGTTCACGTGTACGGGCATTTTTACGGGCTATCGCGGCCCACTGCAAATAGAAATTTGAGAAAGGTTCGATTCGACCAATAGGAGACGCTAAAATTAAGGTGTTATAATTAATCGGGCTGACAGATTCTCATCGTACAGCGATGCCAGGCGTAAAATATTTATTTGATACTAGCTTCCAGCATATTTGCTCGTAGGGTACTATGCGCTAAACGTACACAGTCGTTTAGCTGTAATAGAATTGAACACAACTTTTTTTTGCAGTTTGATAACTGTGTTTTCTAAGCTGAACGTTGGCGGTGTCTTTGTAAATTATATATAGATTATAGATATATTAATAATAATGATATTTAATTGTGAAATAGTAAAATTTATCTGTGACGTCTACTATACGTAAGTAATTTTTGAGCAAATGATTAACAAAATATGCATAAACGATTAAACTCGAACCCACAATGTACCTAGGTTTATAATATCAACGTGCGAAATGGGATTGTACCTATAAAATATTTATGACAAGAGATGGATTTAAGAGGCTAGGCACGTCTAACGAAATGAAACGTATTCGAATTCCACGCTGACTGTAATTTTCATTTTTTAATGGTAATTCAAGAATGTTATGTTGTTCTAGTGTATGCACTTCTTCATGAATTGATAAGAAAATTTGTGAAGTAAGTTGAGTGTGAATTTCGAGACAAAGAATCTGAAAAATCAATAAAGAGAAAACCGAATAAGCAGAAAACAGTTTTAGTAGGTTTATGTAATAATTATATTTAATAATTTTAATAATTTTATCTAATTTTAACATATAAATATTTTTGCTCTAGATAGGGTAAAACACCCAATTGTTGGCCCCAACTCTTTTTTTATTAATACTTGGTTTAAATTCAAATTATCAATATTTATTTCTTCATATCTTCAACAAGTTAACAACGGTAATCCCAAACTGTAATAGAGATATTTTAGTTGCATTTTGGATGATGAAGAAGAAACTGTACCCTAGCAAACGGGTGAAATAAAACATCTCTAGACAAAGATGTAATAAAAATTAGTAAGGAAATTTATGTATCTGGAATTTTTGGAACTTTAGACGTAATGAAATTTTTTTAAATATAAATATATATGATTATGATTATAGGTCTGTTTCTTCATATCCAACGACCATAAAATTTAAAAAAAAAAAAGTCCGTTTCTTAATCATGTCCACCTTATAATAACAAATAATATGCTGCCAACAATAAGGACCAACATTTTTTAGTTTTCAATGATTAGCAGAGATACCAAGTATTAAGATACATAGTTTGATTCCTATTATTGGCACCCTATTTTTTGTGTGTATATTTAATGCAGTTAATTTGAATAGTTACACGAAGAAAAGTAAATTTATAAATCGAACAAATTATTTAATAGCTTTTAACAAATATTTGTTTGGTAGATATTTTATAATTAGAGAAAAAAATATATTTACTGTTACGTAGTTCAGTATCTATATTTATTGTGATATTTAGTTTCAGAAATATTCAAAATGCCGAAAGTTAAAAAGACTCAAAATACAAGAACTTATATGGTGAAAATTAATTAGATATAGCTATATTAAAACAGTATCTTCAGGCAAGTCTAAAAAGGAAGTATCGTGTGTTTGTAACACATTTACAATGTCCATCAAAACTCTCAAATAAAAAAGAGGAAGCGATTATAGTGAGATGGATCAAGGAATGCCTTCTAGAAGAAAATAATATATACAAGAATATGTCAAGGAAGACCTATACAAAAACGATAAAATAAGTCCATTTAAAAGTAATTTGCCATTAGTATCAAGGAGAAAGATAAATATTTGAGAAAATCGAAATTGAGTCATATTTAGTTAAAAAGGTTTACAGCCCAATACTTATCAATTATACAAACATGATATATAATGGGGACCAAACGTGTTTCTTACTGGGCCATATAAAAACAACAATATTGGTGTAGAAAGGGAAGAAATATTTTTGACAAAGATTTATTTCAGTAAAATCTAGAGTGTTATTTATGGTCGCCATGCCATAGGCCTTGTTTGGAAAAGCATTATGTATTATCAATGAACTTATTCTCTTTACATAGGTGTTATTTATTTAACTTAGGTATTTCATGAACCATGTCAATAATTTGACGTGCCAGTAAATAATAGTGCCAATAATATTATTTTGTATTTATTATAAAAAAAATAGAATGGCACCAAAACAATTTTAAATAGATTTGGCATTTAGAAAGTATTTAGGGCTATTGGCGATGACACAGGATTTATTTAAGAAAAATCTCAATTTTGAGGAAATTGGTACTTAGAACTTTTGGAATTCCCACTTTTCATATAGATTAATATTGCAAGTTTATATTAAAGAAGAGCAGGTTGGTTAAAATTACAACCTGGCAATAATGTTATTTTGATCCATATTTTCCATCTTAAATCAGCACAATAGTAGTTTGTGCAACAAGAGTGGATATGATGGCCATATCGCCCGAAGACGAAATTTGAGCACGTCGCCATAGGCAGAGTTCTCCAATCGTTTGAGTGCGATGGAAAAAGTTTAAAATTTGGAGTGTCCATGGTGTGGAGAGAACCCAAAAACTACCACGACGATTGTTATTTGTTATAACGAAGAGATTCGCGTACCAGTATGTAAAACATTGCCAGATGTTTCGATGTCAGAAGTAGAAGAAAGTGAGGACCAGTACAGTAACAGCAGTGAAAGTGAATATGTGGGAATACAATCAACACCCCAGCAGTTCTTCCAAGAAGAACTGAATGACCTAACGGGACGTCGGTCTATCAAAGCAAGCATCTGAACTTCTAGCATCCAGGTTAAAAGAAAAAACTGTAGACATTCAGATATAAAAATAACAATTTATAGAACAGGAGAGGTTAAACTTGTTCCTTACTTCAGTCAAGATGAAGATCTTGTTTATTGCAACAATATTCCCGGACTTCTTCATCAAATGGGAATTCAGTTTTTTCCAAGTGACTGGCGACTGTTCATAGACAGTTCCAGTAGAAGCTTAAAGTGTATTGCTACACAATAGCAACCGATATGCTTCAATTCAAAAATATCAAAACATTAAGTTAGTATTGCAGAAACTCTCCCATGAAGAGCATCAGTTTTCCATTTGTATGGATCTAAAAATGGTGAACTTCTTGCTTAGGCAGCAAGGTGGGTACACGAAACACCCTTGTTTTATCTGCTTGTGAGATAGTGGGGCGAAGCAAGATCATTGGAAGAGGATTAATTGGCCAATAAGACAAATGTCATAAACGAACCATTGGTTGACCTTGAAAAAATCATTCTCCTACCGCTTCACATTAAGTTAGAACTAATGAAACAATTTGTTAAAGCTTTGAATAAAGATAGCAAGTGCTTCAAATACATATGTAGATCGTTTTTTAGGCTAAGTATGGAAAAGCTAAAAGCGAGTATTTTTGATGGCCCTCAAATTCACAAACTTATTAAGAACTCTAATTTTACAAATCACATGACGACACTTGAAGCTGCTGCTTGGTGTAGCTTTGTTTCGATGGTTAAGAACTTCATGGGTAACCACAAAGCAGACAATTACGAGCAACTGGTGCAATACATGTTATTGAACTTTAAAAACTTAGGTATTAAAGTACACTTTCTTCATAGTCACTTGAATAAATTTCCCGACAATCTTGGCGAGTTAAGTGAGGAACAAGGGAAAAGATTCCACCAGGATATAAAGGCAATGGAGGAAATATATCAGGGCAGATGGGATAAGCACTATTGCTGGAGCCTCCAACGTGATGTTCCTGACAGTCCCCATAAAAGAAAATCGAATAAAAAGAGCCTCTTGCCTACGAATTAGATATAATTTTCCAAATTAAATTTTATTTCTTTGTTATAATACCTAATAAATCATTATGGATTTTATTGTTTTTTCGTTTCGCTTTTTCGACAACACTGTCATTTTTACTACCCTATAAGCAAGTTTATGGGGATTACTGGTCCCTTAAAGTGATTTATTTCTTTATTTTATTATAATTTTCTAATATATCTCCAAAAATAGAACCAATTTATTCAACTAAATGGACTGAGCACTACAAAATTACCTAGAAATCGCTCAGATATTGTTGGCAATAAAATTAGTGTTGGGCAGTGTAATCGGCTTCGTCTTTTTTTGAAGGCAGCATGCAATTCGGACAGTACTTTTTGCCTCTGTCAGGTATTTACATTTTGGGGATGCAATTCGGATGTCGCCATATTGACCACATTTGAGATACTCTTTGTTATTTAGCAGATTTGTCATTTGGAAATTATTCAGGAGTAGTCCCTGTGTGTAAAACAAATCGAAGTATTTTTAATATTTTTATCTCGCCTACTACGAGATCTTATTTTTATATTCTTAGAATAAATCGAATTTCTAATGAGTACCTTTTCAACAACTCCCTGTATAAAACACAACGTATTATTTTATCATACGTATCTATTTAAATACATCGAAGAGTGTCATTTCTATTCCTAGACTATTATTTTTCCAATAAAAATAACAATAACTGACAATCTAATCGTTAGCAGTCCTTCAACTTTTGTGTTCGCACTTCATTCTGATAAACTATCTAAGTCGAAAGTTGAATAAAAGTGGACACGAAAATCCCATTGAAGGGCCTACACCGGCACCGCAATGCCATGCCATCCTAGTTCGAAAGTCACGGCGAGTCCTAAGCGTTTTGTAATCCTAATGCCCCTCCGATAAATCCACTTAAATAAATCTTCTTAGTTTAACTCTTAGCTCTAGATTGTAGAGTTGTTTACATAAAAGAACACGCTTCTAATGTTATTAATGATTTTGTTGGGGTCTGTCGGTAAGGATCCAGAAACTATTTTAACTTTAAATATTAAGGTTCAGTGCCAGTAATATAAAATAGTTTTAAAAATATACAAACGGGAAGTACAGTTGGATGAAATTTTAAAAATTAGTATAATTTTTCTATATTGTAAGTATTTTTGGGATAAAAAGAAGTCTTCGATTGAGCATTTTTTTAAATAAAAATAAAATAAATATTAATCTCAAAGCCAATGTCACATAATACGAGTGACTGTTTTTCTCAGAAAAGCAACTACTTCTTTTGCGAATAGGCAAACAGGTATTGAATTATATACAAAAAAAACTTGGTATGGTGATTTAAAATGGAATTAAATCAGACAGGCAGAGAAAAACGATTCTTCTTCGCCAATATATAGCTATGCCATCATTATGTGAAGTTGTATTCCACAAACACATTTACAGCCTCTTGAAGTTAAAAAAAAGATTTCTAAAAATTATGCTTTAAAGGCTTTTTAGGTATCCCTCTAACTCAGCTATGCTCAACATTTTCTTCCTTCGGGCCACATACATATGTATCCTATGTTACATGGGCCGCAACATTCTTGGATGATGAGCTTTTTTTAGACCATTTATTTAAAATTAGTTAGTGAAGACCAGTAATAAATAAAACCAAAAAATATCCAAACCTTTATTTAAAAATTTGCGTGATATTTAGCGCAGCGACCGATGAATGTTTTTGCGCATCTCGCTCAAGATTTAGAAGCCTACTGTTTTAAACAAACACTTTCCTAATTATAGTGTTTCGGGCCGCACAAAGCTTGGCGGGCCGCAGGTTGAGTATGGTTGCTCTAACTCATTGTTTTTTATTATAACATTGTTATATATTAAATATAAATCAAATAAAGATCATTTTAACTTACCAGATTATTCCTATATCACAAGGCACATACATATCAATACTGCTTCTTGTTCTCAGACAACAGTAAAAACTAATCGAAGTGCTCTGTGAACACGCTCCTGGAATTACTGGATCAACTGTAATATATCCGAAATACACCTCATAAGGCTGTCAACAAACCGTAAAAATGTAATTAAAATTAGTTAAAGCCTTTCTTAGATGTCAATTAAAAACCCTGAGCATCAAAGTGGAAATAAAATTCAACCATGTTCTATCGGAAAAATTATCTTTAATTTAATTTTCGATGAACTATCGGCTGGAAAAATCCTGACGATATAAACTGGACTGCCCTGTATACATACATTGTTTATGTTAAACAATAATTTTATACATACCTAAGTAAACAAGAATTAGCAGTTTCGCCCCACCCTCCAATAGAAGTAAGAAATATGCGAGGATATAAGCTAAATCAAAGATATCGGTAAGAAGAACATTTGTTTTTATTATGACTTCTATCAATTATCTGTCCGTTCCGAGTTCCATCATACTAAAGGGTGATCCAATTTGAATTTTCGAACTTTAAAATGTAATAAAACTCAAAAATTAAAAAAAAATATATTTTGACTTTAGCATTAAGTATGAAAAATAATATTTTAAATGGCCGCTCCTAGACCTTCTGCAAGATCCTTTTTAGATAATTTTCGATTACTTTTTCTAACATTTCAGGCAGTATGTTGGCAATAACTTAGAGGATATTGTTTTACAGATGATCTAACGTTTCGGATTCATTGGTTATGGTCCCTAGGCTTCAGCTCTTGTTTTCGCTGCATTTTACATGGGTGTAAATGCAAATCCCGATGCAAAATGTGCCAAAGGGAGCCATAAGAAAAGCCTAAAACTTGTGAGCGCCGGTGAATCGACATTCTTGGGTTTGCAGCCACACTTTCACTAACTGCAGCAATATTTTCAGCTAAACGTACACGACGATGATTTGCAAACCTTCTCCTATCTGCAACACTTCCATATCTTCAAATTTTTTAACTTCATTTCGAATAGTTCGTTCCGTAATATGATTAAATTGACCATAATCTGCGCGTAAAAGTCTGTATACGATTTGTAAAATGTGTTTCTACAAACTGACTTTTGACGCTTCGAAAACAAATGCATATTATCAACTGTCTGATTTACAGTAGTGCCAATGTAGGAAACTGAAATTGGATCACCTTTTACATGTGACGAATCACAGTTTTTGTTTGTTTTGGAAACCGTCTGTATTACCTCAGGAAGTTCTTTTGCTAGTGGGTTCTGACAACAATCCCCACCCCCACCCCCAGCCGATAGGTGCGTCTACAAGTATATTTTCAGAGGCAGGAGATAAAGTTGGATAAAATAAGTTGTTCCAGGGATTCTCACACCAATCTTACATATGTATATGTATAAGAACATGCTTTATTAAAATCTGGTAAATAGGTCTTCGATATACCAGACAATCATTTTTTTGACTCAACTACTGGCTTGTACATTGATATAAAATAAAGAGAAGATGCTATGATGATACTAAAAGTACAACACCTTTGCATTACCCTTTTGCATCATGTGTCACACTCAAATTATAGTCGAGGCAATGAAGCATTAAAAAGGCCAAAAGTTCGGAATTTTTTAGACTAAGACGGATCGTAATGCGGTTTTTGCATTTGCTTTCAAAAATTTTTTGGAAAAATATCCCTACTTTTATCTTATACAAACCGGAAATCGCAGTGCTACAGCCAAAAATGAATTCAAAAAATGCCTTTTTTGAGACGGCTTTTGGAAGATTAAAGAACTTTGTAAATAAGAGTCCGAACTGGCCCAAATCCAGTTCCCGGGGGGTTTCGAGGTCGCTAATCACGATTATCATGATCCACAGCTGACCTGGAGCTTAGGAACGCCGATAAATATTATCTCCGTGAGACTCTCCCGAAATTTGGAAGCCAATGCAAAAACCGAATTCCGATCCGTCTTAGTCTAAAAAATTCCGAACTTTTTTGCTAAAATGCTTCGACTATTAGTCAATTTTGATGAGAAAAAACTGCCATTTTTTTAAAACAGCTTCATTTAAATGATATAAAAACACTTTCATTCCGTCAATCTTTAAATATAAAATTATTAACTTCAAATAAATCAAAGTTCGGCTCCAAGTCGCCATTTTGATTACACTTTGCGTCTATCTTTCATATCGCAAAATAGGGTTTATGTCGTCTCTACTTCATTCTTTCTCCATGGGCCTGCATAAGAAATACCTTTTACCCATTCAGTTCATTTAATATTGATTTCATATTTTACCTTAATTAAAACACTTATGATGTTTAGAATTTTCTAATGTTAATATTTTAGTAGATAGAAATTTTTGAGGCACACTGCAAATTCCAAAATAATTTATAGTTCCAATAAATATTTATCTTCCAGTATATTTTTTGCCGACTTCAAAAAAAGGAGGAGGTTCTCAATTCGTCGTAATATATATATTTTTTATGTATGTTCAGCGATAATTCTTTACTAAGTTGTCCGAATTCTATGATTTAATTTCTATGCATTTATTAATATATTTATCAATGTTTATCAATGAAAATGTCGTATGGTTGCTGAACTTCATTTTTTCATATACCTCATCCCAACATTCATTTTCAACCAACTTCAAAAAAAGAAGATGTTCTCAATTCGTCGGAATATTTTTTTGGGTAAGTTCCGCGATAATTCTTTAACATGGTGTCCGATTTTCGTTAAAAAAAAATGGGTACCTCAGGGGTGGTCCCATATAAATTTGGTCACTCTTCATTTTTTTATGTATTTTCAGCGATAATTCTTTACCACGTTGTCCGATTTATATTATTCTTTTTTGTTAGAAAGGGGATACCTTAGGGGCAGTTTTGTATACAATTGGTCAGGATCTGATGTTCTATGAGAAAATAAACAAACTCAATTTTTAAGGGCATCTGAACGATTTTGAAGTAGGTTTTTTAATTAAAAAAATATTAAAAATCCACTGACACTTATTCGCACCGTGTGCGGCAGCAGCGCCAATTTGTTTTGGTACTAATGGACTATTTCTGTGTATACTGACAAATACAATTTTTAGTAGAATTCGTAATTAAAAAGTATATATGTTAGTTTTAATAAAAATATATGGATTTGTAAAACAAGTAAAACAATAATTAATTATTATTATATATTTTTATCGCTTAAATTAAAGAAAATTATGTATAATTAATAAAAATGAATAATAAAATATAGGCAGGCAACAGTATTTACTGGAAAATGTATGAGAAGTTGCATAAGTCTAATAAGTTGTCATTGAAGAATTAGCCTATTCTGTCAAAATAAAAAAAATACCATTTAATAATAGCGTGAAGTTAAAATGTATAAAAAAAGTATCGTCATTTATATTTTCATTTTTGTTCGAAGGAAAACATAGAATGAATGATTAAAACTGGTTTCCCATCAGTAAGTCACAAAATTGCATTCGAGCCACATATAATAATCAAAGGCAGAAATCTTGAAATCTAGTCCTTGCTGAATGAACATTTAAAAATAAAGGGATATTGAAGAACATCGTAAAATGATAATTTATTGTTTATTTAAAACATTTCAAGTTTCTGATGTCTACTATTTCCAGCATTACTGTTATTATTACAAAAATAAAGGTATTTTTTCTTCTTATTGTACACCTATCCATTTATTTCTTTGATTTAATTTCCACTTTGCTACTGAATTTTTTTATATAAGTTTCACTGTTTTTTTTTGCTAGTATTTGTACAATTTTCAACACAGCAACTCCGGTTGCTTATTGTATTGTTTTTACCTACTTTTTTAAAAAAAAGTAAAATGTATACGTGTATTTGATATGCCAAAATTACAAAATATCGCCCTAAAATGCACGAATTATCCGCAGCTAGCGCTAGTATCGCTTTTGCTTCCCTTTCCATGACTTCGCACGGAGCGAATAGGATGCACTCAATGTGTTACAAATTGCCTTTTATTCGTTTTAATGTAACTGGTGTATTAATAATTACGATTGTATATTTGTCCATTACCTTGGTCTTGGGTTATGGAGGATTTGGACCTGGTCCTTTGGAGGGCATACGCGAGACCGTGTAGCCGTTTGGCAAGGGATACACGTTGCGGATACATTCCATGACTGCGTCATATGATATACCCGTAGATTATAATTGTTTTTATATTACTAAGAAGTAATAATTACTTATTTTCCTGTAATAAGCACTACAATAACATAACATAAACACTGGCCTATCATGTAATTTCTTACATTTAGGATAATATAACTCGGAATGAACAAGAAGTTGAGATGAGTCGTAATGAAAACAAATGTTTTCCTCCAAAAGGTCTTTTAATTGGTATATAACTTACGCTTATTAGGAGTGGGGTAATTTCCCATACATTTCTGCTCATTATCCTTTTTTACTTTCCTATCTGTATAAAGATAAGAAAAGTGAAGAAGTCATGATTTTTTTCGACCTCGAGTTTTCGACGGATTTTTTTTTTTCGACACTTATTGAGTATTAACATTTAATGCGATGGAACTCTGGTTTATTTAAAAAATAATATTATTCCATCAATTACAATAGTACAAATAAATATTACATAATTTTTGCGTATAACTTTTACTACAAATTATTTAGAAACGAATAAAAAAATAGTAACTGCTTAATATAGACCTCCTTCAATATTCAATTTTTTTTAGATTATTTGAATATGTATTTGCTTCAAATCGGAAAACAATATCTAGAAATATTTCTAGGAGATATCAATATAAATCTACTAAAAACAGAAAGATACAACTAGATATCTATTATATTAAAATTATTTTAAAAAAGTAAACAATTTATTAAAAAAAATTACTAATTTAGGACTAAAGATGGCAAATGATATAGAACAATTCTTCCTAAAATTTTTTTGAACGAAAATACCATACAGTTTTCACAGTTTTTGGGGCTAATATCAACAGCGGAAGTAAGCATCCTGATTTTTGAATTTAAAAATAATTGCTCATCGGGACCTGATGGAATTGATACGAAAAGTTTAAAATCTATACATTCACATAATATACATTCCTTGGATCGAATTATAAACCTTTATTTCACAAGGCTTTGCAATGGGAAGAATGTCTAGTAACACCGATTATAAGGCAAGAGAACATAATAAACTTACTAATTATAGACCTATATCGGTTATAAATAATTTAGCAAAAGTATTTGAAAAATCATTAAAAAAAGTTTTTAGTTGATCATCACATTTTTTCAAAAAATCAGTTCGGTTTTATTAAAAACTCGAGTAGCGAAGATGCCATATTGAGCCTGCTAGAACCCGTGATTGGATCCTTAGACAGCTCAACGAAATGTCTCGCAATTTTTCTGGACAGCCTATGGACTATGTTTCACATAGTAAGTTTATAGATAAAATGAATAATTACAGTATTTGATGAATAGTATTAGACCTCGTCAAACATTATGTATCGAACAAAAGGCAAACAATTAAAATATGTATTGAGTTCGAAATCAGTGGTCAAGATAGGTGTATCCCAAGGGACCGTATTTGGTCCGGTTTTATTTCTAATATATGTAAATAATATTTTTAACATAAAAAATGTCAAAGAAAAATTAGTTTGCTATGCTGATGATACAGCACTCATTACAGGGAAAACTTAGTCCAATCTACTACAAAAACATGTTTAAAAAATATAAAAATCATAATTTACTCAGTTTAAATATAGGAAAAACAAAGTATATAACTTTCTCTCCTACGGTATCGGATCAGCCCATATTAAATCTCCAACTACATAAACCTACGTGTGATGAATATAAATGTTCCTGCCCTGTATTAGAAAAAACCACAGTGATCAAATACTTAGGAATCATGTTTGACCAGCATACCAGGGTACCTATTCTTGAATCTCAGGGAGTAGAAATTTTGAGGGAAGAATGAGACAAAAATACAAATTTTGTGCGTTGCAGATAAAGAGGAAAAACCGGTTTTCTGCTCCCTCGAATTCAAGAATAGCTACCCAGATGGAATGACCACGTAACATATCTCACCAAACGAATAAAAGCGCTAATGCACAAATTTTATATTATCAGAGATATCGTATCCAGAAAAAACTTAATTATGTTGTATAATTTCCTAATAGAATCTAATCTTGGTTATTGTATTACTAGCTGTATTACCACAACATTGCAAAATTTACAAATCACACAAAATACCCTTCTAAAAATAATACTTCATAAAAATATTCTATTATCTGAAATCTAAGTCTATGTTTAAATTACTCACGTTTTTTGCCCATTTATCCGACTATGCAATCTTCTGTTTTCGAAATCTCCATGTATTTTATTTAAAATGGGACAGTCTGTGTAAAAATAAAGAGGTTACCTACTAAATAAGCAAACAATATGAAAATTCTATTGATTACTTCGTTTATTAACAATTTACCTTGACTGAGAAATTCAACAGAGTTTGTTATAATTTACAAAATAAACTCAAACAAAAGAATATTTGAAAAACAAATAAACAAACAAAAATTATTTGTTTTATGTATCCCAAGAATTAGATCGATTTCTTAGGAAAATTACATACAGCTCGAAAGTGAATGTAAAAATCTTATGTGGATATAAGTATCCATAATGGGAAACTTTTTAGAACGGTTTCGTAGTAGCAGATCTATTTATTATTGCAAAAAAATCTATTAAGGTGATTACAGCACCTCTTATAATTTTCGGACAAGCATATCTCAAAAAGCAATTTTTTTAAAAAATTTAAATTTTTTCAAAATAAATTAGGAAATAATATCTAGAATATGCATATATTTTAAAGTTTTAATTCTTTCCAGTTTTCAAGAAAAAAAAAATCAAAGGGCTTTAAATTTTGAAATATCGTAATGAAAATAAATGCATTCCTCAACAGCACTATTCTTAATATAATCCCCAAATTTAAGCTCTTAATGTCTTGTTAATGATTTATTAAAATTCGCCAAAATTAGTGGCTAAAACGCCTCGTTAAGTGCTATTTTCTGGTGTAAACTGGTGAAAATCGTTGCAAGAAACAAATGATGACTGAGAGTGTTCGATGCGATAGTTACAGACGCGTTACACCAGTTTACACCAGAAAATAGCATTTAACGAGGCGTTTTAGTTACTAATTTCGGCGAATTTTAAAAATCATTAACAACAGATTAAGAGCTTAAATTTGGGGATTATATTAAGAACAGTCCTGTTGAGGAATGCATTTATTTTCATTATAATATTTCAAAATTTAAAGCCCTTTGTTTTTTTTCTTGGAAACTGAAAGGAATTAAAACTTTAAAATATATGCATATTCTAGGTATTATTACATAATTTATTTTGCCAACATTTTAATTACTTAAAAAAAATTACTTTTTGAGATATGCTTGATCGCTAAATAATAAGGGGTGCTGTAATCACCTTAATGTTTGCAGCCGATTTATTCTTAAAGTACCAAACTGAAGAATGGTACTTTTTTCATGTTTCATCACCTGTGGTACACCAAATTAGACGGTCCATGGTCACAGCGATATAGTGTAGATCTGCACCATCTCACACAGTCTTCTTTTTGAGCTAAAGTCAAGTTGTGGGTAATCCACCAAGAACAAAGCTTACGGACTTTCAAATGTTTATGTAAAATAAAATAACTGATTCCATACCAATATTTAAAGTACCTTAAATGTTTCTGACAGTAATGAAGCGATCCTCTATAATCATGTTCCGAATATGATCGATATTTTTTCTGTAACACAAGTTTTTGGCTATCATTTAAGGAAAGGCGAACACATTGAAATTCATTGTACCACCGCTTTAAGCTGACGAATGAACGTAATCAATTACTCGATAGATTTCCTCAAAATATCCTTTACGGTTTAAGCCACGCTTGAAATTGTTTTTTTTTTTTTTTTTTTTTTTTTTTTTTTTTTTTTTTTTTTTTTTTGATTTATTAAGTGTTTTACATTTTCTAGGACATATTGTTTTCCTATTTCCCTGCTATAGGAGTTATCCTCCTTTTCAGGGTGGTAAATTGTAAATTGTAAAAAATCACAGCCCCATAATAATTCTCCTTGTTTATTTCCATCACTTATTGAAATGATTACTTTAAACTTCCGAAATTTACAATTGTGTATATTTGACAACTGTTACTAACTAAACTTGTAAACTACTAGACTGAAATGTCAGACAAGGATAAAATTTGTTGCAAAAATATAATCGGCTGCTAGATTGGCTCAAAGAAAAGAGAACAGTCTATTAGAGATTGGACTCCCTAGACTTCAAATTCAGTCTGCCTCAACAGAAAATCTAGTCATTGTTCAAAATTTACTTCTTGTAATCGTAAGGGGTTGCAGGAATACTGGCACAAATCAGAATGGTAGAAAACTTACAGTCAAACCAAAAGAGAAGATATAACACAGAACAGTATGGACTTTCAATAATAAGAAATATCTCTTAAACTTTTTTTTTATATTTTTAGACCCACTTAGCATATAACATTTTTTAGCTATACTTAATTTTTAAACAACACCTTTAGAAAAACCTTATTTTCAATTTAAAATGACCTATAACTTTATATAAATCATTATATGTATTGCTTAGTGACAAATATGCTAGCGATCAATTGTAGGCTATAAATTGCATATGGAATCAGTTGCTGTAGCGGTAAACTTCTAGATATCAATTGCTGGGTCAATTGTGAGCGATACATTTTCCGGACCCCCATTACTATTTTGGGGAACATATAGTGGGTAAAAAAATTCACAGCTATTGCCATTCTCGGGGTTTTGTTTTTATTTAGTGCAAATAAACTTTATTTAAAAATTAAATAGGTCTTAGAAATGAGAAGAAAAAATAATAAAAGAACCCTTATAACAGATAGCTTTTAAGTATACAAGGTGTTTTAAACACACATATTCCTAATAGCTGTATATCAATATATCGACCGAAGCAGTAATCCCTGCTATGACCGACTAGAACTGGGAATTGGTTTAAAAACCTGTTACACTACTACATTTTAAAATTATTTAATATATGGGACGTTACTGTCGTATTTTCCAACTCGAAAGAACACCGAGCGAGTTTTGCAGAACAATGACCCATATTGCACAGGTATATGACGTCAAGAAAATTTAATGTTTTTCAAAATTGTACGATGCTGGGGTGGTGCAGTTTTAGAAAATTAATATTTAAATAGATATCAGAACTTAAGCTTTAATCCATCCTGCGGTGAGCCGATTAAAGTTTGGGCATAGTGGAAGCATCTGGGGAATACTTTACAGAGTGTCGTTTCTTTACTTTAAGAAAATAAATAGTCATGACCGTATTTTCTTAGGCAACCTATTTACGAAATAGTTATAAACATTTTATTTAATAAAAAGAAACTTTCATCCGTTAAACAGACGGGTGAAGGTTGACCTTACTTCGGATCTTGGACCAATAACAACCTAATGTTTCCCTGAGCAGGACTGTCCTCCAGGGAGTTACCATATTCACTACTCAATATGGAAACCTCAATTTAATAAATTTTTAATAATAAATAATAAAAATAATAAATACCACAACTAAATTTTTATCTATCGTTTCTCTTTCCTGCGTCTCGGTTCTCTTCTGCTCTCCTCTGGAATCTAATTGGTACTGGTAGGTATCTTGTCTGGTCTACCTGCTCTGTCTGATGTATCTACTCCATATCGTCTCTCTATCTTTTAATACTTGTAATACAATTTCAGTTTACCATTTTTTATATTTATTTTATCTATCTCTCCATTTCAAAAATAACATTCAATAAATACCATTTTTCTTATATAAAATTCAAAATCCCTTCCGACAATTCTAAAATCAACAAAAAAAAACACTCGGCGTGCTGAATTCTATTAAAATTTTGATTTTTGGAAAATTGTTTCGGGTTTTCATACGGAGTAGATTCAAACAAATGACTCGTATCTAATTCATTTGAAATTATAAAATATTGTTTTATTATTTTCGTGGGATTTAAACTATCACTGTCCCTTAACGAATCTATAAAATTATGGTTTAAACAGCTCGTGAGGCAAATGAACGTATCTACACCACAACAAAATAATTATTTTTGTGATAGGAAGGTATGTATGTATTTAAAATACGATTATCTCAAACGCTAATGAGGTAATAAGTTAAATGAAATATAATTAAATTCAATGAGGATATAAGAAAAATGATAACTTGAAATAAAAAATATTTCTGTAAAAAAAAAATATACAGGGTGTTCATTAAAGAATGGGCGAAACTTCAGATGTGGTTAGTTTGGACAAAAATAAGTTAATTTAAGCCAATTTACGTTAGCATCAAATTGAGAAATTATGGAGTAATCCATACGTTTGCAGTACTAACTAAGTTTTCCTTCAAATGATGCATTTTAGGTATACCTTTTTTAAAGCAAATTGAACGCTTTTTCAAAATAATTAATCATTGTTCAAAAATGTCCATTCTTAAAAAAATCTGAAGTAAATACTAGATTGGCACGCCAGTTTAGAACGCCCTGTACATGTAATGCAACAAAAAGGCTGGTATTCGTTTCTATCACCCAAAAAACTTACTTTCACAAAATTTGGGTATATTTACTCAAAAAAGGGTTTTGAATTATCGAAAAATATTAAAAAAATATTTTCTCCACCCTGTAACTTCTTAAACAAGCAAAATTCTACTAAAATAAATTGGCTTAAATGAACTTATTTTTGTCCAAACTAACCACATCTAAAGTTTGGCCCAATCTTTAATGAACATACTGCCATTTTAACCAGTCACGGAAAAACCTCTTTAACTCTTTTCTGGATCTAGTTCGTATAATTTCAAAAATTCACAGAGAAGTGGAGAAGGGTCCTAAAATATATTTTTTATTTAAAAATCAATTTTTTTCAACTTTTCTTATTTTAAAATTTAAAAATATACCATATTATTATGTTATCATCTTATACCGTTTTTGGGTAATTAAACGTCAAATGTCTTAATTTAGGTAAATATTTACACTTTCTTTCTTTCTTACTATACACAATTTTGATCTTATTAATCAAATGTCACATCTAAAATTTCATTTAAAAAATGTAGAATGTGTATAATTTTGTTTTGAACGAGTAGTCATTTAAGTTTGAAAATGTATATAGGTCACTGAAGTTGGCATAGGTAATGTATAAATCTAAGTCATCGACTGATAGAGGGTGTAAAACTGTAAAGACAAGTTGTTTAAATGAGGGGTAATATTTTAATGATCACCAGATGGCATTCCTGTAAGGTGAGGTCTATAATACGACCTAAGACTTTTTTATTTTAAAATATTAATAACCTTATTAAACTTTATTTTATTCGAAAAATAGATGGTTATTAAGCATTTTCAATGGTGCCTCTCTTGCCTGAATACCGATGTCTGCCACATAAGCCAATTTTCATTACAAATTTTCGAATGTAAGAAGCTACTTCCTTCTCGGTGAACAGGGTGCGAAAACAATGTCTTTTTGTGGAAAAAGGAGTAAAAAGTGTTATACTCTTTATAGAAAAGTATAGTTATCGTCCAAAATTTGAATTATTTTGGAAATAGACATTAAAAAAAATATTGTTTGGAGGTTATGTTTACTGAAGAGTATCTATTAATTAAAAATTATAACATTTTACATAATTAAACATTTTCTAAAGATAATTGTTTGTTTTTTTACTATTCCTAAACAATCTCTCACACGGACGATCATCTCCTAATTGTAATAAAGTGATCTACTTACATGTTGTTGAAAATACCTATCAAAATTTAAATTTGTAATTCCTTAATTACTTATAATATAATTAGTAATCTTGCAAAATTATTAAACGGGTTAATGAATAAAATACAAATTAAATGTTTATTTTTAAATATATTTATTAAAAATTTTTCTTACATAAAAAAAGCTAGGTTAGGCTCTCAAATTACGATTTAAAAATTAATTAAAATCATATAGTTTTGGTGACCATTTAAATTCATGAATTTAGAAAAGATTTATAACAATTTAAATGTTTATTCATAAATATATTTAAAAAAAATTTGTCTTACATAAAAAAAGCTAGGATATGCTCTCAAATTACGATTTGCAATTTAATTTAAATCATACATTTTTGGTGACCATGTAAATTCATGAATTTAGAAAAGATCTATAACAATTTAAATGTTTATTCGTAAATATATTTAACAAAAATTTGTCTTACATAAAAAAAGGTGGGTTAGGCTCTCAAATTACGATTTACAAATTAATTAAAATCATACAGTTTTGGTGACAATGTAAATTCATGAATTTAGACAAGATTTATAACAATTCAAATGCTTATTCGTTAATATATTTAACAAAAATTTGTCTTACATAAAAAAAGGTGGGCTAGGCTCTCAAATTACGATTTACAAATTAATTAAAATCATACAGTTTTGGTGACAATGTAAATTCATGAATTTAGACAAGATTTATAACAATTCAAATGCTTATTCGTTAATATATTTAACAAAAATTTGTCTTACATAAAAAAAGGTGGGTCAGGCTCTCAAATTACGATTTACAAATTAATTAAAATCATACAGTTTTGATGACAATGTAAATTCATGAATTTAGAAAAGATTTATAACAATTCAAATGCTTATTCGTTAATATATTTAGCAAAACTTTGTCTTACATAAAAAAAGGTGGGTTAGGCTCTCAAATTACGATTTACAAATTAATTAAAATCATACAGTTTTGGTGACAATGTAAATTCATGAATTTAGACAAGATTTATAACAATTTAAATGTTTATTCGTAAATATATTTAACAAAAATTTGTCTTACATAAAAACAGCTAGGTTAGACTCTCAAATTACGATTTACAAATTAATTAAAATCATACAGTTTTGGTGACAATGTAAATTCATGAATTTAGACAAGATTTATAACAATTTAAATGTTTATTCGTAAATATATTTAACAAAAATTTGTATTACATAAAAAAAAGCTAGGTTAGGCTCTCAAATTACGATTTACAAATTAATTAAAATCATACAGTTTTGGTGACCATGTAAATTCATGAATTTAGAAAAGATTTATAACAATTCAAATGTTTATTCGTAAATATATTTAACAAAAATTTGTATTACATAAAAAAAGCTAGGTTAGGCTCTCAAATTACGATTTACAAACTAATTAAAATCATACAATTTTGGTGAAAATGTAAATTCATGAATTTAGAAAAGATTTATAACAATTTAAATGTTTATTCGTAAATATATTTAACAAAAATTTGTCTTACATAAAAAAAGCTAGGTTAGTCTCTGAAATTACGATTTACAAATTAATTAAAATCATACATTTTTTGTGACCATGTAAATTCATGAATTTAGAAAAGATTTATAACAAGTTTAATAGTCATTTTAGTCTTCAAAAATGTTTACATTTGAATATTTAGGATCTTTCAAAAGTGCCCACCATAATATGATTAAATCTGTATATTTTGTTGAAAGTTTCATCACGATATCAATATAGTTTTTATCCATTGTATATTACAAATTTATGTCTGAAATTAATAAAATATTACAAAAAAATAGCAAAAATAAATCACTTCTAAACTTACTTCTCAGCTCTCAATAAGTTTTTCTATAGTTCCATTAACTTTACCAGCCCTTTATATTAGTTCTTCTTTTAGGTCCCTTCTTTTAATTGATTCGTATTTATTCATTTACCTATTTTAATCATTATTTTCTCAAATATATGTTTAAAACAAAACAAAATTAAAAACAAACACACCACTCAAAAGTGACGTTTAATACTGACCTCTTGTTTTAGTAGTGCCACCTGGTGATTACAGTTCGCCTATTACCCCTCACAGGGCGACCGAGAGCCAGGCCGGGCCCCGGGACAATTCTCTACATCGGGCCCTGTCACAAAGAATATTAACCAAAAACTTCGTTTTCTAAAAAAAAAAAAAAAATTTTAACCTCGAAAATAAATTTTCTCCTTGCCTCAATTGCTTCTTCTTCTACAAAAAAAACTCCTCTAAGCTAATAAGCTAAAACTTTTCCTGTAACTTTCAATCACATTACCTCCCTTTTCTCTTCTTATGTCGAATTTCTCATGCAGAAACAGAAAACCGTATTGTCGGGCCCCCCTTATAGCGCTGCCGGGCCCCCATTTGAGCCCGGGCCCCGGGAATTAGTCCCGGCTACCCCCCTCTAGTCGGGCCTGACCCCTCATTGGCAGCACATTTTGCAAATTTATTAAAGCAGATTGTCCAATAATAACATTGAAGACATCCATCAAAAATGGTTTACACAATACTAATTTTACTTCATTATTTCATCAGCTACAAGTTTTTCTGAATTACTGCAATCTGTACCTTATATGAGCATCCTTTGCAGGCGTCATTTTTACTCACCCCCGTATGTAGGTACCTTGCTTCTTGCTTTACTTAACTTTCTCCCTGTACGCACCATTTTTTATAGCGCCAATAAGAAATAAATCAGGTATACATTCCACCCCGAAGGATTATATTTTAAGTGTAAGTTAAACATAAACTCCCTCCAGCTACACAGCAAAAAGTGAAGTGTGTATTCTTTGTCCACACACACAGAATAGAATTGATAGTTCCTCTCGTTTTATTGCCCCATTCGAAACAATGCTCTTCAAGTGTAGTCATCAAAAAGGGCCCAGCCCACTTAGACAAGCTTTTACTTACAGTCAAAAGGCCTACGAACTCTTATGCACATCGTCTTCCTAACCTAAATTTTCCCCTCCTATGAGATATTCGCGTACTCGAAGGGCAGTAAACCGATAAAAAAAGAAAAATTTAGATATATTTATATATGGGGTTTACAAAAAGTGAAGGTATATAACAACTAACAAAAATCAAGATGCAAAAATTTGAAAACATCACAATCATATAAATATAACTAAACAAAAAAAAATAAAAATGATTCTAGAGGATTCCGCTAATATGTAAAAAAACATCATTTACTATTAAATTATAATTTGCTGTCTGCCAAATGCAAGTAGATAAAATAATTGTTATTTATGAGTCGCGTCATTTTGAAACTTTAAATCACATATGTAGATTTTATATTTAAAAAGAAAGTGTATTTATTCAGTATGAGAGTGAATTTCCTATAGTGTTTAAAATTTCAACTATTATACAGTAAACGCCAAATCTAAAGAACCAAGGACGCGCATTTATAATGCTACGAACACGCCTACCGATGAATAAAATTGGTAGCTTATCTAGAAAGTTGTAAACCAGGGGCGCGTATATTTTAAGACATAAAATAAATGGAAAATAGTGAATGATACTTGTTTATACATATTGCTTAGTGTTATTATTAGTACATAATTCTATAGTCAATTAAAAAATCATTATTTTTAAGTAAGCCGACTTTAGGTTAAGGCTGTTCTACCACTTTCCGTTCGGTATTTATATAATATTCTGTTACGGTCAGGAAATTATCCTTATTCAAATAAATTAAATTGTGGTAAAATTGTATATTGGTCAAACGGGCCGTACTTTCAAAAAAAAAAAAGCTATTTAAAACATTACAATAGTTATACGAAAAACAAAAATAATTCTACAAAACATATTTTTATTTGAAAATCAATCGTTTATGCAAAAATTGTTTCACATTTTGAGAATAAACGCATTAAATGAGCTTAATTAAATCTCTTTATCTGTTCTTAGTTTTCTGTGAGATAATCCCGGTAATGATATCTTATTGGAATTTTATTAATATATTTCTCTTAAGTACCTACTTTAACTATTTTTTTTACATTTATTAGGAAACAAAAATTTTTAGACACAGAAGATAAATTTTAAAAATTTAAATATAAAATCAAAAATAAAATGCATAGATATGTGTGTAAAATACAAAAAATATGAAAAACTACGCAAGTTTAATTGCAAATAAACTACAGAGTATGTTTACCTGTTGCTTGTGCAGTTTGAAGTTTGATATCATCTAAAGTAACTTCTTCCTTTTTTGTTGCGTGAAAATATTTAAAAACATTGTATATTACTTCACGACCTTGTCGTTAATAACAGATCTGCGCTTTTTTTCACCCACAATAGAAGACAATATCAAAAATAAAACCAGTCACTTTAACCAAAACACAGAAACAAGAAATAAACAATGATCTAGTCGTTACGCTACTGACCGTAAGCAAGGACAAGGTTCAAATTGTGAATGGGCGTGGCGATTTTTAAGTAAACGAACTTGAGCATTTGCGCTGGTTCTTTAGATTTGGCGTTTACAATACCGATCTACAAATCCGGAGATAATACAGAAATGTTATCGTCCAATAGGACTAATATATAATTTGAGAAAAATTCTCGAAAAAATATAAAATATAAAGAATACAATAATAATGTCAGTTTGGTTTTTATGAGGGAAAGTGTCCCCATTCTAAAATTGACCCAAAAACTCTATATGTACGGCAGTAGATAGCAAAAGTCCAAGTGTGGGTGTATTTCGAGAAAAAAATCTTTGACACCGTCGATCACCATATACTAATAAAGATGCTCAGCTACCGCAAAAAAAGCATTTTAAGTCATATATTTCAAAGAGAACTTAACAAGGTAAAATATAGGACTCCTTTAGCAATGAACAAGTCATTATATGTGATGTATCTCAAGGTACGATATTGGGTCCAGTTCTGTTTACAATATATTTAAATAATCTTTTTCTGATCAAGTCAAAAGGTGATAATATTAACTTTGCAGATGATACTGTCATTTTTACGAAAATACAAGCAATTCTGTAGTTGTAAAAGTAGCTCATATCTTCCAGACTTTGATGAGCTAACACTTAATGGTGATCTTAAAATTAAATTCACAAAAATATTTAGGTATTATAGTCGATAATCAGTTGGGTTCACCATATACGCAACCTTCTTTAAAAGTGAAGTATATAAATTTTTGATGGTAAGCAATTATTCTTTTTATGTATTGTAATAACTATGAAGACTAAAGATGAGGAGACGAATCGGCATACTCAAAATATTATCTCCAATGCTGTGGTCAGTTCTTGTGAACAACTTACTCAAAACATTGTCCAAAGAAGGCTACCAGTGCCTAGGATACGCACACGACCTAGCAATTATCGTCAGGGGGCGATTCGCAGGTACAGTTTAGGAGCGATCTCAAACAGCTCTAAACATAGTGAACAACTGGTGCAAAAAGGAACAATTGTCCATTAACGCACAAAAAACAACAGTTGTACCATTCACAAAAAACGGGTACTTACAGGTCTAAGACCACTAGTACTAAACAACACAGTTATCCCATTCGTCACAGAAGCCAAATACCTCGGAGTCATATTTGACCAAAGGCTGATGTGGAATCAACATCTCAAAAATTTCACACATAAAGCTACAATAGCTCTCGTAAGCTGTAGAAGAATATTTGGGAAAAACTGCGGTCTAAACCCCAAAATGACCATATGGTTATACACAAGGGTAATAAGACTCATGATAACCTATGGCACAGTGGCGTGCGTAACCAAAACTGCACAGGCAATTGCAATAGGCCAACTCACTAGCATTCAGTGGCTTGCCTGTCTAAGTGCTACAGGGGCCATGTGCATTACGCCGACTGCAGCAATGGAGGTATTATTAAATCTCACGCCACTGCACATCTTCATACAAGGAGAAACCAGGTCAGCTATTCATAGGCTAATGCAGGGACAAAACCCAATAAGCCAACTACATAGCGCCGACCACACAAGGCTATAAGCAAGTAAAAAGGGATATTCTAGCTATGCCTACTGATAGAGCCATAACTACATACAAATTTGATACCAGCCCGAGAATCCTGGAAACAGGGACCTCCCCTACAGGCTGAACTTGTCTGGTACACAGACGGTTCAAAAACTAAGAAAGGAGCCGGTGCTGAAATCTACGGACCCAAGTCGAAATCAACGATTTCGCTGAGTTTAGAAAAATATGCAACAGTGTTCCAGGCTGAGCTAATAGCCATACAACACTGTGCAAGAGAAATATTAAATCAGCAAGTATCAGGCAAAACTATTGCCATATACTCTGATAGCCAAGCAGCTCTAAAGGCAATTCTCTCACCAGAAATCAAATCACGACTGGTGAAAGACTGTCTAGAAGACCTGACAGAGCTAAGTAGTCAAAATAAGGTGACCCTAGCCTGGGTTCCAGGCCATGAGGGATATCAGGGCAACGAAAAGGCCGACGAATTAGCCCGAGAAGGCTCAGATAAGGTCATGACAGGCCCCGAACCCTTCTGTGGAGTTGCTAAGGCATTGTGGAAGGCATCCATTAAAAATGGATGCAAAAAGAGTCTCAGGAATGGTGGAACAACTATCCAAGACTGAGATAGGCCAAACAGTTCATCAAGGGACCATCGGCCAAGTTCACGAAAGACCTACTGGATCAAAAGCGTCAAATCGTTAGGATAACAGTAGGCTTTCTTACTGGACACTGTCGCCTCAAAAGGCACATGAGTGTCATAAATCCAGCAGAAGAAGCAACTTTGTGCAGGTTCTGTGAAGAAGAAGATGAAACATCATTCCACGTCCTGTGCCAATGTGAAGGCCTGGCTGGAAAGAGGTTTCTAACATTGGGCGAAGAAAAGCCAATTGCATGCAACTACATGAGGGAGCCACTGTCAAAGCTACTAAGTCTAATAAAAAAGACCAGGCTAGACGACATACTCTAAAACAAACGGAGTCCCACAATAGATCTGAAAAGGTCGCGGTGGACAAGGACAAATAACGTCCAACCCCTAATCTAATCTAATCTAATCTAGGTATGTATGTCTAGATTTAGTTTTTACTACACAGCTGGAACGGCGGAGAGTGCCGTATAGTCATAAAAGTGGAATCTTCGAGAGCCTCTAGGGTCTTCCAGTAGCGGAGTTGGACTAATATAAAGAGCCGACGTACCAGCGCCGAGTTTAGTAGAATATAGAACATTGTAATGAAAAGTTAAAGTGTAAGAAATAAATTAGAATTGTTAGTTAGTGTCTTAGTATTATATAAATTAAATAGTACGTCTGAAATAAATTGTAAATAGTGTATTTTTAAATAAATAAACTAAAAATAAATTAGACTATCGTCACATTACTTTTTGTTTTGTATTTACTTTTTCTCTATGCTTTCAATTAATTTTTTCTTAATAATATGTTCAATTTCTTCAATATTATTTGTAAATCTTGTATTTTTTATTTTCTAAACTAATTAAATTATTTAGTCTGATATTTCTTTACGTATTTCCATAATTTCTCCTATGCCTCTTATAATTTTTTAAAACTTTTTGGCAACAATGCATTCGATCTACCGGCGATAGTTACCGTGTCGCTCCCAATGTAACGTTTTCGGGAAATAATTAATGTCAAAAATAGTTTTTACTATTTTTTTAAAATTTTTAAACTTAATACAACAATAATTAATAATAAATGTAACATTAAATAATTAATTAATATTTAAATTACTGGTCAACCATTATCTTCAATAGCCTTTAATTTTCCTCTGAATTGTTCCATTTTCCTCTTAGAAAACAACAGGGTTGACTTTTCGAATTGTTTTAAAAATGAGACGTTGTAATTGGTCTTCATTCGCAGCTTCTTATCCCTTGTCGTATACTTTTCTGCTCAATATTGACCAAAAATCTTCTATTGGTCGAGCTGTTCTAACTTCACTTCAACATTCTTTGATTTCTTTCGATATTTTCTATTTTGTTTTCCATTTTTATTTGATTTTCTCCTGTATGATCCTATTTATTTGGTTAAATTGAAAACTACAAAAAATGTACAAATTTTTAAATAAATTCGATCATCCCTTTCTTAGTTCTCCCCTTTCTTGCTTCTTCTTTAGTACCTTTATTTCTTTCTATACTGCATTTGTCTATAATCCTAACTTTCATTCAAAAATTACTTTTTCTAATATTTTATAGGTATCTGTATTTTAAACTAATATTTTTAAACATTCCAATCTCCTACACACACAAAATGTTATTATTTCATATCTAACAATCAACTCATTTTCCAAAAATCCCCGTTTACTATTTATTCCCATCTGATAAAACTATCCCATTTTTCAAATTTAATTTATATTTCTAGACAGCTAAAGACCCAAATATTTATTTATCAATTTTGACAATCACAAATAAAAAATGAAGCTACAAAAAATTGCACCATTAGTCCCATATCATTAAATTGTTACATGTGCCATTTTAAAAATAATTTTTATATTTTTAAAACTTATTTGCATTAAGTATTCTAATTTCAACATTTACATAACTTATCTGTCTATAAAATGCCTTTAAATTAAATACCTGTAGCTTACTTTTGACATACCGAATTTTTTTTAAAGAATTCTCATGTCTATATAAGCTTGAAAACGTGGACTAGACTGTTGATAAACATCAACCTTTATTATAATGTAATATATCAAGTTTGGACAAGGGGTATGTACACACCCTGTGAGAACAGAGCTGGGTTATAAAAAACTAAACACCAATTAAAACAAGAAATAATATATATTCTTAGTTGTATTAATAAAAAACGGAGTGGAAGAGCTTAGAAATAAATAAATTTAGTATCATAAAATCAAAAATATTATTGTTGTGCACTATTTTTTAATATATACCTATTGATTTAATAACCTAAATGTCGTAAGTTACAAAGCCTACCTACATGTCCTTTATTTCAAATAATGAACTACTCTACCAGTGGCGGCTCGTGACCTCGCAAGATGATGAGGCAGGCTATAAAATACTTTTATTTAGAAAAAACTAAAATTTTAAGAAATTCTCTACTCAGGTATTAAACTATCCAACATGGAGGTGTAGATGGCTCTTGCCTGGATAGGAAGGGAGTAACAGGATTGACAGTAAAGGAAAGGAGTGTAAAGGAAAAGGGATGTTAAAAAATCAACTTAAATTCTGTAAACAAAAACTAAAAATAAATTCTGACTTCAAATATGAAGCACCTTTAAAATAACATAAAAATATTCTAAAATAAATAATTAAATAACCTTATATTGTTTTAAAAACAAATGGAGTTCTACGATTTGTTATTCCCTTCGATAAAATTATGATTTTCCATTTCCGATTTTACTAATATTCTTTCTATTGCGATTTTGGCCATGTTGCTTAATTGTGCTTGATCGGTTGTATTGCGAATATAAGTATTAATTCTTTTGAGTGCAGAAAAACATCTTTCTGTAGAAGCCGATGTTATTGGCAAAACAACACAAACACAATAATTTATAAGATTCTAGCATACAAGTATTTTTTTACAAAAGTGATCGACTTTAGATCATTTTTGTGAAAAAATACTAACAGTTCATAAGAGTTAGTGCAATTTTCAAATATTTCATTAATTTTAGCACATAAAACTATTGACTCATTTTTTAATTGGTCGTTGTCAAAAAAAATATATTGCTCTTATTGACCAAACCTTTTCACAAAAATAGTTTTTACTACTTTTTTTTTTAATTTTTAAACTTAATATCACAATAATTAATAGTAGATGTAACATTAAATGATTAATTAATATTTAAATTATTGGTGAACCATTATCTTCAATAGCCTTTAATTTTCCTCTGACTTGTTCCATTTTCCTCTTAGACAACAACAGGGTTGACTTTTCGAATTGTTTTAAAAATTCGACGTTGTAATTGGTCTTCATTCGCAGCTTCTTATCCCTTGTCGTATATTTTTCTGCTCAATATTGACCAAAAATCCTCTCTTGTCGTACATTGGGACGATTGTATAAATTGGAAATAAAAATATATGTTTGCTAGTTGCTCTAGCATAATGGCATGAAACTAGATCGGGCCAAAACATTGTATCTTCAATGGCATGATGTGTGTTTAAAAATCGAAGCAGACAGACATTTTTGGATGTAAAGCTCTGCAGAAGGCTTCTTCGCGAACACGATCAATGTAAGGCTTTGAAATAATGCAGCTTCAAAAATGGCACCCCACACAAATATTTTGTCTTTAAATTTTAAATATGAACTGCGATTGGTTGATTTCATTTTTTTGCAGTGTTCTCACTACCTAGAATGGATATGAAATATATTCGTTCAGTTGAACGCAGTAGCATACATTTTCGTTTTGTAGTTTGCGCGTAGATAAGCTAATTTCCATGTGGGCGCAGAAAAAATGTATAGCCTAATCAAAGGGGGGCCGTTTTCGTAAGTGTTGGGGGTATATTTATCAATAACTTTTTTGTTATTAACCTAATGTAGAACTAGAATACATTTTCCAAAAGTACCTCCTTTTTTACACAAAAATAATAATAATGATATGCTAGAGGGGGTGGGTGGCTCAGTGGTACAGTATCTGCCTGCGGATCCAAGGGTCCCACGTTCGAATTCCACCGTTGCCCGGTATTTTTTTATTTAATTTAATTATTTAAAATTAATTATGATGCCTTGGTAGGATTCCCCACTCGACCATTCACTGTTGGGTCCTAATTAACAGTGCTGTTTCTAAAGTGGCGCTGCGAAACATTAACAAAAGCCTACTCCGAACACGAGGAGAAATAACCTTAGCAGTTGAGGCCGATGATACCCACAAAAACAAAAATTCTATGCTAGTTGCATATATTTGGAAAATTAGGGTCTTCAAAAATGGTAGTTGCATGTATTTAGGCAATTAGGGTCCATTTAATGGTGCTAGTTGCATATCTTTGGTCATTTGTTTGCTTATTCGTCGTCATAATTATATAGAGTTGGTAATTTGTAGAGTTTATTGAATAGTCGGTAAAAATGTTAAATTTAAAATTTGTTAGAGTTAGCGACAAAAGATAAAACTCACCCCTGTACAATAGATGTAACTACGGTTCTGCTGCTGCCGTTGTTGATTGTACCCTTGTCGATGCTGCTGCTACCGTTGCTATCGCAGGAAACCGGGAATACTGCCACGGCCGTATAAGTTGCTGCTGGTCGAGAAGATACTTTTTCTTGAATGGGTCACCAGGTCACCATTGTGGTTGCTCGTTTTTTATATATGGCTGCATTTCGGGCTGTTCATGTAGGATCTTTAAATATAATTTGATCCCATCACAAATTCCTAGCATCGAGGCGATGAGCTCCATCTTTTATCTTTATAGAACTGCCATGCAATAAAAGTTTATCAAGGTATAACGGGTGTTTGTTGCGTGTGACGCATTTCAAGTGTGAAGAAGATATGTAGTGCATTCAAGTCACTACACATCGTCTAAAGAGAAATTGGATCGTTTGAAAGTAATAAACAAAAATGTGGACGTCAGCCTACCGTACGTAAACCTGATGTTAAAGAACACATTTTACGAGGAGTGAATCAGGAAATAGTGACTTTTGTAAGAATTATTGGAATGTAGTGAAATGTAAGTCGTCATATTGTGTGGACGACACCTAAAATCAACTGCTTTGCCCACTTTTGTCGTTTGCTTTCAAGAAAGATTGCAGATGATTCCAACTTTTCGGCACTCGTTTTATGTACTGACAAAGCAGGGCTACAAGAAATAGGATTTTCAACCATCAGATCCCCATGCTAGCATAGACACTAGGCAATAAGTTTGTTTTTGGTAAATGTTTAAGCACAAATTCTAGGAGACATATTTATTGGTCCATATTTTTCCAACAGAATTTATTGGGATATGATTTACAAATGTTGGAAGATGTTGCACTGGCAGAGAGACAATTGTCGGTTATTATTTAAATAATATTTTTAATGAGCGTTGGATAGAACATGGAACATGGAAAAAATACTGTTAGAAGATGTTCCATGAGCAGAGAGACAATTGTTGTCTTTTATTGTTTAAATAATATTTTTGATGCGAGTTGGATAGAACATGGTGTTCCTGCAGTTTAGCCTGCAAGGTCACCATATATAAATCCTTTAGGTTATTTACTTGAAAACTTTATTATACACTGTGCTTATTGATAACAAGTAGCCAGATTCGTGGCATGCCAGAGATTTTTCATCGGGTGCACCTTGGAGAAGGGGACCAGTTACCTATATTGAAATGTATGAGGGCTACATTGAAAATTGTTCTCTAGCTTTTTATGTTTTCATTATCAAATCCATATGTATAAAGATTAATGAATAATATGATTTTATGTGTTTATTATTTGAACTGCAGCTAAATTTTTACATATAATTTTCTCGGGAACCATTTCTATAATCGATTTTCAAGAAGAGTACCTTTTTCTGTAAAAAATAACTTAGTTTTGGAAAATATATTAAGGTTCTACATAAAGTAAATAACAAAAATGTCAAAAATAACACCAACCCTTCTGTATAGCCCTTAAATTGTTTGGTCAAATTATCTATTTTTGTAAGCTAGTTATTAAAAAAAAACTATTTCAAAATTTACATTTCCAAAGCCCCTATCTCCCTCAATATTCATTTTCGGACACATGTTCGTATAGTAGTATATTAAATTATAAGCATTTTTGTTGGGCGAGCATTTTTTGCGAGTAAAAAACCCTTTTAGTTCGTATACTATTTTTTCCCCAAACAAATCAAAATTATTAAATTTAGTTATTGAAAAATCTATATTAGCGATGGCAAGTAGTCATGGATATATGGTAATTGTTGGTAAATATTGATTGTCAGGTAGACATACATTCACAGTCGAGCGTATAATTTTTTAGTAGTAATGAATCCTGAATTAGATGTAAGTATACCTGCTGATATATTGGAAAGTACAGAAGATATAGGTACTCAATTAGTTCGTTTTACTATGTTTGAAAGAGGAGAGTTCTAAAGCAACAATTATTTTCACGAACATTTAGCCTAGTAGTAAAAGTGTTGCTTAGCAACGAGAAAATTTTTGTACAGTAAGAGCATTGTTACCTTTTGCACCTGAAAATATTAAATATCAATATTTTTTGACATTTGGAGAATAGTAGTTTGTGCAACAAGAGTGGATATGGACAATCCACTCGAGTTGTACAGCATATTTTCTCTACGACCCACTAACGAAAATATACAAATTTAAAAAATTATTTAAGGTTATTAAGACAAAATTTATCTTTGTAAAATAATTTATGACTTTTACTAATTTATAAAATAAAATAAATATGAAAAAAAAAGATTTAATTTAATTAGTCCCCCGCCCAGATTGACACCCTCTCACGTGGAAGATAGATGCCATATCCTCATCTCCACCTTCACATTTATGAATTTAGTTTTAATACTCGTAATTAAATTGACTTCATATACCTAGTTTTATTAAAATAAAGGAATTATTTATAATTGTAGACTAAATAAAATAGACATGTTATATTTATTGATTCTACACAAGAATAACTCATTTTAATGTATATTTAATCTCAAACACTAAAAATTATACTGACAATTAGTTTGGGTGTCCAAAATATGAACTGTGATTGGTGGATTTAATTTTTTTGCAATGTTCTTCCTATCTAGAATGGATATGAAATATATTCGTTTAGTTGAACGCATTAGCATACTTTTTCGTTTGGAACTCTGTGTTTTGAACCAATATCCATGTGGGTGCAGAAAAAATATTTTTTCGTATTTTTATGAGTAGCATCACCTCTTGTAATATTTTACATGTATTTTAATTACACCCAGTATACATCCGAATATAAGTTGGTACTTCGTTAGGTACAGATATACAAGATATTTTTCTTTTACACAAATAGAAAATCTGCATTACTTCAATTCAGTACAAACAAATTTTAACATTCACACAGTAATTCCAAGCAAGATCCATCTCTGTTCAAAGTTTAAACCCACCACAACCGCACTATATGTATACAAATTTACCTGCACTACCTACAGAATCATTTCCATAATTTCAACTAAAAGCCACTGTTTAACTTATTTTTCTAGCTGTCAAGAATTTAAATGTGAAATAAAATTGTATGTTAAATAGGTTAGAAGAAAAGGAGTTTCTGACAAATGGTCAACAGGGATGAGGTATAAAATAGTAAGATGTTTGCATAAGTTGACAGTTTTTTCGTGGATAGGATTATAAGAGGGTGTTTACGAGGGTTGAAATCCAACCACAAAAAATTGTTTGTATATAACTTGAACATTTCAGGTCTGTTTGCTGAAAAAATATTTATTTTAAGAAAATAACATTTTAGAAATATTTGGAATGCTTCTCATTAAATTTTAGGATTTTTGGGTATATAATTTGTAACCGGTGTAAACCCAGCAGCAAATTTTTATTTTACAAAATTCCGAACATTATCGAATGATCAGTAGCGCCGTTCAAATAGAGTCGGTTAATTAAATTAAAAACCGACCGAAGTTTAATGATAGGATATTTCTTTCAAATATCACAAAAATATTGACTCTTTAAAAGGGCATAATTAGATGAATATATTTCATATGTCCATTATATGTAGTAAAAACACTTTAAGGATCTAAAATCCACCAATTACAGTTCATATTTGGTCAGCAGGATACTTTTTTTAATTTTAAACAAGTGACAATTCTGTCAAACTAATTGTCGGTATATTTTTTAGTTATTAAGACTACATACTCGTATAATTAAAAAAGTGATTCTGGCACAAACTACTATTAAAATACTTCTAATCGTGGTACCTATATATTCACAGTAATAGTATGTTACATACAGTGCCGGCTCGTGGCAATTTAAAATGGGTGTTCACTTTTTCCAATAATTTTATCATTTGTAAGTTCGGGTCAAAACTTTGTACAAGAGCCAATATCGCTGGTTTTTTTATTATTTGAGTTTTTATTAAGTGTAGTTATTATTATCAACATCATACTGTTTTCAAGCACTACAACTATAAATAAATGAATATTTTAGTTAGTGTAATATTTGTTTTGTTTTTAATACATTGAAAACCATCTATAAACATTATTAGTAAACTGACTTTTCTTTATAATTTGAGATTATTTTTAAAGATATATCAGGTTACGTAGAAAGCTTGACATTGATTTTTGTGTAAAAAATATTATATGAAACTTTACCTACCATTTTTCAGTTTTTATTGTAAGTTTAATCATTTTCACAATTTATCACAGATGTCAAATAAAAAATAAATTTTTAAAATACCTTTTATTGGCAAATAAAATAAGAACTAAAATGTTTTAAATGTTTATTTTATAATATCAGTCCCATCACAATACATACTATTACACAGATACAAACTAGAATAAAGATATAATATAATACCTGTCATTCTAAATGCTACTCTTCGCAGTTTAACATACTCACTTAACTACCCATTTTCTACCAGATTGTTTTCACAATCAATAGGCCTCATCTCCTCATATTTATTCAGATTTTTTTCATAATTAAAGGGCTTCTTCTCCTTTTAGAGCTTGATGTTTGCTAAAAATTTCAAGTTGATATCATTTTTTGTTTTTTAGTTACGATTTTTTTTTAAATATTTTAACTGCCCAATATATTCATATTTTTTTAGTATCAATAGGCTTTATCTTCTTATAAAGCTTCATTTTTAATTAAAATTTCATGTTAATATCGCTGTTCGTTTTTAATTTAGGATTTTTTTTTAATTTCAACCCATCTTAACCCTCTATTTTTAATCAGATTTGTTAAAAATCAATAAGCTTTTTCCCCTTATAAAGCTTGATTTTTGCTTAAAATTTTCAAGTTGATATCATTTCTCGTTTTTGAATTATCATAAAGACACAAAACGTGACATCGGACAGATGGACAAAGTAAACCTATAATACTCTTCACAGAATACTGTATGAAGAGTAGAAAAAAATGTACAAGGTAAAATAAACAGTTTAAAGAGGTCAAGGATAATATTCAACTTCTTTTATCAAAGGATACTAAAAGTTTGAAATAGCAGCACATAATTGAACATTTACAGAAATCTGTGAACTAAAATAGTGAGATACACATCGTAAAATGTTATCACATTTAATTCTCCATATGACCCTTTCTAAGTGTATTTCACACCACATTCCAAAGTTTTCCTGCTCTCGCTACTGACCTATCCTCATGACAGACTTTTGCATGTACATGTTTACTAAAAAATAATGTGTTTTAATAAATAATATAATAATAATAATTTTGTCTAAATAGTTAATCGGCTTCATCTGTATTTTCAAATTATTGTTTAATTGTAGAGAGTATATTAATGTTTTGATATGTACTTATAGGATTGATTACCCAGAGCATGTAAATATGTGGGATGTGACTTGTTAAGTGCCTAATCAAAATAAAAATTTATGTTTAATACTTATTGTTCTTTTCGAAACATACTTTATTACCAACTGTAAACTAATTTAGCAGCAGCCTTATTTTTATTTAATTCCTGCATGATCCAAATTACCAATACATCTAATATTTTTGAAAATACTAAATTATACAAACAATTCAATAAAAAAATGCAATTAAAAGATTTTAGGGTAACACGATTGATAAATAACATATATAAACTATTTAAATGTACATACCATTTCTTAGGTAAAATTTCTCATTGAGTATATTAAATTAACTGGTTGGTCCATTTTCGATTCAGACTTTTAAAGTCAAAAACCATTTGTCTCTTTATCTTTATCAAACTTTTATTGTACATTTTTATTTCCATAATGATGTCAAGTAGATCTGAATAATCAAATTTTTCTTTATAGCTGGTTTTATGGGGAAAAAATTACTAATTTTTTGCTTACTTCTTACTTCATAGTATTTACAATTGGGTATAAAATAGACCATTTTGAAGTAGTCTTTGGATGGTCTTAGACACTAAAACAAAATATAAAACAAATTAAAATCGTAAAACTTTATTATAGGCAAATAAAACAACATAACCTTAAAAAGATTTATTTACCTTGTCTTAAAGAAGTTTTTCGGGAACAATCGTTAACTTGACACACATCCTTCCAATTTAATAAAGTTGCAGTTCTCAATTAAACACTTTTTTTAAATGAGTACAAAAAAATAATCATAATAGAGAAATGACAGTTTGTTTAATTTGGTACAGTGTTGCCAGAATGTTTTTGTTATGTACCAGCTTTGTCTAAAAAACGTACCAGATTCCTTAAATGTATCAGATTTTTCGAATTCTATTTGCAGTGACATCTAATTCATTGAAGGGGATAAAAGGGGGTCTTTATTGATAAGGAACCCAAACAAGGAACACAATATATTATATATTTTACACGTGAACACTGATGCACGCAGAATGTACTACATCTAGTAGAATTGTGAATTGTGAATTGCCACACCACCGACCCGACTTTGTTTCCATCTTTTATTAGAAAAAAAAGTCCATATCTCGGAACCGATACCGACACCGATTATTTTCCCCTTGGGGTTATTAAACAACTTATTTGAACCTGCAAGTCGTTCTATTTCCCAGAAATTAAAAGCGGTACTCATATCTTTCTAAAAAAAATATGTCAGGGATCGAGATATTTGATTCTGACCATTTTCCCTTTGATGAATACCTTATTTGAACATGTAGTTCTATTTCACAGTTATTAAAAGTGGAAATAATACCTAACTTTTGTTAGGAATTAATATTTTTAGGAACCAAGATATTCGATTCTATTTCTACTTTGGGGTTGATAAACACCCTATTTGAACCTGCAAGTAGTTCTCTTTCACTATATTAAAAGTGCTATTTGTACCCATTATTTGCTAAAAAAAAAATCATGTCTAGGAACCGAGATATTTGTTTCCGACTATTTTTCCTTTGCGGTTGATACAAAACCTATTTGTACCTTTATTTGTACCGATCTTTTGCTAAAATATATACAGTTTTATGTCTAGGAACCGAGATATTTTAATCTTGGTAAACTGACATTCTTTACACGCTTTTCTATTAATTTCACAAATGTTTTTCAGAAAAAAGTTGATTAATATTATTTAATTTGACAATTTGAGGAAACATAACCTCATTTTTTTAAATTTTACTATTCATTCGTAGTGTGATTTAAAAATCACGCCATCGTCCAACTCTACTTTTACTATAAATTGACACTGACGTTTCTATCTTTATAAGAATTTACAGGTAACTATTTAAAAATGCTTTGTGAATAGAAAAGTAAATATTTAATTTTTTAATATTATTTTATTAGTTCGGATATCTAAGAAATGCCCTCATACCTGTCCTGATATTACACTTGGTACAATTTATTATTTATTCTATATCGTAGACACTTTCTGCTGCTGAAATGTTACAAGTCATTACGTAGGTAGGTCCCATCCTTCACTATCTATAAAAAAAAAGACAGGAAGGTGTCACATTATACAATTCTAATAATATTCTATTCTTTTTGCTTCAATTCGAATGTCTAGCATAATACGAACCCTTTTATTGTCAGTCCTCTTTTGGATCCTGACTGTAAAGTAAGAGTCTGTAGCCGAGACCGACATCGACAGGGTGGTATATTATTAAGTTGTACGAGTTAAGAGATGGTTTTAATAGAATCGTTTTCCAAAGGGTGTTACGGTAACGCCCTAATCCCTTGAATTAGACCTTTATTTTGATTAGCCGAAATCTGATTTGAATTTGTTTTATTTGTTAGTCTGGTCCTTAAAGAGGTATGTTATTAAAATGATTTAGTTAATGCAATTAAGAAGACCAGAAGAATAAAATTTTGAGTCAAGAGGAAGAAGTACATTAGCCGAAATCTGATTTGAATTTGTTTTATTTGATAGTCTGGTCTTTAAAGAGATATGTTATTAAAATGATTTAGTTAACTCAATTAAGAAGACCAGAAGAATAAAGTTTTGAGTCAAGAGGAAGAAGAACATAGGGTGATAAGTATGATAAAGTAAAAATATCTCTGACAATATTAGAGATAAAAAAAAATGTCTACAGAAGTGTAGACATAATAAAACTCGATATTTTCGAATATACAGTGTTTTCAATAACAAACTTATTATTTTTTTAACGAATCATCCTGTATTTTATTTTATATTTGAATTACCTTAGGTGTTCCCCAATAATATCGAATAGTATGGGGATACAGGGATACAGGGTATTTCACACCATATATCCAGTTTTATATGAATAATGAATATCGTACTGCTTACTGAAAAACAAACACTTGAAAACCAATTTTTTTTGGGAGCACTTTTTCGATGTTAGTCAAACTTGATACCGATGCACTAATTTTTTAATTTCTCTGCGAATATGTACCTACAGGTTGAATCAATACTCAAATACATAGTTATCGCTTTTTAAATTGTAATTTGTTTGAGGGAAGCATTCTCTGCAAAAAAAATTTAATAATTTTCGGGAGATTTTTAAAATTTACAACTGAATTAGAGAAATATATCTTGACTTTATGAGTTTTTTATATCGAATTTTTAAAATCGCTGCCTTGTTTTCAATTGTACTTTTCTTTCATTATATTATAATTTAACTTTGCATCTTTATGGAGATGTAGCAAAAAATCGAATATGCAGTTAAAACAAAAGTACTAGCCTATCACCTATCAGTGACAAAAACAACACGCTGTGTGGTACATTCAGATGATTTGTTTACATAAAAACTAAGAGTACACTTACTTCTTCTGTGCTCATTAAATAACCGGTTGGTTGTAGAAAGAACATGCTCCGGGTTCATTTTAATAAGTGTCACTTATTAAAGGACGAGATTTACAGGATATGATTGCATTTACTATCAAAACAATTTTACTGCACATTGTTTTGTCTTGTGTAAACATTTTCTACTTAAGGTTTTTGATACGTATTTATTGCTTTCATTTTATTAACTTTAAAAATAGAAAACATTGGCTTTTGTATACTATTAAAACTTTAAAGATTAAGCATTTAGCAGATCTGGGTAATTACAAGTACAATATACATGTTGTAAAAATAGGAATTATATTGATTTAATTACAATTACAAGAAAAAAGGAATTATCAATTACTTTTATAGTTACTTTTCTAATTACTCTGCAGATAAAACAACTTATGATAGAATTGAGGAAGTATGAACCAACCGGACCGGTAAGAATATAATTTTTAAATAGGTAATTCAAGTGTTCAACAAGAGAATATGTTATTCTCAGGTTCAACTATGGCAGCCGTTTGCAGCGAATTTTTTAATTATTCCTTAAAGTTAAAGATATCTTAAGGTTGGGTTGTATCTTACTTAAAGTTAAATTCGGTTTGAGGTGACCCATGGCAAATTTTGTAAGGCCTTTGTACAGTCTAAACACTATTTAGCACTTATGGCTTGTTTTCCCGAACATTGGACTGCACCTATAGAATCGGAAATTGACATGTATAACCTAAAACTGAACTTAACTTTAAGTATACATTTTAAGTGTAAACATGCGTTTTTTCTATTTTTTTTCTTGTAACTAAATTTCAACTAAATACGAAAATACTTAAGAATAATCAGTAGATACTTCTAAGTATCAGCATTTTTTTTTTAATATACATTTCAGTATTTACTTAATGCTTATGCTGATACTTATAAGTAAAGACTGATTTTTATTAATACCACCCATTAAACTGAGTGATTGGAATTGGGTAATACCACATCATAAAGAAGGATCAGCAGGCGCTGTCGATAAAAAAGGAAAGCTGTTTTAATTTCAAATTGCTTCATTAATAATTTTTCTCGTGCATCTATAGCTAGAACAGTTCTAATCATGTCAAAGCGAGCATTTGATGCAAAAGTTTCTTCAAAATCAATCCCAGATTTTTGGAACAAACCATTTATGATCATACGTGCTTTGTACCTGGTCATGTATCCACTTGAATCTTCTTTGATTCGAAAAACCCATTTGTTGGAGATTGCTTTGCGGCCTGGAGGTAACTCTTCCAATTCCCAATTACTAATTTCTAACAAAGATTGAATTTCGTCTTCCATGGCCCCTTTCCAATCCTTTGAATTCATAGCCTCCTTTACTGTGATAGAATCCGTACCTTCAACTAACATCGTCAAAGCATCAAAATGTCAAAATCCGTAATTTCGATCTTGATCTCAGAAAATATTTTTCATTTTTCTGTTCTGGCTCATCATATCTATTATTTTCGGATGTACTAGGAACGTTTTTACTTTTTTTTGGTAGTTTACTGTCAAGAACAAAGAAATTTTCTTCTATCGTTTTTTTTTTAATACAACGTCCCTACTTGTATGATTTCTTTCTTTTCTGGAATCCAAATTCTGTAGCCATTATTTTCGCCACAATATCTTACGAGGTACCCTTTCATGCTTTTTCTATCCCATTTCCGTCTTTTTGGTTTAGGAATATGAACAAAGCATTCAGTGCCAAATATTTTAAAATGCTCTAAAGATGGAGTTACACCACGCCAGAGTTCAATTGGTGTTTTATTACTAACTGGAGTGGGACCACTATGGTTCAAGATATATGTTGCCATATTGATGGCTTCGGCCCACAAGAATTCAGGTAAATTCCTACTATGGAGCATAGATCTTGGAGACACTACCAGCGTGCGATTTTCTCGCTCTGCAGCCCCATGTTGTTCTGGCGTATACGGCATAGTTGTAAGATGTTGTAACCCTACTGCACCTGTGATTTACTTCATTTCTTGATTACTAAATTCGCTACCATTGTCTGTTAATAAGTCTTTAACAGTATGTCCAAGAACTTTTACCTCCATCAAAAAATTTCCTATTTTTCTTGGTATTTCTGACGTTTCTTTTAAGAAATATAAATCTCTAAATTTAGTAAAATCGTATTTTAAACAAAGAAAATAACAAGCTCCACCCAGAGACTTCTCAGGCATGGGTCCGCAAATATCTGCATGTATTAGATTTCCTGGTTTAAGTCCCCTGCACTGACGTGTACCCAAACTTAATCTATGCTACTTCCCATACATGCAAAATTCACAAAAATGTTCATCGAGTGGAATGTCAATACCTCGACTTTTCAAAAAACTCTGAACATAGCGCTTATTTTGGTGACCTAAACGCTCCTGCCAAACCTGAAGAGTATTTTGTTCAGGTAGGTGTACCTCCACTACTGCTTTCGGTAGCAAGACTTCAATAAACATTAAATAAAGGTCATTTCTTCTCTCTCCAACAGCTACTACCTTCTCGATATAACAAGTTGTTTTAGTGAGACTGGAAGTAATTCCTTTATCGGCGATACATGGAATTGAGAAAAGATTACGGCCGACCTCGGGAACATACCAAACGCATTGGAGGTAGTTTTGGATCCATCGACCGTTAATATACATCTTTAAGTCTATATTTCCTTTTCGAAGTGCCTGCATTCGCTACCTATTACCAACTAAGACATACTGTGGGAATGAAAAACGTTCAAAGGATGCAAACCATTCTTTTTGCTTGTCATATGCTGTATTGCCCCTGAATTCGCTAACAAATCTTTTTCATCAGATTGTGAAAAATTCGAGACGCCCACAAAAGCCGAACCAGAAGATGTATCTCCAGCTCCTTCGTTAATTTTCTCATCCTTCTTGGGACAGTCACATTTTACGTGTCCTCTCTTACCACACTGGTAGCAGGTTACCATTTTCTTCTTCTTATCAGCAACATTGTCTTGATTATGTGAAGATGAGTTCTTTAACTTGGCAATTAAGGCTGTTTTTCAAACGTATCAAGATTTTCAGCTCCTCTCTCCTGTATTCGCAATTCCACAGTACATAATCTTTCACCCAATAAAACTATTGTACGTTGATCCTTTGGTACAGACTCCCAGGTATTTGTAAACTCGAAATATTCTGCAGGCAAGGTATTCAAAACTCTGTTTAAAAATAACGAGTCGGGTAGTTTAACTTTGTCTTCCCGCCAGGTTTCATCTTGCAATTCTAACCATAACTTCTCGAGTGTGGCAATATGTCTAGCTACAGTGTCTTGAGGATCTTTTTCCCGAACACTAAAGACTTGATTAAAGAGACGATCCTGTCTTTGTTCAGTTCTTTGTTCATACACACTATGTAGCTTATCTCACATATCTTTTGCTGTGCTGCACATGTTAACTAATTGCCGTACCTGATTGCTTAAGCTCGACACAATTAAATTCTGAGCCGTATATTCAATTTTATTTGCGGAGAAGAGAGCTTGTCGATATTCTGACTTTTGTATTTCAGTTGCAGTCGGTACCAAATGTTCTGGATACTCCAAAGTACCATTAACTGCTTGCATAACATCGTGACTCTGTAACTGAATTCTTATTTGGAACTTTCAGTTCAACCAATTAGACTGCCCTTCAAGTTTATCAATAACAACTCTTGAAAGTTCCATACTTAAGAAATTTACACACAACGTGTAGACAAGATACTGCTCCAAATATTAAAAAACTGACTTTGCAAGATCAACCAATTGCATTCACTGCATACCTGGGCCCATAACCTGTAGAGGATTATACACGGTAGTGGACTGAATGAATAATGGTCTGCAACTTGAATTAAAGGTTTTATTATATAAAAAGTGACATCAGTGAAAAATTGAAAATACAATATCAATCAAAAGATGATAATTCAACTAAAAAAAAAGAATGTCGAATAACGATAAGGGTAAGGGGTGGTCTCCATACGTTCGTGTTTATTTTTTCAACACAACTGTATAATAGTACCTAATAATAATAATGTATATTTAATAAATTTAAAGTGAAGGCAATAGGTAAGTGTAAAACATATCAGTAATCATTCATATAAAAAATGACCTATCTCAAACTGAACAATTTTTACAAACCACATGAACAAACTCTAATTAATGTTTACCAAATATAAACAATTTAAAAAACCCTAATAAACATAAAAATTTCCTCTAAAATTAGTCGTAAAATTCAATAAGATTACAAACATTTTGAACCATTAAATAGACTTTTAATTCGCTGATAAAATATATACGGTCTACTGAAAATTAGTGTTTATAATAAATTTCTCGTAATTACGATCTCAGCCTTAAAAAAGTCATGTAATTATAAATACAGTACAATAAAATGAGTTGAAATTTGTGTTTGGATTTTTGGATAATATCAAGACGCTTGAATACAGGAAGTAAAAATCTATGTCAGGTTATTTAAGAAACATTAAAGTCTCTGGATTTAATCTTGTTTATCATTAGAAGAGATTTGTATTGAGAAAGGTCAAAGCTGAGTTTCTGTAGGTATAGGACAACCGTTTTTACATTAAACCAATATTTTTCATGAGAAACTGAATGAAAACATTCGCGTCCAGATGATTTAAGACGTTCGGAATAAATTGACAAATATTTTTAAAATTGTATAAATTTGGCACCAGGATTATAGTTTTGAATCCAAAAATGTGGGCGTATTAATCGCTGGTCTTGACTTTGGAGGTTTCATTTTGTTTATTTATAGTATAATGTAAACATAGCTGAACAGAAATGAAAGATAATATAAAAAATCTTGAAAAAATTGAATATACAAGATGAGTCAAAATGTTGCAGTGGAAAAAATACAAAATGTTAAAGTTTAAATTATTTTTTATTTTTTTTTGTAATAATTTCAAAACATATTCATAAATCGATAGGCATAACTTTAGACAAGGGATATTATTTTATTACAGGTAGGGTTGCAAACTGTCCTTTTTTGAAAAGGACAGTCCTTTTTTCAAACAAATTATCCTTGTGACTTTTTAAACCTTTTTAAAAAACTATATTTTAATATTTTTAAAGATTAAATTATTCGCAGCAGCATCGGCGTGGCCCCCATGTGTGCAGCTGTCGAAAAAAGATTAGTTATGTGCGAGGGTCATTCAATAAGTAAAGAGACAAATGGCTATAGCTCAAACCCGGTTTATTTCAATCTTTTAAAATTAAGGCTATTTTTCAACATAATCACCCCCCACAGTTAGGCACTTGTCCCATCTTTCTTGCAGCTTCCTAATTCCCTTGGGGAAGAATTGTTTCGATTTACCCAGAAGCCACTTTTGTACCGCTTCCTTAACTTAGCAAATCTTTTTCCACGTAGGGCGTCTTTGAGTGGTCCAAACAGGTAAAAATCAGATGGGGCGAGGTCGTCACTGTAGGCACAATGAGGTAAGGCCTCCCAACCCAATTCTTGAAGCTTATCACGGGTCAGCTGGGCTGTATGAGGGCGGGCGTTATCGTGCTGAGGAATGACTCCTTATGACAAGCATCTCAGTAATTCTTCTGTTATCACGAATAAGTCCGTCAATCCTCGATTCCATCACCTACACTTGTTCGGCCACTTTTAAACCGATCAACCCACTTCTAAAAATTCGCACGGTTCATACAACTTTTACCGTACTGTATCAACATTCTAGAAAAAATTTCACTTGGTTTTACACCTTCTGCGACTAAAAATCTAATGACTGAGCGATGCGGTTTTAAGGTGCAATCTTCTAGTGGACTTGTCATGGTAAATTGAAAATTTTGAGGTTATGTTGACATAAAATGAAGAAACAGCTGATCAGAGCATATTCCAAGGTTGCCAACTAACACCCCTGAAAAGATTGTACACTATTTTTTTAATGTCAAATTGTAAAATGCCTAAAGTAGGAGCACATTTACGTTGTTTGTTATTTTTATTAAGTTACTTTGTTTATTATTCGGAATTTGTCTACTGTTTCTCATTTGAAAGTATTTTCAGAGACATATGAAGTGTTCAATTGCGGTTTCCTTAAAAACGGTTTAAATTATTAAGTTTAAACAAGTATAACAATTTATACATAAATATGATATTCATATTATATTTTCTAGTGAATATTGCTAAAAACTTTCCTCAAAAAAAAGTATAATCCAAGTCATCATCAGGAATCGCTTATGTGGCACATCCTGTATCAAAATGTCACAAATTAAATAATATTACTTGTCTAAAGTTGTGCATCTGTGCCAGTTTTGATAATTAATATGTTTTGAAATTATTAAAAAAAATCTGATGTGTCCAACACATGACTTTCCTATCTAGTTATTATAGGCATTTTCCGGTTATTTTGTACAACCTATTGCAGCATCTCTATAAATGTTTAGAGGATAAACTAAATATATACATTTTACACATACATCTACCTCGAAACATTTTTCTATAGATATTCATTGAAAACGAAAATACAGAAAAATTTAAATTTAGCACTTTTCCATTACGGACCATTTTAGAAAAATCATGTATAAACAAAAATTATAGAAATCGATATCGCAAACAACTTTTAGTTCAATAATTTTCATAAAAATCAGAATTTTGCACATTTTGTCAAATTTCTCGAATACGGACCATTTCAGGAAATTTTGACATAAAACAAAAATTATAGATAATAATATTAGAAGTAACTTTTATTTGAACAATTTTCTTCTCCAAACATAAATAACAGATATATTCCATAAAATATAAAAACGGCCTCCCATAAAGTACCCCCCCAGATGTTCCAACTTTGTCCAAAATCTAATCATTTCACGTCAGGCCGAAATAAACCTTAAGTTTAAAATTTAATGTTTTTTCCTTTATCCGTTTTTGAGTTTTCTTCAAATTTCGAAATTTACACATTTTCTCAAATATCTCGAATACGGTCCATTTTAGAGAAATTATGTATAGGACAAAAATTATAGAGAATTATATTATAAACAACTTTTATTTGAACAATTTTTATAAAAAATTATGTTTTTTACATTTTGTCAAATTTCTCGAATACGGACCATTTTAGGAAAATTTTGCATAAAACAAAAATTATAGATAATTATATTAGAAGTAACTTTTATTTGAACAATTTTCTTCTCCAAACGTAAATAACAGATATATTCCATAAAATATAAAAATGACCACCCATAAAGTACCCCCCCAGATGTTCCGACACTGCCCAAAATCTAATCAGCTCATTGGACGCTGAAACAAAGCTTAAGTTTAAAATTTGGTGTTTTTCTGTGTATCGGTTCATGAGTTATGCGTTATACAGACACACACACACACACACACACACACACACACACAGACACACAGACACCACACACACACACACACACACAGACATCATCGCGAAAATAGTCAAAACGGATTCAGGGGACCTCAAAACGTAAAAATCCGTCGAAAACTCGAGGTCGAAAAAAATCATGATTCCTATACTTTCCTTATATCTGTATACAGATAGGAAAGTAAAAAGTAAACACATTTCAACTTAACGTTTATATTTTGGTCCAAACATCCTGCGCTTGCTCTAGGTCCCAATAGTTATGACTCACCATGTATATTAAAAATACAAAAAAACTGTGTTCAACACATGACTTTCCTGTTCATTTATTACAGGCCTTTTCGAGTTATTTTGTACAGCCTATTGTATAACCCCTGTAAATGAGGATGAACTAAATCATACATTTTCCACAACCTCTCTTTCGATCATTCTCATCTCTGCGCATAATAAAATTTTCTCAAAATAAGTCAAAACCTTCATTATTATCTAGGTATCTATGTTTTACTAAAAATATTGACTTAAAAATCTAATTCCGATGGATTATAGACATCAGTTTATCTTCAGATTCATTTAAACTGAATTTGTATGGCCTGTATGTGTATGGACCAATTTCAACATTCAACATTCTGCACTTCTTGATTTATTATTTATTTTTTGTATTTTACAGAGACCTTCCTATGGGGCCTCAGTATTACATTCGTGTAGATGAAAAATTTTCTTGCCCCCATTTATTAAAACTTTTTTTCACGTTTCCGATCATTCTGAGTCCGAAAATGTAAAAAAAAATGTTCGTCTGGTCGTCTTTGTGTATGTATGCAGGCACGATAACTCTAGAACGAAAGTTCTGATTGACTTGCGGTTTTCATTTTCTTGAATAATTACTTCTAACTTAGAACCCTATTGATTTTCAGAATTTTCGGTTCATCCTAACTACTTTAATATCAATTTTCTTAAAATCTGCCTATGCATTTCTTATGTGACTAATTTTACGAATTCCAATCATTCCTAACATTCCTAACATTCTTAACATTCTTAACATTCTTAACATTCTTAACATTCTTAACATTCTTAACATTCTTAACATTCTTAACATTCTTAACATTCGTAACATTTTTAACATTCCTAACATTCCTAACATTCTTAACATTCTTAACATTCTTAACATTCTTAACATTCTTAACATTCTTAACATTCTTAACATTCTTAACATTCTTAACATTCTTAACATTCTTAACATTCTTAACATTCTTAACATTCTTAACATTCTTAACATTCTTAACATTCTTAACATTCTTAACATTCTTAACATTCTTAACATTCTTAACATTCTTAACATTCTTAACATTCTTAACATTCTTAACATTCTTAACATTCTTAACATTCTTAACATTCTTAACATTCTTAACATTCTTAACATTCTTAACATTCTTAACATTCTTAACATTCTTAACATTCTTAACATTCTTAACATTCTTAACATTCTTAACATTCTTAACATTCTTAACATTCTTAACATTCTTAACATTCTTAACATTCTTAACATTCTTAACATTCTTAACATTCTTAACATTCTTAACATTCTTAACATTCTTAACATTCTTAACATTCTTAACATTCTTAACATTCTTAACATTCTTAACATTCTTAACATTCTTAACATTCTTAACATTCTTAACATTCTTAACATTCTTAACATTCTTAACATTCTTAACATTCTTAACATTCTTAACATTCTTAACATTCTTAACATTCTTAACATTCTTAACATTCTTAACATTCTTAACATTCTTAACATTCTTAACATTCTTAACATTCTTAACATTCTTAACATTCTTAACATTCTTAACATTCTTAACATTCTTAACATTCTTAACATTCTTAACATTCTTAACATTCTTAACATTCTTAACATTCTTAACATTCTTAACATTCTTAACATTCTTAACATTCTTAACATTCTTAACATTCTTAACATTCTTAACATTCTTAACATTCTTAACATTCTTAACATTCTTAACATTCTTAACATTCTTAACATTCTTAACATTCTTAACATTCTTAACATTCTTAACATTCTTAACATTCTTAACATTCTTAACATTCTTAACATTCTTAACATTCTTAACATTCTTAACATTCTTAACATTCTTAACATTCTTAACATTCTTAACATTCTTAACATTCTTAACATTCTTAACATTCTTAACATTCTTAACATTCTTAACATTCTTAACATTCTTAACATTCTTAACATTCTTAACATTCTTAACATTCTTAACATTCTTAACATTCTTAACATTCTTAACATTCTTAACATTCTTAACATTCTTAACATTCTTAACATTCTTAACATTCTTAACATTCTTAACATTCTTAACATTCTTAACATTCTTAACATTCTTAACATTCTTAACATTCTTAACATTCTTAACATTCTTAACATTCTTAACATTCTTAACATTCTTAACATTCTTAACATTCTTAACATTCTTAACATTCTTAACATTCTTAACATTCTTAACATTCTTAACATTCTTAACATTCTTAACATTCTTAACATTCTTAACATTCTTAACATTCTTAACATTCTTAACATTCTTAACATTCTTAACATTCTTAACATTCTTAACATTCTTAACATTCTTAACATTCTTAACATTCTTAACATTCTTAACATTCTTAACATTCTTAACATTCTTAACATTCTTAACATTCTTAACATTCTTAACATTCTTAACGTTCTTAACATTCTTAACATTCTTAACATTCTTAACATTCTTAACATTCTTAACATTCTTAACATTCCTAACATTCTTAACATTGCAAACGTTCTCCAACAACCTGTCAAACAACAGCTGTTGATTGTAAAGGTGAGATTTCTAAGGCGGGTTGCGACCTTCATACTTGCAACCATAGCCATTTTGGAGGCTATTTTTATTCTAAATTAGTCGCCAAGCCTTCCAATTTAGGAAAAATATTTAAGCAGTTTCTTAAAAATGACTTTTTTATGGTAGTGCTAACTTAAGCTTACTAATATTTCGCCCCTAGCCACAAAAACACCATCATCAAATTTACTGGCTCTCTGTCACAATCCCGTAGAATAATTAACCGGCCATTTTATATGGCAAAAATCAGAATTATAGTTGGCTATGCCTGTCAAGTATAAAAATGTCAAATGTAAAATTATTTAAAAATGTTTTTATGCTTCTTTTGATATTTATTGTAAATAATTTGAAGTGTATCTCAATTCAGGCTTTCCATAAATAAAGGTACAGCAAAACAGATAATATAATGTTCTTATACAAAGCACTTTTTTATTATATAAAACAGAGGTAGGATATAATGCTGTTTTTTTGTACATAGTTTTAATTATACAATTTTGGATTACATTAAGGGGTTGAAGTGCAATATCATATAGTCTACATTATACCATATTGCAAAATAGATTCAACCAGCGAATTGTAAATAATAATTAGTAAACTTCTAGTCATAAATTTCCTCAATACATATAGAATTCATAAAAATGAATCTTCTAAATTTGGTTGTTAATGACGTAATGTGATCAACCAATTTCAAATTTTGATCAATTATGATACTGAGGTATTTTGTTGTGTTTTTCATTTTAATTATAAAGTTGTCATTTATTTGTATGTTGGAAAAAGACCTTTGTAAATTATATTGCTCTCTATCGATCTACTTTAACACAAAAATAGTTTTGTGGCTATAAGTTGCTATAACCTATAGTCGCAAAACTATTTTTTTGTTAAAGTAGACCCCTAGTGAGCTTTGTTTCTAAATAAAGCAAAAAATTACAAATTATATATATTAATCATTTATTTACCAACTGCTAATTTACAACATTAAGTAATTTTTTAAAATAAAGTACATGATCTCAAAACAGAAATAATTTATAATAAATGCGGGTAAAACGAGGGGTAAAAATAACAATAAATTAAGGGAAATACCTAGAAAGGGCAGGTTTAAAGATTATTATCACAAGAAAGTATATCTGTTCTGTTTATTTATCAAGTATTGTTTGAGGTTACTTTTGAATACATTTATTTTTTTAATTTCTGTCAGCAGTTTATTAAATGTTTGCAAACCTTAATAAAAATTGTATTTTGGGAACTTTTAGTGATGGCTTGCCGTACATGAAAGTCAGATTGGCTTCTTGTATTATAGTTGTGATATTGGGAATTATATTAAATTTTTTCTAATAGATCTGATGGGATGGTACTGTCATTTTTATTTCATAAATAAATATCAGTCATATACTGAACATAATTCTGAACTGAACGTCAATTAATTTATTTTAACATAGTTGTAATACTCATCCTTCTGTCCTTTATTATTATATAAATAGGCGAAGTAAGGATCCCAAATATTTTACATCAGCAGGTTTAAAAGGTAAAGGGGCCAATTATTATTGGATAAATTGCTCGAACAAGTTTGTAAACCCTAATCAAAAAGCGATATAGAATGGTTTTCAAAATCAAGGCTTGTGAAAATAATCACATGGTTTAATTTAAGTAACGCCAATGCTTCAGAAACCAAAAAATTCAACGTCCTAATACTACTATCGGCTTTAGGTCTTTCGTTCCAAGTTAAATCATTTCTGGTTTTTTTTTACGGTACGGGTTTACTCTTGTGGGCCTCAGTCTCGATAAGGTGGGAACCACCATTTTAGCGTCTGTCGAATTTCAATTAATTATTTTCTTCTGATAAAAGCTTTAATGAGGGATTGGTAAAGTTGATTTGTTTAATCTATACAAACTATATGAATGGCGTTAGGAAAGTAAATTGTTTTAAATTGTAGTAAATGTAAAATATTGCCATTTTCATAAGGTTATCTCTTATTATGTATAACTTGAGCAAATAATTTTGCTGTTTTATTTGAGGAGAAACTTTTTCTCGCACATTCAGTCTGTGGTTGCAATGAAAAATCTGGATTTTTTTTATTAGGACTTGCAAATAATATAGTTGTTACGATGCACTTAAATCAGTCTTGTATACATTAGTTAAAAGTAAATGGGAGTGCAGTTTGAAATGTCTATTATTCTACATAATTGACTACAAAGAATCTGTAAAAATTTTATATTTTGAAAAAGCCCGGTCAATATCCACAAATAGGCTTAGATTATATGGTTACATGAATTTGGCTTACCTTTTAAATTACACAGGCAAATGAAAGATTTACTTAATAGTAAATCTTTCATTTATGAACTTATAAATAAATATTTAAAGTTCGTAAACGGTCAAATTGACTCGTCAGTTCTCCTTCTTTTATTAGACTTTAATGAGCCGCGAGTTACTTCGCGTTCCAATAATACAAACATTTTCAATATCAACTCCAAATACCCTACAATATTATGATTTTCTAATATCAACTATTTGTAAAACTTACAATTATGTAACCTCTGCGATTTTTTTTATGTTACAATATTCAATTTGATATTTAACTAGTGGATATAACATAACACTAAACTAGATAGGTGTTTGTTCTTAAATTTGTCTTGCAGTGCAATGATCCTTTTCTATTTCTATTTTTATTTTCTTTCTAATTTGCTTTTTTTAAACACTGTTGTACTGGTTTATTTCAATTTTGTTGTTATTCTATTAATATACATCTGTAAATTGAGCCTTGACCTGCTTATATAAAAATAAATTAATTACAAACCTGCTTTTACAATAATTTCTGGTTCTTCTATTACCATATGTATCGATTATTGCTATTTCTAGGAAATTTTCTTGTTGCACTATTATCTACATGAATATTTATTCATTACTGTATTTTTACTTGGTTCTATTACTTTTGTTTTATTTGTAATAATTTATGTACCTCAGTTAATTTTATACCGGGTGCCTGCGCGAAAACTTCATATGGGACAAAATTTAAATTGAAATCATGAATTTTTGGTGTATGAGTTCATAGGGGGGCGTAATTCCACACTTTTTATTCATGGGTTGCTTTAGTTTTAGTAGTAAATAAGAATATTAAAAAAAAATTAAATTAAAATATTTTAAATAAACTATGTATGCCGGAGAGGCTGGCCGCGAGATTGGTGTGCATCCACATTCTCGAAAAGGCCAAGCAGTGATTTTTTCGGTCACATTGTGGTCACCGACTTAGCCGACTAGATATTAACCATCGTCAACGTGGAATGAATGACGTGAATAAATAAATTAATTTAGGATGAATGGGAAGGAGTAAGGAATACAAATGGTGGCACAATAAGCTACCTTCGCACTCGCTCTCGAAATAAACCGAGAGAAAGAATCAGTGAGTTCTCGCTGGCTATAAAAATACTAACACAAAAAGATTTATATTTCTGCAAAATTATTTATATTTATTTAAATTGCAAAGCCATTTCGGCATACGCCATCATCAGTGCTCATCTACAAAGATTGTGGGTGTAAACATATAAAATATGTAAATATAACTAGAAATTTGATTCAAAACAATTATTTTTGAAAAAGATTTTTTTAAACAAACCGTTAACAAAGTTAAAAAAAATTACAAATTATAGAAAAACCCTGTATTTGAGGCAATGGTTAGGCCATTAACCCTTCAAATCGAATATCAAAAAGACATGTGCTTGTGTAGATATAAGGAGTTAAGCCCCAATCATTGTTTGAACTGGATTTTGTTTACAGGTACAAACAAGTTAAAAATAAAAAAAATGGGGAATATGTGATGAACATAATTGAAAATTGGTATGAATTTAGAGGAATATTGAAAAATTAATATTTAAATTACGTACAGTCACAATATATATCCAAAAAGTTCAGTAGTCATCTTCTTAAATAATAGTAATAATTAGGTGCGCTCCACCTTGCTAAATATTTTTATTAAAATTATTATTGTGAAAATTTAAATTCATGGTTGGTATATTTCTTTAAGATTCTATTAAATGTATTTTTCAGTATTTCTCATCTTTAGGAGGTTGAAGTGACAGCGATGACAGATAACACCTGTCGGCGCTGGTATGACAAATGTCAAAAGAGAAAGGTGCTTTTTTTCGCGTGTGAATCAAGTTAATCCTGCTGCAGTTCGAGTGAGAGTGGAGATGGATAGAAAAATAAGTTATTATTTTATTTTTAAATGTCTGGAGCAATAAAGGGTTAGGTATTTAGGTAAACGAATAATTAAAAAAGTTGAATGTGAATGTATATGTTTAATTGTATGATTGATAATGTTGAAATGTTTTGAGGAAATTATAATAAAGATTGATCAAATTTTAAAATTATTAGTGTGTTACTTTGATTTTATTCTAAAATTTTTTTTTTTTATTTTTTAAATATTTAATTATAGTTTTTTGAGAACTACAAAAATGTTCAATGTCAAAACGAAACAACAATATCACTCACGTGTTTCTGATGTGCCAGCCCGGGCTCTACAGGACGTTTTCCAGAGAGCCAAAGATGACACAACAGAACAAGCAGTCCCTATTAAAAGGTGAATCTAAAAGTTGAAAGTTGTTCAACAAGATTGACTTGAGACAAAGGTTGTTGTTGTTGTTGTTGTTGTTGTTGTTGTTGTTGTTGTTGTTGTTTGTTGTTGTTGTTGTTGTTGTTGTTGTTGTTGTTGTTGTTGTTGTTGTTGTTGTTGTTGTTGTTGTTGTTGTTGTTGTTGTTGTTGTTGTTGTTGTTGTTGTTGTTGTTGTTGTTGTTGTTGTTGTTGTTGTTGTTGTTGTTGTTGTTGTTGTTGTTGTTGTTGTTGTTGTCTCTATCAAATGTAATTTCAACATCTTTGTGAACAATTTTTTGTGTTCAAGTTAACTAATAATTTGGAGTTTTTAGTTGGGCTAAAATTATGTTGATTAAACCTCAAATGTTGTCCAAATGCAGATTTGTCCGGCATTTTGATGTATTCGTTTATCCGAACTCCCAAAGATCTGCAAGTTCTGCATATGTAGCTAGCATTGCAATCGCTGTATTGCGACCTGTATACTCCACTCTTGTCTAAGAGGTTTGCTTTATGTTTATGTTTACTTTTATGTTGACCAAATGGGCGTCTAGTTTGTCGATTGATTTAAACGAAACTTTAATGTTATTGACATTATTAACAAAAAAATTTAGAATGCTCTGGGCTAGGTTATTTTCATAAAAGAGGAAGGATATGTAAAATTGATTGATTTGAGTGATGTTAGGATAAGATAGTTTTTGAATTTTTTTTAATTTAATTTTGTTAATTAAGGTTTGAATTAAATCAGGATCGTATTCATTATTAAAAGCAATTTGTTTGAGTATATTTAGTTCTTGAAAATAATTTTAGTAAATGTAACAATAAAAAGAGGACATTTTTTGTTGGTGAGGATGATTAGAAGAAAAGTGAAATATGTGATCCGTTTGAGTGAGGTTTCTATACATGCCAAATTCAAATTTGTTACCATGTCTGTGGACAGAGAAGTCCAACAAGTTTAAATAACTTTGTTTTTCTATATCGATATCGTAGATATGTCGATGATATCTTTTGTTTAATAGAAGGCGATGTTAATACAGCTTCAAGTATTCTTAATTCAATTAATACTATTCATCCTAATATAAAATTCACTCTTGAATCAGAAAAAAAAAGTTGTTTGAACTTTTTGAACCTCTCTGTCCACAGTCATGGTAACAAATTCGAATTTGGCATATATAGAAAACCCACTCAAATAGACCAGGTAATTCACTTTTCTTCTAATCATCCTCACCAAAAAAAAATTCCTCTTTTTATACTCAGATTCACAGACTTTTATCAATACCTTTAAATAAATATAATTATTTTCAAGAACTAAATATACTCAAACAAATTGCTTTTAACAATAAATACGATCCTGGTTTAATTTAAACCTTAATCAACAAATTTAAATTAAAACAAAATCAAAAACTAACATTACTCAAATCAATCAATTTTACATATCATTTCCCTTTTGGGAAAATAACCTAGCCAAGGGCATTTCAAAATTTTTTTTGTTGATAATGTCGATAACATTAAAGCTTCGTTTATATCAATCAACAAACTAGTTTAGTAGACACTAAAGATAAAACCAACATCTTGGACAAGAATGGAGTGTTCAGGTTGCAATGCAGCGATTGCAATGGCTACATAGGTAGAACTTGCAGATCTTTGAAAGTTCGGATAAACGAATACATCAAGAGTCCGAAAAAATCTGCATTTGGACATCATTTGAAATTTAATCAACATACTTTTAGCCCAACTAAAAAGATTATTAGTTAACTTGAACACAAAAAATTTTCGCGAAGATGTAGAAATTACACTCGAAAGAGACAACAACCTTTGTCTCAACATTAAAGTCAATTTTAACAGAAATTCCATATTACTCCGTAGACAACTTAGTTAATAATGATAAAAATGATGATGAGTTGCTTCACAAAATAAACTCATAAGAGCCATGTCTTCCTAAATTCATGTTCACTCATCAGAGTCTCCATCTGGAACCATGGCACTTTTTGTTTTTGCTTCATTTGTTTTTTATTCCCATTTTTGTCACTGTCTAACCATGAGTACGCTTGTTGAACGACTTTGAACCTTTAGGAATAAACATCAGATTCACATATTAATTGGGACTGCGACTGCGGGTTCTGTGACTATACGTATTTTTAATAATAATTTTTTAATCTTCATCCAAATTCATACCAGTTTTCAATTATATCTATCACATATTCTCCCTTTTTTAATTTTTAACCTGTTTTTAACTGTAAACAGAATCCAGTCCGGACAATAATTGAGGCTTAACCCCACCTACACAAGCACATGCTTTTTTGAGTTTCGATTTGAGCAATTAAGGGTTTATGGTCCAATAATTATCTCCAATACAGGGTTTTTCTATAATTTGTAAAAATATTGTTAACTTTGTTATCTGTTTATTTAAAAAAACTATTTTCTTAAATTAATTGTTTTGACTCAAATTTCTAGTTTATATTTACAAATTTTATATATTTACACCCACAATCTTTATAGATGAGCACTGATAATGGCGTTCGAAAGCGCTTTGCAATTTAAATAAATAAATAATTTTGCATGAAATACAAATCTGTTTTTTTTTAATCTAAGCTACATGCCAACAGTCTTAACCACTTTTGGTTCTTTTCTCATGAAAATCTTGAGAGAATTCAGTTTCTCTCGAGTTTGAAAATAGCCCCCCAGTAAGAGGCTAAATAACGTTCTTCAACTTTTTTATGGTTTTGACAGCTCACTTTCTGGACTAGTAGCTCCATATTTTATCTACTATTGGAATTAATATAGTTGTGAATACATATTTTGGGTTTGTCCTATTTGTATTTCATTTTCTTTAAATAAATGAACTATTACCTTTCTAACAAGATTTATACCTTTTATTGTAGCTTTAGGAATATCATTTAATAAGAAACCTCTGCTCATATTCTTGCTACACTTTATTAAAAAAAGGAGAAATATTCTAAACTTAGCTATATAATTTGTAGAATATTAAAATAACTTTGAACCATTTTGTTGTTTTTTAAAGGATATAGTTTTGCAAGAACGTGCATCGCCATTAGTACCTACCATTATATCAAAAATAATAGTCATACAACTTACCAGACATTGACTTATCTACCTACGAATATATACCTAGAAGGCTATACGTTATTTACAATTTCATTGTGTAGGTATCTTAAACTCACAAAACTGTAATTTAAGTACAAAGTTAAATAAAGTAATACTTATCGAATGGTAGTAAGTAATTTTGTTTTGCAATTGTTAGTCATACCAAAATAGCTAAGAGATATTTCAACAGGTAATTTTGTGTTGTGTAACGTTTTAGCGTTGTCGTTTTTTTTTTCGACATTTATATTTTTTCCATCATATTTATGAAGTTAGAGTCACAAATAATGTTATTATTGTTACAATTAATTAATTGAACCATTAAAATAACAGTATTTAACCAACCAAAAAAGTTTTGTTTTCGGTAACACGTTAGTAAATTTTTTTCGTTTTAATACTAATAGTCATTCAATAAATAATAACAAAATCCACTTTTTATCAATAAATTGTCACTGTTTTCTCGATTCTACGTCTTCTTTACAAGTATCGACCATTTACTGTTGAGTTCTAATTTACAGTGCCGTTCTTAAAGCGGTGCAAGGAAATAGTACAAAGCATACACAGAACACACACTACTAAAGAATAAATAATGTTATTATAAAGTACTGTGGCAAATATATTTACTTATCTGATGCCATCTATACACTAAAAAAAGTACTTTCTGATTCATTCTTGTGACATGTGCAAATCACTTCAGTTTGGGTCTTTCTTAAGATAGAATATTTATTTTAGAATGAAATTTTTTTAACTTTCATACATTTTCTCGCTAATACTGATAAATTTATATTATTGATTTATATAGATGGTCCAACGCCTGGAAATCATTTATTTAGGGCTATTATATATTCTTTCTTGCTCAAAAATATCTTAAAAATCTGTTGTTAACTTTGGGAGAAGTAAAAAGTCGCTACTCGTATACCTATTCAGGTTCTTTGACGAAGAAGGGGAAACTTTAATCCATATCATCTGTCATATTATAATGTTAAAACTAAATTGAGAATTTTAACTTTAGGTGAAAAATGGCCAATAACATCTTCAACGCAGCTAAGTCTACTAAAAATAAAATAAGGCTAGAAAATGAGTTCTGAATAGATGGGAAAAGGTGGCGTTAGACTAAGGCAAGAGTTGCACTCATCTAAAAACTTTTGACTCTTTGATTATTTGTTTCTGCTTCTACTAAGACAGCAAATTTTTTTAGTGGCAAAATTTGCGCAAGGTCCTTGTTTTCTATATCTGTATAAAGGGGAGGGTGAGTTGCTCCACAGTAGTTAGGCCTTAGTAGCTCCAATAGGGCCGCCGTGATTTAATCAACAAGACTGTCACCTGCGGTATAGTCCAAGATCCCGCAACAAAAATCAACCCTACAAAACAACTTTATCCTAAAAGATTATACCAGCGTGTAAACAAGGATAAGATTCCTAGAATACCTTCTGATATTATCAGTCAAAACCACATACAAATTTCAGAGAAATTTGTAAATTCAGATACCAAGAATCTTGGAAATAGAGACTTCACATGCAGGCTGAACTTGTCTTGTATATAGACGGTTCAAAAACAAAGGAATATGCCGGTGCTGTAATCTTTGGACCCAAATGAAAAACAACTATTTCGCAGAGTCTAGGAGAATACGCAACAGTGTTATAGGCCGAACTAAGAGCCATAAAACACTGTGCAAGATAAATAATAAATCGGCAAGTATCAGGCAAAACTTATTGCCATCCATAATGATAGCCAAGTAGCTCTAAAGGCAATTCTCTCATCAGAAATCAAATCGTGACTGGTGAAAGACTGCCTAAAAGACCTATGAATGATGGAACAGAGCTAAGTAGTCAAAATAAAATGACCTTTGTCTGGGTACCAGGCCATGAAGGATATAAGGGTAATGAAAAGGCTGACAAACTAGCACGAGAAGTCAAATAAGACCAAGACAGGCTCTGAATCCTCCTGTGGAGTTGCTAAGGCATTGTGCAAGGCATCCACCAAAAAACTGATGGAAAAAATATTTACCAGTTATGATGGAAGTAAGAAATGTGAATTTGGCTCATGAGTGAAGTACCCTTTTTTTAAAAATACGGAAATATGTTATTCAGAGAATTTTTTAAATATAAAATCACAGCTGTAACTCTAAAAAATTATATTTAAATTAGGGCTAGACTTTGCTATTAAAAAAAAAAAAGAAAAATTGGAACATTTGGATTGCAGTAAAAGTATATATCGTCGTTGAAGAATTTCGTTAAACACATTTATAAATTGGAAAAACTATATCACAATTTAGTATGACATGTTAAAAAACTGGTACTTCTCATGAAATAATGAAAGAAATTGATGTGCATCAACCATATACCTATTTTCCATAATTTGTAAAAGATATTTAAATATTTTTCTTTATATTATCTGAACTTATGAATTTGGATCATTTTTATAATTAATGACGAAAACATCAACCGACACTTAAAAAAGTAGGAATGGCACTGCTGTGCGATCTTTAGCGACAATACAACGCATGCGCATTACAGAATATTTGGAGAAGTCCATCGAAAATTAATAGTCATTGGTTGTATACATCAATTATCAGGACTGGATCGCCTCGCCTGCCCGCTTGTTGCTTGCTTGTTGATTTGAGAATTCACAGTCATTACGAATATTTAGTCATTATCGCCGAGCTAAGTACATACTGTGCAAACTTGCCTAACCCTCGTCTCAAGGAAGCAATATTGTTAGACAAAGGAAAATTTAATAAGCCTCTAATCTTGATGGATCAGGTTTAAGTGTATTTTTTTCTATATGATAGCTTAACAAATTGATAGTTTGTTTTGAACAGGATCATTTTTCTTCATTCATTGTAAAATTGTATTCTTAAATTATCTCAAAGAGGCGATCAAGATTTTGATCCTGCTCGGTCTGGTTGTTACGTCGTCAAGATAGGCAAAAACTTCCTTTAATTTTTCGGTGGTTATGATATAATCAAGAACTCTTTGGAAACAGGCAACACCATTGGTTACACCAAAAGGAATACGACAAAACTGATATAGCTTTATGTAAATTAGTTACACTAGCTCTTAGAACACGAGGTTTGCAGCCATCACAATGGGAAGTCGTATTGGGAGATGCGTTGCACTCCATTAGATTATTTTTGTGTACATCAACAAATTGTACGCCACATGAGAGAATGTTTGCTTATACTAGAAAGTCCACTAATGGAACTTCGTTACCATCATAGCTTTTATCACCGGGTCCAGTACTTTTGAAAAAGTTCCACAGAAAGAATAAGTACGAACCTCTGGTTGAGGAAGTATGCCATATTGAAGCCAATTCCGAATATGCTACCATCAAACATTCAGATGGAAGAAAAACAATAGTCTCATTAAGATATCTAGCACCAAGGGGAGATTTAAACCTTACTAATAATTATAATAATAATGATGAGAACACAGAGTCAATTCCACAACCTTTTGAAGATACAAGTCTACAACTTCCAAATAATAACGACGAGAATCCAGAGTTAAATCTACAACCTCTTGATGAAGACGCGAATATTTTAAACTGCAGACGCGATTCTCAAGCTAAGGCGGCACAAAATTTTCAAGAATCTGAAACTCTCTCCAAAACTCAGTTATTGAATCCTCCTAATGAAGATTCCTGACCTACTAGGATAAATCCTGACGAAGATCCTCGACCCACTAGAATGAAACGACGACCGAAATATTTAGTCGATTATATTTAAAATGAATGGGGGGGGGGAATGTGGTAATATTTCTATGGTTGTTCTATACTTGTCATTATGTTACTAATGTTAGTTAATCTTTTCAAGCTAATTGTCATTTTTAATAGATTAAACCTTTACAAAAGGAGTATAATTCATCTCACATACTTGCTTTGGTTATTTGTTTTTGTATTATCATTTGGACATTTATGTTTTTTTTTCTACATAATATTTCAGAATCAAGTGTCAAAAACAATACGTTGTATGGTTTTAAGTAGGTTCCTCGCTGATTGTACGTTAAGTTAGATGACATTTACGTGAGGTTTTCGCTGTCAGTTGGCATATATTAGGTTAGTTTAGGTTGGCAACAGTGTTGACAGGTTTAAATTTTAATATCGATCAACAACAGTGAGATTCTCATCTTTCAATACAGCACGTGTTGAAAACGTCTATCTTCGTTCGACAGAATGCGATTCTTATGTACCTAATGTCTCTCTCTATTCAACACGTAACGTATTGAGTTCGCACATAAGAATCCCTGTGCTGGTTATGTTATCCAACTTCAGAGCTATTGCTGCGCCTGCGCAGTTTGAAAAGTGGTCCATATTGTCCCATACCCTACTGTTTTATTTTGTGAAACTACCTATTTTCAGTAAGTAGTGTCGTGATTTATATTAGCTATACTCTGTTTTTAAACTAAGAGGAGCGATTTGAATTTAAGTTGGCAATTCTGTAGCCTTCTGATTGGTCAGATTACAGTCAGTTTCACACATTACTTTTTAGCATGAACATCAGCTAATAATTGATATTGTTGACAGTTCTGACATTTTAAAATTTGATATCTCATCCATTACTTAGTTTTTTACTTTATTTCGTAAATAATAGTTCTCTAGTAAGCAATTGTATTGAAAATCTACAATTATGGATCCTTCTACACTGAGTACTATTAAAGGTAGCAATTACTGAAAGGCCTTACAAGAAAGGGAAGATACCTTATTATTTTACATGCTGATTCTGAAGGTTTTGTAGAAAATGCATTATTGGTTTTTGAAAGTAAAAAGATGGGAGATTACCATGAAGAGATGAATTCCGAAGTATTTTAGAAAAAAATAATTTTTTTACTGATTTTTTAGTACTAAAAATTGATGAATTTCTAACCAAAATGATTAAAATGTAACTAAATATTCAAGCAAATTTTATTTATTAGAATAGAATAAAACTATTTACAAAATTGTTATAACATTTAAAACACCATCTACTACTTTAGGGATAATCTTAATTTGGCACAATGAGTCAACATTACTTTCACAAAAAATATTTTAAAAATACTTAAAATTAATACATAGGTATGTATGAATAGTTCACTTTAAAAAATATATGTTATGAAAATGTTGGTTCCAGTTTTCAAAACAAATTCTGACTCATAAGCCTGTAAACTTTTGAATGCCTTTATTTGCCCTCTAGCGCATTAACCATGGGTTAACACTAAATAAGCCATATCCACATTACTCATAGAAGAGATACCAGTTACTGTGTGATCCACTTATTCACTGATTAACTTTTACTTTTTATACCTATAACAAATATATCCTTAAAAATGTAAACAGATCTTTATATTTTATACTAACCTGGCTACATCTGGATATTCCATTAAATATTTAATATCCATTTTAAAAAGATCATAGTTATTCTCAAAAAGTCGATTTCAAAAGCAAGAAAAAAGTATTTCTAAAATCAATCAACAACCATATTGACAGTGACATTTCGTTTTAGACACACATTTCAGATCACAATGTGAAATTTGCGACCGTTGTCTGGGACCAATTAAAAAATTACATCTATGACATTTATTCGTTTCTTAACCGCTCATTGGCCGTTCACCGACTAAGACCAATAAAGATAATTATTTCATAAATTCTGAACACGACAATATCTCGAAACTCGCTCTTAGTAGCAAATCTAGTTACTTTTCCCTGTGTAAATGCGTCTTTTCAATTCGCTCCTCCTAGTTTAAAAACAGAGTATAGTGTTTAATAATTTGACATTTTCTTCTTTATTTTCAATCAAGAAAGTTGTTCATTTTTCAACCCGTTGAGATATTTGATCCTTTGAACAAGGGGTGTGCAAATAAACAACCCTGACATTTTAATGCCCATTATTTCTATTATTTTTATATTGCCCTTTTATAACTTTTAGCAGATTTTATAGTTAGACTTTTTGAATTGTCACATTTTAGATCCTTTGAACAGGGGGTGTGCAAACAAATAGTCCTGTAATTTTTTATGCTCGATGTCCTTTATTTCTATTACTTTTTTACGGCCCTTTTATAATTATTAGCAGGCTTTATAGTTAGACTTTTTCATTTATGTCATATTTCAGAGAATAGACCAATAAAGGTACATTATAAAATAAAGTATGTTCATGTAATATCCTGTTTTAAACGAAATTACAAATTTACAAGGTATTTGTCAACGAGATGTATTACAGTATTTGTAATGACTAGTAACAAGTTATGTTCTAGATTCCAACTTTAATTACGTTAAAATAATTAAAATTTGTTTGCTTGAAAATGAGATTCATTGATAAAATATAGAAATAGAGACCAAAGTAATCCAAAATTTCATATATTATTGTTCTCGCGATACTACTGTTTCTTTTATAGTCCCATATTTTTTTGTATAAAAACTGTTTCTACCTCTTATTGTCTACTCATTCGCCATCGGAAAAATCAAATTGCCTATTATTTAAAGCCGTATTTAAGGTACACTCAAATTAATCTTATTTCTTTTACACACTTTATTTTTTGTAAGTATTATAAGTAGAATATTATATAATGTTACTTAAAGAGTCCATGTTCCTCTATCCAAATTCATTAATTAACGATACCTCTCTAGAGTATAGCATTGTTGGTCAAATATACTAACACCCTGTATATGACATTAAAGGTGCAGTCACAAGCCTTGGCATCTCTATTGCTGTATATTATATTTTAAATAAATTTAAAAAAGCAATAGTTTCTACAATTTACTGTAATATCTACTAATTTTCAATATTCTTCTTTTCCAGATCAAATTTCGGTCTCAAATTTCGCCAGCTGACCCACGCCAACCATCTGATCCAGCTGATCATCGACGACGACGATCAACTGATCGACTGTGAGTTTGGACACGATAAAAACCAAACGAAATCGTTCCTATCTAACTTTAAGCGTGATTTAAGTGATTTAGTAACTACCTCAAATATTAGCGTGGAGTCGTTGGACGGCAAAGAGTTACCTACAGAGTATAAGTGGATGAATTATAGTCAGCTCAGGGAGCAGTGTAAGAGGAAGCATGGAGAGATGAAGGAGAGGATGAAAGAGGAATGGGAGGTGCAGCATTACCAAAGGTAAGATAAAGTGATATTTTGGCATCGATTATGTGATAGATTGAAGAGATCTGTAAAATAATTAAAGTACACATTTTTAAAATTAAATCCCATTTTTAAACTTAAATCCCATATTTAATTTTGTCATATAAAGTGACAACTTTTGTAATTGCAGCAATAGTCAAAATGATCTTCTTTATGTAACTTGTTACATATTACTGGAAAGTTATGTGACTTACTAAATGCGAAAATTTCATTATGTTAACAGTTGCGAATAGAAATTAAAATAAAAGAGTACTAATTATTTTAAAAGTTGGCTCTCTGGATTATGCACTCAAGCATAATAGTCGGAGAGCTGATGGCGAATTTGGAGAAGGTGTTTTAGGCAACTTGAAATTATAACAAGTATTAAAAGTAATTTTAAAAAACCGACTTCAAAATCGTGCAGATGTCATCACCATATCATGAACACAAGAAAGTCGTCAATATTTGCAAATAAATTGTATATTTTAATAAAACTATTTAAAACCAATAATATAGTGGTTATGAGTTTTAAATAATCAGTGTTAGTTGGCTAAGTTAAATTAAAATCTTTTTTTTTTTTAGTTTATTATATATTTTAGTAAATCATGAATAAATTTTAAAATAATTATTTTATTTTTATAACCTCTAAATTGGTTTTTAAAATCTATAGATTTTCGTTAGTGGGTTGAAGAAAAAAATATACATTGTGAATATCGCAATCAGACGAATAATAAATTTGTTGTTTAAATGTTAAGGTGCCTTAAGTATATTTTTTGGATATAATAATAAAACAAATTCGAGGCAGTCTGATAATACTTCAGGAACTTCATCGATCGATTTCTCAGAAAATGGATGCAGGAAAAATTTGTAAACTTCAGAACTAGTTATATGTCTTAGGGCCTTGTTAGCTACAATAATTTTATCTATCGAACACCTTCGGTTATACTGTAAATAAACCATCAAAATAGTCTGGCATTTTTATATTTAGATTCTATAAATCCTGAAAATAAAAAATTCAAATAATTCTAAGTTGCCTAAAACATATTTTTTGGAATAAAATTTTTGCGAATGTCATATGCTGAGCAGTAGCACAAAATAACCACAAATGCCCGGATAGACACTCGTTTTTATATTCATTGACTTACTTAAATATGGTTTTTTAATAATTTCAAGTTGCCTAAAATACCTTTCCCAAAATCGTCATCGGCCCTTGAGCTATAAGGTCAATTAGAATGCTTGTTTTTGACCAGTTACATTATTACCTAATTATTTACTAAAACTGACAGTAATTTGACGTATTTTAAAAAGTTCTGCAAGGTAAATTATCCGTAAAGCCATCCTTGTAACATCGTATAAATGAACGACAAACTCAGATTGTATTAGAATATTCTAGTACAATTTTTAGTAATTGGAACATTTAAATTTCTTCGCCAATGGAAAAAAGTCTTGTAAATGTAAAATTTGGATTAACTAAATCAACAGTGTTCGAAATATTTTTTTGTATTACAAAAATTCATATTATTAATTAATATTAGGAACAATCTATGGTTAAATTTAACAAAAAAAAAATGTATTGATAAATAATTAATGCATGATATGTTTCGTAGAACAACTTCTTTATCCGATGAAGTACCTACAACTTCTTGATCTGATTATGAAGAAGTAATCATCTTATCCAAATCTATGTAAAAAATGTCGTCCATTAATAATATTTGTTAATAAAACATTTTTTGTGAACATCCAGAACTAGGAAACTACAAACGTTCTAAAAATTTGCCAAAATGTTAAGCACAACAAGAAAGTTCCAATACATTTGTTTTAAATTAAATACTTTCAATCCATTCTTTCGAATGTTGAAATGCTTCTAGAACCGTATAAAATATTAGATTACCCCAAAATCTTACAAGCGTTTTAAACATTTAAACCAAAAAAATGGAGTTTTAAATCATAATTTTAACGTTTCAGAACAGGTGTAACTATATGGTACGGAAAAAGTCTGGCAACAAGGTATTTTCTTTGAAACGAATGAATGTGTAGTTACGAAATTGTAGGGTAATGAATGTGTCTGTAGACTACATTTTTTAGAGAACATGTCAAATTTATGTGACGTCAGCATTTGGCGTACCTTCGCCATATTGATTTTTTTAAATGGCGAGTGGTATATCAGAAAAAAGTTTATTATATCCTCTTTTGAATAGTACTAAAAAAGTACCACATTACTGATGTAATACAGTCCCACTCATCACCCTAAAATACCTTGTTACTAGATTTTCTCTCTACACTGTATGTATAGGATCAGAAAAACGATAATACGAGGCTCTAATATGAATAAGATTCACAACAAGTATTTGCTTTAAAAAGTTTCTAGTCCACATTTTTTGCAGCACCATATTTTACTGTTAAACAGGTCTAATAGTTTGAGAATTAAGTGAATTGTGCGAAACATGGAACTACAGAGATCATTAACGAGCTATGATCTTTTATGATTTCATAGTTGGGCCTGACCCAAGAACAAAGTGTCGAAAGGCTTGTGTTGGTATTTGGAGATAAAGCACCACCTCGAGCTACTGTATATAGATGGTTTGCGGAATTTCGGAGAGGTCGTAGTAGCCTTAAGGACGAAGAGCATGAAAGAAGACCAAACTACTGTCAGAAGATTAATATCAAAATACTAAATTATAGAGACAACCCTAGGCATAATATCCGCGGCCATTCATAAAATCCTACACGTTTAATTGCACGTCAGAATCGAATTATTTAAAAGTTGTGTCAGGTGGCGAAACTTATATCCCTTTTTACAACGTTCCAGCATGTCAGGAAAGTAATACATGGGTATTTGAGGATGATCAACTTCCAACAACCGTCAAAAGACACGAGATGCTAAATGCCACTGGTGGCTCCATATAATGCGCATGCTCGCTAAATTGTCATAAGAATGATGTAAATATACGCGGCAAAGTTTAAAAACATGTAAAAGGAATCTTTTTACGTATTTCAATAATTGTCAGATACAAAAATGAAGGGACTTTTAAAAACTGTTAATACAGTAAGTAAGGATATTAAAAATAGGTGTTTAAATAGTTTTTTAATGTATTTAAATAATGGAGGGCGTTTTAAAAATTATGAATGCAGTAAATAGAATATTCAAAATAAGTGATTAAAATGTTTTTAATATAAATAACTGGTATTTCGAATTTTTTCTTAATAAAACGAATAATGTGATTTTAATTTAATATTTTTACAGATAAACTTAATGTTTCTTTAATCATATTTGTAGTAGATAAGCCAGATTTGTGGTTATCCGACAAGGCCAATAATGATCATAACGTTTTGTTTAGGAAAATAAATAAAACACAAAAATATGGTGTACCTTATGTACCTATATTTTTAAGAAGTTTATAATCTTATATATCTATATCATATATAGGTAGATATATAAAAATAATAATATAATTACTGAAAATAAAAATAATATTAAAAAAACATAAATAAAGTAGTGTATTATTGAAATAAAATGAAAAATAAGTTGTTCATAATAGGTAAGTATATCTCTTCCACCTATATATACCTACGATTGATGTCAAAACAATGGCTAATTATAATTACAAATATAGGACAAAATAATTCAAAATATAATCCCAGCTCATGAACTTCTACATTTATATACTAATTGCAAATCCAATATTTACTATAATATAGATCAGGATTCTGTGGACTTTAAAACTTTATTACCACCTTATTACATAATACATAGGTGTGCAGATTTTTAAAAAATCGTTTTTTTCTTTTTTATTACTGTGGTGGAAATTTTTCTCATGAACACCTTCTCCTTACGGTTGGCATCTAGTGTGAGGCTCACAGCTTGCCTTGTTTAGAGCACATGTCACTAAAAACAGCACATAGATTTTATTGTTCCACCCTGAAATTGCCTGTAATTACAACTGTTATACCAAGAATTTATTTATTCTGCAATCTGAACAAAAATAAACCTAACAGTAGAAAACAACCCCCATAAAGTACCCTTCAAGATGCTCTGACTATGTGGAAAATCTAATCAGCTCATTTCAGAATAAAAAAACCTTAAGTTTAGAATTTGATGTTATTCTCTTTATCAATTTTTGAGTTATCGTGGATGCAGATAGACAATATCGCAAAAATGATCAAAACGGGGAACAATATTTTTATTGGGAGCTTTATTGCTGCTGTTCTTGAAGACAATCATATTTCTGTAATTTAACAAATGTCTGATTTACTTTAACAAATAACAATTTTTTGATTTTGTTTTTATTTGACTATTTAATAAATTAACAAAAATATATGTTATCAAAATAATATATCCATTAACCCAAATAAGATGAGATCATTTTGTCAATACCTTCTGTTTTTAGTAAAGATATTCATCTCTTTTAAATTTCCAAGTACCTAGACTGAAACGTTTTTCATAAAAAATGGTTCCTAGAGACAGACTAATAGTTATAAAACTATACATTTTCATTAAAAAACTTCCACGAATTTTATCAGTCATATAATTTCATTAGGTATATTTATGTAATTACGCACTACAAATGTTTCGATATAAGCCATAATCATATTTGGAATGTTAATTTTAAACTTGTGACTATACCTAATAAAATTACCTATATAACCAATAAAAACAAAGATTTTTATTGAAAATATATATTATGTATAATAATAATATAGTCAAATTATTAAAAAAATATATGTTATTACAATAAAACCCAATATTATTTTACCTGATTTTGTATTCACCCACAACGCAAATAATTTTGAAGCTATTAGGTAGTAGACCCTTTATTCACTTTTGAAATTCTCAAGTGTTGCAAATCTAGATTGTGACCATAATGTATATTTTGAAAGGGTACATATACTGCTTATTCTCATCATCTCTTAGCTTTATATGACTTGTGCAACAACAAGCAATAACATCTAATTTACAAAACTTCCGTGACTTTTCAACAAACGACTTCATAGTTCTGAGCATTGCTTTTACCTGTTAAATTTGCATTAAATGTTTTAAACAACTGAAAGTTATTCATCTTATCTGTTTTTTTTTAAATTGTGGTTATAATAAATAACATTTCCTCCAGTACTCTTCTACGTTCTAGCTATAGTCTAGATATTAGTTACACTTATATTAACCATTTCAAAATTGCTTTTTCAGCTTTCAAATATTGGTGCTTAAAACATCATATTGGAATAAAAGGGAAACTTTTACCATTTTTATTTACAAATACAATATCCTGTAATTGTGAACTTGCTGTATTAAACTTTCACTTTTTTGGTAGGATGAGTTAGGTATTGCAGTCCTGTTTCTGTTTCCAAACCGTGTACTTCTCGACTATGTCTATTTAAATTGGACTTCTTAGAAAACAATTTCTCACAAACGGAGTATTACAACATTCCATTTTGATAAACAAAAATTATCACTCTTCTAGAATGAACAAAGGAGAGAATGACAAGTTAAAAACGGCGCCAATCTTGATGACACATTTAGCGAGCATGCGCATTATATGGAGCTACCAGTGGCATTTAGCATCTCGTCAAAAGACAACGTGCCGTTAAAAGACAATGTACGGGACTTGTGAAGGCCATTAAGTTAGTCTAGTTAGAGGGACATAGGTAGAGGGACAGAGGACAGTCACAGTCCTTGGTATTCCCAAGTTTGCCTTACTGCTGTTCTTCAAGAGCTGTCAGTAAGAGGATTAATGCTATATCACGACAATGCGCCCTCTCATAAGGCGGAAGCAACGTTACGTTTCTTGCAGGAAAACAACATCAAAGTTTGTTGAATATCCACTTTAATCGCTGGATGTCACAATGTATGACTTTCGGCTATTTTTTAATTTGAGAAAGAATTTACGAGGTCGTTGTTTTAATTCAGAAGCAGAAATCGATAGTGCCATCCAGACGTATTTTGACTCCATCCCTGCTAACGAATGGGGAGGTGCCTTCGATAAGTGGAGAATTCGACCACATTACCTATAATTTTTGTGAATCACATTCATATCAGCGTGACCTCGTAATGTAATACAGTCTCATTCGTCACCCTACAATTTCATAATTTTTCATTCGTTTCAAAGAAAATATCTTGGTACCAGACTTTTTCGCTACCCCGTATATCGATGCATTAATTTTCACGTTTCTATCGTAATTTTTTAAGCAACTAACCACTTAGCATAGAAAAAAAAATCAAAACTTCACAAATTTTTTATGACCATGTAAATCATTTTTGATCGTGTTTTTGAATACTAGATGTTAATTTAAAAACATGTCTAATACTGACAATTATTTAAATTAAATAATATAGAAGTAATTCATATAAAATATTTCTAAAGTAGCCCAGGAAAATATCACGAATGTCGAAACGTAAAATTCTTCATTTCTAAATGGCAGTTTGGATTTATTTCAGAGGTGTGCGTATTTATAACGGACATAACTCGTATTTTTATTTTTGTTAATCATGGTCTACTTTAGAAACAGCTAATTTTTTGGAGAAACATGTAGATACGGAGTGGCCCAAAAGTCTGGAAACGGCCAATTATCTCGTAAATTGCTAATCCTAATTGTATAAAATTTGGGGTACACTTATTTTGGGATACGTAGATTCCAGATTTGATTTTTGCAAAGTTGCCAGATTTGCCGTTTCTCTTATATTAGTCACTTTGGTTTTTCAAATTTATCACCCTGTATATTCAGTCATTATTGGAATCTCCTATTTAATACAAGTTCAACCATATGTAACACTTATGATTTTATGTAGTCTGGAAGGTCTTAAATAAATAAAACAATCATGGAGAAATGTGGTAGACCCATTGCACCATCGATTAGGGTACTGTCAATTCACAAATGAAGTACATTTTGAACACTTGATAAAGTAACCATTATGTTAAAAATGCTTTAATCTTTCAATTGTTACGTTTTAATGTAGTTGAAAATAGTTTGTATTAAAAAATTTATTGAGACAATTAGGCGTTGCCAGATTTATTTTATTTATTTAAGACCTTCCAGACTACATAAAATCATAAGTATTACATATGGTTGAACTCGTATTGAATAGCAGATTCCAATAATGACTGAATATACAGGGTGATGAATTTGAAAAACCAAAGTAACTAACAATTTAAGAGAAACGGCAAATCTGGCAACATTGCAAATATTAAATCTGAAATCACCATATTGCGTAATAGGTGTACCCCAAATTTTGTACAATTAGGACCAGCAATTTACGAGATAATTGGCTGTTTCCAGACTTTTGGGCCACTCTGTATATTCAAGCAGTTTAAAAAACACTTCATAAGTTACTAATACGAGGACTGTTTTCCTTCCACATTCTATACAAGGTAATTCATTAGTGTGAAAAAGTGCAATATCTCCACCATTATTACTAATATATCGGTCGCCCAATAATCCAATACATGTATTTCTTGATAACCTACAAAACTCTCTTGAAAATTATAGAGAAATTGCTGATATTAACATAATTACAGGTGACATTAATATCGATCTATTAACTGTGAATGACGAACAAATAGAAAATTACAAAAATATTATGGAGTATCATAACTACATACCTTACATTAACGATGTAACCTGACCTGATAGTTCAACTTGTTTTTTGTTAAAACCAATCCACTGTTACATGAGCAAATAAGATCGTTTATTTTTCAGGATAAAGTCCCATGTCACTTGTAATTGAATTAAAATTAGAGAACAATGTATTTATTTTTAACAAAAAATATATAAATTATAAAAACTTAATAGAGGTTTTATAACAGGAGTCATGGACGAAGTTATATGCACCTAATCATACGAATGAAACTTCAGAAAACTTTATTCAAATTTGAAAATCGCATTTACACAAAAATACGAAAGAAATAAAAATAAAATATATTCAAAAAAATTAACACTGGATTACGTCAAAGCCTTTTGAATTAATTAAAGAAAAAGGATAAATGTATAAAAAAACTAATAAAAAACCCCAATAATTTACAATTAAAACAGACCTACACTATTACAAAAATAAAATGCAAAAAAATCATTTATTCAAAGAGAAATAGATAAAAGTACAAATAAATCAAAATCATTATGGAATTGTGTAAATCATATCTGTAACAAATCCAAACCCGAAAAAGAAATTAAAACAATCAATGTAGAAAATGAAATAATAGTGAAAAACAAATTATAGTAGATGAATTTAATAAATATTTTAGTGGGATTGGGTACAACCTAGCAAATTTAATTGAATAGCCAATAAACTACACCGAACGACATAAAACTGTTAATAAGAGTATTTTTCTACATCCAGCTAATGAAGAAGAAGTTACAAATTTAATAAAATCTGAAATTAAATGAATCGCCAGGTGTTGATAATATCAGATATTTTAAAAAATATTTATAATGTTATAGTTACTCCGTTGACTGTCTAATAAACAAAACATTTGAAACAGGTGTATTTCCAACAATTTTTAAATTAGGATTAATAAAACAAATATATAAAAAAGGAGATACTGAAAATATCGAGAATTATCGCCCAATTTCATTGTAATCTAGTGTTCCTAAAATTCCTGAAAAAGCTATTAAAAACTGCTTGACAAAATTCATGGATAAATTTAAAATTCGGTCCGATAACTAAATTGGATTTCGAGAAAAGAGATCGTCGCAAGATTCCATATACGAATTAACATCAAAAATATACAATTCCTTAGATAATTCTAAATTCTAATTGATCTGTCAAAGGCATTTGACACCGTATGTCACAAAAAATTATTAAAAAATTACATCAAATAGGAGTCTATGAAATTTGTTTTGAATTTATATAAAAGTTCTTTTAAATAGGAAGCAAGTGCTGAGCATCGACGGCATGTTTAGCAGTTCTAAGGACGTTAGATTTGGGGTTCCTCAAGGTATATAACTTGGTCTAGTTCTTTTTACAATATATACCTCTAATAAATGCGGTGATATTGGAATTTTTCACACTAATGGATCCCCGTGTAAATTGTAAATATTCAACAAATTTTACTACAAACAAACTTTTTATACTGTATTTTAAAAATGAAATACTCTTTATTTCCAAGCCATGTTTCATAAAATTATACAGGGGATCGTTTCCTTCCGGAAAACAACTACTGATTTGGCTAATACCGCAACAGGCTTTGTATTTTATGCAGATACTCGATACTCTAGTTCTGATTCTTCTTATTAAGAAGAGCAATATTCTTGTGTTGGTTTCGTCTTTATTAGGACTCGTCAGCAAGAAATGGACATTATCGCATTGAATTTCTAATGTGACTAGGATCAAAAGAAAAAACATGAAAATCTGAAAGGCACGTGTCATCAAAGACGTTTCGACGCGTCTATTTGGTTGCGTGGACATATTTAAGCGGCAGGACACTTGGGGGCGAGAAACTGAACAACTTTTTTTTTAAATTAAAATAAATGATTTTTTCAAATTTTGACATATAAAATAACACACTAACACACAGCAAGTGGCAAAATGATCTACTTTTTGTAACCAGTTTCGAAAAGTTCATTATATCTCCAGTTGCAAAAACAAAAGAAAACAAGTAAAATTGTTTATTAAGTGTAGATAGCGCTACTTTTTGACTTCTTAATTGTACTCACCCAACGTCATCAAGGTTTACGACTGAATTTTACGCATCACTAGGTTCCAGTAGATATTGGAATCGAGAATGGCTATTTTTTGTAGTAAGCAAAATTTAAGATAGAGGGTTGAAAATAATTTTTTCCTACGACCACTTAGGAAAGTGCCCTATATCACACGCGTATGAATAAGAATTTACTTTCCACTCGTGTGCGAATATGCTACTTTCCGCATCAGCTGTCACAAAACGCATCATTTCTATTTGGATCTATGTAATGTCCATATTAATACTAAAATCGATATGATTGTTAAATTATTGAAATGATTGTAAATTAGATCCTAGATATTTATCTTTAACAATAATTATTAAAATAATTTTAAAATAACTACATACATCTCATTATTTTGGCTTTTTATTCTGTTTAAACTTAAAACCGAATTAAAAATGCATTTGACATAAGACCTATTAACTCAAGTTATAGGGTAGTTGCAATTTGAACTTTGGCTTACACGACGGGTCCGCGGGCCCGGCGTTCAAAACTTAGTGGTTGCAGAATTTTTTTTGTTTTTTTGTTTTTTTGTTTTTTGTTTTTGTTTTTTTTTATTTTTGTTTCAAAAAATATGAAAATTGAATAAATACAATTATTGTTGATTATTTTTTTAAATACATTTTAATTATTATAATAATAACCTGGTTTTACATTTTTTGATGAAATTATTTTGTGGTTGTAGGAAAAATATTGTACATCACTTGTGTGAAAAGTGATTTTCCACACTCGTAATGTAATATACTATTTTATGGCTATAATATTAAACTATACTTTTTCAACTATTTTCAATTAAGAAATGATGTACTTTTCCTTATTTGATAATTTTAAAAACACAAAATAGTTTATTGCCTAATTATTTAAAAATAAATCATGTTTACTATGAATTATAAAACTAATTAAAAATGGGTAATATCGTGTTATCATAAAAAAAGTATAGTATCCAACTTGGAAGAAATTATCATTTCCTATTCGTATGATTTTTAACATTCGCCTGCGGCTTTTGCTGTAGTATACCATTTCTTGCTCATTATACAATGTACTATTCTATCGCTGCTATCTTTCTTTAGATATAATACAATACCTTTAGTGATGTTAGCCAAAGGAGTAGTTGTTTTCCGAAGAGAAATGGCGGCTGTAATATTGTGTAGCACATTATTTAATTTTTTTTTAATTTTTATTTATTTTACGTCTTGGTTTTGGAATTATTTTGCTATGTATAATGTCATATCAAAATGAACTTCAATTTTAAAAGCCTGTCAATTTTCGATTTGATTTAAAAATGTGTACTTTTTAGTCATCTGCATTTTTGTCATAATATGCTTATTTAAGCTTTGTCCTATTGTTTTATTGTTGTTGTGTACGATTTATTCTGCTTATGTGTCAAAAACAATTATTGCTTATCGTCTTATGATTGCTATTATTCTTGTTTGTTATAAGAAAAAAACAAATTTATTGCCATTATCTCAAAAGACAATTGTTTTTTGTCTACCTGGTATGACTAACTGTCACATTGGCGCCAGTTTTGTTTGTAGTTCATTGTAATTGATAAAAAATGCATTCTAAAGCATTTAGGTGTACAAGTGCAACATATTTTTTTTTTAATTGATAAACAAAATATTCAATTACAATGCCTCGTATATCATTTTTATAATGAACTTGATGAAGGTATAATATGATCGATATTGCTGATGATAAAGTGTAATAGGAAGACATACGCTAAAAGTAGGTAGTCTAAACAAACAAATTTTGGTACATACTTAAAAAAAGAATACGTAGTGTTTATATTATTGCTTAGATCATTTAAACAGCGTGTTCTTAAAATACAGATTAATACTTAGACTTTTCTACAAAATATAAAAATATTATTAAAAAAAAAATACCGATCATTAAAGAAGTAAAGTGCACAGTCATAATCTTGCAGCCAACATGTAACGTTGTTTGCGCTGCTGCCAAACTATGCTTTTTATAATATTATTGTAGTTTATTATTGAAAATATTAAATAAAGCAGAAAACTTTTTAAGTATTTTTTCTATAATGAAAATGAACATTATAGAAAAAGTATAGTGCGAAACTAACATTGTAAAGCAGTTAGCCACTTTTGCTTCTCTAATTTTGATGGGGCATTGTTAAATGTAATACATATAATCTACCCTAGTAGATTCCAATCGCCACCCTTAATTTCTTCGTAATTTAATTTCATTGTAGCTTATTGTTTTGTTATTTGTCTATTGTATCGTTAAAGAAATAGTAGTTTGTGCAACAAGATTGGAAATGATGATTGAGCACTACGGCGTCGTGCTCAAATTTTATCTTCGTGCGATATGGACAATCCTCTCGAGTTGTACAGTATATTTTTAGAAAATCGTCCGGATTTATCGTTGAAAGTAATATAATTTTCATTAAACCTATTTCTAGGTAGTCTATAAACTCTAATATGTTCGCCATGATATTATTGGAACACTTTTTAGTCAGAAAAAAATATCCGACCCCCAAAAATTTACTGTATCATTTAAAACCTAATTTAATGCAAAGATAACTTTGTTATGCTTATTTACTTTCACTAAGTTTGTATTTGCACAATTCTTCAACTCAGTTTTTCTAATTCTTCTTAATTCTGTTGTTCTTGAAGCATTAAAGTTTGTTTTAACTTTTGCCTGTCTTGCTGTATTGAAGGGATGCTTCCTTAAATAATCAGTTAATGTTTCATCTTGTTGTGCTGGAGTTTTAACTGGTCTTTCGTTTGCTCTTTTACTGTCCACAGTTTGATCGTTGTCCCTCTTCTTTTAATTCTCTGAATCCATGGTTTTATTTCTATTAAAAACTTGAGCCAGTCGTCTAATAGACCAACCATGCGCTATTTTGGAAATTACTTGCCTTTTATTAAACTTACTTAAATGACCTGGCATCGTATCAATGCGCTTTTAACAAACTTTGACAGATTGTCATTTTTAAAATAAGTTAGTTTTACTTTAAAAAAAAAAGTGTAATTTTCAGCCTTTAAATATAGTAAAAAAAATACCTACATTTTTACTTCGGGGCATTAAAAAACATGGATGACCAATCTATATAACTATCTATTTCATTGACCCTGTCAAATCACCAGGGCTACAGGGTTGCCATAGTGTTGCCATATGATAACCTGTCATAACCCACTGGTAGCCATTTTGTTTGGAATGCCTAATTTTCAAATCAAAACAGTATACCAACCAATTATTTTTATCGTATATAAATTTGACATATAAAGCAGAATAAATCGAACATGACTAAAGTTTCCAATCCCTGCACCTCCATTTTTTTTCTGAAACAGGTCAAAACGTGACGTAAGCGACATTTTCCGAGTACCAGGAACCAAATGGTGCGGCAAAGGATATTCCGCTGATAAATATACCCGCCTTGGAGGTTTTTCCAAGACGGATCGATGTTGCAGGAAGCACGATCTGCGATGTCCGTTCTGGATCAACGGATTCGAGACCAAATATGGTCTCTTTAATTGGAGGATCAACACATTGATGCACTGTAACTGCGATGAACGGTCAGTAAAAAATATATTATGTATGCTTGATGTGAATAACTACAGTTATCTCCATTTTTTTTATATATAAAATAATAATAATCCAAGAAATTTTAGGTAATTATAATTACTAATTACCCAAACCTACCTCATCGTTTTGACATTTCTAACAACCCAGGAGATGTGAATATAAAGAAAAATGAATTAAAAATTTCATCATGATCATTCGATGGTCATACAACTCACAATCAACAAAGCGGTCAATTCTCAGCGGGTAATCACATCGAGAATTGTATATTAATAATTAATTAAAAGAAGGAAAGGAAATTTGGGTATTAAGATCAACATTAAGACCCATTTGAAGTTTAATTGATGATCGAAATGAATGAATCAGATGTTTCAATAAAATAAAAGAAACATATTCGCTGTAGGTAATCTGTTTTTTTTTAGGATGAATAATAGACATTTCATTAAACAAAAGTAAAATTTAATTGCAAAAGTTTTTGTTATTATGGCACTTAATTTATTATACAGGGTGTTAATATATTGGACCGACAATGTTCTACCCCAGAGAACTATTAAAAATTTGAAAGATGTCTACTAGATTAGAATTTTGAAATATTGGGACGTTATAAATTAGTAGGTACATGCAGACTTTTGCTTAGAAGAAAAATTTCTACAACACCGTTCATTTTAGCTCCATAAAAGGTTATTACTTTTTTAAATAAAAATACATAGAATAAAAAAAATAAAAAATAAAAAAATATTTGTTCCAGGGCCGTAGAAATAGGGGAACAAAGTTGCCACTAACCCTGATAGTTTAGGTTAAAATATTACTTTCTTAAAGATATATTTAAAGGCCTCTTTGATTTATAACAAATTTTTAATTTTGATTTCAAATCTTTTAACACGTTGTATCTCGATAACTAAGTCCTTTGAGGGTTCATGTTCCTATATCAAAATTCATCAATTAACAAGAGCTGTCTAGGGTAGAGTCTTGTCGGTCGAATATACTAACACCCTGTAGCAGATGTTGATTTTATGTATTAATGTTCACCAAAATAAAAGCTAAATTCTATTTAATAACCGATTATTAACTTAGCTTGAGCTTTTTTTTTAATATTTTATGGTTTAGTTGTACATATATTTAGGATTTAACCAAAAGGAAGGTCATACATTACAACAAATATTCTGGTATCAAGAAAGGTCGGTTATATTTCAGTTATATATAATAATACTTAAGTTGGAAAACTTTTTTATTATTGGTTTTGTTAAAAAATGTATTGTTGATAAAAAGTTCTGCATGGTCCAAAACTTAAAATGTGATCATCATATATCAATTTTCTTAAGCCGTATGCCGTATAAAGTGAAAACAGAGGTATCAAATGATATTGCTAAAAATAAATTCTCAAATTATAATTGAAAAAAGAATAAAGATATACAAACTTTTACTACTTGTATTAAAATATAATTTAAAGTTGGTTGGAATCAATTAGTTATGCAATAGTGAGGTACTTAAGCATATAAAGAAAAACATGAAATGCTAGATAATATGGATCAAAGTCAACTTAGGTGTTTTAATAATGAATTTAAGGGAAAGGTAATGGTAATATTTAAATAAAAATGTAATAAATTAAAATATTTCTCAAATTTAATAAGAATATATAAATTTACTACCAATCAAGAACAAAAATCCTAATAAATGTTTCAGTTAAATAGTCATAAGAAAGAATTAATTATAAAGGGAAAAAATTCAAAATCTAAAGAAAATGTAGAATTTAATTTACTAAATTTAATAAAAAGTAGGTAAAGACATTGAATAAATCACTGTACTAAGATTCAAATAGGAAGGAAAAATTATAAATATATTTCTATACACTCTCCTAATATGCTAAATGCAAAATGACGTCTCAGTTTCAAAAACTTGTACAGAATCATATTAATAACTGATAGATACAGTGTTAAGCAAGCAACCGAAAATAAAATAAAAAAAAACAAATGTATTAATATAATTCGGACACTCTCCTAAATTGGTAATTGCAAACTAGATAGTTTCAAATACTTATCCAAAATTATACTAACAAATAAAGAAAAATGTAAAGAGAAAATTATGTAGAAATTAGGTAGAAATTTTTTATAAAAAAATACTATTAGTAACTGAATACATATTACCAAAAATTAAGTTAGCTATTACAGACAGTATTGCTTTAAAAAATAAGCAGTAGCAGACAGTTAAAAGTTAGAAGGTAATGTCTGGTCTGACTCATAAATATTCCAATGGTGTAAAAGGAAAAAAATTGACTACATGTGGTATTACTTGGTCATGTAGGTAATAGCAGAATAAAAAGCTAGATATAATATTCTGGTCTGACAGTAAATATTCCAATGGTGTAAAAAGAAAAAATTTACTACAGGCGGTACTACTTGGTCGTGTAGGTAATAGCAGAATAGTAAAAAGCCAGATACTAATTTTTACTATTCTGGCCTGACATTATATATGAAAATTTAGCAATATTTTAACTTATTTAAAGGAACGGTATGGAAATCAAGGAAATTACAGAAGTATCATTATTAACGTTAAGTATGACTTCATTATCATCATCTTCAGATAAATCGTAATCAATATCAATGAAACTTTTTAAAAAAAATTTACTCGATAGGCACACAAAATCAACTTTAGGTAAAAATCCATAAACTATACACTTTTATCAGTGTATAATGAATATATAGATATATCACTAGCAAAATATGTATAAATATGTGTAAATATGTATAATTATGTATAAATAAACAGTGGACCTAGTACAAAATGCAGATATTGACACGATATCTAGATTTATAGAAAGGTTAAAATAGGAGGTAAGAAAGTATTAGTAAAAGTACAAGACATGCAGTTAGTTTAGTTAACCTCTGTAAAATACCTATGGGAATTAGAACGATGAGTTATAAGGAAACTATTTCAAAGTTAAGAGCTATTTAACCCAGTTGAGGCGCCATTTTGTAACGTGATCTTTAGTTATTCTTTCTACTTGTATAATGTGTTTGAGCTCAATTGATTGGGCGTAGGTAAGGTTATTAAATAACTCGAATAACTTTGAAAAAGAAGTTGGGCACCACTATATTTAAATCTTAGTATACTTGACTTTAGATTAGTGATAAAAATATAGAAAATCATTAACCACTAATAAATTATATTTAAACCATGCTTTAGATAAGGTAGTAGCAAATTCTAATTCACATAGTTCTACTAAATTCAAATTTAAGATGATTTATTCAATAGCACTTATCTTTTGTTAAAAGGAGGTAATATAAGGAATGTTTTATCGCATGGTATATCCTCAGGCAACTTCTTTAAAGGGATTTGGGATCCTTTTTCGTAATTCTGCAATGTGAATGATCTTGTGATATTTGGTACTCTAACTTAAACTCGAAATTGTCTAGATCTTCTAGAGATGAATCAAACCACGGTCTTCAGATTGTACCAAAACCATAACAAACTTCTAGGTATAAAAACCATAAAACATCTTGATAGGAATTCAAAACCGTCTTGAGAGGAATTCAAAACCGTCTAGATATAGCCATGCTAAAAAAGGTTTAAAATATTAAGACAGGAAATAGGAAATTGGAACATGATTTAGATAAAATGCTTTAACTATTAAATGAACAATTTAAAACTATTAAATGAATAATTTCACAGAGACTAAAATTAATATGAAAAGGAAAAATCTTATTTAATACATTTAAACACAATAAAGCATAATATCTTATTCCAAAAAATATTATATAAATTAATCATGTGTGTTACTCATTGTTGATAGGATTTTAGGTTATGTTCGGAACTTGACAATTTAATTAAGAAATCCTTGTACAAAATATATATTTTCAACAATATATCATTATTAAAACTTACCTTATAAAATCAGACGGCCAATAAGAATATTAAAAATCATCTAATACATAGGATGACCTAGATATATTGAAATTCAAATCAAGTTGATTCATTGACATCCAAGTCAAAAATAATTCTCACAATCCGAATGAAGGAAGAAGAAAACGACAAATGACATTTAAGAGGTGAAAGGTGGTTGTGTCGAAATAACGATTCCAATCGTTACAAGCTACCAAAGGATCTTAAAGCTGTTTCAAACTGGTGTAAAACTTAGCTGCTTCCATTAAACACGGAAAACATAGTAAAAAATAACCCGTTTGTGAACTATTATTTAAACGGTAGTGCGATAGCGACTGTGAACTCCTGTAACGGAAATCATTGTAAATTCAGATATCAGCCGTATGTAAACGTTCGAACTCAATGCTTTACCTATTAAAAAAGTTCTTCGGGTGAAAACCATGATAACCAATGACAAAAACTACTACGACTAATTTTATTTACAAAAATCTGATTGCAAACATTCACGGTGTCATCAACGTAGTTGCCAAATTATTATGAGAGAGTATGGGAGAGTATTGTCACAAGGCTTGTTCATGGCTATAATTCGATATTGCCTATACATAAGGCTCTAAAGCTCACAAAGGGCTTTCAAATTACAGTAGGGAAGCATATTTGCATTCTTATTGCCACTTATTGTTAGTTTATTGTGTCTTTCCTAGTTTCAACAATTTATAGTTGTATAGTGTTTTTCAGGATAGTACGCAATTAATTTTCAAGTGTGACAGCAGTGTAAAGCAAGCGTAGTAGACGTAAATACTAATTAATTCATAAAACGCATGCTTGCTTCTTAAATAAACATACTCGCAGAAACCATCCTCACTCAAAGTAACAGCTGTCTCCTTCTTTCTAATGCGGCAGCCGATGTGAGAGCTCTATCTGCGAAACAATAAACACAATCTGCATGTTTCCAATAAAACAGAATTTAATTATGAATTAGTCTAGTAGTTTTGTGTCATTGATGATAACCCATGACTCAGTGGCGTGAGTAACCAAAACTCCGCAGGCAAGTACAACAGGCCTCGCCTGTCTTAGCGCCGCAGATGTCATGCGTATTACACCAACTGTGTCAATGGAGGATTAAACCTCATGCTACTGCACATACAAGGAGAAACCAGGGTCGTAAGTCACAGGCTAATTCAGGAACAAAACCCAATACGCCAACTACATAGCGTTGACCATACTAGGTTATAACAGCAAGTAAAAAATTATAAGATTCTATGAATGCTTACTGATATAGCCATAACCACATACAAATTTGAAAACAAATTCCAGCCCGAGAATTCTGGAAACAGGGACCTCCAGTACTGGCTTAACTCGTCTGGTATACAGGCGGTTTAAAAATCAAGGAAAGAGCCGGTGCTGGAATCTTTGGACCCAAATCGAAAAAAACGATTTTGCTGAGTCTAGGAAAATACGCAATCCAGCAGAAAAAGCAACATCGTGTAGGTTCTGTGAAGAAGAAGAAGAGGAAAGATCAATCCACCTCATGTGCCAGTGTGAAGATCTAGCTAGATTGAGGTTTCCAACACTAGGTGAAAGTCAGAAGCTACATGGTGGAGCCACTGTCAAAGTCTAATAAACTAAAATAGACCAAGCTAGACGACATAATCTAAATAACAAAGTCCCAAAATATATCTGAAAAGTTCGTGGTGATCAAGGACAAATAATGTCCAACTCCATTCGAATCTATTCTAATCTACAGTTGACATCATCTTCTTTTGCGCCCTTTCAACTCTATTCGCAATCATTGTCGCTCTCTTTTCATCAATTAAACTTTACTTCTTTTAGACCAGTAATTCATTCATATTTTCCCACATCTATAATATAAAAAATATATATTTTGTGCAATCTAATTTGAATTTCATTTTTTAGTTTGTAAAGTTAGTTGTTGCTGATCTAGAGCTGAAAATAAAATATTTAATTTTTTCCTTCTTATAACCAAGTGTGTTTATTTAACATAACATATGAAATGAGTTAATTGATACGACAAAGCACATGAAATTCAGTGTTGCCAATCGGAAATAACGAAATTACCGCTAATTATAATTAAAATGCTTAATTTTTCCTTACAACAGGAATAAAATCCTCACAAATGCCCCACACAGGTTTTGTAACATAATTTAGATTCAAATCCTTGAAATTGAGGAGACATTTTACAGTTTTGTTTGGGAATTAAAATCACTTTTTGCATGTCCACCGCATAGACTATGTGATTATGGCCACTATTGGAATCTTTGTCTTTCTTATAGGCCTCGCGGGCCTGTGTGTACGTTTCCTTATGTTTTAGAAATGACGAGCATTTTTCGCAATTATCCGTTGATAATCCATCAGCTGTAGCGTGCTCAATTTTATGTAGTTTAAATAAAGAGCATTGCGAACATTCGTCTTGTGATGGCTGGGCGAAACTTATATTTTTAGAAAACTTTAGAAAAATCAGTTTATTGGGCCGATTTTTTTGGATGGTAATTTAAATCAATTCCGATACCTACATTTATAGGAGGAAGTACTCGATGAGATGCCCTTACAAACAAGACAAAATCTTCAATACTTTATGCAAGACAGTTGTGGTGCACACAATGCTAGGAGGGTAGCAGAGTATCTCGATCAATATTTTGGGAGGTAATTGGATTGGTACCAATGGACCAATAAGATGGCCTCCTCGATCTCCGTGTCTTAACCCCATGGATTATTTTGTATGAGGCTTCGTAAAGAACCAAATCTACGACAAAAATATGCCAAATAATCTACAAGAACTTCGTCAACGAATAGTAGATGCATTTGAAAAAATTACACCAGAAACGGTTGATAAAACTACATCCCAAATGTCTAGGAGAATTGCACTCTGTATCCAACAGAGTGGACTACATTTTGAGCAACTATTGTGACACTTTCTGTTTTTGAATTTTGTTTTTGTTATTAGCTTTATTATTTGTAGAATGTGTACAACCATAATTCGTTCTTCATTAGTCTTGTTTGCTGGTTGTACTTAATCACTGATATCCCATGTTATCATAGCGAAAAAATACATTTTGAAGAATTTATTTAAAAATAACTATATTTTCCTTCCAAAGGCAATAAAAATATTAGACAATCTGAGAATCACTCGTTTCTCGTAAAAATGTCATCACACCAACAATAAGCAGCTCGTTCTGTGACACCGAATACATGCAATAAATTATTCTTCGTTCAGAGATTCAGCACTGTTGGTAATTTTGTCAATGGTCTAAAGCCATCTATCAGATTTCATCATCACTACCTATTCTGGACCTAAACTATTAAATGATAATTTAAAGAAACCGAAAACACTCTAGATCTGATTTTTAAACAAGTGCCCTCTACTGCTTGAAAAAGATGTCCTAATGCTCAGAAAGTGTTGCTTTTAACAAAAAAAAAAAAAACTAAATTTAGTTTCGCTAAATATAATTTTGATGAATTAGCTATAGAATACTGAATCCTCACAGATTCATCACAATTGGGTCAATGCTACCACTTTTGCTCCACAAGTTTCAAATGCTTACAAATGTAAACATTTACCCTCATATTGGCAACACTGTCAATATTAGAGTGGTTAGAATTACCCATGAATTACCCTACTGGTATTCCTAAAATAATTCAGTTTGCTCTTAAATATTATTTTACAACCTACAGGGTTTTGAGGTCAAAAGATTTAGCTATGTGTACTTTTACATAGGGTGAGCTATCCAGCCAACCACAAAATATAATAATGTTTTGAAATTATTAAAAAGAGACCTTACATTTCTTTAGTGACTTTTAAGTAAGCTAATAACGTTACATTAGATTTTAAAATATACAGAGTAATCTAACTGTTTTATAATTACCTACAAAATATATCAGTATATACATCATTTTCCAATATAAGTATTTATACACGGAACAATAAAGTTGCAAAAATTTAGCATGATTTATTCGTAAATCACCCTATAAAAGTAAATAATTTGAACTCTCTTTTTATAAAAAGTCAATTTAGCTTTTCAGTTTGAAGAAAAAATAACTAAAATCAGCAATTCACCATTTTAACGCCCTGTATCTCGAATTTAAAACTCACATCTCATATAAAGGTGGTATAAAAGTATTATATACTAAAAAATGGTTACATGGAAATTTTAGTGGTTCTTGTACTTTTCTTAAAATGGAATATCTTCAAAAGACTAAATCACCTTGTATATTTTGAAGCTAAGAGGTGCACATATTTAAGTGGTATTACCTTTCCCATAAATCAATTAATATGTACCTACAGGGTTATGAATTAATCCTTGAAAAAATAATTCTATGTTGTGGTTCTCTCTATAAAACACTCTGTATAAGAAATGTGTATTGTATAATCTGTTATTTTTTAATAATATGCTTCCCTGATGACAGTAAAATTATTCATACATTGTGAATCACCCTGTAACTGAAAATATTTTTAATTGTACATAGGTACTAATATAATAATAAAACATATCGCACTATGAGTACAAGACCACCCTAACTCAAAATTTATCGATTTTGAGATTTGTGCAGTATTATAGTGTTCTAGATGCTAACTTTGATAATACACTACCAACATATCTCTAAATCGAAAGAATGTCCTATAAATAACAGAAGTGTTACTATTGAATTTTTCCTGAAAATACTTTTCCTGATACAACATCAACATAACTAAAAATATTGTTGTTCCTTTTTAAACTTTTGAAATGCAGAAATACAATACCAACATATTTAGTTTTAAAGTATTATAAGTAACTAAACTAGCCACAATGAAGACTACCATAAGTCAAAATATGTTTTACATTCTTCTATTCTTAAATAATCTTGTAGGATATTCTTTACTGCAAGACAAACTTAAGTCAACATTTTGCAGAAACCCGTTACAGTTATTATGCGCGTACGCGTTTTGTTGATTGCAAAATTTGTTGGTTTTACCACAAAAAGAAAAAATCTTTAGTGCCACCTCAGAACTCTTTGGTGCCACCTCAAAAGAAGTCTTTGGTGCCACCTCAGAAGAAGTCTGGTGCCACCTCAGAAGAAGTATTCGTCTTCAGTATCACGTAATAAAAGAAATAAAAAATATTTTCTTACTTATTTTGTATTTAATAATTTTTAAATAAAAATTAGTGATCCGCGAGACAAGACGAGACGAGAGAGTGACCTCTCTCGTCTCGTCTCTCGTAGGGCGAGAGAAAACTGTTCTCTCGTCTCGACGAGAAGGCGCTTCTCTCGCTCGAGAGAGCCTTTCTCTCGTGATAAAACAATATCAAATTTAAATTTGAAAAAGACGAAACATGAAAAAACGATAAAATTTGTAAGACAAAAACAAAGAATTTTTCAAGTAATTTGCGCATTAGTACCCAAATTTGGCAATAAGAAACACTTATATCTCTCTGTCTTTCCGTCTGTCACAGTCGTTTTACAATTGAAATTTGAAGTAATAAGTGGCCCAGATTAGGCGTTAACTAAAAACGAAAATATTTTGTCTTGTAAGTCAGTTGAGGAGGGGGGAAAGAGGTTAAATTGGAAGTTAGAATTTTTCTAATGCAATCCTGCGATGTCAAATGAAAGCATTTTGTAGTACGTTTTCAAAATACAAGAAGATAGAGACATAAAACAAAAACGATGTGAAATTAGAGAAACATTATGATATTTTTGTTATAATGAGATGCACTTTACTTGAGACGTAAAATAGAGGGCGTTACTATCTTTAAATTTTCTAATGGAAAGTAAAGTCATGTATTACCTCATTTGAAAGATATTTTGATTATATTTACGTCCAAGCAAACAGTTTTAATTTTTTTTTGTTTTTACAAAAATTACATTCTTGAGAATCCTCGTGTGCCGCAATAATCCTAGGAATGTTAGGTAATGTTAGAAGAGAATTTTTTGCTAAGAAGTTATGAAAAATTTAATACGTCAAGTGGTTTTTAAATCATGTTTGATATTCTTAATTTATTTATTTATTTTAGTAAATGCAAGAAGCATTTAATACGTCAAGTGGTTTTTAAATCATGTTTGATATTCTTAATTTATTTATTTATTTTAGTAAATGCAAGAAGCGTTTCCTTAGTAATAAACACTAATTGTTAATACGATAGTTATCAGAATGTAACTTATTAGTAAAGGTCAAGAACATGTCTGTATAAGAACAAAGTACCAGCTACAAAAATTGCCATTTGTGCAGTGTTAAATCCCTCTAACAGTAAAAAATGACTTAAATTTATAAAAGATACTGACATTTACTCTGTACTCGCCAAAATGTTAATTATCCATTGTATACTATTGTAAAAACAGCATTTATAAGGTATTATACCTCCGGTAATAATCCTTTGAGGTTGAAGCGTAAATAAAAAAAAAAGCATTTAACCTACTTTATGAATTTATTTAATGTAATTTTTGTAAAAACATAAAAACCTTAATCTGTTTACATGAACGTAAAAATATAGAAAATATTTTTCAAATGAGGTATCACATGACCCTACTTTCCTTTAGAAAATTTAAAGCTAGTAACCCCCTCTATTCTATTCTAAAGTGCATCTCGTTATAACAAAAATATAATATCTCTTGAGTTTTACCTCGTTTTCGTTTTGTCATTATCTTTTTTCATTTAGAAGTTAAAATAGAGGAGAATATAATTTTCCTCATTGTATATAATACATTCGCTTTTATTACCTTTTCTTTGACAGTTTTTTGAAAAAAACGCTTAAAAATTTATCTTCAAAAGTAACCTCAGAAAAGCAGAATGGATTAAATATAAGAAATGATTGTATAAATTTTAAATAAATGAAATAAGAAATATTTTTTCTTATAAATCACTATTTATAAAATCCTAATAACACATGTATCATTTGTTACCATGTAATATATAAAGAATAGGTGTGTTATAGTTAACTTTTTGACTATCTCGAAATCTAATATGTTAAAATTTTAAGTTACGATAAGCATTTGAAAATTTTAAATAAGCAAAGAGAAAATTGTTTGGGAGAGCTCGAGAAAAACGAGAAATTCTCATCGAGAGATGACACTCTCTCTCGTCTCGAATCTGTTTTCGAGAGAAAATGTCTCTCTTCTCGTTCGAGACGAGACAAGACGAGACGAGAGACGAGAATCTCTCGTCTCGCAGGCATCACTATTTTTTTTGTTTGTTTCGAGGACTTAAATAATAATACCTAAATTATATTCTCGGCCATTATGCAGAACAATTAATTTAAAATAAATTTTTGTGCATTTGCCGAAAAAATAATACTCTAAAGATAACAGGTGCTAAACATTTTTATTGCACTTACTGTCGGTTTCTTGAAATGTTTAATCCCTAGTAAATCTGATGGACGTTTAGAGACATTCTGTATAATGTCTTTCCAAAGCAATTTGTTACATTTCAAATGTTTGATTGGCCAGCTTTGTTAAATAGTTTCAAGAAACCCCACAGTCAAGCTGCCTTATTTGGCAAATATTCCACAATAGCACGTATAAAGTTAGTGCAATAACAACATAACTCTAATTTCTGACAATTTGTCAATAAAATTTTGCTTAATAACTAAAGAGAAGGTCATAAATGAGGGTTTAAAGAATCATGAAATCCAAATAAATAAAAATTTAATAGATAGCAATTAAAAAACTGTAAAACAAAAATCTGAAAACTTCAAACGCCATTTTCTCAGTTGATTGTTTTTTGAGTTATGGTGGTCTTGTACTCATAGTGCGATATAGTAAACGTGTGTATGCAACAAAAATTCAATCTAGCTCATAATTTTGAAAATAAAAATTTCGAAAATATAAGCAATTTTCAACTTTAACACCCTGTATTTCGAAAACCAGTCATAGGATTGAGTTGAGCCTATTGGCACTTTTGGTTACTACGTTACTAGTTAAAATAACATACCAAAGTTTTAGAAAATTTAACCGGTCGTCACTTTACAATTAAAGTCCGGGAATCCTTTGCGGGTAATGAATGTGCAAGTTTCACACCTACAGATGAAATGAAATTCACATCTTCAAAAATGGACAAAAACAATGGGAAGATCAAAATCAGAAAGGATTACAAGAAGAAAAAATAATTTTTGAAACAAGAAAAGTTTATGTGTTATTATTTTTTATATGTTTATTCAATACAATTATTATCAAATTAACCCATAAACTCTTAAATTAACCAGCCTTCGATAACGTCACACTAGTAAGGTCAGTTTGTACGATAAAATCATGAAAAAAACAATAATAATCTACACCATGGTACAATTTGAATTTGGTCATCTGGCAACACTGGTGATGGAGCAGTGAGTGTAGGGGCACTCTTCTAAGTTTGAGAATAGGGTACCAGAAAAATATAAAATGTATCAGCACTACCAACATGGTAAAATTTTATTAAAGCTCGTTATGAAAATTATTATTAAATGATATTTTAAATGAGATTTTAAAGTAAACTTTAAATAAGAGCTTCTTTCAATTAAATACAGGGTTCGATTATGAATGCTCAAAATGTTTTTTATTAATGTTGACTTTTTTAGGATCTATCCAATTAGCCAGCCTTTAATAACGTGTATGCTTTGTAACTCTTTTCCAGCACCACTTTAGGAATGACATTGCTAATTAGAACTTACCAATGAATGGTCGAGTAGAGAATCCTATCTATATTTTTGAAAAATCCAATTCACTATTAGCATTTAATACTCAATTTATGAAACAAATTAATTGACAATCTAACAAGCTTCTTGATACTTTCTGTAAGCGTTCAGTTAAACTGTTTATCTACAGGCATCTCTTACATTTTAAACATGTTGATATAAGTCGTGTATAGACCCGTTATTATTTGATTAGTCAATTAGTTTATAATAGAGTAATCCTTTACGGCTGATTTGAGTTTTATCAGTTTATCAGATTCCGGAGCTTATGTAAATAAGGAATTGCAATAAATACTAATGAGAGTCGACTCATTTACATGCAGTAAAGAGCTACAGAAGAAAATATTTAATGCAGATTAAGATAAAGACGGAGAAGTCTATAAAAATATTTTCCAATTTTAACTATTTTAATTGGTATGTCGTTTATTTCTGTGGTTATAAAAACAAACGTTAGTTAACCTAAAATGGAATATTAACAGTTTTTTATAATTTAGTTGTTTTGATCTCCTTAAAATGCTTCAATACATCAATTTTTTATGAAAAAAAATATACACCCTACCAAACTTATAGATTCATCCAGTATTTTACAAATAGTATATTACATTACGAGTGTGGAAAGTGACATTTTTCACACGAGTGGGAAATATTGTCGCACGAGGCACAGGCCGAGTGCGACTATCACACGAGTGTGGAAAATCACTTTTCACATAAGTGATGTACAATATTTTTCGTACGACCACAAAATAATATCATCAAAAAATATGAAACCAAGGTTATTATTACTATAATAATTAAAATGTATTTAAAAAAATAATCAACAATAATCGTATTTATTCAATTTTCATATTTTATAAAAAAAAAGAAATAAAAAAAAAACAAAAAAAAATTCGGGCCACGCCAGGATTAGAACGCGGTCGCTCACCGGGTCTCAAGTGGCAAAGTTGATAAGTTCGACGTTCTAACCAACTGAGCTGATAGCCCTTGTGTCAGTTGAATCGGTTATGTATTCAACCAGAATAAAGAGCAAACATTATTTTAAAATTATTTTAATAATAATTGTTAAAGATAAATATCTAGGATCTAATTTACAACAATTTCAATAATTTCGATTTTAGTATTAATATGGTCATAACATAGATCAAAATAGAAATTAGGTGTTTGACATTTTGTGACAGCTACTGCGGAAAGTAACATATTTGTACACGGGTGGAAAGTAAATTCTTATTCATACGCGTGTGATATAGGGCACTTTCCATAGGACTATATAGTGTGATATGTGTCACTTTCCTAATAATCGAATTAAATTACGGGGTTTGAGCTTACATTAAATTGTAATTAGATGAAACAAAATGGATTCTATGTATTTTGAGATGATCTTTTCGAAAAAAGGCAAAACAAAATGTAGCTGTTTTTCGAAAGTGCCGAAATTTTGGATTTTGTCAATTTTTCAATTTTGCGCAGGCGCATGTCGGAAATAAATCAATATTTTCAAAACGCAGTTTACGACATTTGAAAGCATAGAAAAAATGCTAATTTTCATGTCTCTTGAGAAATTTTGATCCGATGCACCGTTCTCGCGGTATGGACGATTGAAATTTGTTTAGTATTTTGAGGCGGCGAAGGTCGAAAAATTGAATTTGTTAAATGTTCAAACACTAAATTCTTCATAACTTTAGTAAAAATTAAGATATTTAAAAAAACAAAACTGCGTTTTGAACTTAAGAGATGTGACTAATATTTCCCAGAAGGGGTAAGAGAAATCCCAAAATTGGGCATATGGCGGAAGGGCAAATTGTACGCGCGGGCCTAATTTCATTTTTTGCCTATAACGTCCAAACTATTTGAATTTTTTTAATGCCACTTATAGAGCTTACTTTTTAGTGTAAAATCTTATGTGTGTGTGAATTTCACCGAAATCGGAGTATAATTGGCCAAGATATCAAACAATTAAACAATTTTTTTTCCCTAAAAAAACTAAATTATTCATAACTTTGGAAAAATTAAGATATTTAAAAAAACAAAAATGCATTTTGAACATAAGGGATGTGACTATTGATTCCCAGAAGGGGGCAAGAAAAATCCCAAAATTGGGCATATTACGGAAGGGCAAAGTGTACCGCGGGCCTAATTTAATTATTTGCCTATAACGGCCAAACTGTTTAAATTTTTTTATTGCCACTCACCGAGCTTACTCTTGAGTGTAAAATCTTATGTGTGTGTGAATTTCACCGAAATCGGAGTATAATTGGCCAAGATATCAAACAATTAAACAATTTTTTTCCCTAAAAAAACTTAATTTTTTTTCGAAAGTTTGAAGTGGCACAAAAATGCCAAAAATGCACCCAATGGCTCAAAACTTTTTTTGTTTAGTACTTCATTGTGTCTAGAATACGAATACATTACGGAAAATTCTGCAAAAATATTTTATCTATTTTTTTGACCACTGTTCATTGAGTGACGACCAAAAAACACGGTTTTTGAGAAAAGTTGTCTAAAATTGGCGATTTTCAGTTTTTTTGTCTGAAAATTGAGCAAACCCAAATATTATATCTTCTGAATATGTATACAAAGTTTAAAGTGTGTATGTTTCTTCTAAGTTGTAGAATTCTCTCGACAAAAGTCCCATTACACGCGCTCCGCAGGATCCAAAACTCCTGTATACACTGCATTTCTGTAATTTGATTTTTTTGGGATTTCCAGTTTTAAATTTCTTACATACCTAAATTAATTAGGCTTAAAATTTATTAAATTGTATTTTACTGACTTGTTATAAGACGTTTCTTGAGTTTTGTGCAAAATATAGAATTAGCAGCACGTCGCATTAAGGATAGCCATGGTCTCAGCGTTCACTATCCGACAAGTTTAAAATTCAAACGGTCATATTACAAATTGAATTGCTTGATAGTGTTCATCGGCATAGATTTTTAATAACCGTATTCAGCAAGCTCTGTGTACAAGTGGTTATTCGGACTTCTTCAGTAATTTATTGAGTAAGTACGTTCCTAAATTAAGAAAATTCTATCACTGTCTTCTTTTAATTGGTGAGAAATTTAGTTAGGTCGAACAACGACTTGTCGATTCATTCAAAGAAAGAAAAAAATTGGGAAAACATTTCAAAAAAAAATTTGGCCACGTTTTCGCGAACTATTGCAGATTTGCAATGCGACCTATGACATTCGAAATATAACCGAAGACTACGCATTTTTTGTGCTTAGAAAATTGCTCGTAAACCGAGTGGTTTTTTTATAAATCCAACATTTCCCCTTTTTTTTTCGAGAAAAAATAAGCACACTGTCGATTTTTTCCGTAATTTGGACACTTTACAGACTGAAAATATATAAGAATCAGTAAGTTTAATGAAAAACAAGCTTACTTTCTCTCCCAATTGCCAGAAAATGCTCCTTTTCTCGAGAAAATTCGAGTAGTTTCAATTCTCGCGAGAATTACCGATCTTTGCACACGTGCGCTCAGAAAACAGTGGATGCTAGAAAAAATGTATATGCTACAGTTTTTCGTGTCTTTTTTTTTTCTCTTTCATCTGATGGAAACAGTTTTCTATACAGATAATTAATTATTTAAGAAAAAAGTACGAGAAATCAAGAAAAAATTGTTATGCAATTTTTTCAAAAAGTATTGCAGATTTCGCCACCCAACCCGTCTCATTCGGAACGTAACTAGAAAATACGTATTTTTGTCATGCATGTATATCTTCTCCCATTTCAAGTTTTCTTGTAAATAACTAAAAACCAGATGTTAGAGAACAAAAAACAAGCTTATCACCAAGTTGGAACTTACACTTAGAATTAATTTCCTAACATTTTTAAAGTATACCTTTTTGTGTATTTTTTGTGCTCTTTCCAATGCCGAAGTTAGTTTTTTCAAATAATTTTCCAACAAATGAATGTTGTTTTTAATCCCAAAAATTGTTTGATTCGTGGAAGATAATAACCATTATTTGCCGTAGTGTTAATTTTGTGATTTTACAAGTAACATCGCCGATTTTGTTTATTGTAATATATTTTAGATACCTTTTGTGGAATTATTTAAAGAGCAGGTTATGTCCGAAAGACCACTGGGTGTTTCACAAGGGGTGGTTCTAAAAAACTATTCAAGATTCTTATAATTAGAAAATCTAAAATACAGACATAGAAGAAGTCGCTGAAGAGTTACTACCGAGCAGCAAGACTGATTTTTAGAAGTAGTTATAAAAATTTACTTTATCAAAAACATAAACTCAATACGAAATACGAACGCATTGTGAGTAAAATTGCATTTTATTAATACATATTAGAGATTGAAACACATAATAACTAATTACACTAAGATAAAAAACTACTTGATTCTTGCTAAACATTAAACAGTGGCGTAGGCAAAATACCGATTATTAATTACAAAAAGTTTAAACGTAATTCCGGATCTTGCGTAGACTACATTTTTATAAAATCAGATAAAAACAATTTCGATAACATAATATCATCAACTGTGGAAACATTCATTACGACCACTTTGTAATATTATTACAAATTATGTTTAATAATTGCAATGTTAAACCTAATATTAATGAACATAAAAATTACTACAAACAAATTAATAATAAAAAATTATTAGAACATACACAACATATAAATTGGTGTGAATTTATAAATATTAAAAAAATTTAATTCTCAGTTAAGAAACTTTTAGACTATATCCAAGATGTTATTAAAACCTCTGAAATTAAAATAAAAAAATTTGAACAAAAACGAAAGGCTTGGATAACTGGATCATTGATTAAACTAATCAATAAAAAAAATGACATTTATAAAAAATATAAAATTGATCCACAAAACAAAAGTTTATATAGTGAGTACAATAATTATAAAAAATGTAAATACATAAATTAAAGAAGCAAAAATTAACTATTATAAAATGATTCTACACAACTTTGGTCCGGAATAAATAAATTAAAAAAAAGGAAAACAGGTTATAACACGTATTAAATTTGAAAATGGAAATTTAATCACTGATCCAAATCGCATAGCAGATGTTTTTAATAACTTTTTTACAAATGTAGGGATAAATTTAACAAAAAACATTAGAAAGACAAAAAATTATAAAGAAAAAAGAACGTCTTTAGCAATTCAATATTCTTTATTCCCACAACTATAACTGAGGTAAAACATATAATAACAGGTTTAAAAAAGAAGAAAGCTCCAAGATCGGATAACATAACTGCGGAGACATTGCTGCAACTCATTTCAGACTTTATAGCTGCCCCACTCAGGCCCGCCGAGAGCCAGGTCGGGCCCCGGGACAATTCTCTCATCGGACCCTTTTCGTTTTCTATCAATTAATTCTTCTAACAATAATCCCATGACCATGCGGGAACAGAAAACCCTATTGTCGGGCCCCCCTTACAGCGCTGCCGAGCCCCCATTTGAGCCCGGGCCCCGGGAATTGGTCCCGGCTGCCCCCCCCCTCTAGTCGGGCCTGGCCCCACTCACAATACAAGCCTCTCTACAGGCATCTTTCCTCAAGCAGTTTTTAATTATTTATATATATAAAAATAGCGAAAAAACAGAAATAACTAACTACAGACCGATAGCCCTGATTTCTACACTAGAGAAAATTCTAGAAAAAGCGATGAAACATCGAACATATGTGGCTTACTGAAAAAAACACAATATAGATATAGGGAGGGAAGTTCAATGCAAGACGCAATAAGGGAACTAACTAATAAAATTTACTGTTCAATTGACAATAAAAAACCATTAATAGGAATCTTTTTAGACTTGGCTAAAGCTTTCGACACCGTCAATCATTGTCATTTATTAAATTCCCTTGAAGATATGGGTATAAGGGATGTAGCCAATAATTTAATGACGTCATACTTAACAAATAGAAAACAGAAAACCAAAACACAAAATGTTACCAGCATCGATCAAATAGTGTCATGTAGTATACCTCAGGGAACAGTATTGGGGCCTCTACTCTTTATAGTCTACCCGAACAATCTCTTTTTAGTTGAAAGTAAAGCAAATATTATTAGCTTTGCAGATAACATTACGAAGCTACTGACTGGAATAATTTGAAAACAATAATAGAGGATGATTTCCCCAAAATAAAAACATGGTTTGGCTACCGATTACTATCTATAAATTTACTTTCTTGCAGTCTAGCCTCCGGTCTTCCTCAATTTCAAAATATCGCTATCGGGAACGACACATTAATACTACCTGAAAATAAAATTAAATATTTAGGGATAATAGTAGATAGCCACTTGCGCTGGGACAAACATATTCAATACTTACTCAACAAATTACGTAGTGTCTTATGTCAATATGACACAAGAATCGGAGACAATTATTTGCTACCACGAATGAATAAATCAGCTGGACCAAATTGGCTGAGCGTATTACGTATTATAATATTCAGGTTTTATTACAGGTAGTTTGAGAAAAGAAAAACTTATACACGTAATTGTCGATACAAAATTGATTTCTTGTGTATTTACCCCCGATAAATAATATACGTCTCGACTGAGTTAAATCCCGTCATGTCTCATTTTCTGGCTGACCAAGCATCTAGTGGGCTCTTTATATTTATATTAGATACCAACCAAAAAAATGATAATTAAATTACCATCCAACACACACAGTTCAGAAAGATAAGTGGTAGATAAATGAAATTCAGGGACAGGTATGAAATTCGAGACGAAATATTTCACCACAGGTACTGAAAGGTCTATTTTTTAAAAGGTAGATCTTGGAACTGATATTTTGTTTATAAATATTGTGCTGTCCGATTGGGAAAGTGTGATGGATTTTTGTTAAATTTAAATTTTACTGACCGTGACGGTTCATGTAGTTTATAAAAGATTTAGAGCAAAAATATACTTTAAAACACATTATTTTAGTTACTATAGTGAAAGTGTCAGATCAATTTAATAGGTGATTAATTTGTGAATGTTATTCATATGTCACGTGACGCTGCTTTCGATCACATGTATTATCGCTGTGATACATGTATTACTATGACTGCGAAACACAATTCTTTCGATACAAACCATTATCTGTCAGTTATAATCGTTGTCATATGATCGTCATCATACTCATTATAGTATTAAATAAGGATAATTTTTTGAAATTCCAACTCCTGATAGTTTCAATCTTTTCCTGCTCTTGCTCCAACCCAATAAAAATTTAAAATATTTCGCAACAAACTTGCAAAAAATTGTTGTCCTTCATTATCCATGTCGCCTTGTGGATTAGTTTATTTTGCAACAGGCTCTGAGAATGGGTGTCCCGTAGCTAACAGAAAATTTAAAGCAGGGACAGGAGTTGGAGAGTTCTCCCACTTGATATACAGGATTTGACAGTTTTGACACGGAGCTAACCAAAGTAAACGCGAAACGTTGGCGTAGAAAATTATTCTATAGATGCTAATAAAAATTTCACAATAGTTTAATAAATTCTGAATGTTTGGTATTATTTTAATTCTACTTTATGGTGCACAAACATTACAGCGATATTCTCGAAGTCCTCCGACGGAGTTTGACGTTTACCACCTCTCTACCTACCAAAAGCCTTTCCAATTTATATCCCTACTAGAGCGCGAGTCATTCTCTAACCCTCTTAACATCAACTTTGAATGTAACGTACTTCGTATGTTAGCTAGCAGGTACATTCCGGAAATGGATAAATTCAAAAGCATGTGGTTTTTTATCGCAAGTGCGTTTTTAAGTTCACCTAATCACAAGTACATAGTTAATGTACATATCTAAATAATTCTTCAGTAGTTAGATTAGATTAGATTAGATTAGGAGTTGGATGTTATTTGTCCTTGTCCACCGCGACCTTTTCAGATCTATTGTAGGACTCCATTTGTTTTAGAGTATGTCGTCCAGCCTGGTCTTTTTTATTAGACTTAGTAGCTTTAACAGTGGCTCCCGCATGTAGTTGCATGTATTTGGCTTTTCTTCGCCCAATGTTATAAACCTCATTCCAGCCAGTCCTTCATATTGGCATATGACGTGGAATGATGTTTCCTCTTCTTCATATAACTTGCACAAAGTTGCTTCTTCTGCTGGATTGATGCCACTCTTGTGCCTTTTGAGGAGACAGTGTCCAGTAAGAAGGCCTACTGTTATCCTAACGGTTTGACGCTTTTGATACAATAGGTCTTTCGTAAACTTGGCCGATGGTTCAGTGATAAACTGTTTGGCCTATCTCAGTCTTGGATAGTTGTTCCACCATTCCAGAGACTCTTTTTGCATCCATTGTTTAATGGATGCCTTGCACAATACCTTAGCAACTCCCGGGGCCTGTCATGGCCTTATCTGAGCCTTCTCGGGCTAATTCGTCGACCTTTTCGTTGCCCTAATATTCCTCATGGTCTGGAACTAAGGCTAGGGTCACCTTATTTTGACTATTTAGCTCTGCCAGGTCTTCTAGACAGTCTTTCACCAGTCGTGATTTGATTTCTGGTGAGAGAATTGCCTTTAGAGGCTGATTTAATATTTCTCTTGCACAGTGTTGTATATTAGCTCAGCCTGGAACACTGTTGCATATTTTCCTAAACTCAGCGAAATCGTTGTTTTTGACTTGGGTCCATAGATTCCAGCACCGGCTCCTTCCTTGGGTTTTGAACCGTCTGTATACCAGAGGGAGGTCCCTGTTTCCAGGAATCTCGGGCTGGTATTTGAATTTGAAAATTTCTTTCAAATTTGTATGTGGTTATGACTCTATCAGTAGGCATAGCTAGAATATTATTCCTTTTTACTTGCTTATATAGCCTTGTGTGGTCGGCGCTATGTAGTTGGCTTATTGGGTTTTGTCCCTGCATTAGCCTGTGAATAGCTGACCTGGTTTCTCCTTGTATGAAGATGTGCAGTGGCGTGAGATTTAATAATACCTCCATTGCTGCAGTCGGCGTAGTGCGCATGGCCCCAGTAGCACTTAGACAGGCAAGCCGCTAAATGCTAGTGAGTTGGCATATTGCACTTGCCTTCGCAGTTTTGGTTACGCACGCCACGGTGTCATAGGTTATCATGGGTCTTATTACCCTTGTGTATAACCATATGGTCATTTTGGGGTTTAGACCCCAGTTTTTCCCACATATTCTTCTACAGCTTACGAGAGCTATTGTAGCTTTGTATGTGAGTTTTTTGAGTTGTTGATTCCACATCAGCCTTTGGTCAAATATAACTCCGATGTATTTGGCTTCTGTGACGAATGGAATAACTATGTTGTTTAGTACTAGTGGTCTTAGTCCTGTAAGTACACATTTTTTGGTGAATGGTACAACTGTTGTTTTTTGTGCGTTAATGGAGAATTGTTCCTTTTTGCACCAGTTGTTCACTATGTTTAGAGCTGTTTGAGATCGCTCCGAGACTGTGCCTGCAAATCGCCTTCTTCCAGTAGTTAATAAAGGGCTGTCATTTGTCATCAGAATTTTATTAACTAGTGCAGTGAGGTAATAAATTGAAACTACAGTACATCAGTACCAGCTCCGGCTGATGTTCAACTGTAGGGTTCATATATCAACTCTTTTAAACCTCCTCCGGCTTCGCTCTGATGTCTCGGCTACGCCGACGGCATAACAAGCGACTAGTACCGGTGACAACTTTGATGCAAGGAGATAATTGATCCGTCATTCTACAAAAAATAGCACTGTTGCCATTTCAGCAGGTCAGCAGTGTCATTGATGCACCATTGCTGCCATTGATATCATTCATGATCGGTCCGGGCATTGGGCTTTTATTTTTTATTGGGTATAAAGTAATACTCCTAAAAGTGCCACTGGCTCCCATACCAATACCATCAAACTTAAAATATTGAGTCGCAAAAACAAAATGACATTTGCGAATGTGTAAATGGAGCTCAAGGTAAGAAACATAATAATAACAATTTTTTATGATTTTAAGAGGAAGTAGGATTTGCGCATGAGTAACAGAGGTTGTCAATAACGGGATAGGTCTATTACCACTATTAATTAACTACTTTGAAATAACCAAACAAATATAAAATAACTTAAATCAAATCAAGAGGCATTGCATGTAATCAAAATCTGACACTATGTCACTGTCAAACATATAGTTATTTATGAAAGGTCTGTAATTCATAGTCTGTAATTAAAATCGAATCAATAGTAATGCGACAGAAAGGTTTTGCAACTAACTCAGGTATTAAATTGAGATTAATGATCTTAAAAATGTTAGTAAATTAACTATTAACCCCCCCCGATATTCGGAAAAAAGTAGTGAGAACTGAGTTGATCTATACATAGACTAAATTGTCACTGTAGAAAACATTAAATTATTTTTATCTTTTGAACATTAAATTAATTATATGTTGGCGACGGTATAAAATTGCAACTATTTAGAATTGATATGTAAATTCATTAAAATAATCGCCAATAATATCAACATAAAATTAAAGAACATGTATTAACATTTAGCACCAGCGTACAGGTCAGTACTTACCCAACTTACATATAGTGGAGTAAACTTGCAATGAAATTATGACTTTTAGTGATTCAGAGGTATAACTAAATGAAACCCATACCATCTTATAGAAAACACTCTGGGGCATTGGAAATGGAAATGTACAACTTTTTTTAACAGGACCGAACTTTGTAAGTGGCTCTTAAACGCGAATGAAATCGAATTAGAAAAACTACATTTCTCTTAACATTAACCGTTGTATTAATTCCAATATACAATCTACAATTCTGATTTTTTGCACTCTTATACTTGAAATATAAGCGCTACTAATGGCAATTTAAGAATTTTAAAAATATTTAATTTTTTTTTTTTAATGTAAGAAAATAAAATTATCAAAATTGTGCATCTAAAACTGCACCCTGCGGCGAGCTATGTGAATTATTAAAAATGTTTAAACATATATATCGAGTTAAATGCAGTCAAAACATTAAAAAAGTTTTTAAAAAAGAAAATAAGGCGCTAACTTTAACGGTTATAGAAATATGAATTTTTTTCTAAGAGCCTTGGAATGTGTGCTGATGCTAAGAGCGGCTACCAGTCTGAAAATATTCTGCGTTAGCTTTGGTTACATCTAGAAATAAATTTAAAAACTCTATAAATATAGAGTAAGTAAAGCGTTGTGTATGAAACTTTAAATGTTTTCCGATTCGTCACCATCGTATAAATATAAATGAGGAACATTGTTCTGACAATTTTTGCAGGAACAATCGCTGCAGCATTTTAAGTCCTCTTTTAAGCATACACATTTATTATCGTGACATAATTGGCGAATGGTCTTAGTATCCGTAGCCAAGGGAAACCTAAATCTAATACACACACATCGTGACAATTTATCTTTGCAGAAGATGTTCATTAGTTGCCTTATATCCGCTGGTATGGGATCTGCAGTAATCAAAACCGGCTCTAGAATTCATTTATTCCTTGTCCAACAAAAGTTAACAGGGTCAACTAAAGGCATAATAGGTATATGACTGGATATCCATATACGCAGTTGATATATGCACCTAAAATTTTGGTTATCGCATAGAGTGTTTTTGTAATATTAGTAGACCTACCTCAGTACATGCTAGTGAAATGCGTCATTTGTTGGGGATTTATTGGAAGTTGTGGTCAAGTCGTACCTCTGTACATTGAGTGTTTGAAAGTCTCCGTTCTTATTTTTGAATAGGGCCAATGCAAGTTTAACAATAATAATAATAATAATAATAATAATAATAATAATAAATATACTTTATTCTATAAACATAATTATATAATTACATCAAACTAATCGTTTTCAGATAAGAAAAAGTACAGCAATCTACGAGGTATAATGTAATACCTGTATGTAGGAAAATATAAACAATACAAAATAAAATATAAACTATTATAAAACCACATATTATATGCATGTAAGAATGATTGTGATGAAATTCTAATATTGTAATATGGGTAGCTAAAAATAAGTCTAACTATATAACTACATAACTACATCATATTTTAATAACATGAATAACTTGTAACTCTGAAACGAACAATTTATTTTCACATTTACATTTAGATTAGTGTTCTATCAAATTAGCTATTTCGTGTCTTGACGATTGTTTTAGGAATTGTTTCAGAAAATGTTTAAATCTAGAAAACGTTTCTTGCTGTTTAACTTCCTCTGGTAAAAAATTTAATATCTTTGGCCCTAAATAAAGAAAGCCTCGCTGTCCAATGGCTTTATACATATACGGAATTCTAAATTGGTCTCTTTGTCTAGTAATATATGTATGTGACAACGTTTTGAAAGAAGTTTTTTTAGAGTATATAAAGGTACTTAGCCTTAGGAAATATAATTGTCTAATTGGTGGCAATATTAACACCTTCAGTTTGTCGGTAAGGAGAGCAGTTTGGACAGTTCTTTAAAGGTTCCCAGGTTTTTATAAAATACATCATATGCGGTTTTTTTGCCGATCTTAAACATTGCATTCGTGGTATCGCATCCTATTAACACATGCAACGCCGGCAAACACTCAAAAACCCCACTTTCCAGTTTCTGCACTATTTTAGATAACGAAAGAATTATAATTATTATTACTTGGGTTTTTAGTGAAATAATGTATGTCTAGTTTATGAGTGTTTTATACAATTTTACCTTTTGAAATTTTTTTTATATATATGCACTACTTAGAATTTATTTTCTGTAATATATTATTGAAATAAATAAATACATTAATTAAAAATCTATAGTGAGTTGCTGGCAAAGAAAAGACCTAAATTTAAGAATAGGACCATCACGAGCTGCCTATGAACAAACTTGAAAATTTTCTTCTATGCCTCTGTAAATATACAATACCGTAGTTAAAAATATACAAACATTATAACAACAGAAAGTTCAGTAAGTTTTTCACAAGGTATAATAAAACAAAATCAAAATCAAAACTATCTGTCTTTGTCAGCCATCACGGAAAAAAAATTGTAGAAAAAATTTCTACAATTATACATTTTTTCTCTACAATAAATAGTACATATAGGGACAGGGACAATTTGTAGTAAAAATTTCCAAATATTTGTAGAGAATGTATTGTAGAGTTATTATCTACAATATGTAGTAAAAATATCCAAATCATCATAAGAATTGTTCTACAAATTGTTATAATTTTTGCTATTCATTGTATGAATTTATATTAAAAATGTATTGCGTTTCATGAAAATTATTACGAAAATTTTACACAATAAATAGTAAAAATTCATATAAATTGTAGTAATTTTTAATAAAATTTGTAGTATTATTCCATAATTATTATAATTATAACCTAAAAAAATATTCCTTAAAATATTCAAAATTTATTGTTTTAGAGTAAAAGATACAAAGCCTTAATTACATTATGTAATAAATAACAGTAATAGTAGCTCCCTCAGTCTCAGTTGGCTTTTCTGCTCCTGAAAAATATGAAATAAAAATTAATACCTATTGAACTATTCATACCCTTAAAACGGGGATATTTATCACCTTTACACTGATTGGGATATTAAATGACTACATCAAATAACTAACCAAAATGAGAAAGTAGGCATGTCACAATTACGACAAAAAAACATCAATTAACTTGGCACAAAATTCGATCGTTCGGCACAACATTCGGTCGCTGGCCACAACTATATCTTTTTAAATAAATAAATTTTTTTTTTTAATAATCTACTAAGGTTATTTAAATTAGTTATCTAAAGGTAAATTATTCAGAAACAATAATAAATGTACTTACCACTAATAGAAGTTATTATTAAAATTTTCTCAATCGCATCGGTGCTTATAACATAATAATGTGTTATACATATGTACCATGCTTTGTTTTGTGAACATGGCGAACGGCTACTGCTGTCTGGCCATTTATGGTCGACGTCAGAAAACGTTGGCCAATAGCAGACTTCTGTTTTATTCACATGACTTAGAATTTCTACAATATTATAGAATATTTTTGAACAAAATTGAATTTTTTTCATAAGAAGGAATGTAAAGTATTACTATTTTTTGTAAAGAAAATTACTATTTTTTGTAGAGATAATTATTAATATTCGTACAAATTTTTACAGAAGTTTGTAGTAGTAATTACGATAATTGTAATAAATTTCTCCTTCTACAAACAATAATAAAATATACTAAACATTGTGGTCTTCTTTCCTATCGTTGTAGCATTTTATTCGACAATTCAATTGCTACAATAATGAATAGTTTTTAACTATAAAAAGTTAAGTATTTTTCTACAAGTTTACTACTACAACATTGTAGTAAAATTTTCTAGTCACATTTTTTCCCGTGATGGCACACTTTAGAAACATTTTTTGGGGATCACTCTTTATTTTGACCTTTAATAGCAAAACAATTATAATCCAGAGTTTACAAACTATTTGGAATAGGTCCTTTGTCGATATTTGTTTTACAAATTTATTATTCCCAAGAAAATCATTTTATAAAATTCCTTATACGACTAATTAATTTTGAATCGTCCATAAATTTAATATCTTTCTCCTCTATTAACCACAGCTTTATATTATATAAGTTATCTGCGCATGCCAACTGTTGAAACATATGCTTGAAACATTGGTTTAGTAAGAGGTAAAACTTGTATAAGGATCATTTTCAGATATCAAATAATGAAATTTTTTAATTAAGTCTTGATAGTTGGTGTATTACTCCATACTTCACCATAAATTCTTTCTACACTAGATCTGATATGAGCTTAGTTTATTCATTATTATTACTTACTGATATTTCATTTAAAGTAAGTGACGGATAAACGTATATTTCACAACCTAATACTTTCCGAGTCCATTTTTTACCCTTATTTTTACGTTTGTTTTTCTTGGTTTTTACTTTCTGCTTTTTCTTCGGGTCTTTACTTCTTATAACTCTCATGGTTAATCTTCATATTATTTCTAGTAGGTATAAGGTACGTTTGCAAATTTAATTTTTACTATATTCGGGATCTTGCGCAAACTCTTATACTTATTTGAATCTTCTACATTCAAATTTGTAATATTAGTATTAAACTACGGCACTGGAAATCGTAATTTAATAACATCTGAATGAAGTGAAGCTGTGAATAATAATTTAAAATTATGGGCTCGTTATCATTTAAGTGATTGCAGGGTATTTTAAAAAGTTGTTTAATGAGAGGAATTAAGAGCATTTTAAATTTATTGAGGCAAAAAGTTATTTTCAAGAAAACTAATTACGTATAGGTATGATACTTATTTATTATTTAAATAAATTATTGCGTTCAGTTTTTAATAAGTGTTTGAGTGAAATTGTAGAATAAATACTAAAAATTCTAAAATTAAAATTACTAAACGTGATAATAAAACTACATTATATCCAGTATTTTTTTTGATAATACGAACACCAGCGTTATGAAATTTAATTCTTTCTTTATCATAATAATATCCTTCTGCCTTTGACCAATTTCTTCCATTCTTTGCTCTTCCTGGCTAGTGTCTTTATCTTTAATCAAGTTTTCCCCATATCAGTTCCCATTTGTTCAATCTAATCTATCCATTTCCTCCTGTGCCAACCTTGTTGCCTTCATTTAGATTTTTCAATTTCTATTTCTTTTCTCGCTATTGTGCCTGGTTTAAATCTTATTAGGTGACCATACCAGTTCAGTTGTTTGCCATGATGTGTTCCTATTTAGTTATTTTTCTTATAATTTCATTTCTTACACTGTATCATACATTTTTTCCATACTATTTTTCTCAAAAATTTATTATTACCGGTACTATAATTATATTGTAAATTTTAATTTTTGGGTCTGTATCAATATCTTTATATCTTGGTATCGTTTTATTTAGAAAGTAATATATTTTAGTTGATTTATTTGCCCCGTTTATAAGTTTCGAATCTATTCGTTCTTTCTCTGTCCATAGGTTTATTATTTTCTGCATCTATTATGCTAACAGTACCACATGATCTGCATATAAGTAAACAAGATTTGGATGATGCATAAGTTGTAATATTTTAATTTAAATTAATAATAAATTTAAATTCAAAACTAATCAATAATATGTGACGAAGGAACAAATGCCTGAACAACATGATAACCTTAAATTAATTATTAGATGGCAGGATACATAACGCTCCTGTGATCTAGTAGTAAGGATGTTAGTACGGCATACCAAAGTTCGTGGGTTCGATTCATACCTGGAGCGTAATTTTTAAAAATTATCTTTGGTTTTTTTTATCTTTTGTTATTCAGGAAGCCACTCCGGAATTTCCTACGTTATTTCCATCGAGATAGAATAAAGTAGACACGACATAAACACTATTTTGCGATATGACATATGGACGCATTTCGAGTGACGGAAAATGTTTAATGAAAATGGCGACTTAAGTGGCAGTTTGATTTCTTTAAAGTCAATAATTTTTTATTTGAAGACTGACGGGATGAAAATGGTTTTATATCATTTATATGAAGCTATTAAATAAAAATGGCATTTATTTTTACCAAAACTGACTATCTCGAGTTTAACATATGACGTAAAAGTCTAATACAAATGCAAACGAGCAGACACTTTAGCATCGTCATAGCATCTCCTTTTTATTCTGTCTCAATAGTTATTTCTCAATACTCAATTCTCAAAGTTAGTAATAACATGATCTATGAAGGTAACTTTCTTCTTAATCCATCAGATATATTAAATGGCTTTACTACCTTTTTTAGTAAATCTTATATGCAGTCTTCAGCCATAAATGTCACATGTATCACTTAGTCATTACTAGCTTTTTAGAAAACTACATATTAGATAACTTATGAGTTTTTTAAAAATCTTCCAAATAATTGGATTATTTATTTAATATCGTTATTTAATTCAATATTTGAAACTGCAGTTATTCCGAAATCTTGGTCTAACATTTTATTAGCTATGCTACATAAGGGGGGAGCGACAGATAATCCTGAAAACTATAGAGGATTAGCTCTGGTTAACTGTTGTGCTAAAATATTCACTTCCATTATTCTCAACAGACTGTCACAGTGGACCGATGAATGTAATATCCTTCCAGAATGTCAAGCTGGCTTTCGTTTAGGGCGAGGTTGTCAAGATAATGTCTTCACCTTAAGCAGTGTTATTAATTTACATATAAGGCATAAAAAGAGAAAATTGTTTGCAATTTTTGTTGATTTTAAAAGAGCTTTCGACTCAGTTGATCATGTGGATTTGTGGAACAAATTATTTCACGTAGGAGTGTCATCAAAAATTCTCCGTGTAATAAAAATGCTTTATTCTCGAGTTTAACATATGATGTAAAAGTCTAATACAAATGCAAACGTGCAGACACTTTAGCATTGTCATAACATCTCCTCTTTATTCTATCTCAATAGTTATTTCTCAATACTCTATTCTCAAAGTTAGTAATAGCATGATATACGAAGGTAACTTTCTTCTTAATCCATCAGATATATTAAATGACTTTGCTACCTTTTTTAAGTAAATCTTATATGCAGTCTTCAGCCACAAATGTCACATGTATCACTTAGTCATTACTAGCTTTTTAGAAAACCACATATTAGATACTTTAAAGCCTTTAGAGCCCAAGCGGACTACTGGGCCAGACCAATATCCTACTTTCCTTTTGAAAGACCATACTGTCAGTGTGGAAAGAGTCTAAGATTTGTCCCATTCATAAAAAAGGAAATAAAACTGAGGTAGAAAACTATCGCACTATCTCTATCATCTGTAACTTTAGTAAAGTGTTTGAAGTTGCTGGAACGAACAGGTTACCAACACGTCAGCAACATAATATCGGATCAACAACATGGCTTTTACATCTTGGACAAAATTTATATAGGACCACCCTTGAGGTAACCCTTTAATAACAAAAAAAATCATAGAAATCGGACAATCAAATCAAATTTATTTGTTTAAATATTAAAGTACATTAACTAATAGTAAAAAAATAGTTATACAAAAAAAATTCTTTTAAGACATCTGATTGAGCATTGAACCTAGGCATTTCTGCCTGTTTTGCTTCTGATCAATCTGATGACTTTATTTATGTACATCTTTTTTTTAGAGACAGGTATTGAATTTTACATATAATTATTTATCACTTAACAAAAGATACAATATTTAAAAATAAGAACAAGGGACGAAGAAATTCGACAGAATAAACCGATAAATAAAAAGATAAATAAAAAATAGACAGTATCTTAGGAAAAGTAGACAAAAACTACGAAGGGCCTTTTGGCTTTTAATATGTTTTTTATTTATACTATGTTATCATTAGATCGTAATTTTTTTTTATTTGTTATTAAATATTTTTTTATTTCAATTTTAAACTTTTTTGTTTTGATTATTTGTCTGAGGTGTATCGGAATTATGTTAAAAAATTTTGGGCCAAAGAATGATAATGTCCTTTGACTAAGTGATTTTTTGAAAAATTGTACAGGAATCTCCATATTAGCAGACTGAGCGTGTTAAGCGGGTATTTTTTTGAGTAAAATTTTCAGCATTGGTATATATTCTCATTATACATTGATAAGCAAAAAGTAAATTGACGTTTAGTATGTTCGATTCATCGTACAATTTATTTGTAGAAAATAGTCTCTTTTTTTAGGATAATTTTTAAAATAATATTTTAATAGTGGTGTTAAATGCTCCACCCCATGTTACTATGCAATACCTTAATATAGATTCCATTAGGGAGTTATAAAGTATCATTATATTTTTCTTTGAGAGAATGTCCCTGAGAACATAAAATTTGTGCATTAGGGCTCTCAGTCTATTACTAACATGGACAATATGCTCAGACCAACGTATGTATTGATCAAGTATTACACCTAGGTATTTAATTTGAGAAACTTTTTTCTATCAAGGGGCAGTTACAATCGTTTTTTTGACAGTCACTACTATGCAATTTTATACAAAAGCTGTTAGGTTGATTAACGATGGTTGAACTAAAAGTAATGCATTTTGTTTTCAATACATTTAAAGTTGGTGGTAATAATTTTGAATTTTTACTCAAGATAAAACTGTACATTTTAATTATATCCCTCTAAAATCCTGCTGCGTAAGTAAAATCCAATATCCAAACAGTACTGGTATTATCTGGAAGGCTGCTGCTACTGCTGACCAAAAACATCAATTCTCAATGTTATTCAGAGGAGAATTATCGACTTGATTGACAATCCCAATTTTACTAGAAGGCTCGATCTCCAATCTTACTAGCACGAAGTTGACGATTTGTTTATATTCTATGGATAGCTTAGTGTCTTTCTTTTTGTCTAAACCTTTATCCATTATACTGCTATCATCTAGCTCATTCTGAATAACTTGTTAGTCGCATAATTCATGTAAATAATTTTTTTTTCTCAAGTGTTGGGAGTGTAGGGAGGAATGGATATGATCTGAAAAGGAAGGTAATAAAAATTTGGAAATGGAAAAATGAACAACCAATTCTCCCTACGATACTAAGGAAACGATTCTCACGACTCCAAGTTAAAAACAAGCCAATGAAAAATTGAAAATGCTGACCTGAAAAAAATGTGCTCCATCCAGGAATCAAACCTGGATCATCCAGTTAACTCTCACTACCATACCGGACTAAATTGGCAATTTGAAGACATTAGTTTCCAAAATTAGATGGTCAGCTCCCTCAATTGGGGTGTTTATTTTCAGATTACCAAATATGAATACAGATGTGTAGCTCTAAAAATTATCGAACAATTGTCCATTCACTGTCTATCAATCCTAAGAAGACAGAAATGGTCTTTTTCACAAAAAAAAGGATTAAAATGGAGTTAAAACCTCCAGAACTCCTAAATAAAAAACTAAACTTTGCAACAAAGGTGAAGTACCTAGGTCTCACCTTTGACAGCCAGTTAACATGGAACTCGCATTTAGAAAACAGAGTTAAAAGAGCATACATTGCTTATGAACAATGCCCCCGAACCGTAGGGCGAACCTGAGGTTTCTCCCCCAGAGTCCTCGCATGGACTTTCACGGCTATCATAAGACCTATGCTAACATACGGTAGAGTTGTCTGGGTACCGAAAACCCAAAAATTAACAGCTATCCGTAAACTAGAACAAATTCAAAGAGCAGCATGTTTCAACATAACAAGATCCATGAAAACAACACCGACTAGAGCCATGGAAGTCATTCTTAGTCTCATCCCCTTGATATTTACATTAAGGAGGTTGCTCTGACGATAATAACACGCCTCCGCAGCATGGTTGGAATAGAACCTGATGTAGGATCTGGTGAGGCGAGACGTCGCTTTTGGCAGGAGGCGCTCGATATGCTCCCACTGCTTCAAGCGAACAAGAGATATATCTTCCATAAGCCATATAAAGTTATATTAGACCAAATAGAAGAGGCGGAAGTGGCAGGTACCATTCATATCTACACCGACGGTTCTAAAACAAAACAAGGCTCAGGACGTGGAATATACTCCAGATTCTTAAACCTAAACATAAAATGGACTGTGAGCAATAGTGCCAGTGTAGTTCAAACAGATTCTCATAGCAAAAAAAGAAATAACCAGAAAAAATATCACTGGAAGGAACATGCTCGTCTATACAGATAGCAGACAAGCACTCTGAATAGACCACAAATTTACTCAGGGTTAGTACTAGAATGTCACGAAGCTTTGGCCGAAATATCCATCAACAATGTGGTCACCTTAAGATATATCAAAGATCATGCCACATCGAAAGGTAACCGTCTTGCTGATTCAATAGCCAAGAAAGCAGCCAACCAAATACTTTTTGGACCTGGCCTTCTATTGGCCTGACAAAATCGGTAGTGACAGACCTAATTAAAGAACATTCCCTTGTGAAATTCAAGGAAAGATGGGATGAAACAAGAAGCTGCAGAGTTCCCAGGGAGCTCTTATGTTATCCTGACAACACTGCAGCAGACAAATACTTGACTATGACTAGACAGAATCTGCGCCTAGTTACAGGCATTGCCATATCATGGGGCTGTCAAAATCCGCACTCTGCCGAGGGTGCGAACAAGAAGATGATACCATCGAGCATATCCTTTACGATTGCTCGACGCTCTCATTTATTAGAAGATTTGTGTTCGGCGAGTATCGGCTAACACCGGTTGATATAAGAGAAGCTCCTCTTGGCGACGTTGTTAACTACATTAAATCTGTAGGCTCACTCACGAGCTAGGAGGTGCCTATCATCTCAGGAGGATGCACAATGGGCCTAATGAGGCCTAAGTGACGTGGGGGGTATCTCACTCTCCACACGTTACAGATACAGATGTGTTTCTAGATCGCATGAATATTTCAAGGATTTAATTTAGAACATTCGTGTTGATTAAGACATACCATAAATAAAAAATTGAATTTTAAGAGATTTTCCCACGATCGAAAAAGTAAATTCTTTACAGAACTTAATAATTAGATATAGATATAGATAAAAACGTATAAGTAAATTTGGATTGATTAATGTTACATTTTTAGTGGATTTATTATTCAATTAATCGTTAGTTTTATAATAAAAGTAATGCCTTTTCTTAAGTGTTGTAGGTTGTAGGCCAGCACTAACAAAACGAAAAATAAAAGAACCAATATTGATTCAAGTATTGTGACTAACAGGAACATTTGTACAAGCGTTTCACCGTTTAGTTTATTAACTACAATAATAATTACTGAGTACTTTCAAATACTTAAAAACACTGGTCCATTAAAACCTATCGCGTTTAGTTATTAGTCTAAGGGACCTAAGTGGCTACGCAAACAAACCGTCGTTATTTTTTTGAATCTTTAACACCTTGTTATCACTTTGAAAAGTTCCTACTTTCCAACGAAGGCATACCGTTATTATGTAATATTAATATACTTATTTCATTATATTTAATTTATGAATAATTTCTTAAAAAAAATTACAATGAGTATCACTGTATTTCATAAATAAATAAAATACTTAAACATTTTTGTAAAAATAATATCTATACTGTAGAAAATATTACAAATACTGAAGAGAACCGTCGATACAGTTCTTAGTTGAAATGAAAGTATTAACTAAAAATTAGATATATTTAATATCTTAATAATTATCATTAATTAAAGCAAAATCCAATAAAAACATAAGGCATACCAGTGTGAACAGCAGCTTTTTAGTAAAAAGATATTGGTGTTTAATGTTTCTAGTTCTTATTCTTATAGTTGCTACTAGAGATTTTTTATAATAAAAATCGAGTTTAAATGTACAACTTTAGAAACTATTACTCATAAATAAAAATTTTATTATACCTTTATAAATAATTTTTTTACATACTCTGATGTAAAATTACATCTAGACAACGTGTAAGTTACACCAGGCCAATGTAGATAGACCAAATATTTTTATATTTTTATGTCATAACGACATAGGTATTTTAAAATCTTTTATAAATGACGCATCATGTAATACGAGTTTAATAAAATATTTCTTAACGTAACTTTAGTAAGAAATGCCTATCGAGTATTTTACCATATTTAATGCAGATATCGTGATAAATGGTTCAGGTTTACAAGATGTTAAAATAACATCCGCATTTTAAGGGCCAGTGCTCACGAACGTTTGTTGCAATCGCGTTATTGTTGTTGTTGTTGTTGTTGTTGTTGTTGTTGTTGTTGTTGTTGTTGTTGTTGTTGTTGTTGTTGTTGTTGTTGTTGTTGTTGTTGTTGTTGTTGTTGTTGTTGTTGTTGTTGTTGTTGTTGTTGTTGTTGTTGTTGTTGTTGTTGTTGTTGTTGTTGTTGTTTTTCTTAATTTGCAGTTATGGGTTATCAGAAATATATGGGTAAAAAAATAAGTATTTAGTCACTCTAGACAGAACTATCTATAGATTTTTGTTCCTGATATTGAACAAAAAACTCGGATCGAAACATAAATATGTAAACTCAATTAGTAACACTGTCACAAAATTAATATATTGAACATGAAGGACATTTGCAAAATTTATGTTTCGTAATTTTAAATTCTAATACAAATTCATGTGAAAAGTAAAAAATCATTTATTAATGAGTTCACTTGTCAATAATTTTTTAAACATTCATTCGTTTTTCTATGATAATTGCTTTAAACATATAAAAAAATGGTTGGTATTTATCACATTAACTACTGTGATTTCATACGGTTTTTTATTAGATTTTTATCGTTGTAAAAATTATAGAAATTATGGAAATTTGTCTATAAACCTGTGGTCGGCGCTTAAAAAGTAATCGATATTACACATTTTTGGAGAATGGCTCTGGACAATTTTGGGACACACCAATAAGGATTTTTAGATTTTAGGAGATTTGGTCCTGTAAAAATTAAAAAATATGTAGACATATTTTGTTTTAACTGTTTTATGTTACAAAATTTGACTGTTTATGTTTAATTATGACGTGTTGTCTTTGGCGGTTATCCTTGAATTATTATATGTTTTTTGTACCTTATTTTTATTACGTTACAACGTATATAGACTTAGATCCTTTTAACTGCCTAAAATATACACTCTTTTAAACGTACCTTGACTAAAAACTCCATTTACGTAAAAAACGACTTATGACCTTTTAAGCGCCGGCCACAGAAATAATAATGAGAGAAAGCTAAAAGCTTCTTACACCAGTGACCAAAATTTTGGAGGTTCACAGTGACAGAATATAGATATCAATACAGATGTATGAAAAAAACTTTTAGTGTTTTAGAAAGTTTATAATATACTTTTCTAAAACACTGACAATTTTTTACCTATATCTGTACGGAGATCTATATTCTGCTACTGTGAACCCCCAAAATGTTGGTTCCGCGCCTCCCCTGTCTTACAGGTATAGTTTTATTTTTTCATTTGTCAATTTTAGGTTTCAGTTATAAGGCCGAGTAAATAACAAAACATTATTAAATGACCCACAAGAATGTTATGTTTGATAAGAAAGTTTTCTAGTAACTTTTTAAAATAGAATATTTATTGATAAAACAAGGAAATGGAAAATTATATTTTGTCACCGAAGAAATACATGATTTGAAACTTTGAAACAGTTAGTTCCACTTCAAACAAAATTAAAATATTGTTGATTTTCACAAAATTGAAAAAGAAAATTGAAAGGAAATAATACAAAAATTAAGGTACTATGAAACTGCTGCATTAATGAAATAAATTTACAAAATCAAAACATGATTTATATTATGAGAGCTTTGGTTTCTTGCAACCGGATGGTCCAGGATTGTCAAAAACATTAGTTCTCAATATTAATTTTTTCTAACTTCATTGATTCTTAAATTGGATATGTGGGAAGACTGGATCTTGGTATTCGTTATCGGATGTGTCGTCATTCGGGCAATCAAAGTAAGTTACTAACGGTGTTTTGAATCCATTACTTTGGGAACAAAACTTATCCATTCGAGTTGTACACAGGATGCTTTTGTAACGACTAATTTGATTTTCCGTTTTCATAAAAATATTTCGCTCAAATCCACTCAGGTGTTTTGGTTTTCTCACGAATCAGTGAATTACACTCGTCCAGTTCAATTGGATTAATTTTTTCTTCTATATACTAGTCTATACCGTATCTGCCAATTATTTAAAATGTGGTAAATATAAATATTCTTCGTAAACGAAAACAAGAAATTTAAATATTTTGCTTGATAAGTATAAGGTTGCAAATTCCATATTTCTTATGAATTTTTTTGTTGCTCTAGATACTTTTCTATAGACAATTTGCAATAATTTGCATTAATCTTGGAGAGTTCCAAATTTGCATTTACTTATAGGAAGGCATTTAAATAGTTCTGTAAAATTTGCAATACTTTTCAAGCAACTGCAAAATGTGCAAATTGTTGATTTTGTGCTTATTTATTTGAAACTATAAAATATACATATATATCTACTCTCATCACTTAATAGAAAATATTCCGCACTATTTTTGTTTTCTTTTAGGAACCCGATTCTGTTTTAAAAGCAACCAAAAACTGTTTTTAACCCAGTACAAGACTGAAAGCTGATAGTAGTATTAGGACGTTGAATTTTTTGTTTTGTGAAGCATTAGCATGTGATGATTTTCACAAGCCTTGATTTTTAAAACCATTCTATATCGTCTTTTGATTAGGGTTTAAAAACTTGTTCGAACAATTTATCCAATAATAATTGACCCCTTTACCTCTTAGGCCTGCTCAAGGACAGAAGAATGAGTATTGCAACTATAAAAAGAAATAAATTTGCTTTCAGTTCAGAATTATGTTCAGTACATGACCTGATATTTATTTATAAAATAAAAGTGACATAAATCCATCGCATCAGATCTATTAGAAAAAATTCAATATAATTCACAATATCACAACTATAATACAAGAAGAAACCAAACTGACTTTCATGTACGGCAAGCCATCACTAAAAGTTCCCAAAATAAATTTTTATTAAAGGTTTGAGAAATTTAATAGATTGCCTACAGAAATTAAAAAAAAAACAACAATAAATGCATTCAAAAGTAACCTCAAACAATATTTGATAAATAAACAGAACGGATATACTTTCTTGTGATAATACTCTTTAAACCTGCCCTTTTTAAGTATTTCCCTTAATTGATTGTTATTTTACCCCTCGTTTTACCTCGTTTTACTACTTACTATGTTTAAATAATAATAGTTTTGCGACAATAGGTTATAGCAACTTATAGCCACAAAACTAATTTTGTGTTAAAGTAGATCCATAGAGAGCAATGTAATTTACAAATGCCTTCTTTCAACATACAAATAAATGACAACTTTATAATTAAAATGAAAAACACAACAAAAAACCTCGGTATCATAATTGATCAAAATTTAAAATGGGTTGATCACATTACGTCATTAAAATCCCAAGGTAAAAAGATTCATTTTTAAATTTTATGAATTGAGGAAATTCATGACTAGGAGTTTACAAATTCACCGGCACACAAAAAAAAAGTTGTTTGTACATCAGACACGACCTACCTACCGGCATGTATTTTGACCCGCTGAATCCGAATTTCAAGTCAGTTTGGGCCGTCCACCCTTCAATATCGAGTAAATTTTAAAAATAGTAAAAATAAGATAATTAGTAATAAAAAAAAATTTATGAATCGAAACCAAGCATAGGTAATTCTTATGTATTTCGATCCGCTGAATACTGCGGAGGTCATTTGAGAACAAAAAAGTTTGATACCAACAAAAAGCAGTTCAAAATCTGAGAAAATCTTTCGCCTCATTCAGTTCATACATCAGTTTTTAGAGATATTGCAAGGGTGGATATTGAAGGGTGGACGGCCCAAACTGACTTGAAATTCGGATTCAGCGGGTCAAAATACATGCCGGTAGGTAAGTCGTGTCTGATGTACAAACAACTTTTTTTTTGTGTGCCGGTGTTATTATTTACAATTCGCTGGTTGAATATGTAATCCAAATACGTAATAAAAAAGTGCTTTGTATAAGAACATTATATTATTTGTCTTGCTGTACCTTTATTTATGGAAAGTCTGAATTGAAATGCAGTACAAATTATTTGCAATAAATATCAAAAGACGCATACATTTTAAAATAATTTGACATTTAAGAGCCATTCACACATCACAGTTGACATCTTGATACTTGACAGGCACAGCCAAGCATTATTCTGATTTTTGCCAATTAAAATAGCCGGTTAATTATTCTATGGGGTTCCGACAGAGACCCAGTAAATTTGATGAAGGTGTTTTTGTGGCTAGGGGCGAAATATTAGTACGCTTAAGTTAGTACCACCATAAAAAAAATCATATCTAAGAAACTGCTTATATATTTTTCATAAATTGGCAGGCTTGGCAACTAATTTTGAATAAAAATAGGCTTCAAAATGGCTATGGTTGCAAGTATGAAGGTGGCAAACCGCCTTAGAAATTTCACCTTTACTATCAACAGCTGTTATTTGACAGGTCGTTAGATAATGTTTGCAATTTATGAAATGTTGAGAATTTTAGGAATGTTGACGTAAGAAATAATTGGAATTCCTAAAATTGTCACATAAGAATTCCAAAGGCGGATTTTAAGAAAATTAATATGAAAGTAGTTAGGATGAACCGAAAATTCTGAAAATCAATAGGGTTCTAAGTTAGAAGTAATTATTCAAGAAAATCAAAACCGTAAGTCAATCAGAACTTTCGTTCTAGAGTTATTGTGCCGGCATGAAAAAAAGTTTTAAAAAATGGGGGTAAGAAAATTTTTTCGTCCGCACGAATGCAATACTGAGGCCCCATAGGAAGGGCCTCAGTAATATATTTCCGTGCAAAATAAAATGTTGCAAATTGGAATAGCTGTTCCAAAAACTTGTATGAGTTATGTCATTGGTTTGCAGCACTTTTGCAACGCTGTTTCACAAAAAAAATCATGTTTCAGACTTTCAAAAAAGATGCAAATCTGATATAATGTTGAAAATAATACAATAGGTATATATTGCTTCAAGTTTGCAGCACTTTTGCAATTTTTTTCTCAACATTATAAACAAAAGCGCCCATGTTGCTATAAATTAAATAGTTCCGAACCTAGGAAATGGTTGCAAATTTAAACTTAGTGTAATTTAATCTATTATTAAAAAGTGTGAAAACTTTATTGTGAAATGTATAAAATAGAATGTCTTCATTGACTGAATAATAGGGGAAATATTACAATTCTTGAACAAAACATGGAAAAATATTAGCCCTTTTATTCGACCGGGAGCCGAGAGGGTTTTTGCATGCATCATAGGCCCCACGCCGAGGCTTTGGGGATATGTTTTGTTATGTTGGGAATGGGGTGTTATTACACTGCGACCTAAAAGATCTATTGTGCCCCCTTCTGTCGTTAATGCACCAATGAAATGTCTCAATGCCTATAACGACCCTTCCAATCCTATTTCCTCAAGGAAGTGCAGGATTTGAAGTGGCTTCAAGTTAGGTAAACCTCCCTCTTCTATTTAATATCCTCCTAGATATATTGCCCTTGGATTCTCGAGTGCTACACATTCAGTTAGGATGTGAATGGAGGTTTCGTCCTCACAGTGTACTTAGTGTCCTTTTAGTCGGCAATGCCTGGTAAAGATCTCTGTTACAATACGTAATCTGTTCTTGCTCAGGCAGATGCAGGCTTCCGATCTTTTCCGGTCATATTCGCCCAGAAGTATCTTGGTCTGTCTCAGCCCCAATAGATTGTTCCAATTAGCGGTTCTTTTACTGCCCAATTCTTTTTTAATCTCTCCTAATATTATGTTACTGCTGATACCGCAAAATGGCTCAGGTCCTACAAAAGGTGTTTGAGTCTCTTTCCTTGCAAGATTATCTGCAATCTTGTTACCCTGTACCCCGTTATGTCCCGGGACCCAAGTGGGAGTAACTCTATTTTTCTCGCCTAGCTCATTCAATAATTGTTCTAGGCATCTCAAGACCATTTTCGAACTGATTACGTAAGAGCTCAGCGCTTTGGTGGCTGCTTGACTATCGGACATGATGATAATTTCTTGTCTATGATAGTTTCTCTCGATGTTAAACCGGATGCACTTCTCGATGGCGTGAATTTCCGCCTAGAAGATTCTTGGGTATTTTCCCAAGCTTTGACATTTTTTGTCCGCCGTATTGGGTCCGCCATTTTAATTTTTACAAGTTTGACATCAAATCAGCGACCTCAAATACCTATAAATACAAGTTTGGGAGCAATTCTGCTTAGCTATTCCAGAGCGTCGCTAAAAAAAAAATAGTTTTTTGGTATGGCACCCCTTTAGCGACACGCTATCGGTATGGCAGTGTAACCCCCGCTAAAGTGATGCAACAGAACATCTTAAATCCAAAACGCCATACCGGTACCTATTATACATGTTCATTGCTAAATATGGCCTCATTATGGCGGCCACTTGGCGACGCCCCAGAGGTATGACGTTTTGAAATCTTTGTTCTGCAGTTCATTATTAACAAAGATCACGAAATAACAGCGTGGGACCATGATCCATGTTCATAGTGGACAAATTACACGTTTCGGAAAGTATGGCGGACCTTAAGTGACGCCATATTGGTATGGCATATTGAGATCGCGGACTTTGGCAACCTCCTAGATGACATAAAACAAGAACCAAAGTGAAGCCTATGATCCAGGGGCATGGATATTAATTACACGTTTGAAAATTCATCCCCCCCCCCCTAAAAGCTACACTTTAGGGATGCCATACCGAGAATTCAAAGTGGGGGATAACGTTGTTTATCAAAGCCCAAAGCCTCGTCGTGGGGCCTATGTTACATGCAAAACCTCTCTCGGCTCCCGGTCTATATGGAGTAAAATGGATTGTTGTATGCACTTTTGAATCGTTTTTTATCTCCTGAAATATATCAATTTTACGACTTACTAGGTTCGGCCTTGTGGCCCTCGTTATATACCTTTTTTTGCAATCAATAACAGATAGTTTTTCAAAATTTTAAACCGATTCTATCTATTCGTTTCGCAAATATTTCACATTGTTATTCATTAGGTACGGAGAAATGGACTTATTTTTCTGTGATCTTTCAACCATAAAATGTTAGATGTATCTTTCTAAAGCACCCTTTTAAAAGTATATTTCGTTAATTCAAAATTGTTTACTACTATTTATTTAAATTGTTTGAAAACCCCAGAAAGTAAGGTAGGTATTTTAAAACACCCTCAAGCAAATAAAAACGGAAATATTTGTGTTAACATCGTCAAACGTTCCCCTACACCTTAATAATTGTTTCCTTTAAATCACCAAACCAAAATAAATACATCATAGATCTTTTTCGGTTACATCAGTATAGTACCTAAACGGGTTTTTATAGGTATCCAGTCTTTTGCCTTCTATTTTCTTTATTCGGGCACAAATCCATAAAACATGTTTTTCTAAACGACTACACATGTTTCCTTGTGAAAAACATATACACACAGTTCGTTAGTTTACGCATTGATTTCTTTTATACGCGCGCACGCTATATATCTTTTAGATGAAGCGATATTGGTGATTTAGGTTTGGAAATGTGACACAAACAGGACGGGATTAACGAAGAATTTCACTAGGCGACGAATTAATTTAGATGTTAATTGAAAATGTTGAAATAAGAAATTGAATTTCTCTATAAGGACTGACTAGATACTAGATTACAAAACTTTCAAAATTAAATAAAACATGTCTCGCTATAGATACAATTTAAACAACTCTTAATATTAATTACTAAGTCAATGTTCTCTTTTTCACAGGGAAGCTTTAAAATTTATCTTTGAAAATGAAATTACAGAAGTTTTTACTAAAATCTTATAAAGTACGTCCCTAAAAGGTAGAAACGTTCCATTATCTTATGAGTTAATTATTTTCGGAGGTAAAGCTCGGACAAGTCGATTTTTTATTTTAATTAATATTTACTCATCAATAATTTGTTTAAATTAAAAGATTTGATTTTTATATCAAAAATTAAAAGCCCAATGGACGTCCATATTTTGTCCAAATAATGTCCTGGATGTCCATGAACTTTATAAGGATGTCCTTTGACCAAATATATTTAAAAAATGAAAGTCTGGGATTGTTTTGGTCCATTGTGCCACATCTTTTGTGTTATCCCACCGTTGTTGCCATTAAGTAACTGATCTAGCCCTCGCACGAGCCTTAGCTTCTTCTAGTATATCACGATCGATATTGTGTGTACGTATTTGCTTCTCAATTAGCAGGTCTGTAGGCAGTACGCCGGCGAGAACTTATAGAGCTTTTGTCGAGGTCGTTCTGTAAGCTGATGTGACTCTCAGCAATGTCTTCCTTTGGATTGTTTCTACCATTCTCCTGTATTTTTAAGGTGCATAACTATTCTCCATACCGGTGCCCGGTGCCCCGTAAAAGACTATTGATTGAACAACTCTTGCTAGGACTTTTCGTTTTTCCGATGATGATCCTTCTATATTTGGCAATATTTTCATTAGGTTTGTTATACTTTCGTCTTCTCTTTTAACAGTGCGTTTAATGTGTTTGGTAAAATTCAGTTTTTCATTTATCCAGATACCTAAATATTTAACCTGCTTTTGAGGGACGATCACATGACCGTCGATCATAAAACTGATATTTTTCCTTGCTCTAGGACCTTTTATAGTTACCGCCTCTGTCTTATGAGGGGCTAGGTTCAGGAAATTGTCATCCATCTACCTCTGAATTGTCCTCATCGATATATCAGCAGCTAGAGATACATTTTCTTTACTCTCCGATTCTACCAGTACCGCCAGATCGTCTGCATATGCAATAGTTCTGCAATTCTCCGGTAACTCAATTTGTAGAACGCCCCAGAGGGTTGGTCCAAGGACCGAGCCCTGCGGAACCCCCATTGAGACCTAAGACGTTGTGTTCGTTAAGTTCAACTAAATAACCACTGATACCTAGGCCTTTAAATCTAGCTATTATTAGACTCCACCTAGCTGTGTTAAATGTATTCTTGACATCCAGTAATATAAGCACGCACCATTTCTTTTTGTATCTTATAAACGCGTCTGTCAACCACATGATGGCCTGAATTGTGGACTGACCCTTGCGGAAGCCGAACTGAGTCTCTGATAGACCTCTGGTTATATAATAAACATATTGGCCTATATGATGAAGCATTTTCCATGTTGTCCGTTTTAGCCTTAGGAATTAGCACAACTCTTGTTAGCGTAGCTAGCTGCCCTTGGTTTTTCTTTGCAGTAGCACAGTACGTGTACTGCAGTTTACTCCTTTTCCTGACAGACTCGGTATAAGGTCTCTTCTGCCAGACTGATGTATGCCCACTAGTACTCTAGTATTTTTTCTATTATGGCTTAGTAGATGCTCGGTGAGTTTAGGCGACAGTCCATTTAAGAACTCTTTGGCCTATGTCCTGATGCATTTTTCCACCATTCTTGAGCTACTTTAAACATCCACTAATTTGTGCTGCTCTGGGCCAATAATTGGCTTCTCAAGATTGTTAATCAGCTTCTTCATTGGCCTTATATCTTCTGTGGCCTGGTAACCAGGCTAAGGTTAGTCTGTTTTGACTACCCAGCTCTGCTAGGGCTTTCAAGTATCATAAAACCAAACTTCAAAGCGATTACATTTAGTACTTCATTAAAAGGCGTGAAGTAAAATTTCGAACTTACTGGTTTTATTTAATTTTTAATTCGAATTACCGAGCACTTGATTCCGCAAAACATAAAGCCCTTTTGGACATTTTTTATTAAAAATATGCAGCGAGATTACGGGTTGCCTAATTTAATGAAGTATGCAAACTATAAACTCAGTGATCCTGAAGAAATTGCAAACGTTTTCGCATCTCATTTCCAATACTCTAAAGAAGACAAAGTAAAAAATGGATTTTCCTCCTGTGCTGTTTTATTCCACTTTAGCCAATTACATTTTCAGTCCTTGTGAAATATCTTCTAAAATAAGTCTTAACTCTGGCAAAATCGCCAGCCCTGACGTAGTACTACCGTCGTTCTTGAAAGAGTGCTATGACTTTCTGTCAATCACACAGCTAAATTTTCCAAAAATCATTCGATATATTGCCCTCTGCTTGGAAGATTTTCCACCTAATGACAATTTATAAGATATGTGATAAAAGCGAAATTATTTTTTATTGATTGATAACCAAAGTTTTTTAGTAGAAACTCTGGTAATAACTCAATCTTACAATCTGACCTAAATAGGTTTGATACTTGATGTAAAAATAACTTTTTCATAAAGGTTCACAACCATACATTTTACAAGATCCCATAATCCTGCTCTTAACTGTTACAATAATGATAGCGTCGACTTAGATAGTTCCTTGATAATTATTGATCTGGGCATTATTTTTGATACCATGATATATTTTAACAACTACATAGATTCAGTAGTTTGCAAAGCCCCCAGGAATGATTGGTTTCATCAAGAGACATACTTGAATGACACAAAAGCAATCATAACATTTTACAAAGGCCTAGTATAAAGTATCCTGGATTACTGTTTTGTTATTTGGCAATCTACTTACATCTGTCATATCAATAGAATTGAATAGGGTGCAATTCGTAAAATACCTGGCTCTTTAAGTACCGATTCCATGGCATGCAGAGCCTGGAATTAAGGAGAAAACATGCTTTACTCCTATACCTGGAAAAATTAATAGGTGGAAGGTGGATCTATCAACCGTATCAACCTTGAAAGAATTCAATTATTTGTTCCTGCCCGACAAATTCGGTACACATCACTTTTGAACATAAAAAGACAGAACCAATTACGGATAAGTGCGTTTATGGATTGCTTGAGCAAGAACTAAAATCAATTTTATTCGGATTGTGATTTATTTAATTATAACATATTAGCGCTAAAAACAGATCTGCAATTCATGAACGTCTAAATTTTACTCGTATCGTCCAGTGGTGTTATAGTTTTACTTTGTTTTTAATATTTAATCATTTTTAACTGTCATTACAGTTGTTTGTTTTACGTTAGTTATAATGGTACAATTTAGAAATTATATTGCAAGTACTACATAAATTAATAACAAAATAATAACAAATTAATTATGTGATATTGGACAAAAATCAATGAGCTTTGGTACAGCTGTGGACTTTGGAATGTGGAGTTTTTGTGTTTATAACAAAAATAAATGTTTTCTCTGTTTTGCAATTTATTTAGTAGACATATAACATTTATATCTTAACATTTTAGTCCTAACATTTATGTTCTAACATTTCGGGATTAATTGTTTCTTATAATTTTATAAAGTTGTGCTGAATGTATGAGAGTTAATATGCGTTTGCAATTTTAACCTTTTGGATCTAAATGTAGGAACTTTTTCCCATTCTGCTTCATTAATCACATATTAAAATTATACAGATGTTATCCCTAATACCCTAAAATTAGAGGTACTTCTCAAAACTATAGTAAACCAGTTCTATTTAACTATTTTAAAATGCAGATAATAATTAAGCGCCTTTTTAAAACCGACCCTGTGAAAAATAGATCACATAATAAGCAAGTGCGGTTTATTCTACCCTCAACTAACTGTCGCATGAACTGGGGATGGTCTGCTGGACCGGAAGTATGTGATAAAGGCTCACAATGCGAATATGCGATTAGTTTTTTCCTGAGGATGTCTTTATTTCACCGACGCTCGCGCTCATAAGTCACAGGTTAAGGGTCTTTGGACGATGGGGTATCAGGAACTGACGGATGAGCAAGTTATATATGGGTTTTGTAAAGGAATGTCAAGGTAAAATGAAACAGACTATGCGCTAATTAATAATTTAAAAATTAGTTCTTTTGTTAATTGCATTTTAGTTCAATGGGTTTTAATTTTAAAAGTAATCATAGTTATTTCTCAGTATCACAATTATTTGTTTAACTAGTTAGTGAAGTAACAGATTTACTACCACGACTAGGATTTCTCAATATTTATTGATTGTATAGTAACTGTTACACAGAAGTACCTTCTGAATTTTTATTTTGAACTTATTATAGGTAAAAATTTTGCATCGTTTTGATTTCGGAAGTTTATTGTATAAGATCAGATCTAGAGAATTATTAGCTGACTGCACAAGCCAGAATCTAGGTTTAAAGATCAAATTAGCAAACCTCATGTTATAATCATGGCTTTAAGAATGTGCAATATAGGAATTCTTTTTTAATTAATTTCTAGTAATTACTTATATATTGTGTAGAAAAATAATAAGTAATGGCATGATACTAAAAAGTTTTAACTACTCCCTACAAGACTGTAACGTTTTAGTTAATTTTAACCCCCCAGGTTAAAAGGTAATTTATAACTGTGCCGTTTAAATTTTATCCCAAATCTCTGCTCGTTATTCCATCAGTTTAACTTTTTATTATTAGCTATTTTAGCCCCGGTTAACATAGACCTGGCAAAGATGTAATATACCTAAAAGTGCTTTGAAATTAAGCCCAACTCAGCATTAAAGACATGCGCTGCTATTTAGGAATAAGCAAGTGAAATAACTTTACGTCGCTTTTGCAGATTTAGATAGCGATGTGTGGGCTTAACTCAAAATTCTTGATTTTTGATTTTTGAATAATAAAATTAATGATAAAATAGTGACTTTTTATTTGATAATTTAAAATGAATTTACACACGTAACAAAAGGGAGGACATTATCTTGCTTTTTATCTCAAAGTCTGACAAAGAAGTTTTTACCATCGGTGTCCAAAAGTATTTCTTCACAAAAATGCAGAAAATGTAAATACAGAAAACCTTGAAAAAAAAAAAAGCAATGATTCAATCAACGAGACAAGAAAAAAATTGTTAGATTGGGAATAAAAAAAAAAAAAAACAAAAGAAATAAAAAATAAGAAAACTTTCGTTTTTAAATTGTGTTTTAATTAAATAATTGTTTAATTTATATTTTGTTATGTTTTGTTCAATTAACACAACCTTTACAATAGCCCGTTGAACGCCTTTCTTCCTCTTTCCCAGGGGTAGTTTCAATAAAACACTTCTAACTTTATTTTAAATTTATTTTAAATTCATTTTAAATTTATTTTAATTTTATTTCAATTTTATTTCAATTTTATTTTAATTTTATTTTAATTTTATTTTAATTTTATTTTAATTTTATTTTAATTTTATTTTAATTTTATTTTAATTTTATTTTAATTTTATTTTAATTTTATTTTAATTTTATTTTAATTTTATTTTAATTTTATTTTAATTTTATTTTAATTTTATTTTAATTTTATTTTAATTTTATTTTAATTTTATTTTAATTTTATTTTAATTTTATTTTAATTTTATTTTAATTTTATTTTAATTTTATTTTAATTTTATTTTAATTTTATTTTAATTTTATTTTAATTTTATTTTAATTTTATTTTAATTTTATTTTAATTTTATTTTAATTTTATTTTAATTTTATTTTAATTTTATTTTAATTTTATTTTAATTTTATTTTAATTTTATTTTAATTTTATTTTAATTTTATTTTAATTTTATTTTAATTTTATTTTAATTTTAATTTTAATTTTATTTTATTTTAATTTTAATTTTATTTTAAATTTATTTTAAATTTATTTTATAGATTTTATTTGGAATTATGCACAATAAATGATCCCAGAAATATAATGTACCTGTCTCTTGTAAAATTATATGTTTAAATAAACAAACTTTTCTAAATATCAACTTGTTTAATTTAAAGAAACCATTATGGAACAAATTTAACAAATTTTAGATATTCTAATATTTTCAAAAAAATTAACTAATCCTACCCTACTACACCTACTCAAAATACAACTTTGGTCAAAATTACAAAAATTCAAAAATTAAAATTTGATTAACCTTTCACTTGGTCCAATTATCAAAAGTACTAAAATTCTAACAATCTCTATTTTTATAATTGTCTATTTTTTTCACAAAAAAACTTATTAGGAATATCTATTATTCCTTTTAAATTGCACAAAATAAAATGTTTATGAAATACCGTACTCACGGTCCTGGTACTTCTGATATCCAACCTTTTACTTGGACTCAGGTCGCTCCTTCATATCTATTGCTCACCATCAATTGCAAATCTTCCTTCTTCTTATATATTTTTTTTTTTTACTCCCTATTACCTTTTTATAAAGTTACTTGACAAGTTTGTTTATTTAAATTCTCCTTACATATCTTTTAGAGGTACAATTCTCGCTTTTAAATTTCTGACGTTCTTAATTTTTCAAATTTCAAAATTTGACAACCACCATTTTCTTTCAAGCAAATCAATATCTCATCTTTCTTAAACCCGATTCAAAATCAAATTGCTGTACAGGGTGTCCTGCATAATTCCAATATAGTCGATAATGTATAAAATATACTTTAATTTAAAAATGAAAAATTTATACCTCAACAACATTCCCAAAATTTGTTTTATTTGTTTCTTTGCTTGTTAGCAGAAGAAACAATAAAACCAAATTTTCATCATACATTTCTTTAAATGTTTTCTATAAATTAATTAACTAATATTTTATTTTAATTTTGAACAAAATACTATTTGAATTAAATATTAATTTTTATAAAATTTAATATTATTAATTAATCCATTTATAATAATTAAACCAATGTTTTCTTTTAAATCTAGATTGTCATAAAAATCACTAAATTCTATTGGATTTTCATAAATGCAAATATATAGATTTTGTCTTTTTGGTGTGTGCACATCTAAAAATGCTGATCGTCATGTACCTGTATAATGGTATGTCCTGTTTCGTCTGTAGTTATTCTGTCTTGTTCTCTTCTTTCTTCTGACTGGCTTCTTTTCTCTATTTCCATTCTCTGATAATTCACTCTTCTTGAGTTTTCTCCATCTCTTCTGCATCTGTCTCCTTCTTCATAGTTTCTTCTTTCATTTCTCCTGTACAGTGAATTATTTCTGTCTGTATAATTTCGATTTGCATTATTGTTATTTGCATAATTGTTGTCATTGTTTGTATTATTATTTTGCCTATAACTGTAGTTATTATTAGTATTAGGTCTATAATTATTATTGTCATTATAATTATCTTTATACTTGTTACCATTATAATTTTCATAATTATAGTTTCTAAAATTGTTACCATTATTATTATAACGATTACTATTACTATTATAGCCTCTTCCATAATTGTTATTTCTATTACTGTTGTACCAATTAGTATTATTATAATTTTTATTTGGACTATATTTATTATTTTCAGTTAAATTATTTTTATTTCCAGTATTATTCAGATTTCTTTCTACTCTAATTAAGTAATTAGATAATTGATCTAAACTTTTTAAATTTTGGATTGCTATGGTTTCCGCAATTTCGGGTTTATAATGACGCCCTATAAACATTATAATTTCTTCTTCCGGAATGGAAGGTTCCAAATATTGTGTTAAAGCATGTAGCTGTATTGCATAATTATTAAGATTTAAACTCCTGTTCTCTAGAAATTTCCCAAAATAAAGATTTTCCCTAATCGAAGCTTGAACATTTTCTCCCCAAAAGTATTGTAAAGAGAGTTTTTCAAAATCATCAAACCGTCTTATTTCATTTTCTCTTCCTGCAAACCATATTAAAGGTTGATTTTCTAAATGTTCTCTTATTATTTCCTTTATGTCATCTATCTCATGCATGTCTCGTATCTTGTTTTTTAGTATTTTTACAAAAATTTTTGGATGAAGTTTCTTGATGTTGCCATCAAATTTGATATTTACTCCATTATATGACATCATTTTTGGCCCCATATAAATTTCTCTATTATTATATCCTTTGTTTAATTTTTCTTCTATGTTTTTTTTTAAATTTTTCATTTCTAATATTAATTCATTTTTTGTTTTAATATTCTCTTCCTCCGTCATATCTAGTGTTGTTTTTATTCCCTTATTTAAATTTACCTCCATTTCTTGTATGCATCTATTGTTTTTTATTAAATTTCTTTCTATTTTGTTTATTTCTTCTTTATTTTTTTCAACCTTGTTTTCCAATTGTCCCATTGTAGTATTGATTTTTGTTTTAGTCTCTAATATTTCGTTCTTTATATCATTTTGTTTCTTTTCAATTATGTTAAATTTCTGATCTTGAACTACTTCAACTTCCTCTATCCTTGCTATAACTTCTTCTCTTATTTCTTTCTTGGTTTCTTCTAATCTATTTTCTGTATATCGTCTTGATTCCTCTATTTTTCTTAATACATCTGTTATTTTTTTTTCTGTCTTTTCCTCAATTCTCTGCAATACTTGTTTTATTTCCTCCTTATCCTCTTGTCTTCGTTCTTCATCTAATTGTTTTTCTTTTTGTCTTCTTTCTTCATCTAATTGTTTCTCTTTTTGTCTTTTTTCTTCATCTAGTTGTTTCTCATTTTGTCTTCTTTCTTCATCCTTTTGTCTTCTTTCTTCATTTTCTTGTATCTGCCTTAATAACCTCATAATTCCATCTTCTTTTTCTTCCTTTTCCTTTGTATTTATTATCTGTTTCTCTTTGTGTTGTAAATCTTGCAATTCTTCTTGAACTTTATTTCCTTCATCGTTAAACATTATTGTTTGCTCATCCCTGTCTCCTTGTTCTCCAATCCTTTTTCCATCTCTTAAATCCATTTTTTAAAATTTATTTACTTTTAATAAACTAACCAAATATTCTCTTTTTATTAACTTTACTTGTTTTGCTTTAGAGCCCCACGTTGGTCAGAGTCATTTGTTATGTTTTGTTCAATTAACACAACCTTTACAATAGCCCGTTGAACGCCTTTCTTCCTCTTTCCCAGGGGTAGTTTCAATAAAACACTTCTAACTTTATTTTAAATTTATTTTAAATTCATTTTAAATTCATTTTAAATTCATTTTAAATTTATTTCAATTTTATTTCAATTTTATTTCAATTTTATTTCAATTTTATTTTAATTTTATTTTAATTTTATTTTAATTTTATTTTAATTTTATTTTAATTTTATTTTAATTTTATTTTAATTTTATTTTAATTTTATTTTAATTTTATTTTAATTTTATTTTAATTTTATTTTAATTTTATTTTAATTTTATTTTAATTTTATTTTAATTTTATTTTAATTTTATTTTAATTTTATTTTAATTTTATTTTAATTTTATTTTAATTTTATTTTAATTTTATTTTAATTTTATTTTAATTTTATTTTAATTTTATTTTAATTTTATTTTAATTTTATTTTAATTTTATTTTAATTTTATTTTAATTTTATTTTAATTTTATTTTAATTTTATTTTAATTTTATTTTAATTTTATTTTAATTTTATTTTAATTTTATTTTAATTTTATTTTAATTTTATTTTAATTTTATTTTAATTTTATTTTAATTTTATTTTAATTTTATTTTAATTTTATTTTAATTTTATTTTAATTTTATTTTAATTTTATTTTAATTTTATTTTAATTTTATTTTAATTTTATTTTAATTTTATTTTAATTTTATTTTAATTTTATTTTAATTTTATTTTAATTTTATTTTAATTTTATTTTAATTTTATTTTAATTTTATTTTAATTTTATTTTAATTTTATTTTAATTTTATTTTAATTTTATTTTAATTTTATTTTAATTTTATTTTAATTTTATTTTAATTTTATTTTAATTTTATTTTAATTTTATTTTAATTTTATTTTAATTTTATTTTAATTTTATTTTAATTTTATTTTAATTTTATTTTAATTTTATTTTAATTTTATTTTAATTTTATTTTAATTTTATTTTAATTTTATTTTAATTTTATTTTAATTTTATTTTAATTTTATTTTAATTTTATTTTAATTTTATTTTAATTTTATTTTAATTTTATTTTAATTTTATTTTAATTTTATTTTAATTTTATTTTAATTTTATTTTAATTTTATTTTAATTTTATTTTAATTTTATTTTAATTTTATTTTAATTTTATTTTAATTTTATTTTAATTTTATTTTAATTTTATTTTAATTTTATTTTAATTTTATTTTAATTTTATTTTAATTTTATTTTAATTTTATTTTAATTTTATTTTAATTTTATTTTAATTTTATTTTAATTTTAATTTTAATTTTAATTTTAATTTTAATTTTAATTTTAATTTTAATTTTAATTTTAATTTTAATTTTAATTTTAATTTTAATTTTAATTTTAATTTTAATTTTAATTTTAATTTTAATTTTAATTTTAATTTTAATTTTAATTTTAATTTTAATTTTAATTTTAATTTTAATTTTAATTTTAATTTTAATTTTAATTTTAATTTTAATTTTAATTTTAATTTTAATTTTAATTTTAATTTTAATTTTAATTTTAATTTTAATTTTAATTTTAATTTTAATTTTAATTTTAATTTTAATTTTAATTTTAATTTTAATTTTAATTTTAATTTTAATTTTAATTTTAATTTTAATTTTAATTTTAATTTTAATTTTAATTTTAATTTTAATTTTAATTTTAATTTTAATTTTAATTTTAATTTTAATTTTAATTTTAATTTTAATTTTAATTTTAATTTTAATTTTAATTTTAATTTTAATTTTAATTTTAATTTTAATTTTAATTTTAATTTTAATTTTAATTTTAATTTTAATTTTAATTTTAATTTTAATTTAATTTTAATTTTAATTTTAATTTTAATTTTAATTTTAATTTTAATTTTAATTTTAATTTTAATTTTAATTTTAATTTTAATTTTAATTTTAATTTTAATTTTAATTTTAATTTTAATTTTAATTTTAATTTTAATTTTAATTTTAATTTTAATTTTAATTTTAATTTTAATTTTAATTTTAATTTTAATTTTAATTTTAATTTTAATTTTAATTTTAATTTTAATTTTAATTTTAATTTTAATTTTAATTTTAATTTTAATTTTAATTTTAATTTTAATTTTAATTTTAATTTTAATTTTAATTTTAATTTTAATTTTAATTTTAATTTTAATTTTAATTTTAATTTTAATTTTAATTTTAATTTTAATTTTAATTTTAATTTTAATTTTAATTTTAATTTTAATTTTAATTTTAATTTTAATTTTAATTTTAATTTTAATTTTAATTTTAATTTTAATTTTAATTTTAATTTTAATTTTAATTTTAATTTTAATTTTAATTTTAATTTTAATTTTAATTTTAATTTTAATTTTAATTTTAATTTTAATTTTAATTTTAATTTTAATTTTAATTTTAATTTTAATTTTAATTTTAATTTTAATTTTAATTTTAATTTTAATTTTAATTTTAATTTTAATTTTAATTTTAATTTTAATTTTAATTTTAATTTTAATTTTAATTTTAATTTTAATTTTAATTTTAATTTTAATTTTAATTTTAATTTTAATTTTAATTTTAATTTTAATTTTAATTTTAATTTTAATTTTAATTTTATTTTAATTTTAATTTTATTTTAAATTTATTTTAAATTTATTTTATAGATTTTATTTGGAATTATGCACAATAAATGATCCCAGATGAAGAAATATAATGTACCTGTCTCTTGTAAAATTATATGTTTAAATAAACAAACTTTTCTAAATATCAACTTGTTTAATTTAAAGAAACCATTATGGAACAAATTTAACAAATTTTAGATATTCTAATATTTTCAAAAAAATTAACTAATCCTACCCTACTACACCTACTCAAAATACAACTTTGGTCAAAATTACAAAAATTCAAAAATTAAAATTTGATTAACCTTTCACTTGGTCCAATTATCAAAAGTACTAAAATTCTAACAATCTCTATTTTTATAATTGTCTATTTTTTTCACAAAAAAACTTATTAGGAATATCTATTATTCCTTTTAAATTGCACAAAATAAAATGTTTATGAAATACCGTACTCACGGTCCTGGTACTTCTGATATCCAACCTTTTACTTGGACTCAGGTCGCTCCTTCATATCTATTGCTCACCATCAATTGCAAATCTTCCTTCTTCTTATATATTTTTTTTTTTTACTCCCTATTACCTTTTTATAAAGTTACTTGACAAGTTTGTTTATTTAAATTCTCCTTACATATCTTTTAGAGGTACAATTCTCGCTTTTAAATTTCTGACGTTCTTAATTTTTCAAATTTCAAAATTTGACAACCACCATTTTCTTTCAACCAAATCAATATCTCATCTTTCTTAAACCCGATTCAAAATCAAATTCCTGCATAATTCCAATATAGTCGATAATGTATAAAATATACTTTAATTTAAAAATGAAAAATTTATACCTCAACAATATCTACATTTTATTATAAAAAAGTATAACACATGCATTTTATTGCCTCGTAAGTTTTCTTTTCTTCACATACCATTTAAAATTATCACAAGTTTTATATAAACATATATTTATAGTTTTATGTGAATAAATTACTAATACTATTGCTGTGCTTTCTACGTGATAAGTATGACTTACTTTTTTCTAATATAAATTTTCACTTTACATTACATTGACTCCATAATTATTCCATAATTATTCATTCAAGTGTGCCCGATGATGAAGAAGTAATTGTTTCGAAACCGGTCACTTATAAATAAACTACTTTTCTTCCACCTCTTTACTCAATGCTTACAACTCACAAATGGCACCTTTAATTAACACAATTAAAACTTAGGATAAGAAAAACTATATTGTCTGCAATAGAGGTCCGGGGACAGAGCCCTGCGGCACACTGAATCGCACTTCATGACTCTCAGACAACTCCTGTTAAGATATTTTACTTCTATCAATAAGCTTTTTATTAGAACATCATGTATATTTATCATAGTTGTATAAATATACAAATTACCGCCTAAAATACTATACTGTTAATTAATCTACCTAAGTATATCTACATATTTTACGGTGTGAGGAAATGCTTTTCAACAAGACGGTTAATAGCCACAAAGTATCTACTTTTATTTTGATTGGTTTGAATAAAGTTATATAAATATTCATAAAACCTTCTTCGTAACATGCAATAAAAATAAATTGTTATTAATTTCGCTCACTTTTACCGCCTCAATGACATTCTTTATTGCACTTATGCAGTTACTGTTAGTGCCGACGATATCAAAGAAAACAACCTGGTTAACATTTTTAGTAAATTTTAATCATGTAAAAACTTAAAATAATATTTAGGTGGTAGGGTATAAAACTAAATTAATTATACACTTTGCCCATCTTTTCATGTTTCTTACAATGTACAAACTACTATTTTCGATACTCAGAAGTACCTATACAGCACGTTAACCGATTTATGACGCAAAATAAAGATGAGACGCTTAATTATATTTGAACGTAAGTGGCATAAGAGAGTAATTGGTTCAACCACACCCTTTTGAATATCCTGGTTTGCAGTCGGCGACATATTATTCTATTTCTGTCTATTCAACAGGATTGTGTTTCTATACCATTCTTTTGAAGTCAAGAAGGGAAAGTTAACGTATTGTATATTATTTATATCAGTCTACTGAATAGATATAATTGCATATCCATTCTAGAATATATATGAATTCCATCAAACAGGAGGCATGTTTAGAACACTGCTCATTTTTTTTTAATTGAAAATTTGTAACAAATCTATTAAACTAATTATTAGTAAACCTATATTGATAATTGATATGAAAATTTCTCAACAGGCTACGTATTGTAACAGGGATCCTTACCGGGCATTACCGACTAAAAGGAAACCTAAGTAAACTGAGAGTAATAGAGGATATTGAGTGCAGATTCTGTGAGGAGGAGGACGAAACCTCCAGACACATCCTAACTGTAACTGAATGTGTAGCACTCCAGAATCCAAGGGCACTATAGGAGGATATCAATAGAAGAGGGAGATTTACCTAACTATAGCCACTTCAAATCCTACACTTCCTTGAGAAAATACGATTGGAAGGGTCGTTATAGGCATTGAGACATTTCCTTAGTGCATTGGCGACAGGAGGAAGCACAATAGATATTTTAGGTCGCAGTGTATTAACACCCCATTCTCAACATAACATACCTTCTGATTTAAATCATGCAACTTTTTTAAGTCTGTTCACATTTGCAAACATATTCCCAAATAGAACTTAAGTGAAGCACAGTCGTTAATATAACTGATCTGAATTTTTATTTTTTTACACAGAAAACCTTTTTCACCATAGGGCACATTCATACATACTATAATTTCGGAAATCCCGAACTGATATTTAGAAATAGATTAAATGCAATGATTTGTAATAATTAGATAGTAGGTACTCTAGGTTCCTATTACCTTCAATAAAAGGGGTCTTAGAATAGTTATCCTCCTCCGTTTACCTGGCAAGTATTAAAATTCCCAGATTAATTCGATTACACATGATTTAATTCATATTTCAGCTAATTTGGAAAACTTCAACAACAAATATCATGTAGAATTAATATTTATATTTTAAAATAAACTATATAACATTTTTGAATCCGAAACCTAATATTTCATAGCAAAATTAACATTTTTGTGGCTAATATAAATGTTGCAATTAAACACAAATCAGCAATACCAACATGGTAAAATTTTGATAAAGCACGTTTTGGTAAAAGTACATTATGAAATGACATTTTTTTAAAGAAGGCTTTAAAGAGAACTTTAAATAAAATCTTCCTTTGTTTAAATCCGCCTTTAGGGTTCAATTATGAAATTGGCCCTTAATTTAAACCGCCTGAGAAGTAGTGGAACAGTCGTTTACAACTATTAAACTGTCCACTGGTCAACTATTCCTCAGATAGCTCGCAACGTATTTGTGAAGAACCCGAACAGACAGAATGTATTATTACATTAAAATCTGGAAAAACTGATTTATACAATCAAGGTTATTTTTGTGGCCAATGAGAATTAAACAACGTTGAAATATTTTCAATTATTGTGCATTTATCAAGGTTGTTACTGATTTTCGATTCTTGTGGCCGTTCAACAATAAAAATAACGTTGAGTTGCTCACAGCATTGCTTATTTTTCAACACAGTTATTTCGTATTCTGGTGCCTAACATTCATTGAAAAAGATTCAATAATTCAATTTATTCAGCGTTGAGAATTTGGCAAGTAGTTTTAGGATTTGCTACGAGTTTCATCGATGATTCATTAATTGGGATACCGTAAAGATACTTATACAGGTGTGTTGTTAAAAAATTGATATGCAGTTTGTAACAAAAAGATGTACAGTTAATTTAACGAAACTAATATTTTAGGTTTTAGGCAGCTTAATGTCTTTTGTCATAAATGTCACAAAAGTGATTAATATCTATAGTAATTTTGTTTAGTGCCCCTCCTATTTCACCTAAACCATTTCTTTCTTCTTCCTGGCCCTGTCTGGCCACCTCAAGTAGAGGATTTGCCGATCTCTTTTTAGTTGGGTTACGTCTCTTGCCAGCTTCTTTGATGTTTGGTTCTAGTTGCGCCATTGAGTTAGTATTATAAAGAGGCGCTATAAGTAATATTTCGCACAGACATAAAACGTCGCACTAGGCGTGGCTTAGAGTCGTAACAATATGGATGCCTCGCCAGGTCCTGACTCTCTAAAATTATAAGACATTTAATATATTTTTGAATAGTAGATTTTTTCTTTTAACTAGGGTCATATGAGTAGGCAACGCTTTTTTTAAGGATTGAAACAGAAATAGAATGGGACAAACAAAAACAAGTTCTTAAAAAAGAAAAATTTATTGTCCTTTAAACACAACTATCTTATTACTGTGATGCCTTATGCTCTCAGATTTATTTGATTTTTGTCTGCCACAGTTTTTATTAACAATACTCGATTGCAATCTGCAACCCAGAAGTTTTGCCATAGTTAAATTGACGGGTGTGCCATCACATATTAAACTGACCACATATATACCTATTTCATGGCACTTTTTCAAATATTGCAACACTAGTCCGTTTTTGCTCTGCTGTTATGCTAGCAATAAGAAAAAAGCCGACAGGAATTTTCCCGTTACCGTTGACACAATTTAACAGAAACACCAAAGCATCCTTAGCAAGAGTAACTTCTTTGGCTCCTGTTCCCATATCAACGGACCCATAAAACTTGTCTTTTTGGGAAACCCATTCTTCATGTTGTCGAATCGATATCTCATCAATAACTAGGCTGCATATAATTTAATCCTTCTCAGAAGATGCCTTTAACTGCAGAGCTTTTAATGATTCACTTGTAAATCCAGGTTCTCCATCATTACTTTCGTACCACCGGCTTAACGTTCTTGTATGGGGTAAACATACATTAAATGTTTTTCTAACATAATTATAAGCAACAGGGGAATAAAAATGAAGAGTTAAAGCAAATATTTTTATCTCTTCGGAATACTGTCTTGGTAATGCTTTATTTAATGCTTTTTATATTGCCTCACGAATAACTCTTGAGGGCCCCCTAGTTTGGAAATCTTATCTAGATCTTGCTCTTGAATTAGATCTTAGATCATCAAGAATTTCTTTCATACTGGCAATGCGTTTTTCTCTTCGAATAAGTTTCTTTTGCAAAGAGGCTAATTTTCTTTTTCTCTCCCTGCTTATGCGCAGCATATTACTCATTAACTTTTAATTTCTGCGAAGTGGATGCTCTTGGTTCTGGATTTTTCAAAATTAACCATTCATTAAAAGTTATAGTCACGTTTCCAGTACTTATTGAAGAGAGGCATGGATGTTTGCTGTTTTCTGTTTGACGCACTGCTGGAGTAATTAAAATATCTGACAATATTTTAACTTTCGCAAGTGGTTCCTTGAACTCATCTATTCTATTCTATACAATAATAAAATAACATATGTGAAACAATTACCGAAAAATATTTAACCAAGAAACTATTTAAATAAGCGAAATATAAAAATAAATTTTTCAAATACTACCCTGTTTATTGTTATCATTTTGTATACTAACCTATGAAATGTTATTCCTGTCGATTTCTCTGCATTCCTGCTATTGCAGTTATGAAGAGCACATGAAACTATTATTATATTTTACTATGTTATTTAAAAATTACACACAAAGCAATAAAAACACAAAAACTTGATCATACAAATCATATTAATGAAATCACAACAATTCGACGTCTGTTTTACGGAAGTGTCGCATCAATATGGCGTACTGATGCCGCTTTTGACCACGTGGTCGCGTCTCTCCCTATAATACTACCTCAATGAGTTGCGCAGTCGCAGTGTGACTAAGAAAGGTACAGAACTGCAAATTCCTTTGAGAGTAGCTAACTTCTTAAACTTTCCAATGTTGAATAAACATTGGCAACTTGCGGTCACGATAATACAAATATTTACTCAACGTTCAAAAAAGTTTCCAACGCTGACTTATTTTCAATGACCACAAGAATAACCCTGAATACCACCCTCTGCAGGTGGTAAAGGGAAGTGATAAAGGGAAGTGGTAAAGGGAAGTGTGTAAGCTTTGACTCACCTATTCCTATTGACGATAAGGCAGCAAGAGGTTTGACAAAGCTGTTTGGTATAACACACATCTTCTATTATCATCGTTGTTGAAAAACTAACTACCAAGCCCACTTTTTGGACATCAATTGACAATAGTTGTTTTCCACTACCCCCGCATTTAATTTCATTATCACTCTTCTTAAAAAAATCTTTCCTTGCGTGCGATACAATTTTCCGTAATATTTTATAACATAATCTCCATTGTCTGACTAATATTGCAAGCAGTGCCAATTTTGTTATATAAAATCATCAGTACAAACTAATTTTGTTCTGCTATATACCCAACTGTATTAAATAAAAATCACCATGCATTACCGTTTTCGATGATGGTGGGTGGGGTTTTCCGGGTTTTCCTCACCTGTAAGTCAAATGGCACCATCAATCATCTTTAAGTCGCCCCTGAGCGCCACGGCAAATAATAATAATAATAGACATCCCTTTCCCCGCACAAGCTCAGCTTTTGGGGTTAAAATTCACTCGTAAGGCGGTGAATTAGGGAGAGTATTATTATTATTATTATTATTATTATTATTATTATTATTATTATTATTATTATTATTATTATTATTATTATTATTATTATTATTATTATTATTATTATTATTATTATTATTATTATTATTATTATTATTTTTTTTTTTTTTTTTTTTTTTTTCTTTTTTTTTTTTTTTTTTTTTTTTCAATTTGGTGTCATCGGCGTCGACTACTACGGCCATTAGCCTCGTGTTCTGTGTAGGCTTTGTTACTGTTTCCCAGCGCCACTTTAGGAACAGCACTGTTAATTAGAACCCAACAGTGAATGGTCGAGTGGGGAATCCTACCAAGGCATCAGAATTAATTTTAAATAATTAAATTAAATGAAAAAATCCCGGCCAACGGTGGGATTCGAACCTGAGACCTTCCGATCTCAAAGTCATGACTCTAACCACTGAGCCAACCCACCCCCTATTATTATTATTATTATTATTATTATTATTATTATTATTATTATTATTATTATTATTATTATTATTATTATTATTATTATTATTATTATTATTATTATTATTATTATTATTATTATTATTATTATTATTGTACCTTATTATCTTTCAGACCTAATGATGACCATAGTACCGAAACAGATTGTCTAAAAATTGTCACTAATTTTGTGTTTCCTTATCTTATTCAAGGATGACCACATTCTTGATCTATTACAAATATTCCCATTCTCTTTTTTGTTACTTTTAACTGTATCACTAACTTTTTTCTTTTATTGAGTATTTAACTTTTTGCCGAGGTGACTTACCGAAGATATAATACAATATGACAAATTTTGTGATTTTCAATTTTCTTAGTTCATAAGGTTACTCGTTGTTCAACTTTTCCTTTTAGGTCTGATGAAGGATCTTAAGCCGAAACCGGTTGTCTTTTAAATTTCTTATTAATAAATATGTGCTACAAGTTTTGAGTTAATCGGGGCTATGATGGACAAGTAATGTTATTTATAAAATAACAGACCTGTTAAAAATAACACAGGTTGTGAATCATAACCCCCAATATCATTACTTTTTTTTTTAATGTGCAGTTAATTAATTGACCTCTAATTTCCTTATACCTCTATGACTATTTTGGAAATTCATTATCCCACATAAATCCTCTAAAATGGGATCCAATTTCCATTCCAATTAAAAATATTTCGAACGTCCGCTCTTCGGAAGACCATTCGTTATGCGAGATCTTAAATTGAACATCGTATGGGTTGGTCTGTAAATGACAGAAACATCGATTGTGAAATCGGTACACGATTATAGGCAAAAAATTATAGTACTTTGTAGTGGATGATTCTAAATAACAATATTGTTATTAAAAAAAAGTCCACATAATTTGCCATGATATTCACTGTATATGTATACATAACTTAAATGAGAGATTATCAGTTCAGATGCAACGGGGTTGGTCAATTTATTGCTGTTTATTTTTAAATTCAAATGTCTACCAATAGATTAAATAAAGACGTTATCGCGGGTTCCCTACCCAAACCGAGCAGAATGAACCAATCACATGAAGAAGCCCCAACTCTTGGAGGCAAAAATGAAAAGAAATTTACGAGTGCGTAAAGACCTAAGAACTTGCACCAAAAGTATTCCAGTCTCAAAACCAATTAAATAAAATTAAATAAAATGCATGAAACTATTTTTATAGTCCAGGAGGCAGTGACGATTTTCGGTACTTATTTTTCCAGTCAGCAAACATGGATAAAATTGTAGGGTTAGTAATTTTAAGGAGGAAGAAAATGCGTCAGAACATACGAAAACACGGCCCTTTTGTCCAGTCATAAAAATTTATCAGATGATGGCCTATATTATGAACAGCTTGAAATGCAATATGGCTAATGTGGACCACCCCGAAAGCCTTGCCAGACTCATCTAATGATCGTCAGGTGCGCTAAATTCGGCACCTGGCTTGTGAGTCTGACAAAGCCTTCATGATTGAAATAGTCAGCCAGACGTGTGTTTTCTATTATGTGACAAATTTTCAAACCCGGGAAAATAAGAGCACAAAATTTTCTATTTTTCCGATATTGAAGATGCTGCGAGACTCATTTGCAAATTTCGTTAATCAGCTAGACTTATTTTTAATTGCAATTTATGATTTTATCAATTTATAAGCTAAATTTCAAGCCTGGAAAAAAAGGGTTACGGATTCGCAATATCAGTAAAAATTGTCGATCCAAAAAATTTGTTCCAGACTCACTTTCCGCTATCTGAGATAAGCCAGACTGCTATTTTCATAAACTTTATGTTCTACTTTAGTAAATTTAAAATATTTATGACTGGGAAAATAAGTAGAATTGTATTATTTTTCATTTTTTGAATCCATCCAAAAAAATCCAACAAAATTCATTGCTTCCTGGACTATTAATAGGTCTCTAAATTTTAGTTTATTCGATATACAGAATAGTTGCCCTACAGATAAACAGAATCTAAAGGAAATAAAAGCAGAAGTAACAGAAATCCATCGAAACATTCAATGTAGAGTTTTCAGTAAATATTGAATACCAGGATATCAGAATTTGTAAAGTCGAGTTCCAAAACAACATGCTCGGGATAAACATCACATTGTCATGATATTAAAATATGAGAGCTACTACAGTCAGTTAGATAATTTAGATAAAATCTTTCTCATCTGGGATAAAATGAGCATTGCTCATCTCCATAAAAAATTTTATGTAGTCTAGTGCGAGAAACAAAATATTGTTCCTGCGAAAGAAAACACATATCGGTAATTTTTTCCGAATATAACATTGATTCCAAACTCCCCAAATCAAATACAAAACCATGATGATCAAGAGCGCGTTGTATTTGGTTGTACAATCTTGGCATATATGACTATAGCTGGGAAAAGGTATATGTGGACCTACGATAAAGCAAAGAACAGATCTGAAGTTGCTTTGGTGGTGCTCAGTAACAAAACTCGTGTGGAAAATCTTATTTTTACAAATAACTGTCCGGAGCAGAATAAGAATTGGCTTTTAATGTCATTATGGTTTCAACTAGTTAAAAAAAAAATTCATTTATAACATCAATTTTTAGTTAGTGGTCATAATTAATTGCCAACCGATAGGAATCTGTATGTGTATCACGAGGAGGAGAGTGGGTTACTACATGGCACTTAGACTTCACTAGACCCATTGTGTATCCTGCTAAGTTGATATGCACCTCCCAGCTCGTGAGACAGCCTACATATCTGATGTAATTGCCAACGTCACCAAGAGGTGCTGCTCTTATATCAACCGGTGTTAGTCAATTCTCGACGAACACAAATCTTCTAATAAATGAAAGCGTTTGGCAATCGTAGAGGATATGCTCGATGATCTTCTTGATCGCACTCCCTATAGAGTGCGGATTCTGACAACCCTATGCTATGGAGATGATTTTGTACTTGACAATGACCAGTCAGAATGTCGGTGATCAGGCGCAGATTCTGTATAATCATAGTCAAGTATTTATTTGCTGTGGTTTTGTCAGGATAATTTAAAAACTCCCTGGCAACTCTACAGCTTCTGGTTTCATCTCATCTTTCCTTGAATTATACAAGGGAATGTTCTTTAATTAAGTTTGTCACAACCGATGTTGCCAGTACAATATAAGGGCCAGGTCCAGAAAGTATTTGGCTATCTTCTTTCTTGCTAGTGAATCAACAAGACGATTGCCTTTCGTTCTGTCGTGATATTTAATCTTTGATGCTTCGTGGCATTCTAGTACTATCCCTAAATAAATTCGTGGTCAGTCCAGGGTGAGTAGGGTTTATCTGCTACAGATGAGCATGTTCCTTCCAGTGATATTGTTTCTGGTGATTTATTTTGCTGCTATGAGAATCCCTGTAAGCTCGGTTTGAACCACACTGGCACTATTATAGCCCACAGCCCTGTTTATGTTGAGGTTTAGTGATCTGGAATATATTCCACATCATGAGCCTTGTTTTGTCTTACCAGATCCTACATCAAATTCTAACCGTGCGGAGTCATGCCATTATCACCAGATCAATCTCCTTGACAATCCCCTTGGTGTAAATATCAAGGGGAGTGAAACTAAGAGTGACTTCAATAGCTCTGGTTCTTTGGTATACAGACAAATGCATCGTATGTTAGCATAGGTCTTATGATGGCCGTCTAAGTCCATGTGACGACCCTGGCGGAAAATCCCCAGGTGCACCCCACGATTTGGCGGCATTATTCAAAAGCAGTGAATGTTTTTCTACTATTTTTTTAGATCCATGTTAACTTGCTGTCAAAGGTGAGACCTAGGTATCCGATAGGGATTTAGAGACAGAGACAAAAAATATGCGACGTTAATTTATCCGCCCAACGAATTATATATAATTATTAAAGAATGGAATAGCAAAAATCAATTTGTCATAACAATAATGGAACTGGGTAACACAGTAATTAAACTGGGACGACTTTTTTAATTTTGAATTCATTCTAGCCAATATTTAAAAGAATGGAGACAATTTAGACTTCTCCGGCGTATATTCCTTTTTATTTAATACCAAATCTATCTTTGTCAAATTTACAATTATAGAAGAATATACAGAAGTGAGCATTGCAAAAAGGAGAAACTTATTGTTGTACTTCTAAGTGTACTCAAAAGAAAGTATTATGAGCCGGCTTCTAAGTGTACTCAAAAGAAAGTATTATGAGCCGGTGAAAATTTCTAAGAGGAAAATAAAAAAATGTAAAGTCCTTGCCTCCGCATATTCCACCTGTTTACTATTAGTTCTACAATAGTTTAATCGTTTATTAATTCAGAAAACGAGACAGAGAGTGCGGCAAAACTTAGAAGTGATTTGCATTTTTTTTCCACGCGATGTGTGGAATAAGGTTTCTGCATTAGTAGCACACTATACTGTTTTTACCACCAAAATGACAAAAGCAATCATCAAACTTTTTTTAAATTATTTGCTAAACCATATTAAGCCTAATTTTTTTATTTCAACTACATTGCAATTATTAGATATATTAATAGGTGGTAAATCATGGACTTTGATGGGTTTTTCAAGATGACTATTTTCTAGTTAGTAATTTTCAATAATCTTGAAGGAAATTAAATGTCAATATTTGAAAGCAGGTAACTTTATTAAGTAAGTTATTATTCATTCAACGTACATTATGTTTTGCCAAATTACCTAATTTTTTAGTAATAGTGTATGGTGTGGGCGTGTGATATAATATTTCCGCACTGGATATGTACGGAATTTAATAATTTAAGGTAAAAAAAACAATGCCGGATATGCGATTTTGTGTAGCGGTCGTCGTAAAACTGCTAATTGAGCACAAACTGCAGAATGAATTTGTAGGCCATATCAGTCTACCGAATGGATATAATTTCATATCAGGAAAACTTTTAGAAAGTTAATAAAAAATGTATGATGGTGGCCTTTTAAGACACAAATCGCAGAATTGGCAATTTACTTGCATAAATGTAAGCTCTATCTAGATTCAAATAAAAAATCTTAATACAAGTTTTTGTTATTTTTGAAAATAACTAGTCGATTTAATAATAAAAAATCGACCTGTTTAGTTTTCCTCAAATGTCTAGGAAGTTGGCCTTATCGAAATCACAATATTGTGCATTTAAATTGTCTACAACCTTTATTATAAATTTAATAAAACGCCAGCCCCTATTTATTTACAATATTTAGCGTGATATGAACGCATTATTTTCAGGGATACACTGACTAAGTAGTTACTTATACGCGGACAAACGGTATATAGAATCAAATTATTTCGAAACAATTCCGTGAAAAAATAGTACTTATTAACTGTCATGTGTTATATTTTATAATTTTCACATGTTAGTTGTAAATTATCGATCCATACATAAAGACGAATTATTAAAGGTATGGATGCCGATATAATGATTTTTATGATTCTCAGAAAAGCCGTGAAAACAAGTGAGAATATATAATATCGAAAATAAATTAATGCATGATTTATTGTATAATATATTTTTGTAATTTATTGATCGTTAAGGGAATCATTTTTAAAATAAAATATAATTATAAAGAGATCCTAAATATATTTTTTTTTCTATTAATGACCAATAACTAAAGGGTAACATTATTTTTAGAGGTTTCTAAATACCAGGTACCTACCAGTTGATTTTTGGGTCGATTAAAAAAATTTTATATACCGTAGAGGTATATTTTTCAACCGATTGCACACCATCAAAAAAGTATACCCAGAGCCAAATTTGCCTACATCAAAATTACTTTTTTCTACACCCACATGGATATTAGCTTATCTACGCACAGATTACAAAACAAAAAAGTATGCTATTGCCTTCAACTGAACGAATATATTTCATATCCATTCTAGGTAGTGAGAACACTGCAAACAAAAATGAAATCGACCAATCACAGTTCATATTTTAATCAATCGACTGCTTTTACTTTTAAAATTTTAAATAAGTGACAATTCTGTCAAACTAATTGTCAGTATATTTTTTAGTTGCTGGGGTTAAAAACATACATTAAAATGAGTTATTCTTGTGTAGTATCGATAAATAATAGAATTTATATTTTTATTTCATCTATAATTATAAATAATTTGTTAATTTAAATAAAACTATATGAAGTTATTTTAATTACGAGTATTAAAGCAAAAAAAAAATAAACGCGTATATGGTCCTGTGGTCAGAGTTCTTGCCTTCCATATGGAAGACTCGAGTTCAAATCTCAGATGGAGAAAAATTAAATGATTTTTTTCTTGTTTTTTATTTTATAAATTAGTAAAAGTCATAAATTATTTTATCTTAATAACCTAAAATAATTTTTAATATTTGTATATTTTCGTTAGTGGGTCGTAGAAAAAATATACTGTATAACTCGAGTGGATTGTCCATATCGCACATAGACGATTGAGCACTTCGCCTACGGCGTCGTATTCAAATTTCGTCTTCGTGCGATATGGCTATCATATCCACTCTTGTTGCACAAACTACTATTACAACACACTATAATTTTTTTCCATATCAAAAACGAGTAATTTTTTTAGATTTTTAGATTTCACTATTTACAACTCTTCTAAATGAAAAATTTTTAATAACAATGTTATAACATTAAGCTTGAAAATGTATTTTCCGAAGCCTTATTATCTGCTAATGAAATCGTACTTATCTGAAAGTTATTTCCATACAAAATACAATTAAGATGTCATCTTATAAAATCAGTCATATCGCTGATGTGATCTCAAAATGACGTCCTTTTCGTCATTTTGTGACGTTATTTTGACGTTAATTTGTAACGATACTATGACGTTAGTTATTCCTATACGTTAAAAAAGACTCTATGGGGCTTATAATAATATTACAGATAGATAATAAAAATAGTTTTTATTTTAAAATAATTACATATAAAAATATATTAAAAATTAGCATCAAACACCATGAATACTGGAAATAAAATTACTGCAATAAAAGCAAGTTCTTTATAAGTAAATCAATTACTTATATTTTTCAAATCCATTGTTAAATGAGGTCGCGGTGAGGTCAGTGAGCTCTCTGGATACTTTATCTGATTTATACTTTAGATTTACCTGTATTATAAATTACAACATTCATAGATTATTCTACTATACCAGTAGCTGAAATAGAGAAAACACTAGAAGAAAAGAAGATCTGCACCTCACTCTTTCTAGATGTAGCTCAGGCTTTCGATAAAATATAGTTAGAGGGTCTTGAATATAAAATAAATAAACTTCTACCTAGACAATATTGTGACATCTTAAAATCTTGACTGATAGAATCTTCCGAGTTAAACAAGAAGAAACTAACGCAGGGATGCCTCAAGGAATTGTTCTGGAACCAGTTCTTTACCTGTTGTTTACCTTCGACATACCACAAACGCAAAATGTGAAAGTAGCCACATTTGCCGACGACAAGACCATACTTGCCATCGGTAAAACCATAGAAGAATCGACCAGAAAACTTCAACATGCAACTAATAAAATCTATGAGTGGACAAAAAGATGGCGCATTAAGCTCAACGAAACTAAAACAGTTCAAGTTAACGTCACTAATAAAATATCAGTAAAATACCTACCAGTAACATTAAATAATACTAGAATACCATATTCTAATTCGACGAAATACTTGTGAATGAACCTAGATATTAAATTAAAGTGGAAAGAACACATAAAGGAAAAACGGGAAGAGTTGGGTATTAAATATAGAAAATTATACTGGTTGATGAATAGAAAATCAAAACTATCAATCGAAAATAAACTTTTAATAAACTGAAGCCAGTATGGACTTACAGCATACAGCACTGGGGTGTGCCAGTAAAACTAACATAAATATAATACAACGTTTCCAGAACGAAATATTAAGGGCAATAGTAAACGCCCCTTGGTATGTTAGCAACTCAGACCTACACAGACATCTGAGAATGCCTAGAGTCGAAGAAGAGAGGAAAATCGCAAAAAAACATGAAAAAAGACTGCATGATCTTGTCAACATCGAAGTTCTACAGTTCCTGAATAACCGATACCTAATGAGAAGGCTTAGAAGAACCAAAAGCAGAGCACAGTGCGCGTGTGCAGTGTATAGTTATCAGAACAGAAAGTAGAAGATACCTGTTGCGGGGATCCGCTAACTTGCTGTGAGAATTCGCTATTTCAATTTTTAATTTTATACCCAAAATGTAATTAATAAGTTCGATTTCTTTGCTGACTTTTTTATTTCGTAATTAAGATAAACAAGTAATACAGGATGAAAAAAATTGACAAAAAGTAAATAACAAATATTAACTGTTACTAATTAACAGTTAATGAGTACGCCACAAATACTCACCCTCAAAAGAAAATAAAAAGTACCAATTAATTGCAAATCGAACCTGTTTCTGTTTTGATCCATCAGAGACCTCATTTTTATTATCATTAAAAATATAAGCAGGTTTAGTACGATTCAGGTGAATAGGTATCAAATTATTGTTTTGTTTGATATAAACGTGATTTTCTGAGCGTTTTTCAACTTTGTATGGACCTTCATAAGGAGTTGTTAAACTAGATCTTTTCCCGGGTGCTTGAATGAAAATATAATCCCACGTTTTTAGATCTACAGGTACAAAGGGTTCTTTAGAAATATGCGTGTTGAAATTATTCAAAAATTTGTGTTACGGTTGATGATGTCTAAATTTTCATGTGCATTGGATGTAACAAAAAATTCACCTGGGGCGCTTTGTCCATATTTCTCGTACATCGAGCGCCCGATGCTTTTTTTTCATAATAATACTAGTATTTTCCATTTATTATTGTTTTAAGCTTATTTGAAAAATTATTTTTAACTTTTTAGTTTGATATGCTCTAAAAGCGTGTTTTTTAGTTTTTCTAAACTATATTTATTGAATATGGTAACCATTGATATTGATTATTCCGTATCTCCATCTGGTACTACGCGTATCCTTTTGACACCGTGTCGAAAGGTTGTGGAGCAAACCGCTTAAATAATAACATGTTACATTATTATCGAAATGTTTCATAAAGTCATGAATCATAAATAATAAGTATTTTATCGGATGATATAATTAACACCGGATTTTATTTTATAAGTTGATTTCTCTATACTTTTCGCAACTTTTATGCTCACATTTTTCCTAAATAGGTCACATCAGGTTCTTCGTTTAACGTTTACAAATTTCTTCCTTTTTCCTAATTTATTGGTACAATTAAATTTTATTACAACATCAAATGGAAAGAATTTGCTTCTTTTGTAGAACACTTTCGTAAGCTCCTCTACTAAATCTTCTTTAGAAGCACGTATATGTGATTAGACGGTAGTAAAGATTGCAATTAATTGAAGAATCTCGTTATTTTATCTAAACGCCGATACGTGTTTAAATAATTCTCGCCCGTTTTGCAAATTAATTAGACTATATACTTACGTGAAGATATCTAAACAATAAATACGGATTATCTATGATTTATTCTAAAGAAAAAATCAATTTATTGGAAATTGTTTATTCAAATTAAATAAAGGATTCTATTTGACAATTTACATGCAGGTTGCAAGAATGTTCATTAACATTTACGAGAGCATATTCTTAAGCTTTGCCAAAGTTTATCTTTCTCATAAATTTTAATGAATTTTCTTGCAACCGGCTGAGTATGAGTTCGAATTATTACCAATTTTTAAATGCTTTGGACCACATTTTAATTTGAGATTTAATTTACAAAATCAAATAATTCGGCTGGTGTTTAATATTGGGCAGCACGGTCCTTTATTGGTAATACCAGCATTAATTTTACAATATCTGTAACCACTAATGTGTTATCACTTAAATAGTGTGGTGTTCCACAAGGTTCTATTCTGGAGCCGGTTTTATCTCTACCTTTACTTTGCTGAATTGCTACACGTTTTTTCATTCTCAATTTTTTGTTATGCCAATTGGTTTCCAATGTAGTATCTTGCTGTAAACGTTATAGCCAAATCTATTCAAAAATGGATGCTTACAGGTACAATAAAATAATAATAATACTAGTAGATAAATTCGGTATCGGACACTTCATAAATTGAGTAAAAATACCCGAAAATCAGGTAAAGTCCTCGCCGTTGGCAACGCTGTTGTAAATACATTAGCGAATTTAACGAATTTTTACTCGTAACTATGATCAATTTTAGCCATGTTTTCTTTTGTTTTTAAATAAGAGTTGAAACAGCTGTATAATAACTGTCATCCACCGTGATCTTGATACGAGGGAAATGTAAAATGATACAGAATATGTCAAAGAGACGAAATACATTCAGGAGACCAGGAAAAGGTCGTGATGATAAGCCAATTTTCTTCTATCTTCATTTTATTCAGCCTCTACTATTAACTATTGCTGGACAGTCTTCCTCTTTTTTCCAGCTTGATCCAGCTTGGTTCAGCTTGTCTTTTTAGAAGGTTTCTATACCTTATTTAAAACACTCCCCCACTTTCTGTTGTACTCCCACTACCCCCACTATCTGATATCCAGCATTTATCTTTGTGTCATCGCAATGTTATTATTTTCTCTAGTCGTAATATACAGGGTGTTTCACATGTAGACAGACAAACAATATTTGTGGATAGGGGACATCAAAATGTTTCTAAAAACACATAGTTAATGGGTTTCATGCCATAAATGACAGATATTTGGCCCGTTTTTGTGTATGGTCAATATTAGCGAACCACCCAGTATATTTTTTCGAAAACTGATTTACATGTTTATCTTTCGCTGCTCCCAAACAATTGACGTAATAGCTAGAAAACAATTACAGGTCCGGAGTAGATAACAAAAAATTTATACATGTTTGTGTCCCTAAAACAACACCCTGTATATCAGAATTTTCAAAATCAGTTTTGATATTTTAAAAGAGCACAAAACATTGAATTAAACAATGTACTTTTTGTAGTTTTGCATTCTATTCTACCGGGACATTTTAATCTCGAATTTACATTTTTATTATCTATTAACTAAATAAGAAAATAATCACAGCAACAGCAACCAAAAAAAAAATATAATTATTCATAATTCTCATCATCTGAATTGCAATTGTGACAAATATAAACCTCAACGTCATCTCTTTCTAAGCATTTTAAGTGGGCCCAATTTTTGCACATAATGCATTTAATCCACTTTTCTCTGGGTTCCGAATTTGAATAGGAATCGTAGCAAATTAAACAACAACATTCTAAATCATCTTTTTCATTATCTCTTTCATTGCTTTCTTCGATAACTCGCCTTTTCACTTCGCTTTTCCGTTTTTCCTGTATTCTGCCTCTTACTGAGATTTTTCCCTTGCCTTTTCCAGTTCCGTTTCCTTTGTTTTCCTTATTCTGATCTTTATCTCTTTTCCATTTATTATTAGCCTGTTCTCGTGCCAAAGCATTTTTTTCGGGTGTGTCTGTAAGAACAGCTGTTTTTCTTTTCTGTCGCCTAGAAGTAGTCAACAATCTTGATCTTGGTGGTACTTTCGGGAACGGTTTGACTATTTCTGGAGGAAATATTACATGATTTATTGTGGTTGGTATTGTTTGCGATTCTGATTTCATCGATAAGTTGTTATTAGTCAGTTCTGGAAAAGATACGGACTGTTGCACACTGTGTTGTGAATTCTCAATATTAGAGGGCCCAGACTAATCATTCAGCTCTGTTTCCAGATGAAAGTCAGCTTTAGGAATTGGCCTATCCGTAAATATGTTGGGATCGAAAGGGCATATTCCTGCCTTCTTAAATGAGTTTATGATGTTGATAGGAATTGCTGCTAAAGGCCAAGCATATTTCAGAATTTCTGTTACCTAATTCATATAAAGACATTGTCTTTCCTGGATTGTTACGGAGCCAGTTGTCTTGAGCTTTGTTGGCACAGTACGTCTTCAACGGCCCATTTACACCAACATCAAGTGGCTGAAGACGATGTGTGCAATGAAGGGGAATTGGTAACATGATAACTGAACCAGCTGAAAAAAATGTCAAAGTTTTGTTACTGAATGAAGATACGCGGCCTGCATGCACTTGTTGCTTCTGGAGTTCTTATAGCCACTTATGGGTTCCTTTTCAGGAAACCGGTGAACCAATCAGCTCCTGCTTTATGGTTTTTATGCCATGAAGCTTTCGCACTTCGTCTGGCAAGAGACCGAAGTAGATTGAGGCACATTTTAGAAGATAATCTGCCATTATCTGTTATGCTCTCGAGTGAACACCAGTCTTGGTTTGTAACCCACTGAAGGCACCTCACCAGCTTTCAGCTTTTTGATAAATCAAAATAATGTCATGTGGCAGATTTCGAGTTCTCCTGCAACTGTTTTAATTTTTTTTACGATCTTTAATAACAGAATCAGCTGCTCTGCGTAGGAGTTCCTCGAAATTTTTACCTCGTTCAGTTTTTCTCTTGTACGTACGCATCCTTAAAATGAAAAAATTGCATATCATTTATTTATCGGGTTAATTTGTGCCGAGGCACAACTAGCTCCAAAGTAAAGGAACTTTTAACCCCACATTTCATTCTCTAATCTCACTCAAATTTATTTTCAAGAGTCGAAATAAATCAAATAACGATAATGACTCAAGATTGCTGAATATTTTTACAACAATTTATTTCAAGTTGCAAATCATTATCATCAAAATTGATCGAAATAGACCTAAAAGTATAATCACAAATATATTTACTTACGTATCATTCGACGATCTCTATTCACACAGGCTAACACATGGCCACCTTGAATGCAACGTGTACCGTCCTTCAAATATATCGTTCTTTTCTGCTCGCATGAATACTCATCGGAACAATCAACTCCCGGAACTTTCAGCCCCATCTTCCCTAAATTTTTGTTTTAAATTTACTTTTTTACTGATTTAGGTTGGTTCTATATCCTTCCTCAATGTTTTGGTTAGAGTAGAAAAATTCAGCATCAAATGCATTTTAGGTATGTCATTATAACCAGTCACATACAATGACAATACAACACATTTTTCATGCATGTTTACCATGTGAAAAAAAATAGGTACCCTTGAATGTTATTTTTAATAATGTACGGCAATACGGCGAAAAATACGGTAATTTTAGATGGCCGGTACGGTAAATTGCATGAGAATTGGCGACACTGGTCCCTGCTCTATCTCTCAGATCACACAAGTCAAGATACAATAAATAAGCCAAATACATGTTTTCTGTCATGTTCATGAGTGTAATTTGATGAAATACCTAGCAATTTGGTCAGTTCAGTAGATATTTTGAATAATTATTATAACATTCTGTTTTTATATTCTTTATTCACGTTGAATAATCTGACATTTTCTCCTTCACTTTCAATCAAGAAGTTGTTCATTCTCCAACCCGTTAACTTTTACAGATTTTTTGACTTGAGTCATATTTCAAATAATGTACCTATAAAACAGTTTCATGTAATAACCTAGTTTTAATACAGATTACAATTTTATATGGTATTTGTCAAAGATATTATTATAGTATTTGTTATAAATTATAATTCCAGCTTTACCCTATTAGGCCAAAATAAATAATTTAAAAATTAAATTCGAAATTAAAATGTCACCCTTACAATCCGATGCAAAACTTAAAAAGAAATCATTGTTTAATTTAATTTTTTGAGCTCTTCTAAAATATAAAAATGGCTTCTGAAAATTCTGATATACTAGATGTCAGTCGTTTGAGTAGAGAAAAGGAAAACATGTAAAGCAATTTTTTTAAAAATCCCTGTTGTATATCTGTTTTTCTAGTTTTTTCCTCTAATTCTTTGATAATTGTCCTTAATTCTATCTCTTCTTTCTCCTAATAAGATATCATCTGCATATCTAAGGTTGTTCAGATATACTTACATTCCGCATTTCTCCTATTCATTTTCATCTGATGCTGCATTATTTGAAGTTATTTAGAAAAAGCGACTCTTTCGACCAAATTTAAAACTATTTTCAACTCATCTTTAAAAAAAATCTCAATCAAGTTCTTCTTAAACAAAGTACATTTAACCAACATAATAAAAAACCTCCATTAATGCCCCGAAAATTCCAAGAAAAGACGTATCCCGTAAGCCACACTAATGAGTCCGAACTCTCGCACCGAAACTTTTCTAAATTCCGAGAAATCGGCGCTAATCGCTCTCACTCAACTCAAAAACCGACGTTGGACACGGGATTGAGCCAATTCGAAAAAAAAAAACACACAAAGCAATTGTTATAAGAAATAAAGTCGGTACTAATTGACAGTGATCGTGCTAAGTCGACCAGAAATGGTGTAACAAGCTTTCTTGCGATACTACACCAATTTATTTGACAAGGGGGACTACTCGTTAATTAAACTGGTGGCCAGCATCTTTGAAGTCAAAAAAAAAAAACGACAACTGGACTTCGACTTAACAAAAGCATATAGTATGAGGGCTTATAATTTAATCAGGATTATTTAAAGTAGAATTGGACGTGAAACAATTAATTTTTAGGGACTTATGAAAAACTCAAAATCGATCCCACATAAAAATATTTAATGTTGTTACAAGACAACCGGTTTCAACAGTACCAACCCTATAAAACAAATATTTTTTTTATTTTGTTAACTTTTCCACATGTCGCTGAGTAGTTTTAATCTTTTTGCTATTTTCCCAATATTGCATTAAGATTTTAACTTAAGGACAGCGTCTCCTAGGAATTTCTGAACAAAATTATGTCAATTTAGATTCAATCAAGGAGGTGCTGTTACCTACCGACTAGAGATTGAATTAGTGCAAATTATTACAGAAATCTTTAAGTAACTATAAATATCGACCGACTAGCTATTAGGGGATATTGTATTATAAACCGGTTTTTAGTAGACTGAGTTCGAAGGATCCTAATAATAGTCCTGAACATAAAATCTATTTTTCAATAATTGCCGGGATTTTACCAAATAAAAAAAAAATATTTCGCAATTGTGAAATCGGTCCAATCGTTTTATATGCAATTTATAATATTATATAAATGTTAACTCTAGGACTCATTTTGGAGTATGAGCATACTTTATTTCAATACTTTTATTGTACTGTTTCATAAAGTATTACCTACCTATTACATTTTATTTTTATCGAAAATTGACTTTGTTTCCTGGACCAAAGTAAAGAATGTAGGTAGGTATGCGATGGTTAACAACAAAAACGATATCTTGACTCACATTAAATATAAATATTTCCTAAAACAAATAATTTGGTTTATATACGAGTAGTAATACGAGGGATGTTTATAATTTCAAGTCACGAATATAGAGTCGTTTCAAAATATATTGCCACAATAATTGCGTCACATTGAGTCGGAGTGGGACGCTTGACGTGTCGCAATTCGCAATATATTTTAAAACTATTCTACCTAATTAATAAATTGTGATTTTGAAGTATCGAATGAAAACTATATTCTCATTGGTTAAAGATGGAAGTTTTTATCATTTGAATGTTCAAGAATATTATTTGTGATTAATTGGTTAAGTTATCTGTTATCTGATGTTGGTACTAACCTAATGTTTTCGGGTAATTTTGACGGTCATTTCCTGGAATTTCCAGGCCCGCATAAATATTTATCCTATTAAAGTACAAAAACCCTACAATAGATATTATGAGTAGGTATTTAACATTCATTTATCTTATCTTAGGTAGTTATTACCTAGAAACATTTCCCTGATTGTCAATAACACATTACCGTATATCTGTGCCAATATGACGTTACGACATTTAATATACTTAATGAAGGCTGGGGGAAGGAGTTAAGAGTCTATAAATTTACAAACAAGCTTACGGGTATTTAGTTTTATTGTGCTGATTGTTTTTAATAAGTGCTATTTTCTTTAATAGAAAATTAATTTATTTGTGCCAAGTGTCCTAGTGAGTTTCATTGTACATTTTAATCAGTTTTATTTTTGGATAAATTGACATCGACTTCCTGCATTAAAGGTAGGTAGTATTTTTTTTCTATCACTCTCGAGTTCGTCATTGAATAAAAAAATTAAACGCTATAATTTTAACATTCAAATATTTGCAATTAAAAAATAATATTACGTATTAAATTTGACAATAAAAAAACTTGTTATTTAATAATAATGTTTCATTATTCTGAATATATTTTTTCTACGATCAATATCCAAAGTAGGTAGGCTTTTGCATATTAAAATCTAAATAAAAAGTTGACGTTTTCTGCGAATTGTCATAATTTGACATTATTGGCGCACATTACCTAATATTCAAACCCATTTCCATGCTTAAAAATAGAAGATGGTGACATTCATTTAAAAGAAAACCATAACTACTTTTACCAGGTGAAAAATTTCAATATGTTAAAATAATTCATGATTTTTAAGAAATGTGCTAGAAATGATACTACAATATTAATATTCTTTTTATGTTTGATTTTCTAATAATGATTTTATATACTATTAGATTCAAGGACAGCTAGGTATAGCTCAAAGAAAATTGTGCTACTTTGTAGTATATACTGGAGATGAAAATTCACTATTTGTTGAAAAAATTCATTTTCAACCCATTTTTTTTTTTAAATATGGTTGAAAAATTAGAAAAATTTTACTCGGAATATATGGCACCTGAGATAATTTTAAATAGAAGAGGACGTGGATTAAAATGTCTGGATACCCCATATAATGAAACTTAAAGTGCATAGATTAGAAAATTTATAAAAATAATAATTTAATGGACTTTAATGATACAAGTACTTGAAATAATGGTTTTTTTTGCGCAGAAGCATGTTCATACGTAATTTGCAATTGGTAATCACTAAATACAGATGGAAAAGTATATACGTCAACGATATGATCTCTTATTTTTGATTTATTTTAACAGGCATAATATATGGTATGTTACTTATAGTATAGATTTTTTTATTTCTCGACCTAATTTATTTGTTACGTCTTCAGCAATTGTCCTTTCAGTTGACATAAACGAAATTGATAAAAAGTGTTTTTCGCATTTTATATTGACTGTTTCTCTTACTTTCGAATAGAAACTGAGCTTTGTAAACATAAAATGACGGATATGTCAAACTAAAACTGACGGTAAAATGAAACATTGAGTATCGTTAAATGCAACTTTTGAACTAGTATCAAAAATAGCATTAAAATGATATTATCATTCACAATGTACTAATTTCCTATTCTTTTAGTTGATAAATAACCGATAATCATACATCATATAACAAATAGGCGCGTGTCAAAAGGTCAGAAAAAAGAGTGCCGATGAAAAAAGGTCGTTTCCAATTGTATCCTATAAACAGTATTAGAGGCAATATTATCATCTCGTATATCCCCCGTAAACACACATAATATAAACGGAAATAATCAAATACTAGTCAAAATATTATCGATCGGAGCACCATCTTTATTACATTACATGAAGTAATTATTGATTTTTCGGGGTTTATTTAGAGTTAAATTAGACGCCATTTTTGGTCCAAATTCGTTTTGACATGTTTTTTCAAAGAAAGTGACTTATAAATTTCAAATCTACACGTTTTGAAAAATATACAATATTTAAATATTCTGAGTGTACCAAATTCCAAGTAAAGGTTGAACTTAGGTCGTATTACATTTTTTTTTTATTATTTGTTTGACATCGAGGTTAAAATAATTCTACACGGCACCTTTGAGATGAAATAAAAGGGGGTTATTTTACATGATTGGTTTTTATTGAAAATAATAAATTTATTAATTTTCAATAGTAAGGTGACCTAAGTTAGACCTTTATTTTTAATTTGGCCAAAAATTAGATTTTTAAACACTATATATTTGAAAAACTGTCGATTTAACTTTTGGTCTACACATACAATTTTTATACACAGGGATACCCCGTCCTTAACATATAGATTTTAGACCTGATGGTGGCTTATTGCCGAAATCGGTTGTATTTTAACATTAAATAATTTTTTTTTTATTTTTCTTGAATATCTTTAAGATGACCACATTAGATCAGTTGGATACCCTTCTTTAATTAATTTTTAGTTAGGTACCTATACCCAATTTTGATACAAAATTCACTCATTCGATATAATATGAAGATATTTTTTAGAGGTGAAGAAAGAAAAAGTTCTATAAATCTCACAAGATATTTATGTATTCATTTTATTTTTTCTTCTGGCAAACCTAGTTGAAACAAGTAAATAAACTATTGTATACATATACATAATATGACACTGTAACGTTTACTTATTTTAAACAGTTTATTTTTTTTTTTTTTTTTATTTATTTACACTGTATTCACTAATTTATTTAAAACTTTATTTTATAACTTAATACAACACTAATTTATCTCAAATACTTATTTAGGTACTTCGAAAACATATCATATTGATCTCTAACTTAAAACTAACTCAAATCAATCCTATTTATATACCCAAATGTTTTGTTTCAGACCTGTCTTAAAATTTTAGAAGACACCTTCACCATTTCTTACACTGACCAATCTAGTCCATTCGATTTTTTCTACACTCCACCCAAATCTCTAGGAGCTTTTCCACGGCTTCAGTACTTTCTAGAATGAACGATTTAGTCCTACTGATGGCAATCATAGGTGTCAATATAGAGAGGGGTTCGGGGTTGACTTATTTCATCGGTCCAACATTTCATCATATTTCCTGAAGCTGATGGGTAAGCAAATCGTACCAACCTGGTAAAATCTACTTCGTATTCTTAAAGGATCTTGTCTCATTTCTGTTTGCGAGTTAATTGTGATTGTTACAAATGCTCCAAGCGTTGCCATATCGCATGTTTAATATGTTTTTTAATCGACTTATATAATTTTTTATGTATGTTTAACTATAATTATTTACCACTTTGTCCGATTTCGATGATTAATTTTTTGTTAGAAAGGGGTATCTTATGAGTGGTCCCATATATATTTGCTGAAAATCTGATAATGAGATCTATAAGAAAAAGTTGTTGAAAGTCATGCGTCTCTTCCAGAGGTATAGTCCTTTTAAATTTCAGCTCATGGCATTTTATTTTATTGTCTTTGGCCTCTTCTGTATTTTTTACAAGTCTGTCAGTTGTCTGTCAGTTTCTTCTTTTTTTTTTTTTTCTCTTTTATTTTTTTCCTCAACCTAATAAATTTCATTTTTCATAGAATAAATTTCAGACGAAACCTTTTCTTCTAAATAAGAAATATGAGATTAAACTTTATTTTCTAAGGAGGAAACTTTTTATCTAGGGAATAAATATAAGAAGAAACTATTTTCTTAAATTTCAATTTTTATAGAAGAAACAGCAGAAATGTCAGTTTTCATATAGAAGTCATATCAGAAGAAATTGAAGAAGTTATAGCAGTTATAGCCATTTTTTCCCTTCATTTATTTATTTATAGTATCCCACTTATGACACCAATGTAACTTGACTTTATTTTAAACAGTTTTATTTTTAATTTATTTACACTATAAATATTCACTAATTTATTTACAACTTTATTTATTTTATAAACTTTTACATAATTGAATAAGTTTAAGACGCAGCAGACCTAAATAAAACAGAGCGGGATTAGAGCAGAACCGTACTGGTCGAGAATGGTTAACACAACATTACGTTCAATACTCAAAATTTGGTTTTGAGTGTTAAAAAATAAGCAGTACTTGTTGTGCGAATTTTAAATTGTAATAAACTAGTTTTGTATGTTTTTCACTGACCAGCAAAATAATAATAATAATAATAATACTCTTAAGGGGTGGGTGGCTCAGTGATAGAGTCTCTGCCTGTGGATACAAGGGTCCCAGGTTCGAATCCCACCGTTGGCCGGGATTTTTTTATTTAATTTAATTATTTAAAATTAATTCTGATGCCTTGGTAGGATTCCTCACTCGACCATTCACTGTTGGGTTCTAATTAACAGTGCTGTTCCTAAAGTGGCACTGAGAAACAGTAACAAAGCTTACACATAACACGAGGCTAATGATCTTAGCAGTCGATGCCAATGAAACCCAAATAAAAAAAAATTATCTCCCTAATTCACCCCTTACGAGTGAATTTTAACCCCAAAAGCTGAGCTTGTGCGGGGAAAGGGAGGGTTATTATTTTTATTTGCAGTGGCGCTCTGGGGCGACTTAAAGATGATTGATGGTACCATTTGACTTACAGGTGAGGAAAACCCGGAAAAACCCCACCCACCATCATCGAAAACGGTAGCGCATGGTGATTTTTATTTTACTAATCTGGATGTCATATCAACAGGAATTACATTTCTGCTAATATGGCATCCATCAAATCCTATAGGAAAACCATGCAAATAAACTCACATGGTCTTCCGTAGGATCTGAAACCGTATCTCGTTTTACCAGAAAATTGGCTGACAAATGAATGCCGCGCCGTAGACACCTACACCACCGTAGTCGATAAAAAGTTCTGCTATAGTTTAATTAACGTCAGAGAACTACAAGAAAAATGTTTTGTATATATTTAGAATTTTGTGTGATCGTGATTTGTGTATTAATTATTATACCTCGGAGATATTTATATAAAAATTTAATCTCAATTTGACTCTCAACTATCCTGTCTATTAGGGTCACCAGACAGTGGTGAAGCCGGACCACTACTATGGGGCGTTTTAACTTATCTTTATAGTCTACTTTATATAATATATATATGATCTACTTTATAATACACTTTATAATCTACTTTATATTCTATTTTATAATCTACTTTATAATCTGCTTTATAATCTACTTTATATCCTACTTTACTTTATACTCTAATTTATAATCCACTTTATAATCTACTTTAAAAGTCTACTTTATAAACTACTTTATAATCTACTTTATAATCTACTTTATAATCTACTTTATAATCTACTTTATAATCTACTTTATAATCTACTTTATAATCTACTTTATAATCTACTTTATAATCTACTTTATAATCTACTTTATAATCTACTTTATAATCTACTTTATAATCTACTTTATAATCTACTTTATAATCTACTTTATAATCTACTTTATAATCTACTTTATAATCTACTTTATAATCTACTTTATAATCTACTTTATAATCTACTTTATAATCTACTTTATAATCTACTTTATAATCTATTTTATAATCTACTTTATAATCTACTTTATAATCTACTTTATAATCTACTTTATAATCTACTTTATATTCTGCTTTATAATCTACTTTATAATCTACTTTATAATCTACTTTATAATCTACTTTATAATCTACTTTATAATCTACTTTATAATCTACTTTATAATCTACTTTATAATCTACTTTATAATCTATTTTATAATCTACTTTATAATCTACTTTATACTCTGCTTTATATTATTCTTTATAATCTACTTTTAAAACTATTTTTCTTTTTTCTTTTTGTATTTTCTGATGATTATAATGATTATACCGTACTTCACTTTTTCTTATTGTGGTTACCACGTTACCAGGCCTCTTCCCAGATGCCTTTGTTTCTTCTTACCAATTTAATATGATCTGCATACTATAGTAGTTGTGACGATACTTGTGTTGTTTTTTCTGGCCTCACTCTTGTTTTTATTATATTGTCTGGGGAATTTCAATTAGGTATGTAATAGACATAAAATTGCTAACTAAATATCTTTATTCTTTTGCTAGGCAATACTTTTGACCACTGTATAAAGAACAAATAATTCATTTTCGAGTAGATAGACAATACCACTTGACTTTTAAATAATTTGATGGTCTAGAATTAATAAGATGACTTAGCGCCACCTATTACAAATATCATTTCCGTTAACCATACTTTTTAACTACACATCATAATTTTTTCACATACCTTAAAATACAGTTATTTGCAACGCTCTTTATACGCGTAAAACCATAAACGTAAGCAGTAATGATATCCAATCAAATTTTATTGCGTTTCGCACTCAATAAAAACACCATCAGTGGAGGTACGCATCGTAAAGTGTGGATTATCTATATTTATTTTTGATTTTACAACTTCACTCTTCAACTACTATACTTGAGGAATATTCATGGAAAAAAATGTAATCAAATTTCGTTTCTTATTACCTTTCTATTTGCAGTAAAAGTTTTTTTAATAAAACGATATTTTATGTACAATTAATCTAGTTTTAACATTTTTTCATATAAAAAATAGTTAAATGCTTTGCGGCTATATACGTGTATAAACTCCTGGACAAAATTAACGCACCACTTATATTTTGCTCGATAATCTTTATTTATTGATAACTTACTGTACGACAAGTAGGCCATGGACCTTGTTTGACTGTGACAGTTGTTTTTTAAGCTAGCTAGTGTCACGTTATACCTTGTTTTGACAGTAATTCGTATTAAACCTCGTTTTAGACTAAAACTGCGTTAACATTTTCTTAAATAAAAAGTGCTGATTAAAGCAAAGTTTCTGTTAGAAGCAAGCTGTTGATTGTAATTGTTTTTATTACATGCATGTTTGGAAGTTCATTTGGGAGAATATCAAGTAAAAAAAACCGTCAAAGAAATCTGTAACTGGAGGAGGCAGTGCGAGCATCGACTCTCCTGAATGAAGGATACTTAATGCGATATGTTGCTGGTTTGTTAGGAAGACATTATTCCAGCATCAGTCGCATAGTGAGGCGACATAATGAAACGGGTTCGTACCATCGAAGACCAGGATAAGGGCGAAAACGTTGCACTAATCAAATTGATGATCATTTTTTGAGACAACGTGCTCTTAGAGAGTAACCAGCAATCTGCTTAAAAATGAATTAGCAGATGTTCGAAATGTCGATATATCGTCTTGAACGGTTAGAAGACGTTTACATGAAGCAGCAACAGAAGACCAGCCAAAAAACCCTTACTTACCAGAGAACACAAAGTTTAGAGATTAAATTTTGCAAGACTACATCAGAATTGGACCATCAATAATTGGAAACGGGCTCTGTTCTCTGATAAAACTAGAGTTGGCCTTAAAGCTCCAGATGGACGTGAGCGTGTCTGGCGAAGACAAGGAGAAAGGTTTGCCAGCTGTAATATCTCTCCTAAAGTGCCTTTTGGTGGTGGCTCTAAAATGTTTTGGGGAGGAATTTGCTTCAATGCTCGTACGGAGTTGGTCCATATACGTACGAGGTCTATGAATGCCCAATATTACTTAGACATTATTGTCGAACATGTAATGCCTTTTGCTCCGTTTGTTGGGCCCAATTTTTTATTCATGCAGGACAACGCTCGTCTCCACGTGGCTAGACAGGTTATTGGTTACATACATGATGTTAATATTCCTTTATTAGAGTGGCCACCTAACAGTCCGGATATGAATCCTATAGAACATCTATGGTACTATCTCAAAAAAAAAAGGGATTCGAAGTCATAACCAACTCATTAAGGTCGCTGTTGGAGAATGGGAGAATATATCGCAAGCTTTTGTTGAACATTTGATATCAAGCATGCCGCGACGCATGAATGCAGTAGGCGGTATTAGGGTTGACCCAGATGCATTTATTCTCTTTTAATGATTTTTTTTTATTTTTTCTCTAGGGAGCCTTCAAATCCCATCTATCAAATGTAAAAGAAGTTTTCTGATGCCTCAGAAAGGATAAAGTTCATTTTTGTAAGCCTACTATGAAGTATCTGGCCATATAATAACAGGAGATAGAATTAGAATCCATCCCGAAAAATTTGTGTCAATTTTAAGCACCGAAAAATATTCGAGAATAGTTTTGGGAGTAGCATCCTAGTTCCCCAAATTTTTGCCTTCATTCATCCAGGTACTAGTCCTATTCACTGAACTATGAGAAATTTATCGGTGAAGATCGCTGGAAGAACAAAAAACCGCTTTTCTGAAAATCAAGACCATTTTAACTTAGGCGTCGATACTCAGTTTAGCAAATTTCAATGTCCCGTTTAATTTATAAACCAACGCTTCCAATCATGAGTTAGGAGTACTTCTGACGCAGAAGACAGATTACATAGACTTATGTTATCGCGTATGCCAGTAGGAGAAAAAGAAGAAAAAGGAAGAGTGTCTAGCAATCGTCTTGGGAATTGTAAAGATGTGAGCATACCTAGAATGGTAACTTTCACCGTATTACCTGACCATCAGTCGCTTTGTGGTCGCTCAGGTGGTTAAATTGCACCCTCATAAGGATATGCGGCAAAACATGGTGAATCAGTTCCCAACTAATCTACTGATGTTCAAACCCGTGGTTACGTACTGCTAGGTTATCTGGTGGCACAAGGTACTTCAACGGACCGCTAGAGAAAAGCTAGCTAGAATCTAGCGGCTTGCGTACATTGCCATCACTGGAGAAGTGCCAATAATACTGATAGAAGCTATGGAGACCATACTGGATCAAACTCCTCTCCACATTTTCTTGTAAGAGGAGACCTGGATGGTCTCCTACAAACTCCTGACGATGTGTAGTCACTGCAAGTAGAACTGCGATTAGACAAAACGGGAGTGATTAGTGGGAATATTAACCACCACATTCACAGCCTGATCTCAAACACGTTAATTCTCCGACAGCATACAGCTTCTTTATTTCAGAGAAAGACTTATTTATGGAGCAAACGGACTATGGCAGTGTACATGGATGGCTCCAAAATCGAAAACGGAATAGGAACTGGAGACAAATCGATAAACCTGGACACTCTAACCAGATCTTTCAAGAAGAAATGATCACTATAGGATTGGGAACGAGTAAGTTGATTAATGTTCCCCCCGTTAACAAGACTATAAAGATCTTTTCGACAGTCTTTAACGGCTCCAACCGAGTTTACTTAAAGCTGGTTTGAAACAATATAATAAACATCCTTGAATGCTTTGGTGCACATATCGAAAATATTTTTATCTGGGTTCCGGGACAGAGCAGTGTGGAGCAAAATGAAAATGAATTGTACTTACTGACCAGCAGCAGTATCAATTCGAAATTAAATACCGCAAAGGAGTCTTAAACCGAATAGCCGATGCTTTGTCCTAATATCCATTACCAACTACTGAAAGTACATTAAATACGCAGAAAATTGAAGACGAGTCAAAGCAGTCACAACAGAAAAACTGAAAATAGAATCCTTAGAAGAGTAGAGAAGGCTAGAATAGTGGTACAGCTATCAGCAAAAATAATTGTAAAGAATTAATAGTGAAATAGTGAACGACCAGTCCTAAGAAAAATCTTGGAGAAGTGAGAATAGAAGGAAATGAATGGAGGAGGAGGTACTCAAAGTGCTATATGGACAAGTATAGATCAACCAAATAGACAGAATAAAAGGGTTAGGTTAATTAGGACATATATGGAGAATGCCAAGTCAGATATGGGAAACAGAATCGTTAACAGGGGGAAGGAGCAAATAAACGAAGAGGACGGCCACGAAAAAAGTGGATAAGGGTGTGTAAAGTGGACTTAATGAAGGGAATATCTAATTGAAAATAAAGTATCATGGATAGAAATAAGTGGAGATGGATAGTAGGAAAATTTGAAGCTATTAGTCGTTAAGGCCTTTAGCTCTGTATTATACACTCCGTCCATTATTTATGGAATAATTAAAAATGAACCTAAATTTTAAACAACCATATATTTGTTAAAAATGCATGTATTTTACCGCGAGTTTTGGAATTGGATAGTTTTTTCTTCGTCTCTTAGAAACCAAGCCTTTATTTTGCCATTTGCCAATATTATACAGGGCATTTTACAAAGTGTGCACCCATGTAAAATTCACAAAATTTTAATATATGATTTGGGAAGTACGAGCGTGTAAAAATTGAAATTTTTTTGGACCGTTGGTTACAGCTTTCCTTTAAGTAGCTCCTGTATCAGTTGTATCTCAGTGCCGTGCGTGATAAATAAAAATGGGGTTTTTCAAAAATCTTTAGTGTTTTCTTTGCTATAAGGACTTTTAATTATCAAGGATGGTAAAGCTATAGTTAATGTAAGTCATTTATACAAGACGATTCAAAAGTACTCAAGCTTAAATTTAAAGATTTTTTATAATTTGTTTTATTGGGTTATTGGGGATAAAAAACAAAGACGAAAATACAAAACTAAATTTATGAAGAAAAAAATTAATAACGGGTGTTTCCTCCACGAGCATCAATAACATAGGATCAACATTATTCCATATATGTTGTAGAGCCCATTGTACTTGCTTCAACGTTTCTGGCGGATTAGGTGCCTCACGAAGCTCGCACCCATTTTATTCCACAAATGCTCAATGGGGTTAATATCTGGGCTTCGGGTTGGCCAATCCATTACGGCAATATCAGTTTCATCTAAATACTCCCTTACTAGTCTTGCCGTATGCGGTCGTGCATTATCGTGCATAAACAGGAAGTCTTCCCAATAAATGGAGCAAATGGTACTACATGCTCTTGCGGAATTTCAGCAATGTATCGGTCAGCCGTTAAACGTTCTACAAAAGCTAGGTCCGTTTTTGCTCCTAATGAAATACCTCCTTAAACAATTAGCGAACCCCCTCCGTAACTAACACGCCCTTTAAAATTGCATAGTGCATACCGTTCGCCAGGTCTTCTATACACTTTTACGCGTCTATCATTACTGTAAAAGCAAAATCAGGATTCATCGCTAAATAAAACGTTAGACCATTCCCGTTCACCCCACGGCAAATGCTCCCGAGCAAACTGGAGTCTGAATCCTGTTGTGTCTCTCTAACTTTGGTCCAATCGCTGCCTCGTAGGGTTGTAGCTGGGCTTCTTTTAATCGTTTAAGAACTGTTTGTTTGCACACTCTTACATTATGTACATTGGCCAAACGCGCCTGTAACTTTGTTGTGCTTGTAAATCGTTCCCTGAGACACGCCAAAGTTAGGAAACGATCCTGGTTAGGAGTAGTTTTCCTATGCTGGCTCTGACCTGCTCTTTGGTTGGATCCAGTTTCACGATATCTTTGTAAAATTTTGAAAATAGCCCCTTGAGTTTTTCCCATAATTCGTAATATCGCTCTGCTCCTCTAGCGTAGGCACAGTCTTCTGGGGTAATAAAGAGGTTATTATTCATAATTTTAAAACCGTAGGCAAATGAAAACCTGACTAATCAATAAGTATATACTTAACAGAAAACTAAAATGACTATACTGTCACTCTCACTAAATTACATCAAGGTAAAAAACATCAACCATCTCAAAGCCAACTAAACTTTAAAAACCAATGGTGCAAGTATTGTTTGTATGTACGCATTATTGCTATTATTGTGTTATAGTGTTATGGCATGTACAGTATTGATATAAGGCGAGGTTAAGGCTTAACGAGTTTTTAAAATTGGTAGCTTTTTCTTTGTTTTTATCCTAAATTAAACAAATTATAAAAATCTTTAAATTTAAGCTTGAGTACTTTTGAATCACCTTGTATAAATGACTTACATTAAGTATAGCTTTATCATCCTTGATAATTAAAAGTCCTTATAGCAAAAAAAGCACTAAAAATTAATGTTTTTGTCTAAAGAAAGATTTTTGAAAAACCCTATTTTTTATTTATTACGCACGGCACTGAGATGAAACTGATACAGGAGCTACTCAAAGGAAAGCTGTGTACAATATAATACTAGTCAAATAGAAGCTAATATATCCCAGGAGGTTCTTTGGATATTTACTTCCAAAACAGTGAAGGACTTGCATTAAAAAGTACTGGTTACTAATATCAGAAGACTTTCTTTTTTGTTTTGGACATTGCAAAGTTTTGGTTTGATTCTTCCGTGTAAAACCATTTGATATACTCGTATGATTGAAAAAATAAATGTATTTTTTTTTTAAATATCTACATCTGCTAAATTCGAAGAATTTAAAATCACACGAAATCTCTAGATTAAATAATATCATTCCAGGCATTATAAGTGAATGATATTTCACCTCAATAAATACATCGAAAACATCGATCTTCAAGTGGCCATTGTCTCAAGAGCTTAGTGGTCACTCTTTATAGCTCAGAAGTTATCCAGAGGTCGTTACCGCCCATTATTTTTCACTTCAGCATTTTTTAATGTGCCATTTTAGGTATTTTATCTACTTGGATCATGATGAAAAGCTGTTAAGGTGGATAAAATTTGTGAAAATAGGTCATTGCTTGTATAGTTTGTATGTTTGTAGGTAGATGAAATAAAGTTTTCGAAATCTGAAATGATGAATTTATTTTTTAAATGATATTTACAAATTAATAATATAATAATGCTATTAAAGACCACATACAGTGAACAGGTATACCTATAATTATTCTTTCTAATAAGTTGAATATAAATGTTAATAAAAGCCACCTTATCTTCCGATTTGTTTTCAACCGCCCGATATACATAGGCGTAGTTACGGATTTCTTTTTCATTATTATAGCTTTATGTAACTTGTTACATACAAGATTTTTTCTAATTTTGACTTGATTATTTATAAAACTATATTAAAAAATTATTCACCTTCATTCTTTTGCAGGTACTTCCAATAAATTATTTCAAAGAATTGTGGTATGGGGTGATCCAATTTGAATTTTCGAACTTTAAAATGAAATAAAATTATATTTTACCTTTAGCAATAGAAAATGTTAAGTATTTCATTAAGTATGAAAAATCATTTAAATGGCTGCCCCTAGACCTTCTGCAATAGTCGATCCTTTTTAGTTAATTTTCGATGACTTTTTTTAAACATTTCGGGCATGTTGTCGGCAATAACTTGGCGGATATTGTTTTTCAGATGTTCTAACGTTTCGGGTTGATTGGCATAAATACGACTTTTAAGGTAACCCCACAGAAAAAATTGTAACATTTTAAAATTCCATTTAAAAATGTTATTTTAATTGTGTTACATCCTGTATAAAGAAATTTGGAGTGAGGGTAGCCATATGTGAGTAGTAGGGATTAAGTATAAGGGGTTAAGAAAAGGTCCTTTATTTCTCACACGTCAATTTTAATTGGCGACCGGTTTCGAAGCTATTGCTTCATCATCAGGCACACCTAAATGGAATGTCATGGAGTCAGTAGTAATAAAAACAATTATAAAAGTATGAACGGACATTAACATATACAAAGTAACAGAAAAAAACACAAAAGAAATTTAAACAATGACCTTGACTCACCTTGACTATTTCCATAAAGGAAGTGCTACATAAAGTTTAACAAAACGAGTTAAAAAAAGTCAGAAAAGTCATGTAATACCTACAATAGTATTTTTTTTAAATATATTTTTAGGTTAGATTAAACCGCGAGATGTCTGATTGAATAAATTAATTAAAACACATGTAAGACAATTATTAACTAACAACACAAAATAGTTTTTACAAGCAAAAACAGTTAAAAAAAATTTAAAGAATAGACGTTAATTACAAATGAAAAGTAAAGAGTAAAAAGTAAAAAGTTAAAATTATCAGACTCCCATGACATCTACCTAGTTAATAATTGTCTTACATGTGTTTTAATTAATTTATTCAATCAGACATCTCGCGGTTTAACCTAACCTAAAAATATATTTAAAAAAATACTATTGTAGGTATTACATGACTTTTCTGACTTTTTTAACTCGTTTTGTTAAACTTTATGTAGCACTTCCTTTATGGAAATAGTCAAGGTGAGTCAAGGTCATTGTTTAATTTTCTTGTGTGTTTTTTTTTCTGTTACTTTGTATATGTTAATGTCCGTTCATACTTTTATAATTGTTTTTATTACTACTGACTCCTTGACATTCCATTTAGGTGTGCCTGATGATGAAGCAATAGCTTCGAAACCGGTCGCCAATTGAAATTGACGTGTGAGAAATAAAGGACCTTTTCTTAACCCCTTATACTTAATTCCTAAGAAAGGGAAATTTCGTGAAGTGGAAGTGTAGTAAGCAGATAATATCGACATTGTATCTTGAAATTTCATTTTTCGATAATATCTTGAACTATCTACCAGTATCTGGCTGTATACAGCGGTGAGTAAAAAAAATTGTAATTAAAAAATATCTCAGTAGAAATTATATTTCTACTTGTTAATTATAAGTTTATTTTTTGAAAGTCAAGTTAAATTTATTAAATATGCTTTTGTAATTCATTTTGGTGGCTGGAATTGCACATTGTTTATAGTAATTGGATTTTATTGTTATCTTGATTTAATTTTAAAAAGTACATGTTTAAAATTTAGTTTATATCTCATATAAGAGCCTCGTGAAAAACAGAATTCATTTTTTGTTTAGAAAGCGAATAGAAGCAGATAGCATTTCTTCTTAAACTTCAAAACCAGTCAATATCTTTCATGTTTTGAAAGTAGAACTATATCGTGAAAGAATGAGATTTGGTGTTCGGGCTCGAGGAGCTGTATTACAGTAAGACTGTATCCTATTGAAGTTGCCACCCAAACCAATATAGTGGTAACTAGACATGTGACTAATCTTTTTTCTAATGTTTGCGATTTAAATTTATATAGTTGGTACCAGCTTAAGCTCGATATCTATATGTTCTTTGAATTTTCATACAATTACGTGAATAAACTAATTCATTTATATATATTTGTTGAATCTTATTTTTTCAAGATTACAACAATTCTCTTTTACTTAAATTATATACAGGGTAGCTGTTAAAGATGGAACCAAACCTATAGTGCTTAAACGGTTCAACATACAAAACCCAAAATTTCAGAATTTCAACTAAATATATTTGCGCATATTTTAGCTCAAAAATTATTTTTTTTATAATTACAAAATTTTAAGCATGGCTGCCATCTTGATTTTTTTAAATACCAACGTAGGTCATGTGATATACCATTTGAAAGGGTTTAACACCCTGATTACAAAAATGTATGTATTTGACGTCTTGTGTCAAATGCACAGCCTCCTACGCTCCCTATTAATAATATCCTTTTTGTTATGTTTAGACCCCATGTGTGATACATTTTTGTAATCAGGGTGTTAAACCCTTTCAAATGGTATATCACATGACCTATGTTGCTATTTAAAAAAATCAAGATGGCGGCCATGCCTAAAATTGTGTAATTTTAAAAAAAATAATTTTTAGGCTAAAATATGCGCAAATATATTTAGTTGAAATTCTGAAATTTTGGGTTTTGTATGTTGAATCGTTTAAGCACTATAGGTTTGGTTCCATCTTTAACAGCTACCCTGTATAAGTTTTAATTAATTTCCTTTCGATTAAGCTAGAGTTTATAATTCTCACTAGCAGTGGTGGCTCGTGGGCACTAGCGGCAGTGGGGCACACACTGGAAAGGAATCCCGAAATTCGTTTTTCCCTTAGGAAAACAAGTTCTCCGCTTAATGGAAATTAAATATATTTCAAAACAATCAGTTGGGGCAATAACGATTTTTGAATGTCACTACAGGGAGCTAAATGTGACCACTCAAAATGCATTTAACTATGTATGTGGCTATTTAATCAAAAAATCCTTACTCAGAAGAATGCAATTTACTTAAGAATTCTAACTTGTTAACACATTTTAAAGCATACGACTCTGAAGAAAAGGTGTTTGGCAATTTAAAATCTCCCAGCGAAAACTTTCTCTTTTATATTTTCAAATTAGAAAAAATCTTTATATCTCTATTTGATAGTTTGTCAACTAAGCCTGGAATTTCCAACGCATACCTTTTTGAGATGAGCAAAATAGAATTTGGTCATCCTTGCCAACAATTTGCGAAAATGTACACCATTAAATTATTTATAAGACTCAGAATTTTTTATACTCTTAAATATGCAAACAGAGATTTAAAATTCTCGAAAAAGTCAGACAAAACCAAAAGAAAAATTAAAATTTTGTCTCATTTATAAATATTATTGATTTTTTATCCGAGATACCTACTTGTTACTGCCACATTTTAATATCAGCGATTTTAAACCGGGACTTTGTGGTAAAAGTGACAACAAATGAGCAAAAGTTTTCTGTCACATACAAATAAATGAAGTATGAACAACTCGTTAAGGGTCAATTAAAAATAAAAAAGAAAAACACTGACAGGTAAGAAAAATAATTCTCTCTCTCTCTCTCTCTCGCTCTCTCGCTCTATCGCTCTCTCGCTCTCTCGCTCTCTCGCTCTCTCGCTCTCTCGCTCTCTCGCTCTCTCGCTCTCTTGCTCTCTCGCTCTCTCGCTCTCTCTCACAACACAACACTTTTTACTTATTCAGTTTAAAATGAAATAATAATTTTCAAAATCCAAATGTATTGCTTTGAATATTTATAGAATATAAAAAAATATATATATATATATTTTTAATTGGATGTACTTGTTTTATAAGAAATTTAAATCTTACAAATGTTACAAGACACAAAAATGTCCTTTTAAAGCAAAACATCCTGCATGTAGGTATACATATTTGGTTATTTTTACATCGTCAAACAATTTTAAAAGACTCCATTCATTTGCTATGTTGTATAGAAGGTGTGTCAAAATGCGAGGTTACGATTTTATCAATTTTTTAAATAAAATACCCTGTATGTTATACCACCAATTAATTAATACAGGATATTCAATTAAAAAATTGAGAAAATTATAAATCGATTTATTTTGTTTTATAAATTAATAAGTTATATATTATTTTTAAAAATTTATAGCTATTCGTTAGTGTATCGTAGAAAAAATATATTTTACAACTTGAGTGGATTGTCCGTATCTCACTTAGACGATTTTTGGCAGAATCCAGACGCTCTTATATCAAATTCTAATAAACCCACTATGCAAAATAGTCAACAATTTTCTGCAAGTATTTATTAGATAAATATAAATAAAACACATTTATAATCACCAAAAAATCAATTAATAATAATCTTTTTTGGCGCTCAATATAATTTTTGCACACAATAATTTCACACAGCTATGATATGACCCAAATAACAAATTATCTTCACCTGACATTACCCTTGAAGCAATCTAAAATTTGCAAGGTGGAGGGTGGAGCTTCCCCCTCCGCCCTCTTGAGGGTTGCGTTGACACACAAGCCGTCTGCGAACGTAGGAGGCGGCAAAGAAATGACCCGTACGCATATTATCTGATACTCGGTGTATCTTTACACTCGGGCGCGCCCTTTCTGCGCCTGCCGATTGTTCTCTCCTGCTTTACGAATCCTGCTACCGCCGCGGCCTACTACCGTCTCAAACACACACCACCGACCGGCTTTTGTTCGTTTTTTCCTGCGACCTCGACTGTCAATTGTTTCATTGTTTTGGGTGGCGGTAAGTTGATTGCCGCGGTTCTTTCTTCGATGGTGAGGCAACGATGGAACGGTATTGATGAGAAATCGACCTGCTGGAAATCTTTTAATTGTTGAACATTATAGGTAAATGTAAACAGTCATGATATTTAACAAATCAAGAAAGAATGTTGTACTTCTACACACCGTTTACTTTTTATGTTCCCATAGTATTAAAGTGAATTCATAATAATAAATCTCGGGCTTTAAGTATATTAGAAAATATTTTATTGGTAGAAAATACAATAAAAATTTACCAAATAATGTCTCTCATTAACACTAAATGATTTTTGTAGGACGAGTTAATGAAAATAAACCTTCAGATAGATAACGATATGAGTCAAAAAAAAGCATCATAAGACCTATTCTTACATAAGGTGCAGTTGCCTGGGTACTGAAAACCCAACAATTGAAAACTGTCCGCAAACTAGAACAACAATAAAGTACAGCATGTTTCAACTTAATAGGTGCCATGAAAATCACTCCAACCAGAGCCATGGAAGTCATTCTTAGTCTCACTGCCTTGAATGGTTGAAATTTTAAATAGAACTGGCGTAAGATGTGGTTAGGCAAGACGTCGTTTCTGGGGGAGACGTTCGATACGCTTCCAGTGCTGCAACCCAGACAGCACAAGTCAATCCATTGGATGTCCATCGGAAGTCCATTCATGGACATATCGGCTGTCCAAAGGACGTCCAGCATTTTACCGAAGGACATCCAATAGACATCCACTGGACTATACAAATGTCCCACTCCTGGACGTCCATTTGGACTCTATGAAAGGTCCATTTGGACTCTATGAAAAGTCCATATATGGACTCTTTTTGTATTGCTTTTGGACAATTTATGGACATCTGACGGACATCACCACCTATATTAATATGAAATAAAATAATTGCAACTATGGACTTATTTTTATTGTCATAAATAATATCAAGCATGTATTAGTTTTATACGCACTACTTTCTGTTGACCTTCTCAGCCATTTTCTTAAGGCTATTTCGCTTACTTTTTAAGCAGCACCATTGTCACTCTCAGCAGCAGCTAAAAAAAGACTACATTTTATACGAATATTGAGTCTTAAATCAATTGTTTAATACACGCCTGATCAGGCAAAACTGATAGTTAAAAATGTAAAACTTTTAGATAAAATGTCATTAACTAATATGAAAATATGCATTGACTAATGTACTTTACCTCTATACTTACATATAAACAAAAAACTGCTCATTATTTCTTTAAATTACCATTTTACTTTCATACCATCATATTATGTGAATTCTTTTGAGAGGATATTAGAAATTATGGAAACAAAACATCTTTTCATAAGTTCGTCATATCCTTGTCCCTGGTTTTGGTAACTGCTGAATCTAAAATTGCAATAAAAATATGTATTTGTGAACATTAAAGAGAAATAACTTATGAAACCATCTTCAATGCATTATTTCTTATTCTTTACAAAACGATTCTATTTTATTTAATAAAAGTAAAACTTACAGCTTCTTTAAAAATATTTGTATCTTCTAAATAGCCTCTTCTGCTAACGTCTCATGCCATACAAATAGAAACTTGAATTTTTTTCTTCTCCTTTGAAAGTTTTCTCACCTCTTAGTTACAATAATAATTGTGTTGACATCATCTCGAATTTGCAGCATATTAGTTAGCTTTTAGTAAAGCCATTTTCTTAAATAGGTAGGTAAATCGTTTGACAGAAGGTCTAAAAGAAAGGGATTCTTTGAATGTAACTCAAAAATATAAAGTTTAAAACATAATTTATAGGTTATATTAGTTTAAAACAAACGATTTGCTTCTTAATTTTTGGATTTTTAAATAATTTAATGTTAATTATACTTATTTTCTTACCAGATAAACATTATCTATCGGCTACATGTGGGATGTTTTCTTCTTAACCTCTTTCTTCTTTTCTTCTTCGAGTCTGGTCTGAATGGCCTTTTACTTTTTTATCTTGTCAACAGAGGCGTTAGGAGGGGAAAATTAATTGATTTATTTTAATTAAAACGTTGTAAATAATTAAATTATACAAGAAGAATTATAATAATTTATTATAAGTTAGTCATTTTTATAGTGTCCATCATGGACATTTAATGGACATCCATTGGACGTCTGAATGGGTATATCCATTGGATAACAGAAAATGGATGTCCAATGGAGATCCATATAAAGTTCATGGACATCCAGGACATTATTTGGACAAAATATGGACGTCCAATGGACGTCGTGTGCTGTCTGGGAAGCGAACATTAACTCCATCTCACCGAAATATACAATATGTTAACCCATGAATCCTTTGAAATAAAGATGAGACGCTTAATGATATTTGCATGTAACGAAAATAAAGAGAGAGACTATCGTGAATCGGCGACCTGCCTGCCGTGATTGGCCAGATGGGTACACCTCTAACAGTAGAAGACTGGCGCACACTGTTCTACCTCTGAATAATCAATAGTATCGCTGACGTTCTTCTGGCATCTTTATTTCATAAGCCATATAAAGTTATAGCGAAACATATAGAAGAGAAGTGGAAGGTTCAAATAAGGCCCAGGATGTGGAATATACTCTTGATCCTTAAACCTAAACATAAAGTGTGAGCAATAGTTCCAGATAGCTTAAATTGAGCGTGGATTCTCATACCAGCAAAAGACATTACCAGAAACAATGTCACTGGGAAGAACATGCTCACCTTTACATATAACATATAAGCCTCGAGATGAGCACTACTCACTCTGGACCGACCTCGAATTTACACAGGGTAGTACTAGAATATCACGAAGCTTTAACAGACGTATCCATTAAGAATGTAGCCATCTTAAGATGTATCAAAAGTCACGCTACATCTAAAGGTAACCATATTGCCGATTCACTAGCCAAGAAGGCATCCAATCAAATACTGTTTGGACGTGGCCCTTCAATTGGACTGACAACATCAATCGTGACACACCTAATTAAAGAACATTCCCTTTCAAATTCAAGGAAAGGTGGGATGATACAAGAATATGAAGAATCGCCACGGAGCTTTTAAGTTACCCTGACAACATCACTGCAAACAAATACTTAACTATGACTAGACATCATTTGCGCCTGATCACAGGCATTCTGACTGGTCATCGCCAAGTACGGAAATATCTCCATTGCATATGGCTGTCAGAATTCGCATTCTGCACATGGTGCGAACAAAAAGATGAGACTATCAAGCATATCCTCTACGATTGACCGACGCTCTCATCTATTAGAAGATTCAGCGAATTTGGCTATCGCCAGCCGATATAAGAGAAGTACTGCTCGGTGACGTTGTAATACGTCAAATCTGTAGGCTGGCTGACTAGCTAAGAGGGACCTATCAATTTAGAAGGATGCACAATGGGCCTAGTGAGATCTAAATGCCGTGGAAAATAAAATGAAATTATATATCCTTCTCTCAAAAATAGTCAGCATAAGATATTTAGTAATCTATATTGTAACAATTATTTATTAACTGTTTAGTTATTTAATTCATTCACACTAAGAAATTAATTCATTTATTACCTTAATTTATTTACACTTTATACTACTAATATTTATGGACATTTACTTACATATATATTAATTTATATTATAAACCAGAACATACATGGGCGGATCCACTATTTATTAGACTGGTGCCTCCGGTATTTTCTAGATTATCACTTCGTAAGCGACGGTTTTTCGAGTGTCGATTACGAAACAAAGGCGTATCTATAAGGAGATTTAGGAGGTACTCACTTCATAAAATATTCTTGGTAACGGGAAAATGGAGGACGTAAAAGGCCCAAATAAGGAATTAGAGCATAATCGGTCTAGTCGCAAATGGCTCGCATGATAGTATAAACCCTTAAGTAATAAAAATTGGCAAAACCGTTTTGAACTGTTCATTTAAAATACATTTCTTATACACAACCCTGTAGACGTGGTAAAAATAGCTCTTCGACCTTGAGACAACAATTACATCACATCTCTAGAAATAATAGAACACTTCCCGCACAAGCTTTCATAAAAAAACAAAGCACCAGATTGTCTTAGTTACTCTATCATTCTCTAATGATAGTTTTATCTCACTCTAATATTCAGTTAGGTATTTAAAACTAACCTTAAAAGAAATTCAGCCCAAATATTGGAGTATTTAAATACTCTATCTCGCTCTGCTTATAAGATTGTATAAACTCAAATAAAGAAAGAAAGAAAGAAAGAAAGAGCGTAAATTATTTTAAAATTGGTAACAACGAAATGTGGTTACCTAATTCGATAGCAGCCAATAGAGGCCGCATAACAACAGCATTTTGGCTTCTCATTTTCCACAGTTTTGAAATTAAAATGTAACAGGACCTGTGTTAAAAATTATGAATACCAAGCAGTTGTAAATTAAAATCTTATTTAACCATAGAACAGAATAGTTAAATACTTTTTGTGTTAGAAAATGTTCAATTTTATTTGTGTTACATTAAATAAAACCCAAAACCTCTTTACGATGTATTTGATCTGTACTGAAAAAAAAGATATTCAAAAGATATTTAGTCATGGTCCTTCTACACCGGATGTAAACCAGCGAAATAATATTTTCATCAAATATCATCGAAATATCAGTGCAGTGAAAAAAAAATCTTAGTGTAAAAGATAAACTTCGTCTTAACAATCTACAATCAACAAACGAAAAATCTACAATATGAAAAAAGAAAATCGTCAATCAAAATATCAAATATCAAATAACATGTTTATTTTTTCATTTTTCGTTACAATAAATTAAAAACATATTAATTTATTTAATAAATATAATTCTTATTTGTTTACAATATTACATGTATTCAATTTAAAAATATCAATTAGGTGTGTCCATCGTGGAGTACTTGGATGTTTGACCAGTTACGGAAACCCCGCAGGAGCTAATCAATGAGTACGAGGTGTTTTAAGAGTTTTTAAGAGGCTACGTAAAAAAGGCTAGTATGGGTGTGGGCGTGCTTACAAGCGTCGGTGATTAAACTTTTTAGTTATAAAAAGGATAAAATAATAAAAAAAGACTGGGATGAGATAAGAAGACCAATTATTGACGAGAAGTTGAATGAAAAAAAAAAATAGTTTTATGGATTTAGAATTATCGTCCTAGGACACCTAAACAGTAAAATAAAATGTCTCTAAAAGTACACATAGCAGTTATATTTTGAATTTATATTGACGTCTTTAAGAACTACTGTCCTACAGCAACACTTTACAATTTGAGGCACTGTCCAGTGATCAAAATATTTAAAAATATCAAGGTATTTTTTTTGAGATACTGATTAATTTCATACTGTCCATCAACGTGTTAAATCCAAAATGATTTTATTAATTTTTCTTCAATTTAAGACGTAACTAATGTTTTGGTATCCACTGTGCTGTCTCGTTACGACCGTGTTTAAATTCCACAACTCAGTATTAATTTTCTAGTAAGTTAAACACACAGTAATAAGTACTAACACTGATTTATTTGTATGAACTTTGACTAGATTACCTATTGTTACAAACCTTTGTGGTTACTATTTCAAATATTTTTAAATTCATAACTACAGTGTGTGTACTATGTGTTTAGGTCTGACCAAAGTGTAGGTATTCTCTAATTACCTATTTTAATTTAAAAGACTCTCATTTAGCAATCTTTGAATAAATCAATTAAGTGCATAACAAACGTACAAAATGCATGACTAGTAAGAAAAAGAAAAGCTCATTTAAATCTCAGTGTTATTTTTAACCTGTTTCAAAGATTGTAATTATTTCATCTTCAGGTATACGTTCATCCTGACTGCTTTGTCCATTATTATTATTATGAGCATTAGGTAGTTTGTTTTTTACCTTCATTAAAAACTCGGTTGAACTTTGTCCTCCTATCTATACTTTAACTGTCACAGTCTCATGTGCTTTTAGTTATATTGATTAGATCTTTCTGCACCTCCAAGTGTTCCAAAACGTTTCATATTTAGTTTCGTTCGCGGAGCCTATCTATCCCATAGATAAATTAATAAAACAATATTAATTTTTTAAATGTACGCTACTGTCAACACGTTGTAGTTCCCAGCATACTATTAGTTAGCGCCACCATCGCAATAGTATGAAAGCGATGTTGCCGATTTTCGTAAACTTTCATGAGATGAGAGTTATTTCAAATTCATCTTATTTTAATTTTTTATCAATCTACATACGCACCATTCCATCCATACAATGTCCATACTATTGCTGGGATTTTTAAAAGAAGGAGTTGACAACCTCGTAAAAAATAAAAAACCGTGATGGCGGAAGGCCAAATATGATAATGAAATGATAAAATAAAACTTATTTTATGAATTATGATAATAGTTCTATAGATCGGCAAGTTATTTTTAAGAAGATAAACAGTGTTGATTTGATGTAATTAGTAAGTATTAGCAATTTAATTTAATATTAAAGGTGTGTAGATTTATTTAAGGACTTTATTTATCATTGTTTTCTTAACTTTATATAATTTCATATTTCATGGATTTTCAGTTTTGTTTTAATATTTGAAACAAAAAATGTCTGGCTCGGATATAGTTAAGTATTCTCGACAGTATTCAGCTCCTAGTTGTTTAAATAAGTATTATTCTAAAATTCAGAAAGTTGGATATTCAAATATTAAACCTTTTTTTATTTTCCTTCCGATATTAAAATTTGCCAGAACTGGTTTAAGACTTTATATTTAACTTTAGATAATAATACTCGCTATCTTTGTGCAGACCATTTTTGTCTGAGTCTTTTAGTAAGGTTTCCTCAAAACGTAAACTGCTAGTTGGACATTCTGTACCAATTTCATTAGATAATTGTGCATCCAGTTGAAATATACAACCTGAGAATTAGATTTTAGAATATGTTGAGGCTGAAGCACAAATATAGCAGCATAAGAAAAACAAGAATCTACTATATCGAAAGCTCTTTTCAGATCAATTAATACTAGGTATAATTTTTCTTATTCTTCTATCGTGTTTTTCATTAATCTTTCGATATTTGTTGTCATTTATCTCTTTTCCTGGTCTTCTGGTCTAATTTTGATTCTAAATATTATCTTAATTTAGACTATATTATTATTGTGTAAATGTTTAAGCTGATTTGGGCCAACCAAGGCTAAGCATATTTGTCTATAATTTTTACAAAGTATCTAATCCCCTTTCTTGTATATTGATAATAGTAAGTGGTTTTCGCATTTGTGTTTGTCCCGTGTCTCTCTGGAGCCATGACATTTTCACCACTTGCCTTTCCCACTTTCATTTTATGTACGGCTTCTTCTATTTCTTCTTTTTGGATTTCTTGAGGTAGATGTGATTTAAATTTTCTTCATCTATATTTGGTGTTTCCCCAATCGGCGTAATGCCAAATTTGTTTTTTATTGTGTTCTCTTGAGGTTTTTCTTATTTTTGTTCTTTCTGTTTCTAGTTTGTTATTTGTATTTTATTATAGCTCTTATTTCTTTTCTTGTTTCCTCGTAATCTTTTTAATATACATCCAAAATGTCCTATTATCTGATGCATATGATGTCATTAGTAGGTATTCTTTCAAAATCTCTCCAGGAGTTGCTTTCCCCTTTTTAACTATATTTATTTTCTTACCATACTCCTCTTTATCTTTCTGTGTTTTATTTTACTAATAATTTTATTTCTTTGTTTCACCACTTGTTAATTAAATTTAATTATTACACATTTTTCCCCTGTGCTTTTTATTAGTATTTTTTTGAATTCTTTCCAAGTATCCCTTCAGCGTTTTAATTTGCAAGTCGTTGGAATGTATTATAAATATTAGAAATAATATCATAATAAGTTTTAGCTTTGAAAAACTACTCATACAGATCTAATTATCATAACATGATAGAAGTGATGCTGCCGCGGCTGGTCTGTTATATTGCGCGGTTTGACTATATTCTTATATTTTTTTATATTTCTTAGCCTAAAATTCGAAAGGTGATAAAACAGTTTTGTGGTTCTTAAATTTTACATTTTCCAAGATGTGTTTCTCGCCAGAAATCCCGCAATTGAAACTACTGACTCTGGAATATTTACTTCTTCTGGAAACGATCTGGTTATTTTCTTAATCTATACAATAACAATTTAATAAAAAGTTCATTTTAATCTGTTTTTTAAAAACGAAGTCGTTTTTAGTATTATATTGAACGATTTCAAACTATTTATTTTTGTGATAAAGTACTGTAACCTTTATGAGATATACCGAAGTTTCTTTAGCAGTCGTGATTAACCCCTTTTCAAACAAAATTCCTCGACCAATCTCTTTATCGTGGTTCCAAGGTTCCATCCTTCTTTCATAATTTCTTGCAACCATGCCACTACAATGGTTTCATCCGACCAGGTACCACCGTATTACTACCGGCACGGTCCTCTCTTTATATAGATAAAGGGCACCTACTTTGATCACTATATTCTTAAAATACAACGTTTATTAAATACATTCCCAGTATAACATCTTCAATATCAGCGACAATAACTTTATGAGTGAACTTTTTTTGTACCTATTCCTAATTGAACCAGGATTACCCCATGTATGTTGGCATTTTCTCCTGTGACAGTCCGCGATCGCAACCTTTTTGGTAGAAGCATTGTACGATTATGTATTGGTGTTGGTCGGAAAATGGTGCTTGTTGCTCAGTTATCTACCATCTGCGGCATTTCAGAGACTATCAGTATGTGAGGGTCTTTAAAACGGTTCCAGGTCGAAGCTGTCCCATAGGCCAACTCACTATAGTTTTTCTACTGACTGTATTTTTAATTAATTGTGACCCTATGGGCTTCTTGCACGAACTGGGTAAATATCCCAGTTCAACGCAATTCCAGCACCTGATAGTCTTAGTTTTCTTGTCAGTGAGGCTCTTCATCATGGTAATCAGTTGGTTGAGTTAATTTTTCTCTTCTTCCTCATGTTCAGTGGCAGCCGACAAGACATAGATCAATGTTTCGTGACGGGATAAACAAAGTGTTCTTTGCATTTCAGAGTCACGGTAGGCGGTAGGCAAATCGTACCAACCTGGAAATATATACTTCGTATTAATTCTTGCCAGGTCTCGTCTCTTTTTTTGTTTGCCGCTTTTTTAACTGTGATTTATACATATGTTCCAAGTGTTCGTGGCAATTTTGCTTGTTTAATCTCTTTTTAAGTTATTCAAAGTCATTCATCTCTTTTACTGGTACAATCTAAAGAATATCTAACGCATCTCCTTGAAGGGTGATGGTCAGATTTACTGCATTTTCTCTTTTAAACTATGCGTTTGATCTCGCAGCTGTATCGAAATGTCCGCATTACAGCACATTATTTCGTCGTCCTTGGTCTCTTCTGTTGTTTATTTTCACAACTTGCCTTTCTGTTTTCTATATTTTCTCTATTTTCTTTTTCGTCTCTTTTGTGTTTCTTGAGATGAAATTTATTTTTTACCAAAAGACAATTCAGAAGACATTTCGTTTTTCATAGAAGTCATATCAGAAGAAACTTTATTTTCTAAGGAAGAAACTTTATTATCTAAAGAAGAAACTTTATTATCTAAAAAGAAGAAACTTTATTTTCCAAGGAAGAAATATCAGAAGAAACTTTATTTTCCAAAGAAGAAACTAACTAAGGAAGAAACTTTAGACTCTAAGGAAGAATTGTCAGAAGAAATTGAAGAAAGTATAGAAGACGCATCATTCGAAAATAGATACATTTCCGGATCCAAACCCTTACTTTCTATTGCATGTTTAAAGCCGCTTTAAGCTTTCTTTTGTTTTCAGCGTACATTCTTTTAGTTCCCGACGAATAACCATCGCAATTTAAATCTAACAGCTTTATAGTCATTTTTACCCAATATTTTTTATTGGCATCCTGACTTCTGACGCCAATGTAACGTTTATTTATTTGTACAGTTTATTTTAATTTATATTCACTAACTGATTTATTTTATAATTTATATCTAAAATACTTATATACTAATTTACTTTTACACCATTTATCTTAACACAACAATATCTTACCTTAAACTGACATAATGGTTAGTTTATTTTAACTATCGGAATTCATAGGTGTATCTTTAAAGGGATTTGGAGGTTGATTTATTCTATCGAATATTCATGAAAACAGGAGAATAGAGGACGTAGGCCCAAATAAGGCAGAGAAGGAGTTAAGGTATTAGAGTGGAACCGGATTGGTCTAAAATGGCTCGCATGATAGTACACATCCCAGATTCGTGCAGTTATAGTCAATAACCAATAAATATTGTGAAAAATCCCTTTGATAAAAATTCGAGGTGATAAAATAAAACGTTATTAAGTACATGAATAGGTACAATAGCATATTGTTTAATGGACAAGGAAATGAGCATTCCATGTGAGTTGTATACTTTTTCTACGACAAAATTCAGGTGTATTTGCTAGTTAGTATGTAAGCTTTTTCGGATGACTTACTTTCACCACCGTTGCTATTCAATTTGAATTAGTTTTTAACCGACTTTTTTATGTATGTTCGGCGATAATTCTTTACCACGTTGTCCGATTTTTATTATTCTTTTTTTGTTAGAAAGAGGGTACCTTAGGGGTAGTTCCGTATACAATTGGTCAGGATTTGATGATCTTTGAGAAATTCAAAAATCTCAATTTTTAAGGGCATCTGCACGATTTTGATATCGTCTAGTTATATATTCAATGTTTGATAATGCATTATTCTTTAAACTGTGGCATGGTACACATAATTTTATTAAAATAATTAGATAATTATTTCATTTCCAGATAAGAAAATGAAATTAAGTCACATGATGTATCTCATTTCTTATTAAAAAAGAGTTGAGTAAGTACAGTTTTATATTATAACAGTAGAAAAATATAATAAGCAAATCTTTTGAATGATTTTGAATCGAATATAACTGAGAAAAGTTTAACCAACAATATTTTTATTTCTGAATTTGTCACCGAGATATTTTACCAGAAGATAAATTTAACCAAAATATAACCTAGAGGCATCCATTAAAATTCTCCTAATTTTCTCTAATATTTTATGACATCACTGTCATCGTTGTAGGTATATCAAAGGTATACCTATTTCAGGTAAGTCCATAAACTTGAAAAAGAATAAAATTCTAAGTAGGTACCAAATCAAGCACTCCATAAAACTTTTGACAGCACCTGTCTCTAAGAGCATAAATCTTATGCGGTACTTCAAACGCGCCTCTTGTATAATTTTCGGAAGGACCGCCCATGGTCAACTAAACACGGGGACGACAATTCAGCCAAAAGAGGTGCCGTAATTTTTGGTAATAGATGAATTGGGCAAAGGTTCTCGAAAATGTTCCGTGAAAAATTGATTGTACAGGGTGAGAGTATGCAGCTGTTAAAAGCAATAATATTAAAAGGTGAATGAGGGCATTTGTAAACAGTAATTGACCACATTCTACAAATGTTGGTTAGGGTTTCTCCCCATTTTTGTTAACTGTTGAACCAGAAGCCCTTTAAACCAGGGATCTGGACCTTACCGTTATTTTTTAGTGGACCGGAACCGAAACTGAATCTTTTTCAGAACCGAACCGGAACTCTTATATCGTGCTTCCGATTAACTAAAAAAAAATTATGGCGATTTAATTTTTTTACGGAAATTCGCTGAAAAGAGAAACACTTAACTGGAATTATTTATTGTGTCGGCCTTTACTTGATGAAAATCCATTTTATCTTGAATGAGTAAAACCAAATTTGGTAGATTTTCACAAAACTTTTATTTTAAAATATAAAAATTAAAAACACTACACATGACATGTTTCGAAGTTTTTTTTTTTTAATAAAAGTTTTGTGAAAATCTACCAAATTTGGTTTTACTCATTCAAGACTTAACTGGAAGTTTTGAAAATGTCAAAAGTGGAGGATATTTATTGAAGGAACCTAAAATGACTTTACACCTTCTTTACAATTGCTCTCTATTTAAGGATTTATATTAAAAATGTTATACTATTATTTATAGGAGGTTAAGTTTAATATTTCTCTATTTTTCATGTGTTTCATTAGCATTAACTAGTTAGGCTATTAGTCTCGTGTCGTGTGTTTTTATTACTGTTTGCGCGACTTTGTAAATTTGAATCCAACAGTGAATGGTCGAATGGAAAATCCTACCTAGGTATTAGAATTAATTATATTAATTAGAAAATATCCCGGTCCTGATGAGATTAGAACCCATGAATCTGAAAGTTATATGACTCTTACAACACTCAAATTAATGTTACGCTGTCAACAAAATATACATACCTATTTTGTAAGATTTAAAAATTGTGATCGTAGAAAAATTATAGTGAGCAACATGTATACAAAGCACTTTTCCCATTCGTTTGAGTTCTATGCACGTGGAAAAGTTTCGCTTTACTCACTCGTGCAAAGTTTTTGAGTCTCATTGTATAATTTATAAAGTCATTACTTGATGGAAATGTTTTTTTTTTAATTCAAAACATTTCAAATTTTTATTTTACTCGTATATGTTATAAAGCGTGACTCAAATATGTGGACTAATGAGTGTAACTTTTGAAATATCGAAAATATTGAAAAATAATTTTAACAGAAGTTGTTTTGTAGTTCATTTTAAATTTTATGATCACTGCCAACTTAGGAAATTATATAATATGAAGCCCTCCAAGGGGCCAACTTTTTTTAAATTGTAAAGTTTGGACGAGTGTTAAACTTCATCATGGCTCTTCCGTTTCCATAATATGAGTCATGCAAGCATTAAAACATTGAGCCTAATATTGTTCTATTACTCCAGAGATGTTTCAGCGAATTGACGAACGTCAAAAATACTGATTACTCTCTGTGGGAAGCGACTAGGAAGCTGAAAAGTTTATTAGTCAACATGCCACCAATAAAAGAAGAAAAATCACATAAAAAAAAATTCCAACTGAATGAAAAACAAGGACTTGATTTATTAAAAGAAGAGAACAGAAAAGTGGTAGAAATTGCTAAGGTACCACCTAAAGAGGTAACTAAGGATACCAAAGAAAATGTTAATGCTAAAAAAGCATCCAGGTATGATCTGATTACGGGTGAAATTGAGAAAGCGCAAAGAACCAAATCAGTTGAATTAGTAATGTGAAATAGTCTAAAAGTAGAGCAGACTGCGCATGTGTTGTGCATAGTTACGAAGTTTGAACATCAGAACAGAAAGGAGTAGATGGGTGAACTCTTCGTTGTAAGCTTCATAAGTTTACTCAAATATATAAAGACAAAATCTTGTGCTGACACTCTCTGTCATCCCATTTCCCGTATAATGACTTCTTCCTTTAATTCTCACATCTTGCCATCTATATGGAAGACTGCGTCAGTGACTGCCATATTCAAAAAGGGCAATAAGCTTGACCCAAATAACTATAGACCGATAAACCTTGTACCAATAGTTTGTAAAGTAATGGAATCCATAATATGTGATAAGGTGACTGACTTTCTTGAAAACGAACGTGTACTTCCAACCCAACAACACGCATTTATCAGAGGATGATCTACCTTAACTAATCTCCTGCAGTCTGTCAATGACTGGACAAAAGCCTTAGATGCTGGTCTTCCTACAGATGTTATATACTTGGATTTTTCTAAAGCCTTTGATAGAGTTCCAAAGCACCGACTTATCAAAAAGATTGAACACCTAGGAATCCGAGGCAACTTAATAGCTTGGGTAACGGACTTCTTAACCTCTAGACAATTCCGCGTAAAAGTTGGTAATAGTTTCTCTCAAACCAAATCCGTTGTCAGTTGAGTGCCTCAAGGATCAGTCCTCGGTTTCTATTATATACTGCCGATATTTCTGTACACATAATAAGCTATTGCTCCTTATACGCAGACGATAAAAAAATCTACACTAATCCAATTGCGGACTATCAGTCTCTTCAACCTGATCTAAGTGCGGTATCAAAGTGGAGTTCAGACTGGTTATTACCGCTAAACGTTGATAAATGTGTTGTTCTTCATATCGGTAAAAACAATCCTAAATTAGTGCATAATATTTATAAAAATGCCTTAAAGACAGTATCGTCTCAAAATGATCTCGGCGTTATCATTACTAAAGACTTAACGTGGTCAGAGCATATATTATCAGTAAGCAAACAATCAAACTCTCAACTATTCTTATTAAAAAAGACTGTTGGCAATGTTTCTCCCTCAACATTTTTGAAAATATACGCAACATATGTTCGTCCTCGCCTGGAGTACTGTGGTCCTGTTTGGTGTCCTGTATTAATCTCGGATCAAAAGAGATTGGAAAATGTGCAGCGACTTGCAACAAGGCTTCCATATAGTATAAGAAGGCCACCGTATGAACAGCGTCTGTCTACCGCTAATCTAACTCTTTTTAGTGAGCGTCGACTGCGTGGTGATTTGTTTGTTTTCGCGCAATTAGGCATATGTTCGGTGTCGATCTTTCGGATTTATTTGTATTAAATAATGACCTGCGCCTACGTGGGCATATGTTCAAATTAAAAAAAGGAAAATTTTAACTCTAGAGTTAGGCCAAATTTTCTTTCAAACCGAGTTTTCTCTGTATGGAACAATTTACCTGATAACGTTGTATGCGCACCTTCAGTTTAAACTCGTTTAAAAACAAATTTGATTTATTAGGCTAAGTATGTATATATCTGTATAGAGACAATAAATTATAAACATAACAAATTAGTAATGTAATTTAACGTAATTTATTGTCTTTATACTTTCATTTTTTTTTTAATATCAATTTATATAGTTTATAGATTAAAAAAAAATTGTTTATTTTTAACTAAAATTTTTTGAATAATATGAGCTTCATAGGACTCTCAGCTCATGTCAGTGAATAATAATAATAATAATAATAATAATAATAATAATAATAATAATAATAATAATAATAATAATAATAATAATAATAATAATAATAATAATAATAATAATAATAATAATAATAATAATAATAATAATAATAATAATAATAATAATAATAATAATAATAATAATAATAATAATAATAATAATAATAATAATAATAATAATAATAATAATAATAATAATAATAATAATAATAATAATAATAATAATAATAATAATAATAATAATAATAATAATAATAATAATAATAATAATAATAATAATAATAATAATAATAATAATAATAATAATAATAATAATAATAATAATAATAATAATAATAATAATAATAATAATAATAATAATAATAATAATAATAATAATAATAATAATAATAATAATAATAATAATAATAATAATAATAATAATAATAATAATAATAATAATAATAATAATAATAATAATAATAATAATAATAATAATAATAATAATAATAATAATAATAATAATAATAATAATAATAATAATAATAATAATAATAATAATAATAATAATAATAATAATAATAATAATAATAATAATAATAATAATAATAATAATAATAATAATAATAATAATAATAATAATAATAATAATAATAATAATAATAATAATAATAATAATGGCTAAAACAAAACAGTCCAAAATAAAAAAAAGTCCTGAAAAATATGAAAAAGTTTCCCTTTAAATATAAATAAAATAGCGGAAATCTGTTATGTAGGCCATAAACGCCTCTAATATTTCAAAACCAAAGATCTATCTCAAGGATTCCGTTACAAAACAACTAAAACCATTAGAAGAGACAGTCATATAAATAATAATGTACCTAGTACATATTTCATGTTCTATATGATATATACTTGAGTGCGATGGTACTCGAACGGTCACTGTTCAAGTGGTACTAATTTGAATTTGTCACATAGATAAATACAAAACGATTCCTGTGGTTGGTCGGGCCGCGCCTTCGCCATTATGGTAAACACTTCTCCACACTTTTTAATGACAATGATTTACTGCGGTTTGTTATCTTATTAGATTTATAAGGGGATCTATTTTTCTGATTAGCAGAACGCAAGGTCGGAGATATTTAAAACTTTTATGTTTTAGTAAATGAGATATAATACTAGGGCTATTACACGTCGACACTCGAACGGCGGATATAACTATTGAAATATTATAGAAAGCTTCTAGACACTTTGAAACACACTATACATAACAATTTCGGGCCCGCTGACACTAAAAAAAAATGTTACCTTAAAATCCTTGAAATTTGTTGTCGGGTCTCCATCATAAAACAAATGTAGAATAAACCATTTTCACTGATTTCTTGTTGTAGAAACGGCTAAATATCAATATTAGACCATTCATTCATTTTTAGTTTGTTACAAAAATAAATAGACAGTAAATTATTTTCAATGATAATTGACGTTTCTAGTTTCTATAAATGCGGTGTTGCCAAATCGAGTAAGAAAACATACAGTGTGTCTACTTAAGTTGGAACCATATAGAAAACATTTTTATTATTGATTTTAGGAAAAAAGTTATATTTGATAAAAAGTCCTGAATGACCCAAAACCTAAAATACAGTCATCACATATCAAATTTTTCAAGCCGTATACGAGGTTTGTCAAAAAATATGAATTTTTCTCAAGAGTAAAGTACGTTCATTTTTGACAAAATCGAAAATTTTCATTAAGAAAAGTTGATTAGAATTGAATATTACATTCAAATATGCAATTACACCGATCTATCTGAAAAAAACAGATTTTCTTATTTTTTATAAACTACACTCTACACATTGATTGTAAATATCTGAAAACGTTATAAATTACGTTAGCTACTATAAACATGATACGCTTTCCTTTTGTTAATGTTTGTGAAGAATTTAGCAAATTTCTTAATAAAAATTTTCGATTTTGTAAAAAAAATTCATATTTTTTGACAAACCTCGTATACGGCTTGAAAAATTTGATATCTGATGACTGTATTTTAAGTTTTGGGTCATGCAGGACTTTTTATCAAGAATAACTTTGTTTCCTAAAATCAATAATAAAAATGTTTTCCATATGGTTCCAACTTAAGTAGACCACTGTATAAGTCAGGAAATAATTCGGTTAATGAAAGTTGGCTGAAAAATTACAGTGTCTGGCCAGCAGGTGAATGTGGATCCCGAAGTGAAAACATTTGTAGTAATCACAGACATCCGTCTTTTTATTTCATTTCATGATGATTGTGCGTCGGAATGTCGGTACTTATCTAATATTTGTAAAAAATACTTTTTTTTTTTAATCTAAGCTGTGTCCAGGCCGTTGGAGTCTATGCCAGTCGGTGTAGCCAGGTATGGGTTAAAATTTTCTGGTGGCGGCAAAGCCGCCACCCTACAAAAAATCGTTGCTTCGTCTTCTTATTGTATATCAATATTGACGTCGGGGAGTACTCTGCCGATGAGGGCGAGGAAAAAAATCTTGATATGGGTATTTTTTTTAAATCGTTAGTTTTATATAATTTTTCTGATACTGAAGTCAATTGGTTGGCCTGGTACAACACAGGGCATAGGTAAAAATGACCATTGCTATGTAATAATTGATATGGCAACATTGTATTTCTTTTAGACACATGTCACAATGCAATGTCAATTGTTATTGGGTTCATGAAAATTAGATCATTTTGACGAACTTTAACCTGGTCGTAAATTAAGAAAATAAACTGTTTACGAAAAAATTTGAAATGGTTTCTATAACAATAAATTAATGAAAATGATGTAGTGTAAAAATATTTTAAAGCGTTTGCAGGGCAACAAAAGTATTTTGAAATGTGTTTCAGAGGGTCTAAAATGGTATTTAAAAAAATAGCCCGTTCGACTGTTGGCGGATTTTTCCAAACTAGGATCTGCAAGAGTTTTCCATTGAATTTTCTACACTACAAAATGTAACTTAGTTAAATTGACAATTACCTGTGGTACACATTAAAAATTTTTGTATGGAACACCAAATAAATATAAACTTCAGAAAATCGTCATTTTACCAAAATCAGACATTTAACTGTTCCAGATCTTTTTGCTTGATTGTCAAAAATAATACAAGTGAATTGAATATGTTATTAAAATACGAGTGATTTTGAAAAACAAATAATATTGGAACTTTATATTTGCCTAATTGACGTCTCGAATATTGTTTCATGACATTTGGATGCTTATTTTGAAAGAAACTACAAAATATTCAAAGGATCTAAATTTTGACTGTTTTTGACATCGAGTTAGTGGGGAGAGGAGATGACATACCATACAATAAGTGGTACCACTAGACAGACATTAGGATGGTAACAAGATGGCGCCTTGACTATGTCCATACTGGGTTGTTTAAAGACGTCGTAGTAACTTTAATATTTATAATTCAATGAATACTTACGTGATATATCAAATACAAATTAAATCACAAAAGAAAGTTTGTATCAATATTTATGTGCAACATAACATATTGATAGGAGGATAGTATTCAGGTAGATTCATCTTGCAACAACGTGAATATTTTAAAATGTAGTCTTGAGTTTTCACATTTTATTACTTTATAAGAGAAAAACATTTAAAATAGCGAAATTATAAAAACTTTTTTGGAATGAAACCTACATTTAAATTTATAAATAAGAAAATATATGTTAATTTAACTTTATACAATTTCAAATAAATAAATATTAAATTATTAAAAATAGGACACTATAGGTTTGTTCCAACATCTTTATTCTGATGAGTCTCTGACTCGTGCAGCATAATACATTTATTTAGCTCGAACGATCTATATGAATGTATAATTTTGAAACCTTAAGGTTATTAAATATAACTACCTATTTATACAAAAAAAAACTGTATACAAGATAAAAGCAAAAATTATTCGTTTCAATTAAAGGAAGTAGAACTCCAAGCCACTCAAAGTTAACTCAAAATCACAACAAAAACAAACAAATAGCAAAACGAGAAGAGACACTCAAATACTCATGTGCTGATAAATTGTACAAGCGATGAAGCTCTTATCGTTTTGACAATCCGCCGACACATTCATGTACGAATCAGAAAATACGTTGGAACGTTTTACTGACAGTTCATCGGATTATCCGTGGCTTTGTAAGAACGGACTATTTTCAATGCGCATGTGTCTGACGTCCTTCTGATGATCAGATTAGCTGTTGGAACAAACCTATTATTTGGTTGGTTACCAATAATCTCTATGTAAAAACGTTATCCATTTAGTCAGTTTTTTCGAATTCTTTGAAAATTTGTAAATAATAATGTTTGTATAATAATATAGCACTGTAGCTGAGGAATACATAGAAGATTCCATATAGAATAAAATTTAAAATTTCCAAAAAAATTGTCGGATCAGTTAATCCTTCTGGTCCTCAGTATTCTATTACTGAAAATGTGTTGAAAGGGTAGGACGGGTAGGACCTTCCTACAATAAATTTTAAAAACTGTTCTAACATAACAGTAAATTACAATTTCAAATAAAATATCAGGAAAGACTCTTAATAAGCGAATAAAAATTATTTGGTTATTGTTGTTGTTCAATGTTATAAATATGCAATATGGTTATAAATAAAAATTTTAAATAAAAATAGAAATCAGTTCTGGTCGTTTTATTAAAGTAGCAGCCGTAGGAAAAATATAGTGTGTAACTTATATGAAAAAGCACTTTTCATACTTTGTGACTTGTGGCACTCGCCTTTCAGTCACACAAACAATCACATGCATATGAAAAGAGCTATTTTCATATGCACAATATACCATTAGTGGTACAAATAAGGAATAAACTTTTCTACATACAATTTTGCCTTGGGACAGTTAAAATTAGACGTACAAATTTGATACAGAAATAAAAAACCCTGTGAGTCATAAATTAATTACTTTAAAGCCCATGTTTTATACATTTTTGAAATGGAGGAAACCATCTAAAAAATTAAAGATATGATAGCAGGAATAAGAGGGTGACTTTTCAGACAAACCCAAATATGGAACATTAGATACCTGACATACCTTGTTTTTTTTAATAGGTCCTTCAAAAATTACTCAAAGTGGATACTTTTATTTGAAACGCACTGTCTACTCTTAAACAATGCAATGATATAACATGGATTGGTTCACAAATAAATGTTTTTAAGGTAGGCAATAGAGAGATATTGCAAATTTCTATAAAGCCAGCCACTAACAGTGACATCCTAATTAGAGTCAAATAAATTCCATGCTGAAATTAGACTTATTGTAAACCTGAAATTTTGACATTAGAATCCTCGTCCTTATACTTATTTCTAACCTTATTTTAATAACTTTAAATTATAGTTCATCTTTTTTGTTGTCTATAATAGTACATAATATTAAAGAGGCATTAGAAATTATAATTTTAGAAGGTTTAAATGACGATTATATTAAATATTTAATATTAAAAAACTTCTAACACGGATACGAAAGTCGCCGAGCGCATCCGAAAGCTATGAAATCGCCACTATCTGCTGCCCTTAAACATCCACAATTAAGGACAGGCACAATCCTTAATAAAGTCAGTTTTATAACATAAACATCTGCGCACGCTTAGATGTCAAAATAAGAGCAGCACTAATAATGACTGACCTTAAGTAAACTTGCAATAACTCTCTTATTAAGGACAGGCACAATCTTTATTAAAGTTAGTGATCTGCGCATGCTCAGATGTCAAAATAAGAGCGGCACTAATAGTGACAAATCTTAACGAGACTTGCAATAACTCTCTATTGAAAAAATGCAAGCATGTCGGAACGTACATTTCTTCTTCTTCTTTTTAAGTGTCAGCTTTTTGTGAATCGCTCTTTATATTGTGTTGCGCACTGTCAGAAAATGGGAATTAGCAGACCAAGTGAAACGAGAGCAGCTGATTTTCACTAATTCTTATTAATTTTTTTAATTTCGTAATTATTGTAAACATTAAAATTCAAATTTAAACAATTATGTGAAATATCGCATTACGTTAATGCCTTAAAAATTACTGGAATTTAAGCAAGAACAAAATCATATCGATATGATTTTAGCGGTCCTAGAGATGATAAACATTACTTTCGGTCATATTTTTAGGACTTAATTTTCATATATTTATCCTAAACGAAAACAATTTTATTATAGAAATTCAAAGTTCTTAATACTTTGCCATTTCTACCCATTTGCATAATTCTACGCTTTTATATTGAAAAGCAATTATTTAACTTTTGAAGACAGAACAACTTCACTGTTAGGTATTCCTACTTTTATTATTTGCAGAAGATAATTGGTTTTCTAAGAGATTGTGCGAATTCTAATAATTAACTAGTCAAAAGGGTGATTAATACCTACTCTGGTTAAATAATTTCAGTTTTATTTTTGTTAAAAATCATACCTCCGGTATTATTGTAATTAAGAAAAATTATTGAAACTTTTCTTAAAAAAACTATCATTATTCGATAATATTGCTAAGTACGTAGAGATAGATGAGACGATTGTGAGTTGTTATATTTTAATTTTTTATTTATTTTATAATAAGAAATATAACAAATGATGAGAAGTTTTAAAGCATTGTCATAATAGAGGACTTCTATACAAGGGAAGTGCAACCAACTTGACAACATTTTTTTGACACTAATGACATAAGAAATCGGGTCACATAAAGAGGCTGTTTTTTTGTTAAATTTTTAGTTTTTCTTATCTACTTTTATGCCGTTTAGATACCATGTTGTACCCGTAACGTAAAAAAGACTTTTTATTTTAGGGTATTTTACATTTAAATGTTGAAAACAGTTGTTAATATCAGCTGTCGATAATGTCAAAACATAAGCGTAGCATTGCATTTTATTTTTTGTTGTTTAAAGTCTATTTGTGCGTCTCCCGCTTTCTTAAAACATTTTTTTTCATTTGGTTTTATTTATTTATGTCGATTGCAAAATGTTGCTGCTACGAATAGAAGTTCTATACAATATACAACCAACATACAATACTAGTTACGTTATGCCCATCTATAGTTACGCCTGTGTTCTACCATCATCATAATTGACAGCTAACAATGAAAAAATGTTTCAACCTTTAAATGTAAAATACCCTAAACTAAAAAGTCTTTTTCACGTTACGGGTACAACAAGGTATGCAAATGGCATGAAAGTAGATAGGAAAAACCAAAAAGCAAACTAAAAAACAGCCTCTTTATGTGACCCGATTTCTTATGTCATTAGTGTCAATTTTATTTTGTCAAGTTGGTTGCACTTCCCTTGTATAGAAGTCCTCTATTGGTACATGTACTTTCCAAACTATCTCTGAAGATATCTGATGAATTACAATATAAGTTAAAGTTATTACACATGACATTAAGAAGTGAGCTGTTTTAGATATGTTACAATAAAACGTTAAATGATGTCTGTTATTATACCGGGGAACATTTAAATTAATATTAGCTAAAATAGGACAGTCAATCAATCCATTCGTGATTTTGCATAAAGAAGTCAAAAAAGCTAGAATTCTCCGAAATTCAAGGCTATTCTTGTTAAACCAATCCAAAAGTAGCTGATAATTGTTTCCTCTTGGAGGGTAGAGACCATTTACTTTGAAAGCTAAATATTTCAAAAAATATTAACAAACAAAAAAGACAAGAAGTTATCCACACTCTTCATAGTTGGGCACTCTTAATTCGTTTAAAACGCCTTAGCAACTTGCTGTATGAAAGTAACCGCATGCCATTTGAATTAATGCATAAAATAACAATTTTACAAATGATTGGTTACCCCTAAAAAAAAGGGGTAACCCTATCGCTCTTCTATATCCGACCTTAACATGAACCATATTAAAAATAAAATCATTAACAGCCCAGAAAAGGGGATAAAAAGGGGGTGGGTAAAAGGAGGTCGGCCTACTCATCTAATTTTTATAATTTTTATCTATGCAACCAATATCTCAAAATACTCGAATTATGAAAATAAATGTTTCACTCCCACCTACACTTATGGGGATGTCGTATTCACACATCAATTCGTATGAATTTATTTTTTATATTTCATAGGTGACGCTATTCATATTTTTTCTACAACCACATGAATATTATCTATTCTGCGCACAAATTACAGAACAAAAAAGTAGGCAATTGCATTTTACTGAACTAATATAATATTCATATCGATCCTAGTAAAAACACTGTATGGATATGGAATTCACCAATCAAAGTTCATATTTGGTCAGCACGATACTATTATTTTTTTCTACACCCACATGGATTAGCTAATCTACACACAGACTACAAAACAAAAAGTATGCCATTGCGTTCAACTGAACGAATATATTTCATATCCATTCTACCTAGTAAGAACACCGCAAAAAAATTAATAAATTTTATATAAGTGACAATTCTGTCAAACTAATTGTCAGTATATTTTTTTAGTCATCGAGATTAAATATACGTAAAAATGAATTAGTCTTGTGTAAAATCGATAAATCATAACATTTTTATTTTTATTTCGTCCATAGTTACAAATAAATCTTAAATTTTGTTCAAACTGTATGAAAATAATTTAATTATGAATAATAAAACTAAAATCGTAGATGTGGCGATGGACGTGAGGGCAAGGCATTTGTCTTCCACGTGTAAAACAAGGGGTTCAAATGTGGGATGGGGACTCATTAAATTAAATCTCTTTTTTCTATGTTTATAAAAATCCTAACTCAGAAACAAGAAACTGTATCAACTTGAAACCTTTAGAAAAAATCAAGCTCTATAAGGGGATAAAGCCTATTGATTCTGAACGAAATCAGATTAAAATGGGAGGTTAAGGTATCTTAAACTGTGAAGAGTATAATATAAAATGCCAAGCATCATATAACTTCACTCTAGTTTAAATATCAATTTAGTTTATCAGATAAATAAATAACTTCTTCAATCACTAGTTTATTTTATTGTATATTATAAATTAATATAAATTATATTATAAATTGTTTGGATTTTACAAGATCAAAATTCTTGCGTTTGCTCTTAGGGCTGTTTAAATTTAAGATTTATATTCATTATTACGGGATCTGAAACATTCCGTTGTCTCTAATGACTTTTTAATTATTTGCAAGGCCAAGATGTGATGATGATGAAGTAATGTTTCCGTTAAAGGCGAATCAAAGAAAGCCGCTGAAGCCAGTATAAAATTTATAATTGTCATTTGATTTTTTTTATATTTTTTTCAGAGCATATTCAGTACCTAGGTTTTTAATTTAGGTAATCACTTAAATACTAATATTATTAAAAATATGATAATAAATATCACACACAAGTCAGTGAAAGGGTTGAATTATTCTTCAATAATAAAATAATTAGGTTATACAAGAATAAAGGATAACCTTGTTTTTAAGTAGCTTAACTTCAATAAACCTTTCCCGTTATTGATGCCCTCTATTGCTCATGCACAAATTCTACTTCTGCTTAAAATCATCAAAATTTGTTTTTGTTATATGTGTTCTCTACCCTCAGTAACACTTTTAGGTGTGTTATTTGCACAAGGCAAAATTACAAATATTTCCTTTATTTTGTAGAACATGGAAATACTTTGCTAGTCCCTGCAGCGATGGACGTTTAAAAAAAGCCAGTTTAGACAATGCCTTGTTAAAATGTGTAGCAAAAAAGTGTCTCTGGCTCCCCTACTATATAGACAGTTGTTTACAGTTACGATGACAGGGGTAATCGTCGTAGCCAACCCAATAGTTGTATAGAAAATAAGTTGTATGGAAAATTACTAGATTCACAAGTCCTGCGCTTTTTCGCGCATGAGTAATGCGAAATTGTTTAATACTGGAATTTACTGCACCCTTTAATGAATGATAACGAAATTACAATTTCTGGTGAAATCACCAGTCTAAAAAATGATGATGAAGTTGTCTATTCTTAGTGGAAAGACGTTTACAATCTTCGAGAACAAGTCTGGAACTCCATATTTTTATAAATAGCCCAAGTTTACCGTTATTGTTTAGTTTTAGTTAAGAGGACATTCTATTCAGATAAATATAAATAAGTGTATTAATGAAAGAGATATAAATTAGTGTTGTATTTAAAACAAATAAATTAGTCTTAGTGTAAATAAGTTAAATAACAAAATGTTTAAATAAATAAAAGTTGAAGTACTTTGCCTCTTCGTCTAGAAATATTGTTTTTTTTAGCAGGAACTTGGGGAATTTTGCGTAAATGAATAAATGTGTTTTTTTTAAGAAGTCCTTTACTAGAAAGAGACAGTATTCGATACTTTTTACGTGATTTAGTTTCTGCGCAAGGGTGATGCAATTTGTGTTAGCCATCATTTTTTACTTTGGTGTGCGAATTTCTTATAGTAACAGCTTAAAATTTATATCATGTTTTTGTAATATTGAAATATAACGCGTGTATGTAATTTGTGTAGAGCCATAGTTAGCTGATTTTACGGTTAAAAATGCTTTGTATTTTTAACAATTACAAAAGCACTAATAGAGTAAAATACCAATGAACCATTCATGGATGGAACCTGCGCCAATTCACCTTTCTTACAAAATATTATTTACTAATTACATATACTTTGTAATATTTTGAGTAGACTGTAAATTGCAATAAATAAATAAACAAATAAAATATATAATGCATTTAAAGTCTAACGTAACCACAGTTTAGATCTCTTTTTTTTTAAATTATTTTATTTTTTTTTTTTCAGCTTCAGGGCATGTCTAAAACGAGTTCGAAGCGGTGATGCAAATATGGTAGGAAGACTATTCTTCAACGTAGTTCAAACTAAATGTTTCGTCCTCAAGCCGAAGAAAACCTGCGTGCGGCATTCGTGGTGGGGCAAATGCGAAAAATTTAAGATTGTCAAACAAGCAATATTAAGAGATAATTTACCATACTAATTTAATTGTTTTAAAGATCATTGTTTTAAGGGGAATTTTGAGTGGATCCATCAAGCTGTACCTACCATATGCATAAAAGAGAAGAGTATCAGGAAAACATCTTAAAAATAAATTGTTATTTTAACAAGATTCCTACCTTTATTTTGTTGACCTTGTACTGGCGAGAGAATATGTTGATATTGTAGCCTACACATTAATTTTCTTCTTCTTTTCTTCTATTTCACATCTCAATTCATTTGATAGAATTTTCTTAATTATTTTTGCATCTTCCTTCGATTTTGTCTTTAACAACTTTTTCAATTTCTTAGCCATTACAGTGTTCTTCTCTAATTATTTTTATAATCTTTCAGTGTTTACAACACTACCTACCTATAATTTTACCAAGGACTTTGATTTTTACTGTTTCCTTTTATACTATTTAATTAATTGTATTCTCGACATTCTGCCATGCTTCTCTATGCTTTTCTATTTTTTTTATTAGTATTATTAAAGTCATATATTATTAGCAAAAAATGATGTGTATTTTTAAAAATATCTACTTAGGTAAGTACTACTATCTCGATTTACTTAAATAATTTAATTAAAGTTTATTATAAGTAGATACTCTTATTTGATATGACAAGCTCGATGGATCCAAAAAATACTCTATAATTTTAAAATACAATTTCATTTTTGTTATAAAAAAATCAATACATGTCTGTAAGATAAAAATTTCAATTTAAAACATATTTCATAATGTACCATAATATTCTATATTTTTTTGATATTAGAACATTTTTCGTGTGTTAAATTGACTTCTTTTCCTAATTATTATTTATCAATAACAAAATTAATACTAGGTACATATTATTTAATGTTGCTTTTTTCCATTGAATTTAAAAAATATATATTTATGTTTTAAATATTGAGAAATCAAATTTAACTATCAGAAAATTTTTGAATAATTAAGAACAGCGAAAATATAATATTAATTTAATTTGTACCTACAAGATGCCCCAACGAAAATTTGACCTGGGGGTTTTGGGTATTAATATCATAGACGCTAGGACAGGTTGATTTTAGTTTGAAAGAGGACAATCCTTTAATCATTTCCTCAACTATCATGCGTCATTCCTCTCCTCCCGAAACTCTAACCAGAACAAAATCATTAATTAAAAAGATAATAATTTTATGGCTATTCTAGCAATATAACTATTCTTTGCGTTACATTTTATTTTAGCGCCCTCTAGCGGGATAATTCTTACGTATTGTAAAGTGCAACACTTTACTAAAAAAATTAGCCACACTTTACAATACGTAACAGTTTTTATCCCGCTATAGCGGGCGCTAAAATTCGTCATAAAATTACCTTTTCCATGATCTGTCATACTTGGAACTTTTACCACTTAAATTGTATTTGTTAGAGTAATGGAGGAAAGGGGAATGACGTATGACAGTTGAAGATATGACTGAAGAGGATGTCCTCCTCCAAACTAAAATCGACTTGTTCAAACGCTATTAATACCCAAAACCCCCAAGTCAAGTTTTCGTTGGCCACCTTGTATGTTAATAATTATATACAGTGTGTCAAATAAAAGAATTGTTTTTTCCCACTCTAAGTTTTATTACATTATATTGATTCTTAATCTTATATTCATACTTTTAGATAGATGCATTTTAAATTATTATATAATGTTTAATATACTAAAATTTCATATTCAATCATTAAGTTTATTTTCGTTGTAATAGAAAATAAAAATTTTTGTATAAATGTTTATAGTCACCATGTATATTAGTTTTTATGTATCCACTCTTGTATTACCATATTTATTCAGGGGCGTTGAGAAGTTATTCGAAAAGTTTTTAAGAGGCAATGTTTCGTGGCTTGTCCACGTGTCCACAATATATTTTTTAAACCACATCAATTCAGAATGTTTTGTATTATACATACACAACAAAAATTATCACGCAACTTTTTAAATTTTTAATAAAAACATCAATCTATCAGGATCAATTAGACATTAAGACGATTTATACGTTACTGCACAGAACGTTATACACAAACGAATAGAACCCACTTAACCGATGCAGTACATAACAATACGGTACGTAACGATACGGTACGTTACTTTCATTTAACAGTAAGTGTATTCATATTGAATGGTTCCAGATTAAGATGCGTATTGCTGTGTGTGCTATCCCTGGATTGCTATAATCAGACGGCCACGAGTGACCGGCTTGCCGTAACCGTGCTGTGCAGTGTCGTGACGTATAACTAAAGTAAAAATTTAAAAAATAAACCTTAATCAAATTTTTCAGGACAAATAGATATTTCATTATTTTCAGTCATGAATATGAAGCGTATATCTTATTTAATTACACAAAAATCCTAAGTATTAGCAAAGAAAATTTTGGCCCGTTAATTAATAAATATATAACATGTTGAATTAGTTAATAAGTAATCAGCTGTAGGAAACAAATTTCAAATAAATGACAAATTAAAATCGCATTCTGTGATTCAAATTTAATAGTGTTTTTGATTTGATAAGAAAACATTCAAACACAGTATTAGTTAGGTAACTAGTTCACCTTGTTTATTTCTCTTTTATTTTTATTTTTTATAGATATATTAATAAAGATATATACTCTTTAAAAAATGTTTTCTCTGCTGGCTCTTAATAAACTTTCAAATGTTTATATTTTTCGACGTCCTATATTAAGAACCAAAATGTGATTTATATAATACTTTAGTCTTTAATTTGTATAATTATTATGAATACATTTTATTTTTGTATGTATATATGTACATTATGGTATGAAATACTTAAAAAAAGCAATATTTACGAATTTAAAATCTACGAGGTGTTATAAGAATGTAATACTTAAATTTAAATGAATAATTTTAAATTGGATGTAGGTATTTCTGCGGTGATCATGTTGGTATAATTATGTAGCTATTATTAGGTCTACAATTTTGAAGCGCCTTATGTTACACAGTGTTAAACAATATAATTTATACTTTGTTTTCTAAAGTAATAATTTATAAGTACACACAAATGCCCTGTAGAGCGGACGGCCAGAATAGCTTCACCCTTGCATTTACCATCAGGGTGGTAGAATCCTCAAAATTATCACTTCTAAAAATTTGGCCATCTAGAGACACCTATCAGCGACATGACCGGGTTAGTCGAAAATGGCTCGTATTACATTATCTAGGTATATTTAATTAATTTGAAAACATTATATTTTTATGACAAACTGAAATGGTATGGTATATATATTGTTTATACACTTTGTAGAAGGCGCTCTAGTGTAATCAACCTATTCTGACTCCCACTATTAAAATAAATGTACTTAAGACAATATATCATTGTGACTGATCAACACTTTTTAGATGAACATTTTGTAGCCTATATCTTTGTACTTTGTAGATCTACTAGACGAATCTATATCATAATAGCGCTCAAAAAAATTGGAAAAATACCTACAAACCGGGTGGTTAAAAAAATACGGTACGAAAAATAAGTACTCTACTTATCTTACTCCATAAAATCATTTTTTTATTATTAAAAAAAAAAAAAAATATGCCTACATGAGTAATTCACTCAAAAAAAGCTTTACAAAACAAACATCCGTATTCACGAAGTATTTTTAAACAGTAAATTAGAGAAAATTAGAGATGGACGTTGGTGTGATTTTGCAGTAACATTTATTTGATTCGCTACTGTGATTAGTACAATTCAAATAAATGTTTTAATATTATGTTTTTCTGGAAAACATTTTTAAAACATGTAGAAACAGAAAAACATGTAGAGTGTCATTTTTCCAAGATTAAAATAATTAAATATTGGAGACATTCATTATAATAACGTTATACTATCTTAAAAGTCTTACATGTTGGTAAATTTAAAATTTAAAGATGCTTTGTGAATTATATGGTAAAAGATAATTTTTTTCAGCCACCTTTTTAGTTAAGATTAAAAAAAAAGAGACACAAATTGTTTTTATTTTATGAAATCCTATCAAATTGATATAAGCTGCTAGGTACCTACTTTAGATATTTGGAATTATAAAAACCATTGAAAAGCAGAGCAAATAATTTAACAGAGAATATAAAAATATTCCAGTTTTCATTTATTATCAATATTATCATATTAGGTATATTGTGAAATTTTATTTATTTGTAAATGTTAGAAAAATAAAGAGTCCTTGGAATGACATTATTTTTGTTTTTATTCTTTAAATCAAAATAGGAATCTATTTTGTAATTTCTAGTACCTATTCCCAGCTCTAAACATAGTGAACAACTGGTGCAAAAAGTAAATAATTTTCCATTAACACCCAAAAAACAAGAGTTATGTATCATTCACAAAAAACAAATACAGGACTAAAAGACCACTAGTAGATACTAAATAGGAATTGTTATTCCATTTGTCACAGAAGCCAAATAATACCTCAAAGTCATGAAATGGTCCTTTTCACAAGGAAAAGGATTAAAATGGAATTAAAACCTCCAGAACTCCTAAACACAAAACTAAACTTTGCAACAGAGGTGAAGTACATAGGTCTCACCTTTGACAACAAATTAACATGAAACTCGCATTTAGAAAACAGAGTTAAAAGAGCACACATTGCTTATGAACAATGCCGCCGAACCGTGGGGCGAACCTGGGGTTTCTCTCCCAGAGTCGTCGCATGGACTTACACGGCTATCATAAGACCTATGCTAACATACGGTACCGAAAACCCAAAAATTAACAGCTATCCGTAAACTAGACCAAATTTAAAGAACAGCATGTCTCAACATAACAGGAGTCATGAAAACAACACCAACCAGAGCCATGGAAGTCATTCTTAGTCTTACTCCCCTTGATATTTACATGAAGGAGGTTGCTCTGACGATAATGATACGCCTCCGCACGGTTGGAATAGAACCTGATGTAGGATCTGGTGAAGCGAGACGTCACTTTTGGCAGGAAGCGTTCGATACGCTTCCACTGCTTCAAGCGAACATGGACTCCATCTCACCGAAATATGTATTTCATAAGCCATATAAAGTTATAATAGGACAAATAGAAGAGCCGGAAATGGCAGGTACAATTTTATTGATATCTACACCGACGGTTCTAAAACAAAACAAGGCTCAGGATGTGGAATATGCTCCAGATTCTTGAACCTAAACATGAAATGGGCTGTGAGTAATAGTGCCAGTGTAGTTCAAACAGAGCTAACGGGGGTTCTCATAACAGCAAAAGAAATAACCAGAAACAATATCACTGGAAGTAACATGCTCATCTATACAGATAGCATTACTCACCCTGAACAGACCACGAATTTACTCAGGGCTAGTACGAGAATGTCACGAAGCAAACAAATACTTGACTATGACTAGACAGAATCTGCGCCTAGTTACAGGCATGCTGACTGGTCATTGCCAAGTACGAAAGCATATCCATATCATAGGGCTGTCAGAATCCGCACTCTGCAGAGGGTGTAAACAAGAAGATGAGACCATCGAGCATATTCTTTACGATTGCTTGACGCTCTCATTTATTAGAAGATTTGTGTTCGGCGAGTATCGGCTAACACCGGCCGATATAAGAGCAGCATCTCTTGGCGACGTTGTCAACTACATTAAATCTCTAGGCTGGTTCATGAGCTAGGAGGTGCCTAGCCTTTCAAGAAGATGCACAATGGGCCTAATGAGGCCTAAGTACCGTGGGGGTAATCCACCCTCCACACGTTACAGATACAGAGATACCTCAGAGTCATATTTGACCAAAGGCTGACGTGGAGCCAACATCTTAAAAATTTCGCACACAAAGCTACAAATAGCTCTTATGTACCTACGTATATGCGGAAAAAACCGAAAAACTGGGGCCTAAACCCCAAAATGACCAGGTTATACACAAGGCTGTTAAGACCCATAATCTATGCAGCACTGGCATGAATAACCAATACTTTGAAGTGCAATAGGCTAACTAACGCTATAGGTACCATTTGGGAACATGAGATCGAGGCAAGCGACCGCGTAAGGCATCTTCTTTCGGTCTGAATCACATGTAATTATATGAAGCACATTTGAGACAGAGCGACCGATACAAGAGACTGTAACAGCACTTTCAACATCAGTTTTGAGGCAGTGTTTGCTGCTTTGCTGCCTGTCGCGGTCGCTTGCATCGGTCTCGCGTTCTCAAATTGTACCTTAAATGCACACGGCAAATAGTTTGCTATGCTGCGAATGACATGCGGCCTTATAATAGATTATTTATTTAAAGGATGGAATTCACACGAATTTCCATTTGGCAGTGTGAATTCCACCGTTTAAATAAATGTATTTCAATGCAGCACATTGTTGCGTAGACCACGCAGCACGGCAATCTATACGTCGTGTGTAATTAGCGTTATGCAAAATTCACACGACGTACAATATGCCGTGCTGCGAAGTCTACTTAATTATGTAATCTAATCAAAAATACCAAACTAGACGATGCACTCTGAATAAGGGAGTCCCACAAGACAAGGACAAAATGTCCAACTCCTTTCTAAATCGAATTTAATCGAATGCCTGTAACAAGGAATCCAATTCGACTATCTACAGTTGGGTTGTTTCTAAAGTTGCGCTGGGAAACAGTGACAAAACGGAAATTTCGTTTGATATCCAAAGTAAAAAATATCCCAATATAAATGTATTTCTGGTATTTTAAACCTGAAAATAACGAGGAGTATTTATACTGTCCTCAGATACTATTTTCAACAATATTCCTCTAAAATAACAATTTCAACTTTTGTTTATGCATGCAATACATATTTCAATAATGAAATTTTGGTTGCTGACTACGAAGGTTGACAAATTTCTGGACGTACTTACAAACTAGACATTGACATTTGTCATCGACAGTTGACTTTTCCATAAAAAAGTTCATATAAAATTAAATAGATGGCAGGAGTGTCTAAATCTAAGAATCCTTATTTTGTTGTTTTATTTTAGGAGGAAGGAATAAATTTTAATATTATTTTTTTAAACCCGTTCAACCTCAAGAATAGGTATTTTGTTAAAAGAATCTGAGCTTCAATGAAACATTAATTGATAATTCTAGTTACTCCTAGTTGCTGTCAGGTTTGCAATGAATCAGGTAAAGAGATTAGTTTGAAAATTTGGCTTTTGTCTCGTGTTTTGTAACCTAATTTTTTTCTGTCACTCCAGTTTAAATTTGAAAATATAGGGTATGCTACGAGACTATATAAAAATTTTAATAAATGTTTCTATTACTTTTCTAACAAAATATTTAAAATTCATAACTCTAAGGTAAACCTTGTTTTACAATTTTCAATACATGAAATGGTGGCACACATTTTTTCTTTTTCAGCTACTGGTTATTTTATGGCGAAACTATGACAGGGTCAACGAAGAGAAAACTGCGTTTGGAAAATAAAAAGAAAAAAATGGCAGCATTAATGGATATAGTTAAATTAAATGAATATGATCGAGTACAGAAAAATAAACATGCCAAAATAGAGGACAGTGTTATTATGAAACCTTTAAAAGAACCCAGTCTCAAGAAATTAAAAACAGAAAACCACATGTAAGTCAATGTTCTTGCTGGTATATACAACTTAGGTTGTTTTGAGTTCAATAATAATAGGTATGTTTCATATTAAAAAATTATACATTCATAATAAGGAACCCACTATATAGGTAGGTGTAGTTAATATTAAAAACTTCTGTTCATATTGTATTGCCTAAAATCTTATTCCAAAATTATATATTTAGGAATAAGTATAAAGGCTTAGAAAATATAGTCCTGAGAAAAAAATTGCATTTCATACATTTACTCACTCTCCTAAAGTCTTCACCTTACCTATGATCCTCAACAGTACTTAATTTCTTGTGTATTATGTTGATCGATTTTTAATAGGCAGTGACAATATTTATTTTGTAGCTCCTCCAGAAGTGAGTAAACTTAAAAATTCATAGATAAACATATTTGTACCAGTAATAAAAAAACAAAATAATTTGAATAATTGCAAAATATTTCTTGTAAATTGATTGACATATCTTAAAGGAATGTATCATTCCAGATTTTTCTATTTAGCGTTTTTAATTACTTGCCAGGTAATAAAGTGTAAAATAGTGACATATCAGACAAAATGGTATGAAATTTCATTATAACTTGCCACTTAATAAAGTGTAAAATATTGACATATGTATCAGACAAAATGGTATACAATTTTATTATAGCTAAAAGATCATTTAAATATTAAAATGAAAAAAGATTACCTATCAAGGATTTTTATTATATTAAATATGTGGTACAGATTTTGTATTTTTCCTGTCTTCATATTGCATAGCTAAGATTGGTGTTGGGGTTTTTAAAGAATATTCCAGCCCCAGTGCCTCCTGCATTTTTTGACCCGTATGTGTAGTGTGTACCAGGTATGTTCCTGTTGTTGGGCACTGGATTCCCTTATAGTGATATCTGTTCTGTTTGGTATTAAAACCCCAACTGGAGTGTTAAAGGAGTAATGTTTAGTTATGTGATCTGGTCTCATGTTCAGCACATCCCCTATTACTTATATCCAGTATACCATACTTGGTTTCAGTTCAAATTTTTTTCCAAAGAAGAGTCTTGCTATCACTAGTAATGTCTTCACTTTTCTTGTTGTTTTCCCAAATTGTTGTTTTCCAGTTAAGTTTCGAGTCAATTGTAACCCCAATTAGGTATATTATATATTTATTTTAAAATTTAAGTGGCTGTGATCTGAACAATTTTCCTCATTATATACATGTCATATTAGTTAAATTTTTTTATTTTATTTTAATAGTTATAAGTTACAATGAGTTACAATAATAAATAAGTTACAATAAAGTACAATAATGAAAACCATTTTTATAATAACAAGCACCTAGGTGAGAACACCTGTATGTGCTGAAAAAAAATTAAAATTTAATTTTAATTATATTTAATGAATTATAAAGGAAATAAAAAAAACTTTTTTTTAATAAATACAAATAAAACAATTTATGCAAGAAACAAAAAAAACTATATAAAAAAATCCATGTATTAAGTCCGTTATTCTTGGAACTTTGCATTATTTTGGAAAATGTATATTTTGCTAACTACAGATTTTTTTATATTTGTTTAATAATTTTATATGAAGAGGTAGAACTTTGTCCTTAGATAATTTACACTGTTTTTAAAAAACTCACTATTTGGTTTTTGTACTTTAATGCACATGTTCGATGCAGTTCTAGTGTTATGTCTATGTTCTAAAGGGTTTTTTAAAAATTAATTTTTTTGTATATAACAACACACTGCGTGAATATATAAACATCTAACATTGCTAATTTTTTCATTATATAAAGTTATGGTGGGACACAATCTATCTCTTTTATGTATTAACTTCAAGTTTAGTTTTGAATAACATTTAACTGATTTAATGTAGTTCTATACAGGCCTCCCCATACTAAGATTCCATACCGTAGTATAGATTCTACTAGACTGTAGTATAATGTTATTAGTAGATCCTGGTTGAGAAATTGTTTTTAGGAAGATAAAATTTATAAATCAGAAATCTATGTTTTTTTGCTATATATATTATATGGCAGTCCCATTTTAAGTGCTGGTCTATAATTATACCTAAATATTTGGATGTTTCTGTTTCCTGTATGTCTAAATTTTGACATGTTAAGCTTCTAAATTGAGGTCGATCAGCCACTGTCTTTGAAAAAGCAATGTAGTTTGTTTTGTTAACATTCAAAGACAATTTAAAAACATCCAGCCAGTTTTTGACATGTTCCATTCCAGCTATAGCACATGTCTTGATGGCTTCCCAATCTTTATCACTGAAGACTAGCACTGTATCATCAGCATATGATACAACTTTACCTTGAATATCAATCTGAGTTAAGCTCTTAATGTATAAATTAAATAGTAAAGGGCCCAGAACAGTCCCTTGAGGCACTCTGATTTGTATATTATCAGGGTTACTCACATTGTCTCTGACCTTTACCTTCTATTGTCTGTGTGTCAAATACTTTTCAAAAACCTTCAACACGATGCCCCTCACTCCATTCGGTTCAAAAACATTTAAGAGCCTCTGATGTGGCACCATGTCAAATGCTTTTGCTAGATTTAAAAATATAGCTATACACTTGTTACCAGTATTCATTTCATCAGTAACATATGAAATCAATTCATGCATAGCATCTCCTGAGTTAAGACCCTTAGTAAAGCCATATTGGTGCTTGGGAAGTAAGTTATTCGCGAGGGGCAAATCACTCTTTGTAAAAATGTACATGTATTGCCGAATTCATATGATTTCCGCAATCATATGGCGATTTCTGGATGACTGCGGCGATTTCTAGATGACTGCGGCGATTTCTGGATGACTGCGATGATTTCCACATGACTTCCGACAGATTTCCCGTGACTGCGGTGATTTATGTATTGACTGCAACGATTTCTCTATTGATTGCGGCAATTTCCCTATTGATTGCGGCGATTTACTCGTACGTATGGATTGTCAGTATTATTGCAAAATTGCACGCATTCCGAAGGATTTCTACGATACTCTATGGCTTAACAGTTGGTTTCCAGTAAAAAAAGCATTAGCTAGGTGTTTCATCAGAAAAACTAAATTTTGTATAGCGCATGTATAGGTGCTAAATACAATGCATTGATTTAAAACTAAGTGTGTACGACAAATTTATCAATAAATCAACTTTTTGTACGTTTTTTATTCATTCAGAAGATCAGTTTTAATTGATGTGATACCCGAAATATAAACTTCTATGTAGGTACCTACATGCCTCCATTATTAGATATCTTTGATATGCCTAAATGAACAAATAGGCACAGGTAAATAAAACAAGTTAAGTAATTAAGTAATTGGAGGTTTTTTATTTAAAAATTTCATAAAAGTGTTTTTTTAGACGTTTACAAATTTTATTGATGTTTGTTTCTAGTTTAAATGGACCAGATCCAATTGAATTGATGGGTCCGTAAAATATTAATTTATTTTTAACAATTTGAATGTCGTCTTTTTTTTGGCCATAAATATTCTTCAAGTTCAGATTTTAAAATTTTTATTTTACTAGTGGTTTCATCAATTATTTGAAAAATCCGACCTATGTACCACGACTCGTAAAGAATTGCGTAATATTGTTCGTTCCTAATTAAAATGCCATTGATATTTTTCTGGAGCAAAGTGTTTTCACCGGTAGTTTTTTCACTTTCTGTTACATCTTTGTCATTGTAGTTATTTGGTATTTTAGCTGTGTTTTTTCTGGACTTGTTTTTTTTTGTTATTTAGTACTGCTGAGGATGTTCCTTTTACACGAGATAATCTATCAGTTGACAAGCGCCCGTCTTCAGTGGAAAATAACCAACAAAGAACTGATTTTTTTACCTTCATTTTTTTGTTGTTCACAATTATGTTTAAAAATGAGGTATCAGAATCACTTTTTGTGTAGTAATTTCGAAAATCCTTTATATTAAGATCTTCCAATCCATAAAAAATGCTCTTTTCATTATCTACATCATATATGGAAACTTAAGTTTAAAATTTAATGTTTTTGATTTTTCTTTAAAATTCGAAATTTACACATTTTCTTAAATATCTCGAATACGGTCCATTTTAGAGAAATTATGTATAGGGCAAAAATTATAGAGAATTATATTACAAACAACTTTTATTGGAACAATTTTTATAAAAAAATATTTTTTTTTACATTTTGTCAAATTTCTCGATTACGGACCAAATTTTGTATAGAACAAATTATAGATAATAATATTGTAAGTAACTTTTATTTAAAAAAATTTTTTCTCCAAACGTAAATAACAGATATATTCCATAAAATATAAAAATGATGACTATAAAGTACCCTTCAAATGTTCCGACTCTGCCCAAAATCTAATCAGCTAATTGGACGCCGGAATAAAGCTTAAGTTTAAAATTTGGTGTTTTTCTTTGTATCCGTTCATGAGTTATCGAAGATACAGACACACACAAAGACATCATCGCGAAAATAGTCAAAATAGATTCAGGATACCCCAAAACATAAAAAACCGTCGAAAATTCGAGGTCGAAAAAAATCATGATTCCTATACTTTCCTTATCTGTAAACAGATAGGAAAGTAAAAATACATTTAAAACCCTAATTAAAACGTGTATCACCCCAACCCCCATAAAATACCAACAATTTTGTTATACATTAAAAAAAAAAACTAGATGAAAAGGGACAATTTTTGACCACCTTGTAAAATTTTGTATACAAGTAGATTTAGTGTCTAAATTTATCCTAAAAAAAACCTCAAATTCCAAAATGTAAATTTAACTTAATAGTTCTTGCCTCAAAATTTAAACTGCAATTTCTTTACACAAAATGGTTTAGATGGCTTAATCAAAGCACCCTACATCAACAATGGCTAATTGGTTAATGTCACCTTACTGCGCGCGATTTTTAACGATTGCTAGTGATTGCTCAGTGACTGCTAGAGAATTCGGGGGACTGCAAGGGAATTCGGAACGACTGCGAGCGAATTCGGAACGACTGCGGCGATTTCTTAGCGATTGTCACTGATTTTGATGAGACTGCGGCGATTTTCAATGGGATTGCGGACATTTTGTACACGTATTGCGGGAGTGATTTGCCCCTCGGTTATTCGTTTTTAAAAAATTTGCCAGTCTATCTTTCACACATTTCTCAAATATTTTGGCCACATTACTAATTTAAACCAATAGACCTATAGTTAGTTATTAATTTTGGATTACCAGCTTTATAAATAGGTGTTATAATTGAAGTTTTAAATTGTTTAGTTACGATTCCTGTATTAAAAATACAATTAATTATATGCATTAGAGGTTCCAGTAAATACGGATGTAGTAGTTTCAGATGTTTTACTGTTATACAATCAAATCCCGGGGTACTATTGTTTTTTAAACTATTTATGTGTTTTATAATATTGTTTTCGCATATCGGTTTCAGAAACATTGATTTTTCAGTGACACAGGAAAATCCACATTACATTCAGGGATATTTGTGAACATATTAGTGCCAATAGTCAAAAAGTAGTTATTGCAGTTTAAATGTTTAAATTATTTCTAAATGTTTTATAGTGAGTTTATTTGTTAATAGTATAGTTTTTTTGTAGATCTTTTTTAAGTGTATCCCTAGTTTTAATAGAATTAATTAAACCATTTGTTATCCATGGCTTAATTTATAATTATTAAATTTCTTTTCTTTTATTTAGCGATTTTGTAAAAACCTTCTTTTGAATATGACACATCACAATGTGAACATTTTTGCTCAGGCAACACCAAACAAAACTGAACTAAATCAAATTGAACATAAGTACAATATTTGGCTAAGCATGAATGCAACTTACCTACATAAAGTGAAAAAACCAAATACTTAAAGCAGTTTCTGGTATATCAGCTCAAACATTTATAATAGATTACCTGGTGGAATAAAAAACCTGAAATCGAAATATTTGTAAAAAAAAAATTTGTTTATGTGGTTGTCACATGTTTATACATATTGTATTTCGAAACTTTTTAATTTTTATTGTAAATTTATTGATGTAAGTAAATAAATATTATATTGTTTTTAGTTTTTTTTTTTTTTTTTTTCAAAAACGGTGCTATCTCGCAAAGCGCACTCTTTAAAAAAAAGAATACAAAATTTAGTAAAAACCGATTCAGTAATCATCTATAAATAAAAAAAATAAGTATTTTATCAAAGGCCCCCAATTTGACGCCCTGGAAATTGGATTTTGTCAAAAAAAATTAAAGATCTCTACAGAATTTTTTTTGTAGTGTAGAAGATTCGTAATTAATATTCAACTTTTAGTTATCGAATCCATTTTAAAAAATAGTCAATCCTTACTTCATTTTAACCAAATCACAAAACCCTGCTTTAGGCATTTTTAACTTTTGACTGCTATATCTCACAGAGTACCAAACATACTAAAAGGACATTTTAGGCAGGCTATTAACCTGATTTACCATTTTATTTTTCAGAAACGAAGACGATACAAAACTGGAACCGTTGCCGCCGCCCCTTATAGGTGATCTAGGCCCTTCGGGCAAACCAAAACTCGAGGGCGAAGAGTTTAAAGAATTGAAAAAAATGCTAAGAGAAAAAACGCAAAAAACTCGTAACGTCCCACAACTTCGGTTAAGGGAATTAGGCACAAATGCAAGTGTAAATATTGAAATAAACGACAGGGTAAGTGGATGATAATGTAAAAATTGTAACATGCTAAAAATATAGATGCCATCGAAATGAAAAGTATACTATTTTTCGCCGTCACATTTCATGCAGGGGTAACCATTCATTTTCTGGCTATAAAACTTGATAAAATCCTTTTAGGGGAGAGACACCAGAAACAGACATCCCCAAAAGTCTTATTCGCACAGAGACAATTAGAGTTTGTTACAATTTTAGATGTTCTATTGCAAAGAAATTTCTGATGCATGTTGTTCACAACATAACAATCTATTTTTAACGAGATTATTGATGACATGCATCAGAAATTGCATTATGTTATCTCTAAGAAACATCTGATATATCCCTAAAATATTCACTGGATAGGATATAGCCAACTAAAAAGCGTCCCGAAAAATTGGCAATTTTAGGCAAAGAGTATGGCGAACTAATGTCAAAACATTTAAATTTGTAATTTTTAACTACCTACCTATATTATATTGCAAAATTCTTAATATAAATAATATGTGACAGGTCAGTTCTAAACGTTTTGGTTAATATGTATCCATATTGTGCTATTATTTTAACATTTTTCACAAACATTGTTTAGCATCCTTCCACATCTTTTAATAATTTTTCTGGCTATCCGTCTTTTTTCTGACTCCTATTGTAACATACATAATTTTGCCAGTTTATACTGGTCCCTAAAGTGAGTCAACTATCTATATAGTTATATGCTGTTTTTATTACCGATATCTCCTTTTAATTTTGTTGTAGTCTCATGAGTTATCTTAAAAGATCTTTTGTATAGCTTTCATAATCTTCATTTCCACTATACTTTAGACTTGATCTTCTTTTCCTTTACTTTAGGTAGTATTGGATAGTATGATGATAATCGTTCATTCATGAATAATGTAACATGCTTCATGTTTGTAACATTTTCTGTATTAAAAAATCAAATTATAGATTAAATATGTTAAATTACAATAGTTTATTATTACCTATGATGGATACCTATGCTGTGTCATTACTAAAATCTAAAATCGAACATTTTGTAGTCTAATAAATTGTAATTTTTATGTCTTGCAAATTAAAAAATTAGCATAAAATCTAATTTCAAATTTTCCCAAATGCACCAATTCATGATACTTGGTGCATATTTTCACAGTGTCGAATATAGCCTATTCGCGATTCAAATTCATTTTCGTGCGCCTGTCATTTGTCACCTATAAGTAGAATATTTGTTTATTTACATTGGGTAAGTTTTGGGCATTTGTATTTGCGATTTTTTTAACTGCTTTTTCGCGAATTTAATTTTTAATATAACACTATCAGTTATCACATGCTATAAAAAAACAAAGTTAGTGCTCTCAAACAATAAAATTCCGAATTGATAAAAATTTCTATCGGTGACAACAGACAACACAACAAGGCCAATGTTAGTATGATTATTGATTACATATTTGTAGACACAAATTTCGCTACTTAAAAAAAATATCTTTCCACTTCTTCAAGAGCTAAAAATTCGCTGATGTAGTGAAATTCCGTTACTCCTGGCAACACTGAATAAAGTCATAGACACCTTTTCCAAATTTTTTCCAGAGGGCGTATCGTTTAGCTTGAATCGTGTATACCTAGATAATTGTTTGGGAAAAATGAAAATTTGGCATCACTGTCATATGTAATTTAAACCTTAGATTCCAAAAAACAAAATATACAATGTTGAAGACTTAAGTCATTGTTACAATAGGACTCAGAAAGAAGGTGGATAGACATAGAAAAATGATTAAGATGTGGAAGAAAGCTAAACGCTCGTGAAAAATTAAATTTTTGACAAAAAGTCGGCCATTTTGTTTAAGTATAAGAGTCAATTCGAAATTATGTCTTTTAGGTTTTCCTAAATTTGATCCAAATTGCTTCATAAATGAAAGAAATGTTAACGTGATTATAGTCTCATTGTCACCTGGTATTCTGTCCAGTGAATATTACAGTTCAGTGTCTAAAATGTATTAGAATGTCGATATAATTTCTATATCTGCTGTTTTCTTTGAATATAATTCAATGCTGGTTGTGGTATTAGCTAAAGGAGTAGTTGTTTTCTGGAGAGAAACGACCGTTCGACGTTTCTGTCACATGGTCTTGAGTTTTCTAATTTTTCTTCTTAATTTTTAACAATAAACTTAATTCCATATGTCATATTTAGTTTTGATAGTCTCTGATTTATTTACACTACTTCTGATTGTTTTGTTATTTTTTATAATATTAATAAATTACTATTATTGTTGAAGATTCTACTTCAGTTGTATTTTTCCCTTGAATCACTTGATTAAAGCTAAAATAAACTGTGATTTGCATGATTGTATTTCTGACAGATTAAATATAAGCCACCATTTTTTAACTATAAATACACTAGCGAATTTTTAGTCGTACCCTGATCAATGTTGAACTCTTTTTTGAGAGTAAAAACATTGTATATGCTGAATTAAATATATATCTATAAATTTGTTTTGGACAATTTAATGATCTCAATTTAAGAATATTACCAGTATTTCAAAATTGTTTACTTAACATTTTGGTTTTAGGTACCTCTCTTCCTTTCGGACCTACAACACCTTATAATGTACTCTCAAATTGGTGTACATTCCCCTTATTCGCCAGCAAGATGGTGTGCATTGGAGAAATACAGTAAACTAATTAATACAAATTTACTGATAGTAGAAAATGCATCCCTTTACCACTTTAGTGCACATGAAAGTATGTTCCCCTTTCTGAGTTCAACTTTTGAACACAAAGTAGAAATGATTACCCCCAGTTCATATAATAGTGACATTGTAAAGGATTTATCTATGGTCCCCTTAACAGGTAAAGTACTTGATAAATTGGTTAATTTATATAAAACTGATTTTTCATTATAGGTACACAGATGAAAAAATTCCAGAACAATTTTGGGAGTTTAGAAAAAGCTGTTCTTAATAGTAATGAAGTATTTGATACAGTCAAAAATTTCTTTCCAATAGAAGAACCAGAAATAGTCGAAAAGCTACCCACAAATAAAAGCTTACCGGCAAATGATAAATTTTCAAGGACTGAATTGTTGCTGTCTGGGTGGCAGATGGTAGAAGAAAACTTTCCATTACCAATTAAAGGTTTAATGGAGAGAAAATATACAGGTTATGTGTTGACTAAAGACAAGTACAAACATGTCACTCCGTTTAGTCCAATGTATGCTATTGATTGTGAAATGTGTAGAACATCTACAGGTGAGAATATTCATATAACTTTTTTTACTGAAATTAAAATAATTGGTTAAAACAAACAAGAACATTGGTTAGAATTTGATATACAACTGAAGGAAATAACCCCCATAACCATAATGCAGTTAATAGTCTGCACATGCTCAGCAAAGAAGATGCTTGGACATATACTTTCCTCAAATCTTCGGAGACAGATTAGTGTGCATCCACGTTCTTGCAATATTTAAGGTGTCATCTATCCAATCAAGTCGTGGATGGTTGACAGTTGGGACCTTCCACTATAAGCCTTGTCACCATCGACACCATGGAATGAATCACGGTAAATGAGTGAATGAATTGGTGAATGGCAAAGTAGTAGTACCTTCAAATGGTGGTATAATAAGCCGCAAGCTGTAGTGCCACCGGGCTGCATACGGATTAGGGTGATAGCACGGGGGCCCAAAGGGTGTAAAAATAAAAAAATAATAAAAAACAGTCGCCATCTATTTTGATCGAGTTACAAAATTCTTTTCTTACATATCTGAATATCTTAAAAATTATAATCTAAGAATATTTCGACTATGAAGTCAATTTATAATCATTATATTGATTTTAAACTCAACTTTAAAGGATTAAGATAATCAGCCATTTCACTTCCCTTACCTAAGCTAAACGAATTCAGCGCAATGTAGTCATTGAGAACCAAAGGTGATTGAAATTTTCACCATTAATATTTATACTAGTGATGGAACTTTTCATGAAAAGTAATTTTTGGACTAGTCCGACGGACATGTCTGGAAAAGTAATGAAAACTAGTCAACCTTAAGCATAGAAGACTTACAGTTAAATCTACATCCTGGATGTTTTTTCAAAAACAATATTTGTATTTTCGTTCTTTTAGGCAAATCATTTGTAAAATACTTCCAACCTTTGGATTTTTTGGTAATTTTTTCACGAGTTTAGGTATATTAATAAGATATGAAACGAAAATATCTTTAAACCATAGAAGTCAGTAGTAATTTGACGTTTCTTCTTTTTAAAACTATATTTTGCTTTTGTTTGTAAGAAATTCAGACAAAGTTAATTTAATACACTTTTCCACTTTTGAAAAGTGTGTTTGGACTAGTCAACTTTTCAGACTGTCGGACTTTTCCAAGCGACCCATGATTATTATATAATACAAAATGTATCATGATCTGAATATAAATTATTAATAAATAAAATTAATGAAATTTATTATAGGCGAATTGGAACTCACAAGGATATCATGTGTAAACGAAAAACTAGAAGTCTTCTATGACACTTTGGTCAAGCCCGATAATGAAATAGTAGACTATTTGACCAAGTGGTCAGGTATTAACAAAAAGATGATGCAGAACGTTTCAAAAAAATTAAAGGACGTTCAAGAGGATCTAAAAAAACTATTCCCCGATGACGTCATATTGGTTGGTCAATCATTGGCCAACGACTTGCACGCTCTCAAAATGATGCATCCCTATATTATTGATACTAGGTAAGTCAATTCTATTATTTTCAAGGATTATTATTATTATTAACAACAGTAGGTGATTTCAAACCAACGTGACTGCCATATTTGGTTAAACCGTTATCCAAAGACATTACAACATAGAGACAAAATATTTCATTTATAAATCCCATACAATTGCGGACTGTTATTGTTTTAAAATTGTTAGTGAGTGGAAGAGAGAAAGATAGATCTCTTAGGACCGGCTGGCAACGTTGTAAACAGTGTCCATAATATGCTCGCTAGTGGCGTAGAGTTTTAAACTTACCAGTATTGTCAGAGTAGTATGGTAAAAAAAATACGTAAATAAGTAGGTATATTTTTTTAGTAATATAATTATGAAGATTTTTTCATATAGGTAAATTCAAGTACAAGTAAATTCAAATACAAGAGAATTCCTTCCGATTTTCAATATTTATTGGTTTATAGTTTATAGGCATTTACTATATATTTGCCTGGTATGATGTTAACCAAAATTATTTAAAATTTTAAATTAACATTAAGTAGGTAGGGGTATCTAAGTAAAACACTGTCCTAAAAATATATAATTTTTTAATTAATAATTATAAAAAAACATGGTATGGCAAAAAATATCGTAAAGAAACTAAAAAATTTTTAAAATAACGTTTTAAATATATTAAATACTTTAATTTTATTAACTAAACTTTCATTTAATTTTTGTTTGATTAGTAATTAGTGTTATTACTTACTGCAATGTTTTGTTTGCAGCAGGTGGTGTTCCGAAAACAGTTGAATCAGAACTAAAAACCCATACATTAGAATATACATACATATAGGTAATAAATAATGTTTAGAGGCAAACAAAAAATTAATATTGTGTATTTTACGTGTTGGATAAGTCATCCAAAAATAGAAAGCCCTCACACCGTCTGGGGTTTGCATCTTTTCTGATATATTTAGCACCATTTGCATGTACCAAAACATCTTCAGGAAAAAAGTGTTCTGAACACAACTCTGGGTTTTTACGAAGTGGCTGATTTTCTTTGCCACTATTCAATAATTATCTATTAGTATAAGAATAATTTACAAATTTATAAAAGGAATATCACTTTAAAAACTGGTTTAAGACTGTTTTAGACTACACAAGTTTTTGATACAATTTCTTGTACAATTTAAATTGTATATTATCAAACCTGCAATGAATTGTCTGAAAAATTAGATTGGATAAGCATTTTTCTAACAATTTACTGTGTGATCCTATACAATTTAAATTCTATAAGAAATTGTATCAAATCTTGTACAAGAACTTGTATAATCAAAACAGTTTTAAGACGGGTGCCCTACTCCACTGGTTCAAATGAAAACAACATATCTTAACCTAAAAATACTTACCGATGAAAGGATAAATTTTGATTTAAATGATCTACCTTATTGAATACTACACATGCATGTACCATAATTCTTTATATTTCTCACAAAAGTTCACAAAAATAGTATTTTATAAATGAGTCACACAGAAACTGTCAGAAACCCAAAATAGCTGTTAGACCCGATTGGCAACGTTGCGGCTGGTTATGGTAACTACATTTCATTCATAAAAATAGGTACTAGTTGTAAATTCGTAAAATAAGATATTCAGCGTTGCCGTATTTACGGAGTTCTTTGCAACCCGAATTTTATGTTTAGAATAATATTGATTTTTAATAAAAAATTTAGCTTATATTAAAACTTTAAAGAATAATTTGATTAAAAACATATTTTTATTTATATAATATAAAATTATAGTTATAGGATACATCAAATTATATTTTTCGAAAGTAATTTCTCCAAATAATTTTTACAGACTGATAAAACCGGCAAAGACGCAGTAAATGAGAATCTGGTGAGAATAATGATTTGCCACATAAAAATGTAAACAATTTGGTCTCTTAGTTGTAATGTCTTTTCCGTTATCACAGTTTAGTAGAAATATTATTTTTAAGTTTTTAAAAAAAGTTAAAATTTTTAATTTCTATTTATATAATACCTGCCATTAAATTGGTTAAAATACTTTTAAAAGTAGTTAGAGTACATAAAGTAATTGGAACTACCCAAAGTAGTTAATATTCGGTAGTTAACTACTGCCCAGCTCTGTATAGCGTATACACAGTAAAATGTGTCATATCTCCATGTTTACCCTTGATTTTAAAAGAATCTAACCGAACCACATAATATATGGTTGGGTAGCCAGTGACACTTTTAGGTGTGTTATTTGCGCAAGGCAAAATTACAATTTTTTCGTTCATTTTTACCTTGCAGAACATGGAATATTTTGCTAGCCATTCCAACAGTTTAAAATCCATGAAAATATTTGTATTGCCATCTTTAATCTCTATTACTAAACTTTTATTAGTATATTTTTGTCGAACTTAACTGTAGTCTTTTAATCTTTAATAATAGTTCGTAGTTTAGTGCTTTTTACTTTTTAAATTACTTCGAATCTAAAAATGTCCGTTTTTTTTGAAATATTTTTATATATTTTTTAAAAAATATGTTGCGTCAATCATTCCAATACTTTTAAAAGTCTGGAAAATATTAATATACCTAATGAAGACAGTGAGAGTGATTTTTCTAAATTTTCTGCCTCTATTATCAAAATTTCTCTTCGGGTATAAGCTCAGTCACATTATGCAGTTTTTAGGCTATACCCTTCAAGCATACATATATGCTCTCTTGTTTACATATGGGTGAGGTACCTATATAACTATAGACATCATTGGTGTGATTGTGTGATCTGAATAAATTATCGACTGTCACAACTTTCGGCTTCCCTCTGGTACAGAAACGTCATCTTAATTTTATACATTTTGGGGGACACTTTTTGTAAAAAGAAATATTTCTCCTTACTTCTATATTGCATAGTTTTAGCTAACTGATTACATCAATTTAAACACGTGGTATACACATTATTGAAGGCTGTACTTCCTAAATTACTAAAAGGTAAACATTTTTTTGGTTTTTCAAATATTAAAATATAAAATACCTTTTTAAAAATGTTTGAATTCGTTTCTGTTTAGGCGAGATAATCGCAATCTGTGTAAGCACGACCCACTTTTTTGTATAATTTTTCTTCGCCAATTATCGACCAGAAGTACCATATCAAAAAGTATCACTGGCTCTCCTACAAAATTTTTAATTGTGATTATAGATAAAATCATGTGTGTAATTCGAGCACAAAGTGTCATTTCGCTTTGCGCTCTTAATCCACAAATATGTATTATAGTTTGTACTTATTTTTAAGAAATGAATTCTTACAATTTCAGTGTAATATACAACATAACTGGTGACAGATCTAGGAAATCGAAGCTGCAAACTCTAGCCAGGGAATTCTTGAAAGAAAAAATTCAAGTTAGCCATCACGGTCATTGTTCTACTGAAGACAGTTTAGCATGCATGAAACTACTCCAACTTAGGCTAAGGAAACATTTGTATTACGGAGATGCCGTCATGGGTGGTGTAAAGAATGATTTAAGGACATATCCAGAGATGGGAACTTCACAATTTGCTACTAGTATGTTAAGGCAGTGTGTCAAAGTTGATAAAAAGGCTAGCGTTATAGGTAGGTTTGCATAGACATGTTGTTTTAAACGTTTGGGAAAAGTGGCCCTTTGAATTCAATTAAGGTGTTTTTAGATAAGTTCAGTTTCAGGTAAGTTGTCTGTTCAATTTGAAAATAAGGTACATTTGGTTCCCCAGCACACTGACTTTTGTTTCCCTATTAGAGATGAAGAGCAAATATTGGAAAAAAATGGAGTTAATGAGCAAACTGGTAGACATATAAAAATAAAATCCATTTATTATCTAAATTTTAAGTTTAAAGAAACTTTTCCCTAAATTCACATTGGTCAAACTATGGATATGTATGTTGAATTTCTACAAGTCCACCTGTTTCCAAAATATAAATGTTTTAAATGTAGGGTTGACAATAGTCTTCATAGACGGGACATCGTTTCAAATTAATATATACTTTTTTTTTGAGATCCAGTAGTTTTGAAAATAACCATCCAGTAAATATGACATGTTCCCTTTAAGTTGCGTTGTTACAGTGTTCTTAACATTTAATATCGTAATATATAATAAAAGTTTTCATTACTTATAAAACATTAATTTTTATAATATTCTACCAAACAGATTCTGATTAACATTTAGAAACAAAACCTAATTTTAATGTTTATCGTAAAATGTCGTTCAAATAAAGTACATCGTGCCCCGAATAAAGAAAGAATATAAACAAAGATATGAACAATAATGTAAAAATCCTCTCTTGTGTGTTATTAATATGATTTAAAATGTAATTTGCAAGAGTATTTAATAAAAAAAAACTGACTTCAAACGCAGGTACACCTTTACACACGTTTTGAACATTTTGGTTCCCATATACTTCTGTACCGTACAGTCGGCGAAAAAATTAGAGAGAACATAGGATGTGACGCGGACCGTCAGCGTCTTGACTGGTATGCCTGACTGTGAAAGTTGAGTTTTTACATCAGTGTTGTCAAAAAATTAACAAAACTTTCTTTTTTCTTCATTTTGATAATCTTTTCACACAAAATGGCAACACTGCATTTTTCTGTACTATGCAATTACATTTTTGCGACTAATCAAATGAACGCCTACGAATGCAAAATTTTTTTTTGATTATCAGGACTGACCACAGTGACCATCGGCAAAAGTCTAAAGACAACTAAGAAGAATGAAGAAGTTTGTTGACAAATCACTTTAAGTTTAGGCAAGCCCATCAAGCCACACTTCTCTTTCATTTTATCTCTTTATTTTTACACTAACAATTAAAACTGAACTGACTACCTAAAAACACCTTTAAATATAAAACGTATAGAAACTATTGCATAGCTCGTATTTTAATTGATTGCTATACTTAAATCCCCATAGTTTGCAAACTGACATCGTTAATGAATGTGTGGAACTTCGCGGTCGAACAGGGAAAGGAAACAATACAATTGTTCAGTAGTATTCAGTAATATATAATATTTTGGGATTTTTTGGATTAATATTTTATTTTTAAAATTTATTTTGACAATTTTGAATACCACTTCAGAGGTCTGTATCTGTAACGCGTGGAAGGTGGGTTACCTCACGGTACTTAGGCCTCACTAGGCCCATTGTGCATCCTCCTAAAATGAGCCAGCCTACAGATATAATGTAGTTCACAACGTCGGCAAGAGGTGCTTCTCTTATATCGGTTGGTGTTAGCTGATACTCGCCGAACACAAATCTTTTAATAAATGAGAGCATCGGGCAATCATAGAGGATATGCTAGATGGTCGCATCTTCTTGTTTGCGCTCCCTGCAGAGTACAGATTCTGACAGCTTCATGATATGGAGATGCTTCCTGAGTAAATTCGTGGTCTGTTCAAGGTGAGTAGTGCTTGTCTGCTATCTGTGTATAGATGAGCATGTTCCTTCCAGTGATATTGTTTCTGGTGATTTCTTTTGCTGCTAAGAGAATCCCCGTGCGCTCTGTTTGAACTGCACTGGGCTCTATTGCTCACAGCCCATTTTATGTTTAGTTTTAAGGATCTATAATATATTCCATATCCTAAGCCTTGTTTTGTTTTAGCACCGTCTGTGTAGATATGAATTTTACCTGCCACTTCCGGCTCTTCAATTTGTTCTCTTATAACTTTGTATGGCTTATGAAAGATATATCTCGGTGAGATGGAGTCCATGTTCGCTTGAAGCAATGGGAGCTTATCGAGCGCCTCCTATCAAAAGCGACGTCTTGTCTCACCAGATCTTACATCAGGTTCTATTCCAATCGTGGGGAGGCGTGTCATTGTCGTCAGAGCAACCTCCTTGATGTAAATATCAAGGGGAGTGAGACTAAGAATGACTTCCATCGCTCTGGTTGGTGTGGTTTTCATGACTCCTGTTATGTTAAGACATGCTTGTCTTTGAATTTGTTCTAATTTGCGGATAGCTGTCAATTTTTGGGTTTTTGGTACCCAGACAACTGCACCGTGTGTTAGCTTAGATCTTATGATGGCCGTGTAAGTCCATGCGACGACTCTAGGGGAGAAACCCCAGGTGCGTCTCATGGTTCGGCGGCATTATTCATAAGCAATGTATGCTCTTTCGATTCTGTTTTGTTAATGTTAGTTCCATGTTATCTTGCTGTTAAAGGTGAGACCTAGGCACTTCACCTCTGTTGCAAAGATCAGTTTTTTGTTTAGGAGTTTGGAGGTTTTAAATTCAGTTTCATCCTTTTCCTTGTGAAAAAGACCATTTCTGTCTTCTTGGGATTGATATAGATGGTCTTTGCACCACTATTCTATAATTTTACTTGCATTCTTTCGCAGAGTATGTTCTCCCTGTTTGCAGAATTACCAGGTCATCTGCATACGCTATTGTGGAGTGACTGTCATTATTGAGGCGGCTGGTGAGGATGTCAAGGACCATGTTCCACAGTAGAGGTGGTATCCCTCCCTATGGACATCCCCTTGCAACTAAGCCTTTTATATTCACATCTTCTACACTTATGTTTACTGCTCACTTTGAGAGCATGTTATGTATCCACCCACTAACCATTTGTGGAACATTCCTGTTGCTTAGTGGGTGTATTATCTTGGGGAAGGTGGTTTTATCAAAAGCACCTTCTATGTATCCACCCACTAACCGTTTGTGGAACATTCCTGTTGCTTAGTGAGTGTATTATCTTGGGGAAGGTGGTTTTATCAAAATCACCTTCTATGTCTATTCTATTTCTATTTATTATTTTTGCTATTTTTATAATTTCTGCTAATTTCTATTTTTATAATTGTTTTGATTTTTGTATTTCCATATTTCTCTTTTTTTTTTCTTTTTTTTTTGTTGTATTTTAAAATTCTAAATTCTTTGTTTTTGTTTCTATAGTATATACTTAGATGTAATTTAAACAGCATTTATAAAACGTAAAAAAAAACTGATATAAAGATTCCGCACACAAACTTTGTTTAGGCGGTTCTTAAAAAATTGTTAAAAAAATGTAAATTATTTTAATGAATAAATTTGATTTGATGTCTATGAAAATACCCAAGGCGGACTCCTTATTGTCCAGAGATCTTTTTATCCAGCCAACAAGTAGGTGAAGGGCTGAATCAGTAGATTGCCTGGGATGTATGCATTTTGATTTGGGTGTGGTGGTGTTGACGTAATCACTGCAAATGATGTCAGACTAATTGGTTGGTATGTTTTTGGGCGTGTAATCCATCCTTCCAGGTTTGGGTATGAATACCACTTTTACCTCTCTCCATTTTATGGGGATATACCTCAAATCCAACGAGATTATACAAACCAGGTGCGCTGTGAGTTCTTCCAGACCCCACTGAAGATAGATAGATACTGTCAGATCCTGGTGATTTAAATGGATATTGCCCATCTAATTTTGTCATCGTCTACAATGTGTTTGGCTGTTTGCCAATAATAGACAGATGGGTTGTATTCTTTCTCTGCCCAGTCGGCCACATCCGTGATGACCGAGTCAGGGAAGTGTGTTGACAGCAGAAGTTTGATGCAATCTTCGAGGTTGTCAGTTTTCATGCCATCCTCTTTGATTAGCGCATCAATGTAGCGGTGTGGATCTTTTGAGAGAGCTTTTTGATGCCTTGCTGCCTGGAGAAAATCTTCGATTTCTTCGCAGTAGGATCTACATGCATCTCTCTGTTTTTGTCTAACGATTTTTTGTATTCTCAGGTGAGATTTATAAGTATCCCAGTCCTCTTTGAGTTTTGTGGTTCTTGCCTTATTAAAGAATTTCCTAGCCATCTTCCTGAGGTGATCCAACTCGTGACACCTCCATGAGGTAGTCTTCTGATCGTTTTGGACCAGCCTCAGGGGACAGAATTTCTTATTGGCATTGTTTATTGTGCTTTGGATAGTGTTAGAGCACTTTTTCAAAGCATTGTTATTGTTTGGTGTTTCGGCCTCCACCTCTCTCAGTCTCTTGGAGAAGGTGGGCATAGGTTGCCCTGTCGGCAACATCAAATTCATTTTGAATGTTTACCAGCGGTGGGCTGACATCGAAATGTTATCAGACACTTGCCAGTTTAGATTTGGTTTATAGATACCAGTTGTGGAAAAAGTGATGTCTATTAGTGTTTGACTGCAAGAGTTTAAAAATATTGGTGCAGTACCTTTATTTAAAATTTTTGGTAATTATATAATCATAAAGTGTTTTTATCGTTACTGCCCCAACTGAAGGGTCTTTTTTTGTTTCATGGTGGAATGAGCACCTTTTCGCCACATGCAAGGTGGGGTTTTGCCCCTCAAGTCGCCAGAGCATAACCTCCTCGTCAAGGTTAGCTTGCGCTTTCCATGGATCCAGAGAGAGGTTTTGGTTGGCTTGGGGAGCTTGTCCATCCATACAACAGCGAGTGTTGCTCGTTCCCATGTTTTTAAAGTTGGTACCTTGGTTTTTAGCCACTCCAACGTCAGGTCATCGTCGCACGTACTCTGATGATTTCGCCAGAGTACATCCAAGACCTGAATGTGGATGGCTTGGTTTTGCTGCAGGAGGCGGATAAAATTGTTTTGTCCAGCTCTCCCATCACATCAGTGTCTTTTTGACCAGGATCTTTCTTTCGGTAGTTATCTTAACTTTGTGGTCCTGTCTGGGTTTTCCCCTTCCGGCGCGTTACCTCAGAAGAGGTATTTTATAATTTTTGAAGGGAATTATGTTAAATAAAATACTTTTCAATAAAAAGGTATTTCGAAAACAAAAATAAAAACAAATTCGCAAGAAAATGTCCTAATGCATGTATAATATTAAACAAAACTAAAACATTATGAAACGCAAATAAATAAAAAATTGTTCCATTGAGAAAATGTTGTTTATTAGCTAAAACTAAAATAAATATAATTGAAGAAAATTATCAACTTCATCATCAGACTCACTGTCGTTGTTACTAAGAGTAATAAGAGGTTATAGAAATCTTTCTTTCTCAGAATTCAGCTCCTAAAATGAGTTGTCTTCTTTCATTACATGTTCTATAACATACTTCCACTGTAACAACACTCACTGCTTTACTTAAAATAATTTTTACCTCAAACTAATGTAAAGGTCTTAAATTTTAAATGTGATCTATTTTATTTAGGATAAAACCAATTCTATATGATTTAGCTTGTCCACGACACATTTAAAATTTTCTTGTTTATGCATCTTCATAATATATATTTTAAATGAGGTCAACTCTGTATTTCCACTGTTTGCCAAGTAGTGGTAGAAAAAGATGGCTATGGTATGATACATTATTCATAACAATACTGACCCGGGTTCTAACAGTAAAAGTATAGATTTAAACAATTAGAATTCAAATCTTCATGATAGTCACCAGTTTTCTGCGAATAGAAAAAGCTGAGCCCTGCCTTCCACGAAACCCGATTTATTACAAATATGTGCTATAATTATTACCGGAAGATGACTTTAGTCCAGTATAAGGTCCTTCCAGAAAAGCCATTCGTCGATTTGATGACAATAAATCTTTCCATACGTTATGAATGGTATAACCTTCATTAAGTCAAATGTCATCCAAATAATACTTAAATGTGGTTTATTCAAATTACTTTTTTTTTACTTTTCCCTTGTCTTTTACCCACAAGCTGCAGCGTTTTATAATTCTGTACGACAAATTGATTTCAGTGATGATTTCGGAAATTTCGACAAATTTGTAGTGATTTTCGAGCGAAAACGTACCAGTACTTCAGAAGTGGTTCACCCCTCGATTAAAATAGTAGAAATATTTTCGTTTTACACCAACCTATTTTTGACATCGCACTGAACATATCACTGTCAACAAACTACATTATGGCAACATGATTTTAAAGAGTTTGCAAACTATCGAGATTTCAGTATAACTATTTGTTAAAATAATATTTGCAGGAGTAATTTAAAATGTTATTTTTAGGTGTTGATGAAATAGGCCTTAAGTACAAGTTTTATGTGGACAAAGGTGAACAAAAAGAAGTGGAAAATATTAGTTGTAGTTCGAAGAAATCAAACAAAGAAGTGGTTCGGTTGTACTGTGATTCATTGAAGAGTTATTCCTTGAATATCGCTCATGTGCGGGTAGCCGATAATCAATTGGAGGGTACTAATTGTAAGATATTTAAGAATTTAGATAAATGGGTTAAGGAGATGTACGAACATAGTACAGGCCCCAGTTTGCTTATGGTTTTGTTTGGTGGACAGAAACAGGCCAATGGAGTGTGTTTCTTGCAAATTAAGAAGGATTTTTTGTAAACAGTACGATGAACGCCTTGTTTGAAGAGAAAAACACTTTATGTGTAAACTGTATTTAATTAATTTGATTTATATAAATTTTTTATATGTTTTCAATCGAATATTTGTTCATTTTGTCATCTATATCATTGTTACAATAAACCTTCAACATTTATAAAAAAAAGTGTTTCTTTACCCTAATATCATGAGTTGTGTGTGATGCCAAATTATTTTTGCATTAGAGTCCTAAATCCTCGTGAATTATTTAGTTTTTTTTATTTTTTTGAAATTGTTTATTTTAATGATTTCTAGACAATTAACAAGTTATAAAAGTAATTTTCAAAATCCTGCAGATGCCTTAAAAATTGAGATTTTTGTTTTTCTCATAGATCATCAGATCCTGACCAATTGTATACGGAACTGCCCCTGAGTTATCCCCTTTCTAACAAAAAATAATCATATAAATCGGACAACGTAGTAAATAATTATCACTGAAAATACATAAAAAATGAGAGTAATTATTTCCTCAATGATCCTATCATTAGATCTTGATCAAATTTATATAAGACCATCCCTGAGGTACCCTCTTTCTAACAAAAAAAATAGAAATCGGACAACGTTTTTATAAATAAAATAGTCTCGACAACTTTAATTTATGATACTGTACAGTTTTAAAAAGTAACATTTAACGTTTTCATACATAGCTCTACAAATAAAATAAATATGTTCTATTAAATAATAAAATATTAAATATGGACTAAATAAAAAGTTGTTACAGAACAGACGAAAACAATAAATAAGAATCTTTTTTTATCTGAATCCAACAAAATTCAAAAAAGGTCCTTACTGGCTTGTCTCTACCTTACACCTTAATGTTCCTTTGTATCAAGTTCTTTCAAGGTCTACTACTTGTCCAAACATCTCTGTCGGTAATATGAAAAAATTTATATTCCTGAAAAGATCCAACACTAGAACCAATATTTTTATTAATAAGTAAGTCATCCTTTGAACAAATATGGTATAATCCGTAGTAAAGAAGAGTGTAGATCCGATAAAAATCGCCTACTCTTGGACATTCTGCACTCAACAAAATTATTGTGGGCAATACGTAAAAATAAGAAATGTGTTGATTAGAAGTTAAGTTCGTTGTATTTGAATGTAAATGTTAACGTTTGAAAAAATAAAAAGTCATTAAAAAACAAACGAATAATTATTTTTCTACGAACTCTTACAAAATAGTATATTACATTACGAGTGTGGAAAATCACTTTTCACACAAGTGATGTACAATATTTTTCCTACGACCACAAAATAATGTCATCAAAAAAATGTAAAACCAAGGTTATTATTACTATAATAATTAAAATGTATTTAAAAAAATAATCAACAATAATCGTATTTATTCAATTTTCTAAACAAAAAAAAATAAAAAAAAAATAAAAAAAAATAAAAAAAAACAAAAAAAAATTCTGCCCCGACAGGATTTGAACCATAGATTGAACGCGGTCGAAAAATGGCAAAATTGATAAGTTCGACGTCCTAACCAGCTGAGCTAACAGCCCTTGTGTCAATTGAATGATCTAATCGGTTATGTATTTAACCAAAATAAAGAGCAAACATTATTTTAAAATTATTTTAATAATTGTTAAAGATAAATATCTAGGATCTAATTTACAACAATTTCAATAATTTAACAATCATATCGATTTTAGTATTAATATGGATATTACATAGATCAAAATAGAAATTAGCTTACAAAATAATATCAAAAAAATGTAAAACCAAGGTTATTATTACTATATTAATTAAAATGTATTTAAAAAAATAATCAACAATAATCGTATTTATTCAATTTTCATATTTTCTAAACAAAAAAAACTAATAAAAAATAAAAAAAAAACAAAAAAAAAATTCGGCTCCGCCAGGATTTGAACCATAGCTTGAACGCGGTCAAAAAATGGCAAAGTTGATAAGTTCGACGTCTAAACCAACTGAGCTAATGGGCCTTACGTCAATTGAATGATCTAATCGGTTATGTATTTACCCAAATTAAAGAGCAAACATAATCTTAGTTATTTTAAAATTATTTTAATAATAATTGTTAAAGATAAATATCTAGGATCTAATTTAAAACAATTTCAATAATTTAACAATCATATCGATTTTAGTATTAATATGGACATTACATAGATCAAAATAGAAATTAGGCGTTTGACATTTTTTGACAACTACTGCGGAAAGTAACATATTCTCACTTGGGTGGAAAGTAAATTCTTAGTCATACGCGTGTGATATAGGACACTTTCCATAGGACTATATAGTGTGATATGTGTCACTTTCCTAAGTGGTCGTAGGAAAAGACATCTTTCGCCACATGATACTTTCAGCGAAAACTTGATTTCCGTCACTAGTGAGAAAAATCCCATAACGTTTACTTTCGTCTCTAGTGACGAAAGTAAGTTGTTACATATTTTCATATATCAGTCGCCTCGTATAATATTTTGGCAGCTTATTTATTAATAATGAAATAAAAAGATGCTCATTAAATTCTATATGCGTTTTTACCTAAACTTTAATGAATTAAAGATAAAATAAAAATGTATAAAAATAGTGCAAATTAAACCAATCTACATCTAGTTTCCTGGTTTTCATTTGTTTATTTGAAGTTTTATCACTTTTGAGAACTGTCAGTTTCAGTTCGTCCTAAATTTAACACATTTTCATGATGTCTGAGTCAGAAAGCGATTGTACTCCCCCAGAAATTATTTTTAAAGCTGAAGAAACCTCTTCAGATTTATTACCGGCCAAATCAAAAAAGAGATGAAGAAAATTATATCAAATTTTTGGACTGGAGAGAAAAAAATAAAGTGAAATCATGTTCGGAAACTGTACTTTGGAGAAATATGTTCAAATTTTAAACCGTCGACGTTATGGTCCATTTATTCGATGTTATTCGATGATTATTAGTAAATATCCAAAGTTACGTTCGCTTTTGAAAAGAAAATCTGATGGTTTTAAAAGCCAAAAATCCAAAAATTTTTCGCCTGAAGACTTTCCTAAAGAATGCACCTGACTATAAATATTTAATAACAAAGGTAACGGAATTATTATTTTTATTTTAACAAATAGTTAATACATAACTACTAATATTTGTAGGTAGCATTAGTTTTTGGATTATCTGGCGCTTGTCGTTGCCACGAACTAAAAGATTTAACAATAAGCGATGTAAAGGATAATGGAAGTATTCTGTTAGTTAAAATCCGTAATACAAAAACAAAAGTTCCGCGTTCTTTTCATATTTCTGGACCCTTTTATTATATTTCTAAAAAATATATGAGCCTACGCCCCGCAAACATGGATCAAATTAATTCAAGATTCTTTATTAACAGAATGGAAAGTGTAGCAGACAGGTTGTTGGAATTTATAAAATCAGTAAATTTCCTAACGAAATTGCTCAGTTTTTAACGCTTCCGAATCCTCAAGATTACACTGGGCACTGTTTCCGCAGAACATCCGCAACGCTATTAGTGGATGCAGGAGGTGACTTGCTTCTGTTAAAAGAGCACGGTGGTTGGAAATCTAGTAGTGTTGCGGAAGGATATGTTGATGAATCCACGAACAGTAAAAACCAAATACAAACCAAAATTTTACAATCTGTACAAAATAAGGAAACTACTAGTTCATCCGATTATGGCGCATCATCATCTGAAATGACATTTAACAGTAGAACAAATATGTCGGCATCTACCTCAATAAATAAAAAGCTTGAGTGTGATACCCCCATAATTTTGAACAATTGTTCAAATATAACAATAAATCAATATTTAAATAATAAATAATATTTCTGAAATATTTAATTGTTGGTTAATTTTTTGTTATTCCTAACACAAAATAAAGCATTTGCTAACGTTTGTTTTTTTTTTTTTCATTTTAGTAGGTACCTACATGACATAATAAAGTTCGTAGAAAAAGTATAGTGTTTTACTCGTCGAAAATAATTTTTTGAAGCTCGCAAACATTACCAACATCGGCTTCGCCTCGTGAAACAATATACTATTTCACATTCGTTATGGCAATGAATTCATGCCACAAAGAGCAACGCAAAGTCTTTACCATAATTAGTGATGTAAAATTGTAGAGCACGATGTGCTTCGATGACCCAGAGGCACCGATAGCTCTAGTCTGAAAATATATCTGGCTCAAATATTTTTTCTCAATACCTGGTATGATCACTTTGATACCAATTATTGAGTGCACAGGATTATTTTTGTAGCTGGAAAAAAATATTTGGAGTTATACGATATAGGTTCGAGTGGGGAAATGGAGTAATTTATCATAAACTATGTGCTAGTAATTGCATTATTTATTGAAACGAAAGAGCATACAACTCTAATTTTGGTTATATAAAAGTAGTACCAACGAAAATAGTAAACAAATTCTCATACAAAAAATATACAGGGCGTTTTAGATGTAGTACAAAAAAATCAAAAAATTCTTAAGATTAGTAAAAACTTAGGGCAAGCTCTTAATAAACAAATAATCTAAATAAGTACCTTTTTATTAAAACTAAGGCACATAATGGTAAATTTCGGTAGAACATATTAAAATATTAGGTAATGTTATAATATAATAAAAAAGCATACAGCGAACGTCAAAAAGTTAACTTGTAAATTATAACCTTTAACATAAATTAAGCGTCTTCATCTTTGGTAGTGTGGTTATAAGGTAAGTTTTCAAAGTACTTACATGCATTGGGCTCACAAAATCTTTTAAGTTCTTGTAGATCTTAAAACGTTTTCAAAGATATAGGGAGTTTCTCGTTGTATTTTGAAGAAGGTACTTCAAATTGGCCAGGAGGTAACAAATCAATATTTTTTGGCTTTCTTCTAGGCGGTATCACTACAGAAGTCGTGCAAGCTCCGTTATATGATTCACGATATTCTATCATTCTCGGCATACCAGTATGTACTGTAAGTTCCTTGATTGGTCTGCTTTCAAATGGATACTTTTTATAGAATTTGCAAAGTGATTCGTCTATGAACGAAAAATATTTTGATCTGCACAGTCAATTACACAAAAAGAACCAGGTTTACTTCTACTCAGAATTTGCTCATTCCATCCACCTGGAAGTTCTACTGCTGCCTTTTGGTTTATTAGACCCATGTTGCGGTCGCATTCTAGATAGCTGTGTCCCCGAACTGGAAACGTCATCTTGATTTTCCTTAAGCGTTTTGTCTTGTGGACAACGAAATGTAGTAAACGAAATATGGTATAATTCTTATTTTGGCCGCTACACGAATCATAGAAAATTTCTAACTCTTGGACACGCTCATCCAAGAAATTGAAAATAAAATAGCATAGATGCTACTTCATCTGAGCTCTTCTTTCTAGCAGTTTTCGTGTAAGTATAAAAATATGAAGCAGTTAGACAGCACATGGATATTAAAGGAATAAAAAAAAGTTGGCGTTTATAATATACATTAGTGCTGATATTGGGCACTGGCAGATTTTTTTGAAAATCCATTGCTATTGCCTCTTTTTCTGTACTTTTTGAGAATTTAAACGGGCTGCTCTCTTTCTTTTGTAAAACGTTTCAGCTTTTAGAAGATGCAGTTTATGTTCTGTTTCCAAACGAGATAAAAGCGTTTTTTGTGAAGGATCGTTTTCGATGCTCATTTTCTTCGCCTTGTGCTCATCACAGGCACTGTAGGTATTCGTTCGTGTTTAGCCAAAACTTATGTTGAATCTAGTTACAAATATAGTTCTGCAAGTCTCGTAGGAAACCTTTTTCTCAGGATTTTGTTGTAAAAACATGTTGAACATTTTTTTCACGTTAAGATCTTCCCGTAAATATACACGTTGGTAGTCATGGAGACTGTAATGTGATTTTTGGCCTTTAAACGAAGCAATATGGTCAAAAACGGCAGTGGATATTTCATCTGGGAGAGGATTTTTTTCGATTGGACTGTTGACCTCGCCCATATCGTGTTTAACATGTCCAAAAGTGGTTAACTGTTGCTGGATATTCTGAAACCGTTTCGCAGATATTCCATGCATAGAAAGCATAGCTTTATAATATATTGGCACTTGTATAGCTGTATTATCTCGTTGAACACGAATTTTGTATGTGTACGAATATGAGTGATATTCAACATCTTCATCATTATTCTTTCTACTTCGGTGTCGTTTAACGGGGGCATGTGAAATTAAGCCACCTACATACAAATTTTGTTTACCATGATCTTTAAGTTCATTAAACTGTTTAATATTTTGCAACCTCTCTCCTTCGGTGACATTTTCAAAACACTTAAATCTAGTACAATTACAACTTGGGCCTGTTTCATGGCTTCGTAGTTTTAATAACTTAGCAACGTTCCTCAGACGTCCATGAAAGTTCCGTTTCTTAGACTTTAGAGGAAAAACTGCACTATCAACTTCAATGTCTTTGTCACTCATTGTAAAATATTTCGATTGCACGTGGCACGAGAGAAAAAACAATTTACAGCAGGTGGTCGATTAAACGGCACATGTACTACTGAAATAGTAAAATAGCGCGTAATAAAATGGGAAAAAGCATTGAGAGGAAAACCAAACAATGCGCGATTTAGAGCATTTACAGCATTTTAGCATAATATTCCAGCCATTAGCTTAAAATTTGAATTTTTGAACATTCATCTTTTTTCCCTTGTACCCTTCAACTGTTTAGTCGGAAGGTACCAGGTTCGATCCCTGGTCGATTAATATTTATTTTTTTTCTTTATTTCTCAGCTTTGTCAATTTTTCTTTTGTTTTCACTTTAGAGATATGCGAGTGTATTTTTCATAATTGCTAAGGTGGGATTGTGGATTATATATTTTCATATTTCCAAAATTGCATTTCAGTTTTTCGAATACCAACCGATTTTCTCACTATCAAATCTTCAAATACCTCTATACAGCATTGGTATATATGAGAAATGCATTGATGCATACTAATGCTTATATAAACCGATGCTATATAGAGGTATTTGAAGAATTGAGAAAGACTGAAACGGCGTCTTGTCCAAACTAGCACATCAAATTTCTGTCTAGGAATATCGACAGTCAATGTCGTCATGGTATAGCGGAAAGGGCATTTGTCTAGACTGTCTAGAGAACAAAGATGTCTGGGATCCAATCCCAATGACAGGCTTTTTGTCAAATCTCCAAGTATTTGTTTTCACTTTTAGGGTTCGGGGATGGTCTTAATAATTCGTAGGGATTTTTTTAAATTTGTTTCCGAACTTTCAAATTGGTCTAAAAATAGTTCTCGATTATAAATGTTTTAATTTTATATATTTTTTTTTTATCTCAACGGTTAAGATAAACATTTTTGTTCCTGTTACCGATGCAAATCTTTAGTTAGCATATTTGTGAAATTGTGCAATAACTGCACTATTATTTTTCTCATTTGATAATTGTGATGTACCAAACGTTTGCTTTTTAGCTTGAAGCAAAACACTTAATTCGATTGAAAATATAGAGATTTAATATTCAGTATTGATTCATCGCATCTGTAAAGACAAGTTTACCGTTATGAAATATTATTTTTAGAATATAATTCTGAACTACATTTAATAGCTATGAAGCATTGTCATTACAGCCATGGGCGCCGCCATACAAGGGCAAAACGGGGGCGTCTGTCTTTCCCTGGATTTGTGATTTTGGATTTTTCGCCATGGCTTTCGACTATACCCTGCGGCGTTTTGACCCTGCCTATAAGACTTGCCCCCCTCTCTGGAAATTTTTTGAACAGCGCCCGGTCTTAGAAACATTTTTTAATGTCAGTTTACTGTAGTCCTATCACTGTATAACTTTTTTTACCTTATCTATTACTTTTTTCTTAACATCATGCCATGTGGTTTCTTCAAACAAGAACACAGTTCATCAGCATAGGAAATGCTGATGCCATTTATACAGGGTGGCTCACGCTCAACGGGACGGAGCTTTATGGGAAAACGACCAAAGATATAAAAAATTCGTTTGGGAGGAATACGTAGGTTACAGACGGCTACAATTTAAAATTTGTTAGATGTATACAGGATGTCCCACATAAGAAAAAAAAAATTAGTTCATTAAAAATTATTCAAACAAGAGTAAACAATTAATTTCTGGGAGACTTTTTTTCCTTAAAAATTCAAATAAATTGAAAACTAATAATAATAGGGAACCTTTAGTTAACTGACATTATTTTTGATGTAGTTTTTAATTCTAAAATAAAAAACAGGGTGTTTCATTAAAAATAATATAACTTTGTATATTTTCTCTTATGTGGGACATCCTGTATACATCTAACAAATTTTAAATTGTAGCCGTCTGTAACCTACGTATTCCTCCCAAACCAATTTTTTATATCTTTGGTCGTTTTCCCATAAAGCTCCGTCCCGTTGAGCGTGAGCCACCCTGTATATCAATGAATTGATCGATATATAAGATAAAGAGAAGAGCAGCACCAATATTTTATGGCATGCCACAAATTCAACTGTTTTATTTGAAATTATTAATTCCGATATAGTCAAAATTAAAAATGGGTACGATTCTAACCTTTGCTCTTTCAATATTTCCAAAACGAATATTATGACTTTTAAATGTAATTTATTGGATGGTTATTTGAGAGGAAATGTTATTGTAGCAGGCAAGAAAATAATTTCTTGGGGCTCCATATTGACTCTTATTTAAAATTTGGTAATCATATAGATAAGTTATGCATGAAATTATCTTCAGGATGCTTCGCTTTAAGGTCTCTGGCAGCGCATCTGTTTCTCAGCTGCAAAAGGCGTGTATTTTTCAATAAATGAGTTACATTTAAGATACTGTATTTGGTTTTGGAGGTCGTGTTTTTTATTCTTTATTCCTAAGGTATTTGTTCTCCAAAAAAGGGCTGTGCGTTATTTATGTAAAGTATCTGCAGAAACCTCATACAGACAAAAGTGTTATACGTATATCATTAAATAGCAATTTTTTTACTGTAAAATTATAAATGTGATGTACACATGATCTCCTAGCCTGCACATATTTAGTCTTCTCTGTTTGTTCCTTCTCTATTTTGTTTCTAATTATTTTTTCAAATAGTCCTGTCATACTTGAAGTTATGCTTTAATAAATACAATATTTTAGGAAGGCTACCAACAATGGCTATGGCTCTGTGAGAATTCATTTGAATAAATGTGGTTGAAAAATCTTTGGAGTTGGAAGTTTTCTGTATTAAACAAATAAGTTAGCAGATAATTAGAGTGCATATTAGGTAACTTTCTTCAAATTAAATATCCATTTGATATCATTGATGATAGAATACTTTCCACCACTTCTTGTAAAAAAAATTATAAAGATTCCATATTACTATCATATGAACACATTTATTCACTTATACAACTATTTATACTTAATATTACAATGACTTATCTTAAAACATACAAAAATTCAATAATTTAAAAAAAATACGAATTCTGATTTGATGGACTAGAATCATAACTTACTGCCATCAATAGTTAAATCACTTAAAAATACTGTCTACATTTTCAGTGCATCCTGCAATTTTTTCCTTGCTAGGGCCACCCTCTCTTCTTGTCTTTTAATATCATCATCTGAAATATTGACTGCATGTACAAGTGGTTGTTTAGGATCTAAAAAAACTCCAGGATTCTTTTCCAAGAGAGTTTTTGTACTTGTTTGACCTGTCACTGGTTGAGAAGACACATGCAAAGCAGTAGCAACACTTTGTATAATTGTATCTTCAGTTACATTTGGCCCCACTGGTTTGAGACCTACAAAAAAAAATTAAATAAATAAATTTGTTTGGCTTAACAGACCCCTTGACCCCCAATTTTCAATATGATTTTTTTTAGAATCAATGGGGTTCATCCCCTTATAAAGCTTGATTTTCCTGAAGCTTTCACTTCAATATCATTTTGTGTTTCTGAGTTAGGATCTTTTTTCAATATCTTAACCCCCTTATCTCCCCATTTATATTTATTTATTTATTGATTCCCTTATAGAGCTTGATTTTTGCTAACAATTTCAAGTTGATATCATTTTTCTTTGTTGAGCTAGAATTTTTTTAATACTTCAACCCCTTTTAATACCCCCATTTTTATTCAGATTTTTTTTCAAAATCAATTGGCTTTGTCCCCTTATAGAGCTTGATTTTTCCTGAAATTTTCAAGTTGATATAATTTTTTGTTTCACAGACTACTGTGTGAAAAGTATAATAATAGTACAGTAGAGTGTCGATAATCCGGATTAATTATGACCGGATCCTGTCCGGATTATTAAAATATCCGAATTTTCGAAAAGAACCGAAAAAGGTTGTTTGAGTTCATAACAAAAAGAAAACCTTCTAAAACCGTTAATATTTCCCTTTTATGGTTAAATAATTGAGAGGATACATAAAACCATTAATTAATATGAACTTATAATGTATTTTAATGAAAGATTATACATACATAATATGAAATGTACAATATGTATTTACAGAATACTGTACATTTTGTAGCGGTTAAGGTGACCCCGGTCAGCCTGTCGCATCAACGCATTTGTATGATAAATATATATGTATAATATATTCACATATTTTTCACTGGAATTAAATCCAGATTATTGACGGTCCGAATTTTTGACGTCCCGATTATCGATGCTCTACTGTAATATCTTTATTGTCTTAATAATACCAATGTCAAATAGAAGATTTTTTCCTAAATTATTTACACTATACTTCGAGCTATACTTCTATATATTTTAAAATGGAGCTTCTGTTTTCTGTGCTAACCTCAATGCTAACAAATTATAAGCCTTGTCTTATTAGTAAGTACTTTCTTGAAACAATTGTGAAAGTACCAGTTGTGCTTCTTGATAAAATCCTGTACTGTTTTTTTTTAATACTACTAGTACTAGAAGGAACTTTAAATATTCTGTTTTTATTAAAACATTTCATATATAAAGTACCATTTTCAAACCAAAATTTTTTTTTGTAATAACATAATTGCTGTTAGGCATAAAGCATCCAATCTACATGGTATTATATCACTAAGATATTAATGGTTTCACAAAATGTTATACAAAGAATCAGTAGCCTACAATTATCAGATATCAATTTTGTAAAAGATATGGACTGGATATTTTTTTGATAGTGTGGATGAGTTATCTGATTTTAGATATTTGTGGATTGAATTATTTATGAATAACAGTGCATATAGGTATTACCAGTATCATTCTAATACCTAATAACCCCAAATATTACAATTTATAGGAGATGCCAAAAATCACAACATGCCTAATGTAAGTATACAATAGGCAATATAAAAGTTTAATTTATTTACGTTTAAAAACTTTTGTGGGCTACGAGGTTTTCTGTAACAATGAGTATAGGTAAAAATTCAAATTTTTGGAAGAGTGAGGATTACGAGGTATTAGAATGACCAGCAATATATATGTTCACCAGGATAGAATATAGTCACACTTTACTGAACATTCATAACATTTAAAACATAGTACTTATTTAGCGATATTTAATTATATACATGAACATTCCAACTAAATTTACCATTTATGGTGAATACCATCTACAAATTCATTTGATTAAATCATTGCTGTATACATACAAACCTTTGGGAAGCTCCATAGCTTCAAATTCAAACCCATCGATATCACAAGCCCTTAAACCTTCCAGTCTTTTCTCCCAAATTAATTGTTTAGGTTTCTCTTGATTGCCATTCTTGTAATCATTTTTTACTTTGCTTTCTTGAAGTTTATAAACTGTAACTGGTTGTTTAAAAATACTCGCAGTTTGTCGAATCGGTGGTACCAGAGAGCCATCATTTCTAACTCCTCTACTGTAGTATAAATCTACTTTTCCTACTGTTAATCCTGTTTTACGTAAAACATCTTCTCTTTGCCACCGTTTTGGTACTTGAGCACATTCATATTTGGTTTTTTCGATGGTTATGCTTCCTCCCTGAGTTATAGTAGCCATACTAGTCATACTAGCTGTACTAGCCATACTCGCTGTACTAGCCATTTTATTATTGTTTACTTTTATTAATTTCTAGCCTAGCTATCTCAACTTCACATTACACATCAACATGTCAGTGTCACTGTCAAAATTTGACTTTAAACATTTCCATGAATGCCAACTGTGTGTAACTGATTTACCTAACGTAAAAATTAAAAGTAGTTTTTAGTTAGAAATTAAATTTAAACAGCGCAGAACGTTGCAAAATATTTTAACTTGAAAGTTTTTCAATATTATTTTGAGATTTTTTTTAATAATTTTTCAGTTTGTTGAATAAAAAAACGCAGGAACACCCTTTATTTTCTTCTAATTAAGTCATATGTCATCTGTCAAATAAAATATATATTTTTATTTTTGTCATTTTAATTTTGATAACCAAAATATGTCGAAAAATGACGAATTTACATTAAAATCTGCAAGTGCGGATTTTAATTTAAGACAAAAAAGTGTATTTGATCAATTATATGCCCTGGAGAATGACAGACATAATACGCCAAGGCTTAATGAGGTTGAAGTTCAAATGGACGTTGACGATGAAGAAGACACCAGTCCTAATATATCTAATCCAAGATCACAGAGATCCATGACAAAACGGTTGAGAGGAAAAGAGAGCATATTCAAGAAACCCCAAAATCCGGTGCCTAAAAATTACATTAACAGAATTCCAGACTTTAAAAAGCACCCTCACAAATGGACTAGATATACTTTGGATGACGTTGAAGACGTCTCGGATAAAAGTAATACAAAAGCAGCATTGTCATTTCTACAAGAACTGAACGAAAGAAAACTCGTCGATAACAGTTTCGAAGAAGACAAAGTTGATTTATCTAAAAAAATAGTTTTTAAGAAACAAAATAAGTTTGAAGAAACTAGACCTACAGTTTTAGAAGATCCAGAAAAAGTGGAAGCTGGTTTTAGGAGTTCGAAGGTTATTATGCCTGAATATGTGGTTGGGCAGAAGGTTAAGAAGGCAAAACAGAAGAAAAGTGTTAATTTAGGAAAAGAGTTAAAATTAGATCATCTATATGAAGATGAATGAACTAATGAACTTAATTTTTTCTAGTACACAATGAATTTCTTTAATAATGTCACAAAGATGGACCTCAGAGATGTTATTTTTAAAAAGTGAACATAACAAGGATTGCTTAATTTTTTTGAAACTAATACAATGAATGGTATAAGCATTTTTTAAATAAAAACATATTTTTTATGTATTAACAGCTAACACACAATCAGTTAAAATGGTAATATACACCAACATTCGAATGGCATATTAAGTATTACTAAAATGAGAAAAACAACATGGTAGATTTGAACTTTTATTTAAAAAATAAAAATAAAAAGTTGTACTTCGAAACAATTATTTGTAATTTCTATTTTTTTTAATAAAAGTGTGAAAATCTACCATATTTGGTTTTTCTCATTTTAATATATATTGATTTTCATCAAGTAATGACCAAAACAATCAAGAGCATATATATTACTATTGAAATTTTACAAAAAGCTTATAGACTGAAACATACTACACATAACTATTTTGTTAGGCTAATGGATTATATCCGCAGTCACAAAATCCAATCACACACACATACATAACTATTTTGCATCCACTGTATACTTAATTTTTTTTGCCTTAACACCTCAATTTACCTTACCTAAGATGTTAACATAAGTTTTAAAAACTTAAGAAAGAAAACTAAAGTTAAAGACAAAATTTGTATGGTTTATTGGTCTATGGATGGCCTAATATTATTTAACAGTTTCTACAACAAGAAATCAATCAAAATCAGTGGCGTTGCCACGGGGGGTTTTGGGAGTCAGAATCCTCCCCCCCCCCATACAGGGTCCTCACATCACCATTTCCGCTATAGTATTGGCACTGATCACTATTGACTGTTTGTTTTTATTCACTTTCTTGATGGAAACCCCCCATAGTTCTCAGAAACCCCTCCAATGAAAAATGGCTGGCTACGCCACTAATCAAAATGATGTAACATACACATAATTCACATTTTTTAAAATCAAAATTGGATTACACATTTTTTTTGGAAGAATTAAGGTGAAAAAATTGCATTTCCAGGGCAAAAAGTTTTTTGCAATGTGTTTAAAATTGACTAAAAAAACATGAAAATGTTTTTATCAGTTGCAACTGTTTAGTTTCATAAGTGTCAGATCTTAGAACTTTACCAGTTGAGCACTGAAAGAAATCTGTTGATAAAATGAACTGAAAAAGTTACTAGTTTGTGATATGACAGATGGACGCAATTAGCGATGCCAAGACTGACAAGAATGAAAGTGAATTTATTGTCACTAAAAGTGACTAGCCCCACTAGCTTGAGTTTGACACATGACAAAAGTGTAATGCAAAGGTGCAAACACTTTTATTATCGTCATAGCGTCTCCTCTTTATTCTATCTCAATTATAACTGTATATTGATCACTTTCATTGTAGAAGAGCTAAAGAATACTGCCTGTTATTGATGTATTCAAAAGTCATTATTTTAAATTATTAGATAACTGATTATAAAATGTAAGTATCTGAAGGGAACAAAGAATGTGCAAAATTTAAAATTAATATTATTCCTTGTGTTCATAAAAATTAAACAAAACTAGATTCTGCAGTCACAGATAGGTAAATATGAATCAAACTAGTGGTACCTAGTTTTGAATAAATAGGTACCGCTATGAAAGTTATTATTGATTGTGGAAAGTTTCTGTTATTTTTAACAGAGCATGTGGAGACATTTCTGGAGTATGTTGAAATTGTTAAATTCTAACTGGCAGATGGAACTGTCAGTTTTATTTATAGTGTATAGATTGTTTAATTAAATAAGTTTATTTTTAATGAAAGAATTGCTAATAAACATAAATAGATAAGTATGTAAATATGTGCAAGTAATCAAGTAGGTAGGTATATAGGAAATAAAATATCAAACTTACCATTACACTTTTTAACAGTTTTTACTTATATACCACCTTACCCCCACGTAGGGATGCCACTTGTATGGTTTTCACCTGCATTGTCCGGGTTTTTAACAATTTGTCCGGTGTCCGGTCGCATGATGAAAATGTACGGGAATATCTGGATAACTTTATACATTTTTGAAAAGACCTTTATTTAGAATTTTTTTTTAAGATTTTTTTTTAGAAGCTCTGCGATAGAAGAACCTGGTTTATAAAATTATAAGCTGAGGCCGTTTCTACAAGGACCTCGTTCATAAAAGTATAAGCTGAGGACCCCTTTTTTTAGAAATTTCACAATACAAGGAGATCTTATATGGTTTTTTAACCTGATCCCATGTCATCACCATTGTTCCGCTTTTCCCTTTCGTAAATCTGGCAACCCTAAATGTATTGATTATGTATGGGTTTTAAGAAATGAAAAGGTGGCAACCCTACCCCCACTTGCATATCAACCTCCTAAATAGACTCATTGTAATAATTAAATAGAATATATATTATAGGTAAAAAAAAAAAAACAATTTATGATTCTATCTATTTATTATATAAGATGCACAAGCTAAAATTGTAATTGACATTGATTTCAATTAGTTCATTTTTCATTTAGTGTAGACAGGACAGTATAATATGAAAAAGAACTTCTAATAAGCTGAAAAGAAATGCATAAAGAAAATTAGTTATTAAAAAATTGAACTTTTTGTTATTTTTTAAATTTTGTCAATGGATTTTATCATTTGAAATCCATGATGTATATATTTATTATTACCATTTCATTGTATAAAAAATATAGTAATTATTAAAATAACTACATACATTATAGAATGGGAGTAGATAATAGTTATTATTTATATATCAAGGGTACCAATTAGATGTGTATATGCCCTGAGGGCGACGATCTTATGAACTCAAAGGTTTTCAAGTTGCCCTAGGGCATAAACATTATTGATACCATGTGATACTAGTTCGTTATACAGGGTGTTTATTAAGTACTCGTACAAACTTTAAATAGTGAATCTTTGACTAATTTTAAGGCAAAAAGTTCATATGAAAACGTGTCCTAAACCTCTTAACTTTTGTGCTACAGGGTGGTAAAGTTTTCAGTAAAAAATCTATTTTTTCCAATAATTGTGAGACTATTGTAGATATCTTTACGAAATTTGGTACACGTATATTATGCATTAAGATGCATTTTTTGATGTACAAATTTATGTTATCTACCAGTGGCGTCCATACCTACGGGGTTTGTATTGAATATTTTTGCAGAAAAAAATAGTATGCCACTGCTTCATCTTAAAACAAAAATTATTTTTGAAATTCTCATTTATTTTTAAACAAATTTAATCTCTTGAGTTTTTTCGTTCGATGCATAGTTTACGCTTTAAAAAATAAAATCCGTTTTATTTCAGAGTCAAATTGCTAAAATGTACAATTGTACATACATGCATAGCAAGCTTTGCAAACAACCGAGAGGTTACCATGGTAGCGGAATCAGTCATGACAGTTTATTTAAAAAAAAGATCATGGTTTTTGTCATTTAAAAATGTATGTATGTAATAATTTATTGTCTATTATTGTGTTCAAAATGTACGAATATACCAATGCAGAAATGGCAGACATTCATTTCGTCTACGAAATGGCTCACGGTAATGCACAAGCTGCAAAAAGAATGTATCAAGCCCGATTTCCTCAACGGGTGGTTCCACCTGTCCAAACTTTCATTAATATTCACGCAAGACTTTGTGAAACTGGCAGCTGTAAAAGAACAATTGATATCCGAGGAAGGCCTGCGACAGTTCGAACACCTGAAATTGAAGAAGCTGTGTTAAATAGAATTGAAGAAGACCCGCAAACTAGTACAAGGAAAATTGCTCATGAATTGAATATTACGCATACAATTGTGTGGCAAATAAATTATTAACAACCCCGGATTTCTTAGGCCATGTACTTGTTACAGACGAAGCTTCTTTTTCTCGAAACGCCATCATGAACAACAACCATATCTGGTCTGAGAGGATAATCCCAATGCTATCATAGAAAATAATTTCCAAGATCGTTTTTCTCTAAATATTTGGGTCGGAATTATCGGGGATCACCTTATTGGACCTTGCATCCTTCCACAAAGGCTAAATGGCGAAGAGTACAGAATATTTTTGGAGCACGAGCTTCCTGAACATTTAGAAGAAATTGATTTGGCTACCAGAAACAGGATGTGGTTCATGCACGATGGCGCACCGGCACACTTTTGTTTGGCTGAACGAGAATTATCCTAATCGTTGGATAGGAAGAGCGGGACCGCAAGCCTGGCCTCCCAAATCACCAGATTTAAATCCTCTGGATTTTTTTCTGTGGGGTCACTTAAAGACACTAGTTTACAAAACATCCGTTCAAAATGAGCAAGATCTAAGAAACAGGATATTTGAATCGTGTGCCATTATTAATCAGACACCAAGTATATTCGAAAGAGTACGTCAATCAATGTTAAGGCGAATTGACGCATGCGTTGCAGTAGGCGACGGGCATTTTCAGCAATTGTTGTAAATGTTATTAACTTATTTGTAAAAGTAGTTTAGTCTTAGTCTGTAAATAATCTAAGTTTATCACATAACAATATTGATCAATAAAAGACACATTTTTCACTTGTTCCATGCAGAATACACTATGCGTCGGACGAAAACTATGCGTCGGAGAAAAAAACTCATCAGACCAAATTTGCTCAAAACTAAATGAGGATTGCAAAAATATTTGTTATTTTAAGATCAAGCAGTGGCGTACTATTTTTTTCGGCAAAAATATTTAATACGAAACCCGTATGGGCGCCACTGGTAGAAATACTAAAATTATTTGTACATTAAAAAATGCATCATAATGCGTAGGAGACGTGTACCAAATTTCGTAAAAATATCTGCAATATTCTTAGTTATTAGAAAATAAAAATTTTTTTCTGAAAACTTTACCACCCTGTAGTTCAAAAGTTAAGAGGTTTAGGACATGTGTTCATATGAACGTTTTGCCTTAAAATAAGTCAAAGATTCACCATTTAAAGTTTGTACAAGTACTTAATAAACACCCTGTATATTGCATTTATAATATAAAAATTTAGAAAAAGCAGATGCATAATAATTTAATTTTTCTTAATTTTATTAATAAAAGTTATTAAAAAGTTTTTATTCCCTTAAAGCTCTATACCTGCAGGGGTTGGTAACTTAGTAATAAAAAACAATTATGAACTGGTATGACAAAATATACAGTGAGCATGTAAAGGTTGGAACAAATTCAATAAAATCTTTATTGGTCAAATAAAGAATTAATGCTAGGACAGGTCGATTTTGTTTTTTAGAAGCGCATATTTTGGTATACGTATGTATTTATGACGTAATCACTTTTCGAATTATGACTTATTTGTCAGTTTTTTAAATGGCCACTCCATTTTTTGATAGTACCATTTAAGAAAGTAATTTTTTGCATATTGACAACAAAAATGTGTATGTTGTTGCAGCACAATATTTTCGAAATGCACGCTTTATAGGACAACGTTTTGCAAGAATTTTATAATCGACTAGTTTATTGTTAAGAGATGAAAACAAGCTTGAAATTTGCATGATATTTTATTATTTTTAACTGTATATTTATTATTTCTCAGTTTATTTCACTACATTGTTGATTACTGATGGAAAACTTTATTTCGATATTATTTTATGTAACAGACGACAAATTGTTTTGTCTATACACAAAAAATGTACTATTTTATGGGCACTATCCAAAAATGGTGGTGCCATTTAAAACATTGATGATTACGTCATATTTAGAAAAATGTACGTATATCAAAATATTTCGATCTAAAAAAAATCGACCTGTCCAAGCAATATAATTGTTTACTTGACCAATAGACATTTATCGAATTTGTATATTATACCTACCTGTAAAAATTGTTGCACGGAGAGATCAAAAAGTACAGTTTTAAATACTATAGGTTTTTGAGTTTTTCCTATAAATAATTGAATCATTTTTTTTGCTTCCTTTGAAGAATCAATTTTAAATGCCTCGTATATTGCCAAAGGTAATTGTTTGCTCTAAAAAATATAATACAAGTTATTAAAGTAATTTTAAAAAACTGACTTCAAAATCATGCCATCTGCATGATCCCTGTTGAAAATTTCCATTGAAAACTTATAGAATACGATAGGAATCGTATGGGTTTCTATCTGGTCTATCTGGAGCGAAAATTTTCCAGATACAGCGAAGATTGCAATCAATGAAAACATAAAGGCAAATCCACATATAACTTTTTTTTGAATGGGAATGAATGAAATTTGAATGTGTTCGGTGAACACATGGATTTAATATGGAATTGACTTATAAGATTGTAGTGTTTGTTATAAGTAGCCTCATCAAGCTTAAGAGTTTACACGTTATTCCTGTTAAAACAGCAGCTGGATTTCTATTTGGATATTCAAAATTAGTTAAGTTGTCGGTCCTTATCGGTAATAACCATGGACAAGAGTGTAGAAATGTATGAGTAGTTCCTAATAAGAAATAACTCAAAAAAGTATAAGGATTCACCGATAACAGACAATTTTTTCCATGAGATTCTAAAAGGACTACCGTCTAGCCCATGCTATGGGATTTAAGAAAATTGGTTAGGATTTCCAGCGACAAAAACACAATTCATTCTTTTAAAATCCAATCTCACTATAAACGTCTATGACAATTTATCAGTAGATCCAGTTACAAAATCAATGATCATATTTATAAAAAAAACATAAGTTGTTATGTGGAATGGCCATGTCATTATGTAATAAAATATAACAGGAATTCTTTACATAAAGGAAAATGTATTTTAAGCGGATGACCAAAGAGTAGAGATTTGTGGTTATATATCAGACATACCTAGTTAAAATGAAGAAGGGATTCTATGCGGAATTTCTGCTTCACTGTTAAAATCGAGTAAGCTCCAATTAGAAAATTGCAGACTTTTAATCACGTTCGAAAAATTCTAAATTTAAAATAACTAATCATATTGCTTATATAAATAGGTTCTTACATTTATTGATTTATTGAAAATGAAATTAATCTGTAATATAATTTAATGTTGTAAAAAATTCAGAAGGATTGTCAATATTTTATTATAATGTATATATATATATTTTTTGTTTAATTATTTGTGTCCATTTATTAATAATATTTATCAAAATTATAAAAGTACAGAACATTGGACTAAAATGGATTCTTTATGACGCTGCTGCTTGACTTGTAGAAACCAATGAGCACCATTCAAAGAAATCACGAATATTTATCGGCGTATTATTTGAAAGGTCCTAAATTTTTAATAATTTATCATACTGTTCATACGGTTTGAAAATCATTAATGCAATTTTTTTTATAAAATGAAGTCGTTTTTGTCATATTATTCCGATAAACTTTCACATAAGTGAATTAAAATTGTATCAATATTTCGAATTATTTTCTAATTGACAACACGGAAAAAAAGCTGCAGTCAACGCTACCTACAGCAGATGGAGTAAAATTTACCTCACGTGTAAAATCTCCATAAGAGTTTCCGCGTCTTAAATGGAGAATTTAACCTGTGTGGTAAATTTTACTCCATCTGCTGTAGCGTTAACTGCAGCTTTTTTCCGTGAATGCTTATTTGAATTAAGGTTTAAAATGTTTTCTTTTTACAGTTGTAGATATTATTAATAACTAACATAAAAATATTTTACAATGTCGGATTAAACAGGATTCTTTATGGATCTCCTGTGTCACCATTAGAAATTAATAAGCCTTATCCAAGAGAAAACCAACTTTCGTCAGCGTTCGAAAAGTCCCAAGCGTTTAATTATTAATTTGGTTATTTTTGTATTTAAAAAATTATGATTCCAATTTAATAATTATCATAATCAGTATCGTTTATTTATAAGGAAGGACTCAAAATAATTATTTCAAGTTGCATCAATCCGTAGAGATTAATTCAATTAATTTTTATTCATGTAATTTTATGTCTTTTCGCACTATAGCTTGTCACTAATAACTTCGTCGATCTTTAAGCATTAATAATAGCTGCAAACAAAAATTTTTTAGATGAAAGGGATTTTATGAGAGGTTCCAGTTAAGCCATTAGAATCCAGTAAGCGCCACTTAAAAAAATAGGCCGATACAGGTGTGGGAGAAGGGAGAGAGGGGGGGAACATCTTGAAGGGTTTACTCATAACAAAGAAACTAGAAGTCGCCCGCCAAAATCAACTCAGTTGTTCACCGGCTGTCGCACATGACTGACCTACGGCGTTTGTAACAAGTGAATGTGCCTCTTATTTAATAATAATTGTCTCCAAATCCACTTACAGGAAGAACTGAATTAATTCAGTACAGAGTAATTTATATTCAATTGTAAGTACAATTTTTGTTAACATTATTAAATTCATTGCCTTTTATTTTAATGTGGTATATAGTATGTTGCTGCATTGAAACGGATTCTATATGGAATTCCTGTTTAATCAATAGATTTTAGTAACTTCATTACAAGAGTTATTTTTGAGTTGTCTCATTGAAAAGGATTCTCCATGGAACTCCTGTTTTAACATTTGATTTTAGTAAATTCATTTCCAAGAATAGTAAATTATTTTTTTATTTTTTTTTTTGTTATTTAAATGTACAAATATTTTCAATCATTAATCACACTAACTTCGCATTTAAAAATTAGTCTGCACAATGTTCATACAAAATGAATTAACTACATGAACATGCCTAATTTGCCTTTTATCAGTTTTAGTTTTATAGTAAATGTTTTATTTATAGTTTTAGTTTTATAGTAAATGTATATTTTCTTTTCAATTATTTAGGTGTCAAGAAATCATCAAAGGAAGTCTCTGCCGACTTAAGTGACGTCAGACGACCTCCTCCAGTTGGTTACGTTCGAGTCGACACTAATATGGTAATAAAGCTTTTTTGCTTTAATAGATTTGTTCTTTACACAGATTAAGAGCAATTAAAATTTAAAATTTTAATTATACAAATTATACATAAGAAAAAGGTTTATAATTTTTAATTAATATTAATTTAAAATTGATTTTGCTCGTCATTACATTGCAGATACATCTTGGACATGGAGTCTGGCTACCGAAAACAACTTATGACAACGATGTCTTTACAGCAGGTTCCTTCATTAGGGATGTTTGTAAAAAATATTGCTGTTTCTGTTTTTGGAACAGAGTATTTAAAATCACATAGCGTTTCAGGAAAAGGTTCTAATAAAACCAAAAGTAAGCCAAGACCGGCTATTGATTCAACGAAGGCTCTTGCGATCCGAGGTAATAATTTTATGAAGAATTACGTAAAGTGATCCGTTTTGCATGCTATTTTAAAAAAGTTCGTGCTATTTACAAATAGCAATGCGCAGAAAAATATATGTACTTGTAGTTGGTCAAGCTTTTTGAATTTAAAATATCTTATTTATTACGGAATGTTGGTTTTTAGAAATCAAATTAAAAATAGTAATTTTTAGAATTTTTAACAGTTTTAATCACTATCACAGGAAATTACTAATCTATAACTTAAAATTAAACTACTTATATCTGAAAAACCTTTTTTGTTATAGATATTTTTGAATTTTATTTAAAAATTGCGCGTGGTTTGAAAGGATCGGACCTGTTAGATGAAGTCGATGCTTACGAAGAGTACATTCGGCAGAAAATTAGAGACTTAAATCGACCACCAAGAACTAAAAAAATTGATCCAGGTATGTAAAAGTTTTAAAAACCTGTGGCTTTAAATAATAAATGAAAAAATAATAATATTTTTTAATTTATGCATGTTTTTACAAAAATATTTCTACGAAATATAAATAATTTAGAAGATTTTATAGAAATTTGTCCATTGAATTACTTTTTTTCCTATTTACACAGATTTATCCATAATATTTCTGAAGCAGTTAAATACAGCTAAAATGTGAATTATTTCTATCAAATCTATTTTTCATAAGTGATAGTACTGAAAAATAATTTTCTTTTGTTACAGCCGATCAGAATGGTTGTAAAAGTTCAACTACAAAACAGGTAGCTGAAACTAAAAATAGCGAAACTAATAATAATAATACGACTCAAAAACCCTGATTTACCTCCAAGAACTCCAAATTCAAAGTCACTATCAAAAAATTCACGGCAAAAAAGTTTAAATAAACCTATCGATGATAAGGAGAGTTCATCAGAGAGTTCATCTGAAACATCTGATGAAACGTATTCAGGAGAGGAGTTGTCGCCAGTAATACCTGAATCCCAGACGGAATAAACCGACAACTAATAATAAGTTTATTTATATTTGCGTATACTTTTATTTTCTTATTTTGTGTTGCTTATTTTAATATAATACATAACTAAAGTGTGTTTTCCATTTTTCAATACTATTTTTCTAACGTCATTATTTATATAAATAATAAAAAGAAAAAGAGCATAGACAAATAAGTAATGGTAATAGAAGTTTTAATTAATTGTAAAAGTTATTAGTTGTATAATAATTTCCAGTGGATATTAAGAAAGAAAACACCCTTCAACATAGTTTCAAATGATCCTGCAAATCCTATTAACGGCCAATAATTTCAATAATGATTTCTTCCCGGTGTGTCTTTATGATACAATTAGGAAATAACTAAAGTTCAATAGGACAACACAATCTAATTTTTTTATTAATTTAACAAGTACTGACACATAGATACCAATTGAAGTGTTTTCTCACTGATCGTGGAAATCCCATCAACGACCAACAATTTGGATTGTGTACCATAAAAGGAGTTCCCTTTTAAAACTATTTTACGATAAGTATGATTTCATTAGGATATCCAAGATGAACCCAATCATATTTGTTTAATCTTTTAATAAGTATTGTCAAATAGATACCCATTGTATACATTTATTACTATTCGTGGAAACTCCAGTAACGACCATCAATTCCAATTGAGTATTATTATAGGTATGTCTGTTCGGAGTATTTAGAGAATCAGCTACGTTTAATCGGACATACCACACTGAATCTGATTAAATAGTAGATACTTGTCAGAATGATTTTTAACTAATCCTGTAAATCCCAATAAGAACCAACAATTTCAATTCTGTATTTTATAGGAAATGCCTTTTTAGAATCATTAAGTCAAAACTTAGATGAAATAAGGAAGTCCAATCTAAATCCAATCACTCATTCGTTAGTACTGGATGTTCACATAGGAAATGATCACACAAATACTGACCAATAAAATTTGATACATCCCAATTGAATTCTTCAACTTTGCTATTGGTATGGGTATCTATTAGGATATACTGCGACAAAAACACAATAGATACCGATAAGTTTTTTTTTCTAATGGAATCTATTGGACGTTTTCAACAGGGATGAAGCCTCAAAAATTTTTGATTTTCTCATAGATCATCAGATCCTGACAAATTGTATACGGAACTACCCCTGTGAGGTAACTCCTTTCTAACAAAAAAATAATCATAGAAATCGGTCAAAGTGGTAAAGAATTATCGCTGAACTTACATAAACAATTCTCATTAAATAAGGGGGTGTTCAAGTATTACATAAGCGTAAGTATACTTAGACGACGCGGGTACAAGTTTTTCTTATTTTTGCCGACAGAGGGAACCGCGGTATATTGTAAATCTTACATAAGAAAAATATAATAAAATAGGTATATATTTTTAATTGGCTCAGTGGTTACAGTCTGCAATTTGCGAATCAAAGGGCTCGGGGTTCAAATCCAACAGTTGGCTGGAATTTTTTATAATTTAGTGTAATTAACAATTCTGATGCACAGGTAGCATTCCCCATTAGACCATTGTTGGGGTTCTAATTAACAGTGTTAATTCTGATGTACTGGTAAAATTCCCCATTTGAACGTCCACTGTTGGGTTCTAATTAACAGTGCCGTTTCTGAAGTGGCTGTAGGACGTGTCCAGGCGAAGACAGTTTTTTTTCAAATCTACAAGTATTTGTTTTCACATTTGGGGTCCGGGGATGGTCTTAATAATGCGTAAGGGGTTTTTTGAGATTTGTTTCCGAATTTTCAAAATTTTTAAATGCTATTTTTATTAGAGTTATACCGAATTTTTTTCATATTTATTAGAAAGTGTTACGGGAATTGACGTAATACAGCAGTACCTAATAGGTTTATACCTACCTTGTTTGTTAAATGTAGGTACCGATGTTCAATTCGGGGAACCCCAGTTAATTTTGTTTTTGAAATTTTTATTTTGATACTTAATAAAAAAGTTTGGGGAGGGGGTTTACGAATTTATTCTTATGACTTGTACAGGGGTGTGAGGTGGGAATATAAAATCATCGAAAGTTGGCTCATGTAGTACTTGAACTCTCCCTCATATAGGTACTACTAAACAATTATTACATTTTTCTGCAGACCTGGTTTATAGCGGTTACGTTTACTATAATATAATTTTTATGTAAAATTCATTGAAAAAAGATTAAAGAACAATTTTGCTCCCATTTCAGTGGCGTTTAGGGCGTAGGAAACGTTTAGAAAATTTCACATCCCAATAAATATTGAGTGTTATTCAAAATTAGTTTATTTTTTGATATTTGATACGCTTTATATGTATATAGAACGGCACATTTTCTGATTTACAATATTTTTGAGTAGAAGTTTGGAAACGCCCTGCAAATATGTTAAAAGTAAAATAAAAAAAGTAACCTTTTCAGTAACATCTGAGCCCATCCAACAGTATAAAAATTGTTGAATAAGAATAACATCCATATAAACGACAACTTTATAAAACTCGATACTCATAGGTTCAGCCTAAAACAAAAAAACGATCATACCCCACAAAATAGTAGTTAAATGTAATAATGACGAAAAGTATAGTTTGTCTGGCGATATGTAGGTAATTAATCGAGTCTGGCAACTCGTAGGAGCCTGAGAATAGTATATTACATTACATTACGAGTGTGACATTTTTCACACGAGCGGGAAATATTGTTGCACGAGGCACAAGCTCAGTGCGACTATCACACGAGTGTGGAAAATTACTATTCACACAAGTGATGTACAATATTTTTCCTACGACCACAAAATAATTTCATCAAAAAATGTAAAACCAGGTTATTATTATAATAATTAAAATGTATTTAAAAAAGTAATCAACAATAGTCGTATTTATTCAATTTTCATATTCTCTAAACAAAAAAAAAGAAAATAAAAAAAAAATAAAACAAAAATTCTGGCCCCGCCAGGATTTGAACGCGGTCGCTCGCCAAGACTCAAATGGCAAAGTTGATAAGTTTGACACTGTAACCATCTGAGCTAATAGGCCTTGCATCAATTGAATGATCTAATCGGTTATGGTTTAACCAGAATAAAAAGCAAACATATCTTAGTTATTTTAAAATTATTTTAATAATAATTGTTAAAGATAAATATCTAGGATCTAATTTACAACAATTTCAATAATTTAACAATCATATCGATTTTAGTATTAATATGGACATTACATAAATCAAAATAGAAATGATGTGTTTGACATTTTGTGACAGCTGCTGCGGAAAGTAGCATATTCGTACACGGGTGGAAAGTAAATTCTTATTCATACGCGTGTGATATAGGGCACTTTCCATAGGACTATATAGTGTGATATGTGTCACTTTCCTAAGTGGCCGTAGGAAAAACACTTTCCGCACGTGTTTCATGCATTATAATTTTATTCGAATGTGTTGGGATATTACAAAAATACAGAAAATTAAATCTGTTATTTTCGGTTTTTCTTATGACTCATAGGTTGTGATCTATACGAATAGATTCTTGATAACAATTGAACAATTTCTGTCATGTCAGTGTGCTTGTGTCAATTTAATTATATGGAATGATCCAGAAAAAAATGTTTCTAAAGTAGGCCACGGCCCACGGCATAAATAATGCGTCGTATTGTAAAATTTTTCTTCTGTCTATCGATCATGATCTACTTTAGAAAATATTTTTTGTGGATCACATGTCACATGCTAGTTTATTTAGGTATTTTTTATTCAATTGAAAATATAGCGAAAGTAAAAGTTGAAATGGCTTTCGGTAGGTAGAGAGGGGGTAAACGTCAAACCACGTCGGACGGCTTCGAAAATTTCGCAGTAATGTTTACCTGCCAGTGTCGTTTCATAGAATAAGTAATTTTAAATTGTTATCGGCGGAACCGGACAATCGCATGTATTTATGGACTATAAATAATTATTAAACATGTAATATAATATTCAAATCATAATTTTACAAAATTTCAACAGCTATTCCCAATTTATTATTGTTATTAATATCTATAAAATAATTTTGTACGCCAATGTATCGCGTCCACTTCGGTGAGATCCGTCGTAAACCTGTCAATTTATGTGTACTTATAAAGTGGGAGAACTGGCAAAAGCCTTTCCAACTTTTACTTCTTTTATTCTAATTCCAATTTGAGGTGCATGCAATTATGGACTATTGTTTTACGATAATAAAAAAATATATTAGTCAGTAGTAGCCAGTAGTAGGTACAGTTCAAAAATACACTGAACATTAAGAATATTTAGAAATCATAGCCGCTTGAGTCTTTCGGCCCCACATACTTTGAAAAGTATGTGTTCGGCCCTGATTTTTGAATGCTGAGTCTAACCATAGATTACGTAATGTGAATAGATGGGAAACTCAATGGTAAAATTCTGAGTCGATGTGCTGCTATCTATCAAATTGGAGTGGTACTAAAATTCAATATGGCCGCAACGAGCGGGCTTTTTGAAATTTAACTTTTTAGTGACGCAAAAATGTAGTAGAAAATCAAATAAAGCAAAAAATTGGAAACATATTTGACTAGTTTCAAATCATAAAACAACCATATTGACTGTTTTGTGATTTGAAACTAGTCAAATATTTTGCCAATTTATATCTTTATTTGATTTTACTTCATTATATTTTTGCATTAATTTCAAACTTGAAATAAAATTCAATTTATTTAATTTTTTTATTACAGTAAATTAACGCCGTATCATATTATTTGTCTATTTAAACATGGAAATACTCAAACAAATATGCATTTATACCATTTAAATAATTAAATATTTATAAAACAAACCTATCAAAAATGTTTTCTGTAACAAAATCAGCATATATAAGTGCTCAAGACCTTATAAAAGTTTTGCTTTTTTACTATCGAGGCAAATTTGAGTGTGGATAAAATTTGCCATACGGTTATTGAGTCGACTAGTTAGGTTGAGGAGCATTTCTTCAGCCGATAATTGTTTTCTTGTATCATTTATACAGCACGTGTAGTTATCAAATTTTTATTCATCATGTGGGCACTATGATAAATGAATTTAACTTTTGAGCATAAATTAAACTTACACACGTTTGGATACTTGAAGATTTTAGGGTGTTTTCTTGTTTGATGTCAATGGCATTGAATCAATTTTTGATATTGATGGCTGAGGCTCAAATATTTCATCGATCGACATCAGGGTATTTTGGAGGGCCAACATTTTCTTTACAACAATGATCATTTAAAAACTGAAAACAAAAAGAATTTTAAATAACAAACCAATTATTTTAACACTGAATCAAAAACAAGTTTTTAAGTATTACTTACCGTTGGTGCCAAACAGTGATGGTGCATTTTTCTTAAGACATTTATTACAAATTATTTGGTTATCCTTAATATGACGACTGCATATTTAATGTGGTATAAACTGCATTACTACCAATATCTGGGAGTGCTTTATTGTTTGTTGCTGAAATCCATCTTCCCATCTTTTGAAAACATGCTTAAAATTGGAAGATGTTGAAAAATAAATCTAGATTCTAGATGAATCAAAATTCAATACACCTTCAAATGCAATAGCCATTTTAATTTAATTTCTTCAAGTTTGAAGATTAGACCAACTGACATGACATTTCGATACGAGCGCCATCCCGTTAATTGGAGTGGTACTAAATTACCTTCCTCATGTTTTTCCATTTGAGTTACCAGCCCCTGAATCTAACGGAAAAGTATTGTACATTTGCAGTTCATTTGAAATAAGAAACGTTCTAGTTTTAGATTGTTTTCTGTCCGAAAAACGACGTTTTTGACACATTCGAATAAAAAATATATTGAAATTTTACTTAGTTGAATTAAAACTTACTAAAGACAGTTTAAACATTGTAGTACAGGCAGAAATCAAGCTACAGAAATACTGTCCCAATATAGTTGGTGAGAAGCATTTTTCTATGTTAGTAGCAAACCTAAAAATAAACCTAGATAAAGCTGTGTGATTACAATAGAAAAATCACATCTAAAGCAGCTGATTGGTCATTAGATACAAGCTTAGTCAATGTGCAAAGTTTAAACTTTTGAGGTAATCGTTTTTGAAGGTGCCAAACGAGCTCTAGCTCGCATTAAGGTAATTTAGATTAAATCTAGAAGTTTGGTTTGGTAAGAGAGTTCTGGTTCTGGTTGATTTTTATTATGCGCATGAAAAAGAACTTTTAATTTTTTATCACCTGCATATTTCTTCATGATGTTTAATACATTTCACCAATTTTGTTCTATAGACTACTTCCGTTTCCTCCAATTTCAAAGCCATCAAATTTTCAAATAGTATGTCACATTCGGCTGCACAAAAAGACATTAGTCCTGTGACAAAAGTATCAAAAAGCATACTGTGCATGAGTAAATATGATAATAAGAAACTTTGATAGATGTACATTATTTCATAAACAGGCGATGCGTATATGTAGAAGGGATAACAGTCTACCAGTGGGACATTCTTAGTACCTGCAAATGTTTGGAAAAATAAATTTAAATTTTACATGCGATTTTTATTTTCCTCCAAGCTGATTAAATTATTCAAATAATGCTGTTGATCACATTCTGTAGAATTATTGTTCTTCATAGTAAGGAAAAATGTTGCTAAAGTAGGTCTTGGAAAAATTCACGTGTGTCGAACGTACAATTCATCTTCTTTGGATTTAATTCAGAGCCGCGCCTAATAATTACGGACATAATAATAATAATAATGCCCCTAATTCACCCCCTTATGAGTGAATTTCAACCAATGATGCCTACTGAGTTTGTGTGGGGAAGGGGCGGCCATTATTATTATTATTTGCCGAGGCGCTCTGGGGCTACTTAAAGGCTGAGTTCGGATTGGCATTCGCTGTACTCAGAGTGCACTCGGTATGCCTCGATTGTGGTCGCCTTGGCACTCAGAGCGTACTCTTTTGTGTTCGGCTTGCCACAGATCACGTACTCAGAGCGCGCTCACTCTTCTCCGAGTTGGCCGATGGAGATCAGCGAGTATCTGTAAGAATGTGTCAAAAATGTCAAATGTCAATGTTCTGATCGGTGATTAATCAGTTTTACACGTAATATTTCTTGTTTGTTTCTGTTATAACTATTTTCTATTTGATTAAAATTATTTTTTTACAGTCCATAGACACACACAAAAGTGTATTCAAGTGCAAACTATCACTAGTGTCTGATGTCATTCCCCTTGTGTTCGTCTTGAGATTCTAAAAAGAGTGAACTCTGTCTATGACGTCACGCACTCCGTGCGCGCTCTGTGCGATCCGTCGAGTTCCAAACCGAACTTACCCAAAGATGACTGATGGTGCCATTTGACTTACAGGTGAGAAAAACCCGAAAAACTCACCCTCCATCATGAGTCGTATCTCTATCTTTGTCGATCATGGCCTACTTTACAAACATTTTTCAGTATCATTATTTATTGTTCTACATAGGGTGATCAACAGTATAATATTACTATTGTGTTCAGCTTTTTATTTAAAGGTTATGTTGGGAATGTGTTAATACACTGCAACCTAAAAGATCTGTTGTGTTTCTCGCAGCCCAGCTCTGTGGTTTCAAGTTTTTATATTCCATGTATCTTCGGTCCTAAAGCTAATAGACTTTCGTCTACTCTGTTTCTGATCATTCTATATCTTGCCCTTTTTGCCACGTTCTCTATCATTAAACGTAGAGGGATGAGGTATAAGATCATCTCTATTGCGGCAGTAGGATAGGTTTTCATTGCACCAGTGATGCAAACACAGGCTAGACTTTGTACATTTGATATATTAGCTCTCGTAGTAGCTAAACTAGTTCTCTTACTCCAGGCTATAACCCTGTAAGTCATGAGTGGTCTCACTATTGCTATATACATCCATCGCAGTGTGTTCGGTTCGGGTTACATCCCATCGTTTACCCACAATGTTTCTGTATACCATTATGGCTTTTATGGCCCCATTTACTACTTCCTTCTCCAGAGAAGTTTATTTTCCAGGCTTAGGCCTAGATATTTGACTTCTTTTTTCCATTCTATATCTATCCCGTTTAATTTGAAGGTTTTGAGATTGAGTTCTTTTATTATCCTCAAAAAGGCTACTAGTGTAGTTTTCGTGGGGTTTATTGGTGATTTATAGATATTTCAATAATTCAATTTGCTTTTACTGGATAATTCATACTATTTAATTAAAATATTTAATTATTTGACAATTGAATTGCCCGTGTTTTGTTTTCTATATACCCTTCTGTAAACCGTAATATTCAGAAAGAAAAATTGAATATTCTCATAAAATTAAGTAAATAATACCAACCTGTTTGTATTTTATCGATGATAGGAGTTATCAGTTGACAGAGACAGAAACAAGATTCAAAAGTAAGTAATGACCAAAACAATTTCTTCCAAAAACTCATTACCTGAAAATATTTAATATACCCATATTATACAGTGAGCATCGTAAATCTTACTAACTAACTCGTTACTGGAGTCTTGTTAGGAAAATCGCCGAGACACGTCGATTTTTGATTTCTACAATGTACATTTTTATATGAATAGTTTACCCTTCATTTCATCCCTTACTAGAGGGGAGCAACCCTTTCGAAAAATTTAAATTGCATGGGGTGGTGAGTGATAGCTCATTTGAAAGGGGGTTTTATTCTCTATTCAACCGTGCAAAAAATTTTGAAATTTGCTTCATGAAGTGCTGATTTATTAATGTTTAAAAATAACAAATCATCAAAAATAGGAAAGCAACTAAACTAACAGTGACCTTATCTAATGGTAAAAAGTCTTACTTCACGTCTGAACCAAACCCGATATCATGCAGGGCCGAATTTTAATTCTAAGGATGAGTGGACTACGTTAATTTCCGTTATTCTGAAACAATAATTAGTCGAGAATTATTAATGAAGTAAATTTCAAAATTTTTTGCACAGTTGAATAGAGAATAAAACCTCCTTTCAAATGAGCTATCACTCACTACCCTATGCCATTTAAATTTTTCGAATGGGTTGCTCCCCTCCAGTAAGGGATGAAATGAAGGGTAAACTATTCATACAAAAATGTACATTGTAGAAATCAAAAATCGATAAGACTCCAGTAACGAGTTAGATAGGGGGGGGGGTAAGACTTATGATGCTCACTGTATACAAAAATTACTAGTATTACATAAAAGTAATGATTTTATCAGTTACTGATATTTAAAAGACTAGAACTTCCGAATAACAAACAATAACAAGGATATCCTTTTGGCTTGAATATTAGGTGGGACTCAACTTTTTCTGAAATCGCCAATAAAACCAAAGTTCAAAATGGCAGATCTAATATGGCGTCCAAAAATAAGAAAAAAATTGCTTTTTTGCATAAAAATGAAACGTAAACGATTTCCAAGGGGTTTTTGAGTTCGCTAAATTTTAATTTGAAATCAAAATAAATATATATTAAAAATAGAAGAAATGCAATCGTTATGATATGATATAAATATGTGTATTACGTGCCATGTGGGTATGTCATCCATTCTGAATCTTTAACATCACCGGTAAAAGGCTTTAGTGCCTACTCGTGATAATTCCTAAATGGAGAATAAGAAACTTTTGTCACTAGATGTTATATAGATCTATTAGTTATTAATAATGCAGACTTTAACATTAATTTTAAAGATGATGACATTTTAAATGTTACTAGCGAAACTGAAGATGAAGACGAGTGCAACTTTGAGCTTGAAAATATAGTATTTCATATAGACGATCTTGATGGGAATGGAAGACAAAAATATTAAATAAGTCGTAATTCATTAATAAGTTATAACAGTCATTTTCAATTTCAAGTCTTGAATTTTTTAATTTTGTCGGCGGCTATATTGGATCCGCCATTTTGTATTACTAACTTTTATTCAAAATTTTATTCAAAATCAGCGACCTAGAAAACCTTTTATAAACGCTTTTAATTTTTATGCAAAATAGGCATTTTTTTATTATTTTCGGACGCCATATTGGATCTGCCATTTTGTATTTCTAAATTTAATTAATATTTTAAAAAACTGCGACCTAAGAAATGCCAAATTTTTTTAATGTTGATATATTTCAAACGATTTTAAATTAATAGAAAACCTTCAAAACGAAATAAAAACTAAAACTATATTTTTATGCTTAAAATGTCAAATATGAAATTAGGTATTTATTTAAATGGGCGTACATTTCCCACACACGGTCCGATTTTGTTGTACAATAACAGAGACAACAGAGACGTGTAACTTAATAGGAAAATTTGTTCGGTGGTCCATTTAAATTACATATATGACTCTCTTTCTCTTTTACATTGATCTTTACATATATGACTCTCTTTCTCTTTTACATTGATCTTTACATATATTTATCTATCTTCAATAAGACTAACACCAATCCTAGAGGTCGCTGATGTTGCTGGTTTTTTGACTTCGACGTATACAGTACAACTGACAATGTTATGAATGTTGTTATGAACGTGTGCATTTTATTAAAATTCATTTAATTTGGTCCCCGTTTATTTCTTTGAGTCTGATTTTGTTGTTTAATTAATTTTCTTTGGGCGGGAATGTTTATTTTCGCATATTATTTTTTACATGAAGCAATTTCTGGAACTAAACTCGCGTTTTTGTACACGTTTCTTTCTAGAGGTAAGTAATTTTTAATTTATTAGGAAAACCACTATACAGGGTGTTTCATAATATATGCGCAGAACTTCAGGACGTGATAACTCTTCCAAAAATATGAAAAAACGTTTCTATTAACTTACCCTGTAAAATGCACCAGTTTCGAGATACAGGGTGTTAAAATTGAAAAAAAAAAAAAAAAATTCTACGCCACTGGAAAAAGTACGGTTTTGAGACGCCCATTTAAACGGCCAATGTTTTCTACAGAAAAAAGTTACTTTTGGTCATACGCTCTAAAGTCGACCGTTTTCGAGAAAAATCAAATTTTGTTTTATCAAGTAGGTTTTAAATTTCAAAATTATTTAAAAATGTATACTTCTTTTGATATTTATTGCAAATAATTTGTAGTGTATCTCAATTCAGGCTTTCCATAAATAAAGGTACAGCAAGACAGATAATATAATGTTCTTATACAAAGCACTTTTTTATTATATAAAAAAGAGATATGATATAATACCCATTTCAAATTTGGATCATTTATGATACCGAGGTATTTTGTTGTGTTTTTCATTTTAATTATAAAGTTGTCATTTATTTGTATGTTGAAAGAAGGCCTTTGTAAATTACATTGCTCTCTATGGATCTACTTTAACACAAAAATAGTTTTGTGGCTGTAAGTTGCTATAACCTATCTTCGCAAAACTATTAATAATTTAAACATAGTAAGTGGTATTAATATAACATTAACATATAATTTTTTAAAATAAAGTACATGATCTTAAAACAAATAATCTATAATAAATGCGGATAAAACGAGGGGTAAAATAACAATAAATTAAGGGAAATACTTAAAAAGGGCAGGTTTAAAGAGTATTATCATAAGAAAGTATATCCGTTGTTTATTTATCAAGTATTGTTTGAGATTACTTTTGAATACATTTATTTATATTGAATTTTTTTCTAATAGATCTGATGCGATGGTACTATGTCATTTTTATTTTATAAATTAATATCAGTCATGTACTGAACATAATTCTCAACTGAAAGCCAATTTATTTCTTTTAACATAGTTGTAATACTCATCCTTCTGTCCTTTATTAATAGAATATAAATAGGCTAAGTAAGAAGCCCAAATATTTTACATGAGCAGGCTTAAGAGGTAAAGGCGCCAATTATTATTGGATAAATTGCTCGAACAAGTTTTTAAACCCTTATCAAAAGGCGATATAGAATGGTGTTAAAAATCAAGGCTTGTGAAAATCATCACATGGTTTAACCTAAATAATGTCAATGCTTCACAAACCAAAAAATTCAACGTGTTAATACTACTATCGGCTTTCGGTATTTCGTTCCAAGTTAAATCATTTCTCGTTTTTGTTACGCTACGAGTTTGCCCTTGTGGGCCTCAGTTTCGATTGTGTTTATTATTAATTTTATTATTTGCTAGGATTGAAAAGTACCTCGTGCTGCAGAGCAGATCGAATAGATTATACGACTAGTTGGAGAAGGTCCACCTAGTCACCAAATTAGGACACTAGGAAATTTTACATTACTGGGGACACAACAGGAATGCACACGCACAAGATACACAAACAGACGACATAACAGGTGTAAGCCCTCAGCAGCGTCCTGTTTAAATGATGATAGTATGTCATCCTTCATTCCCTTTTAGAAGGCATGGCATATAAATCTATTGATCTTAATGACCCTAAGAGCCTAAGAGCAGTAAGCGACATTTGTTCAAATGGCACATGATAGTCTGGCAAAAAGGTATCCATATACTTTATAAAATATTTGTTACATTATTTTTTAAATATATTATGAAAATATAACAACTGTGACTTTCTTTGTAATTTGTCACAAAATGATACGAGGTACTTTCTAAATGTAGCAATTGTAGTTTGTTTTTCTGTATCTTACAAAAATACAATTTATAGAAAAAGAGTTTGGTGTATTATTTTTCCAATTTTAAATATTTAATAATCAATAGAATTTTCGTGTATTTTTTAGCGAAATTTACAAGACTAATAAAAACTATGTTCACTACTTATATTAAACTGATTAAAACTTCCTTTATTAAAATTATTATTTATATGATAAAAAATTTGATGTTATTGGAAGCTATTACATTTTTTAATATACAGTGGAACAATAGTTTTTGTTTCTTCTGTAAATTTGTATAGAAAAACTATTTATTTCTGAATCTATGTTTGAATTTCCCGCCCTTAAGCATTTTTAAATTTCCCGCTATTTACTAGTGACGCCATCATAAACTGGTTGTGGATACAATCGCCCAAACAACTTTTACCGAACAAAAAAAATACATTGAGTTACACGTCTCGCTGGGTTGTCTCTGACAATAATGACCATGGGAAAAACAACTACCAGCGCTGGGCAAACATCAATTTGTCAGTGTTGGTCAGTATTAAATGGGTAAGTTTTGGTCCGAACTCGGTCTGCCAACATATTCAGTTTCCCGACAGTTAACTGTTTGTTGGGTGCAAGGTTTTTTAAATAACAAAATTTTTTTAGTGGCCTCTGGCATGTCGCCTACATACAGATGGGCAGTGAAAGGGTTAATTGGTACTAAACTCTATTTTCTTTTGGTTTAAATTGCAATAATGATTTACTAACTTTATGTATTTTTTGCGTCTGTCCTTTAGAAGGTTGCATAATCTCAGAATCCATAGTATCCAACATTTCACTAATAATTTTTCGTTTTCTGATCATATCATAATCCTTGAAAACCACTATCACTGATGCGAGAGATACATAAAATTCGTCTGCAAAAGCTACCACATTATCTCTGGCTTTGTACATGTAGACCACGTGGCAAAATTGAGGGGCAATTATAAAAAGTAAAATTGCTAAGATGCTGTAGATTATTGTTAGCGTTAACGAGCCGCCTATGAATCGCATGTCAGTCCATAATCCAAAAATATTTAGTAATTTTAAGTGGATATTGAAGTAGTAGCTCAGTTTATCGTTGGAACTAAAAAAAAATAATTTGAAACCTTTTTATTATTATGATCCTTAATTTATAGACATTTTTATGTATTAGGGATAAAACAACCATAATTCTAACGTTGATTATATCCTATATGAACATTAGGTAAGAGATATTAAATTCAGATAAACAATGTTTTGCGATAATCAACCTTAAAACAATTAAACATTGATGTGCGTTTTTAAGTCAAAGTGAAATTAAAGAAAACAATACTTTGTATATTTCATAAAATAAAAATATGAAATTAGTTTTTATCTTAAAAGATATATGAGAAAAAAACGTGCCCACCCAAAATCAAGAAAAAGACTGACTTTCTTAAAACCATCAACGAATAAAGGTGACAAAACGTGCCAAAAACCAGATATGCCTCCTGAAGAATTTTTATATGCTCAGAGAATGTTTTTAGAAAATTTAAAGAAAACTTCAGAAGAAGCAGATAAACTAGACTAGAGGAAGTAACTAGAGGCCAGCATGCCTCGGATTTATGGTATATTGAGAGAAGAAAGAGACTTACAGCATCGCTCTTTGGGATTGTTTGCAAGAAAAGAACAACAACCAGCTGTAAATCACTTTTGGAGACAATATCGTATGCCAAAAGATTTTATTCGGCAGCTTGTGACTACGAAAAAATGAAGAAAATGCTAGAAAGCAACTAGAAAAAAATAACTAGAAAAACTGTAGATCCTTCGGTCTTTTTGTTGATATCGAACAACCTTTTTTGGCAGCAACCCCAGATGGTCTTATAGAAGAAAGAGGCCTAGTTGAAATAAAGTATCCTTATTCTGGAAGACAAATGACCCCAGAATAAGGAATTCAAACGAAAAATATTACTTTTTGGCAAAATAACGACATTAATAAAAACCACAAATGGTACTACCAAGTTCAAGGGCATTTACAGATAACGAGAAGATCATACTGTATTTTTGCGCTTTGGACGCCACAGGGTATGAAAACAGAAACAATCCTAAGGGATTTAGAGTTTTGGAAAAATAAGATGGAGCTTTTTCTACGATTGTATGATTCCCGAAATAATCGATTCTCGAAAGGCTAGAAACATGCCCATAAAAGATCCTGAGTATATCTTAGAAGCCATCAATAAAAAAACGCGAAACGAAAAAAGATAATACAGAATATTTCGGTAGCATCTACTTTAAGTTTTAAGTATTTACCTATTTTAGAAAACTTTTTACGTTAATGTATTTTAATTTGTTTTAGAATTTTTTGGTTTGTAAAGTATGTTTTCTTTTATTTCTTTGTTTCTTTGCATTTTTGTAAATAATTTCAAAAATGATGTATATTTTAAACTATGTATACCATTCACATTTATTTCTTCATAAAACATACTATACCTACTTTCATAATAAATAAAAAAAAACGTGTGATTTTTGCCTATATCAATAAAATGCAAGAGTAGGTGTTTATCTTAGATAAAAGAAACAACAGATGATGCATTTCATTCATAAAGTATGTTTTGTTTGGTCCCAATCATCGAAGAAGAGAAAGAAGATATTTTATGCGGATCGAAAGAAGACTTTAATCGAAAATCTCGTCTGGCAACGCTGCTGTTGTACGCAACTAAAAGTCTGTTGATACCAGTGGCGTATCTTATTAAAGATAAAATCATAACTAATTATAAAAAAATAATGAAATACTAACCGATATAGTGTGCAATAAACTTTATAATGGTTTAAACTTTAAAACCGATTGGATTTGGTATAAGGGTATGCAGTTCAGTGGAATGTAGGTAAAAAGCTTAAAAACACTATTTTTTCCAAGAATAATATATTTATTACATATAAAGATGTTAAATAAAATAAAATAAAAACAAGATAAATAAATCAAGATTTATTTTAAACAAATTTACGAATTCAATTTTGGGGTTAAAATTTGAACAGTTTTACAAATTGGTAAATGAGAGATTTTTAAATAAAAATTTAGATTTTTAACACTACTAAATTTATAAAAGTTAATAAATCAATAAATTAACCATACTTATATACAAGGTGGGGATTTTAAATGGAACGCTTCTTATAGCGGATCTGGTAATAAGAATTTTGTAAAATCCGAAAACACGTAGAACCGTACAACATTAAACCTATCCATTGATAGTTTTTAACTTGTAAAACTAGGCAATAAACTAACTTACTTATTATCATCCATGTGTGTGGCATACATAAATTATCTTCTGGTTTTTTACTGGAGCTGTCAAAAATACTGATAGTGAAATCAGAGCTGTAACAGAGTATTCAGAACTTTTAATGTAAAGGTAAGTATACATTTTGATTAATAATATGGTAGTTCATGAAAATAATCAAAGAAAGAGGCATGTAATATGAGTTTATAAAAAAGTTTGTCCTTGTTAAGTACCTACAAAATTTAAAGAACTTACAATATAAAAATTTCTTTCTAATATAAACTACCAAATTTCATCTTAAAGGATAAATACCTACATGAACATTTCCGAAACATAATTAAGAAAGTTTTTAGTTACCTAAATGAGCTTTTTCGAAACAATGAACTTAGTTTTGGCAGTGCTCCAGGCTTGAAATATTTGCTTTTTGAAGAATATCATTAGGATCAAAATGCTTCGAGCATAACACTCTTTTTTAGATACCTTCATTTTCTTCAAGTCCTACAAGTGATAGCCAAATATTTCTTGTATGCCTTTCAGTTGGGAATCTAAAAATCAAGCATAAGCATATTTATTTTACCACTATAGTCCAGACTAAAGTGTTTCTATTAATTACAATTTTTTGCGAAATTAATAATGTTGAAAATTAAAGAAAATAATAATAATACAAAAGTAGATAATACATGTGATATTACGGCAAAAATCTTTAAATCTACACCACTGAACTATGCAATACATCATCACCTAACCTTACTTACTTATGAAAAGACTTCAGCACCCACATTTTCCAGTTTTTTGCTCAAAATGCACTCGCGAACCATGTTGTTAGCTATACACAAGTCGAAATTTTTCCAAAAGAGTCTAAAGCTTAACAAAAACACCCAATATGCAACAATTTACTGGATCGCAACGTCGCAGACTATCGATGGATAAAATACTATACGTGACGTCCGTGATGTATAGTATGAATGAAACAAAGTTATTTTAAATTGCGGTGGTGTCACGTTTGACGCATTTAAAATCCTTGCATTTATTTGCAGGAATAATAATGGTGTTTGCCATAGTTTATCTTAGTATTTGTAAAGTTGTTATTTAGCAAACGTATGTATGTAAAAACGATAGGTACAAAAATGCCCTGCCTAATGGTGTAAAAATAGGTGCTGCTAAAATATCAAGTCTGCTGAAAGCAGTTAAAATAGATTAATCTACTTTGTACACATTTTATACGTTTTTTGTTTTGTTATAAGTCATTTTATTTAGAGATTTACTATTAGAAATGCTTCGGGAAATATTGCAACATCTCTGCCCACAATGCGTCGGAGTTGGAAACACTGCACTAGGTACGATGTGTCGCAATATATCTCGAAACTATTCTAATTAATAAAACTTGTTGCTATTAGTGAGTTATAGGTAAAAACTATTTTTAAATATGAAAGGGATAAACTACACACAGCCTGACGACAGCGCACCAGGAAACGCATGTCGGTCCATTTAGGAAATAGCTACGCGCTACGTTTTTTTGCAATGTATGACCGGATTTTAAATGTAAGTAGAGGAGCTTTGGTGCGTATATAATGTAACAATTTAAAGTGAAAAATTAAACAAGTTTATGGGCCTATAAATTTCACAGGGGTAATCTTTCAAAATACCAGAGTAAGCCCCAATCAAGGGTAATAAAAAAATCCATTAGAACGGAAAAGAGTCCGTAATAACTTATTAAACTTAGGTAGTTGGTACTGATCCAAAACAATCTTCAAAGACGGTTTTTTCCGAAAAATATGCCTGGTACTTCTGGATTCTGGGAGTTTAAGGAGGGAGACATAGTTAATAAAAAGGGTATTGCTGACAATAATGACAGACTTCAACGATATTTCGTGTTTAAATAAAACGTTTTGTAAGGGGATAAAAATTACATGGAAATTTTTTTTCTTGGATTACAATATTCTTAAGGGATGAATCTAAGTTTATCTTAGAATTTTTTTTATTTTTTGCCTATGAAACAAGAAATTAGGTCATCAAAATACCTATTTTTGACATTTTTAAAACTCCGCAAAAAAATACCTAAAAAAAATCAAATTTTTGTTTTTCCTAGACATCCCAAAAATATTTTTTTAAGTATTGAAAAATAAGAATGTAATCTGTTATCAGCCGACTCTCTACATTTGTGTCAAAACTCGAGCGTCAGATTCCCTTACTATATAAAAAATATATTATAAAATTTTCCTAAGTCCGTGCAAAATTTAGCCACTCCCTATATAAACGAAATGCATTTTACCGCTGGAGGCGCCACTTAATGGTGTTCAAATTTGCGCTTTTAGAGGTACAGCTGATAATGTTTTACGAGCTTATTTTTGAAGATATATTTTTTCTTGGGTCACAATATTGTTAAGGGATGAATCTAAGTTTATCTTAGAGGAATTTTTTAGTTTTCTTCCTAAGAAGCACGACATTAGAACTTAAAAATCCTCATTTTTTGACATTTTAAGAACTCTGCCAAAACAACACATGAAAAAATTCAAACTTTTGTTCTAAGATAAACTTTTAAAATTGTTTTTTCTAGACATCCCAAACATTTTTTTTTATGTTGGAAAATGAGTCTGTAATCTGTTATCAGCCGACTCTCTACATTTGAGTCAAAACTCGAGCGTTAGATTCCCCTTAAGAGCGGCGTCTGGCCATATCTCGACAACTGTTGATCAGTACAATTTCGGATTATTTTTTTTACAAAATCGGCGAAGCAAAATACTTTAAAATGATTTTAACTTTGTAATTTTCCGCTGTGTCCTAATTGAGTTTTCATGAAGACAGTGACAAGACTACGCATGTTTTGAATAGAACCTGATGTTAGGATCTGGTGAGGTGAGACGGCGCTTTTGGCAGGAGACTCTCGATTCGCTTCCACTGCTTCAAGCGAACATGGACTCCATCTCGGCTGTCCAAAATAAAAATCAAGTAACTAACATTTTTAAAAAATTGACTTTTTACGTTAACCGACCTTGCTCTGTTCTTACGCACATTTCGGTATAAAAATCTTTGCAATCGAACAATAAACACTGAAGTTATAGCATCAGTCAAACCAAGTAACTTACAGGCCTTTTCAAAATAAAAACAAAGTACCTAAGTGTTTTTCACAATATAAAAACGAAATAACTGAATTTCAATTACTTGGCTTCTATTAAAATATTTAACTTACTTTGTTTTTATTTTGCATTTTAACAATTTTTTGGTTTAGGATTTAGTAAAGTAAATGTACTTTACCAAATAAAAAGAAAGAAACTTCATTGCAGTTACTTTGTTTCTTTATTGGTACCTGCAGTTACTTTGTATTTATGATGTTTTTCCCTCTAAAAAAGTGTAAAACTTGTATTAATTAGTAGTTTTGCATAAGAAAAGGTCAGTATTCCAAGAAATTTCAAAGCGGAAGAATGTTCGCCTCCATAGAACAGCAAACAGATGGCTACTGAATTATTAGATCTTTTACTTGGCATCGAAAGTGTAGCACTACTGAAAATATCATTCCATTTATACAAACTTAGTGCTACACTTTCGATTCAAGGGAATAGACCTATTATGATAGTTATGGTGAAATAAGTAGTACACATCAGGACGAAACATATTCACCACCGAAGAGCTGCTCGAAGACCAGCAGCAGCAGCAGCAGCAGCAATAGCAGCAGCAACAGCAGCAGCAGCAGCAGCAGCAGCAGCAGCTCCGATAACGAAACGTTCTTGTAATAAGGTGAGTGGTATGTAACACAAAGTTTCATTTTTATTTATAGAAATCTAAAGTTGGGTTTTTAGTGAAATTGCTAATATTACATAAGTTCTTTAATTTCAATAGGTGAAATTTTGCTGCTTTTTAAATTTCGTTTGATAGATTGTTTTCCTAGAAAAGTAATAGATGGAAAATACAATTATAAACAAAGCGTTATTAATTAATTTGTAATTTCAGAAAACTTCCACAAACCCCAATGCAAATAGAAATATTTTGGCCGAAAGAGAAGAAGAAAATCTGATGGTGAGTACCTGAATGTTTGATTCTGATTACTACTTAATATTGGTACTTAACAAGTAAGATAATTGGATGACACAAACTGTACTCTTTTAGGATAATCAACAGGAAGAGAACAATAATAATATTGTGAAGACATAGATGGAAAAGAAAACACTTAGAAAACTTCAACTAGAAGCAACATGGAAAAGCAGGATAAAAATGATCCAAGTGATTTAAATTATTGGTTGTTTGATACAGGAAAGTACCCTTTTAAGCACAGCAAGTAATTTAAAAATTCCATACAAGCAAAATGAACCTAGGCGTTTTTTCTAAATAATTTAATGTTTTAAGATGGGCAAGAGAGAAAAAAAAGGTTCTATTGAAAATACAGATGAAAGGAGAAGCTCACAGAAAACTTTAACTAGCCCCAATGCAAATAAGAAAAACATTTTAGTGAAAAGACAGGATAAAAATAACATTCAGTTAAGTATTTTAAATTATTGGTCACTTGGGATAATGTAGGTACCTGCAGAATCAACATGTTGCCCATTCTTACGATATTTTCAATTTTAGAGGAAGGAGGAAAAAAACACAAAATCCTGCACTGAACAACACGATGAAGATAAAGAAGAAAAACAAGTAGAAAACAGTAAGTATTTTTAGAATATATTTTTGTATAAATAAAGTGTTCCTTCTACTTGCTGGTTTAATTTTTTATATACTAAAAGCATGTATTTTCTGTTAGTTTAATGCGTGAAGATTATGGAGATAATGCAATTAGTCATGTTGAAATTAAAAAGGACAACCATATTTGTAATGTTAGAGGTAAACTTTGTCCACAGTATAATGTGAAAAAACAAATTATGTTGTTGAATTAATAATAAATGAAAAAGAAGAAATTGTAAGATATAATTTTTGCAAAACATGTCCAGCTGCTGCAGGTAATGTGTGACTGAAAAATATGTTTAATAATTTCACATATTTTTATTAACAATATAAATTTTTTTCAATCACAAATTTCCAGTTGAATACCTAATTGTGACTCAATATTTTGCAATTGCAATATATTGTCTCGCAATTGTCCCTTAATATCTCACAATTAAGGCTTATGAATAACAGCCTCTATATGATCAATCACTTTTTTTTATCTACCTTTCCCTTTTTGACAATATGGTTACCATATTTAAAGTAGCACTGCGATCTTATTTAAACACACTTTTAATACCTCACAACAAAGTCAAACTTGGTATAAAGTTAAAATCGTTGAGGATCCATATTTAAGGAGCTTAGAACATGATGTATTAATGATAATACTGGTTAAATATTTATTTATAAAATGGATCATGTATTCTGTATCAAAGGGTAAAAGCTCAGTTCAATCTAGAGTAACTAATTTATTTCGCATTTGATAGATACTAAAATGGCTTTAATATTTTAACTAAATAATGCAACAAGGTATACTACGAGGATAGATTAAAGAGTTCCCATCATTATAATGAAAACAAGTGATTTTAATTCAGTACATTGTCACGAGAACGATATGAGGGATTCCTATGAAGAAATGTCACGATATATTCGCGTACTCAGCACCATGTACCTATTTTAAAAATAAAACCGGTTAGGACCTTCGTTTTTATAAAGTTTTGTCTTGAAATTGAGTAAGGAATATCACCATAAAGTTTGGCCATGTGTAGCACAATTTACGAAATATGTTTTTAAATTGTTATTAACTTGAATTTTTCATTGTTTTGAAATTATATTCAAAATAGAAAAGCCATAAATGTAATGTTTGCTTTATTACTCTAAAACCGAATATTTTCTGATTCTCTGAGCCGGATCGTGTAAAATTTAAAACTTTGTAGCTAACCAAATAGCAGAAATTTTGGAAGGCAGTCATGAATCTCAGTGGAGTTTTCTTCCTACAAAGAAAAAAGTCGCAGATGAAGAAACGAGTTGGTATAGACTTCTCCATTAATTCTATATGGTTCTATACAATCTGTTACGGGGAGAGAAATGTTAGATTTGTGTTATATGTCGCACCAGATTACAAAACCCATCGGTTTATAAATAGCGGCCAAATTGTCAAATTTTCGTTTACGTTTCATTTATTTACTATCTGGCTAGCCGGATTATAAAATGTCTAGGCGTTTTATAAAAATCCGGTCAACACACGGTCTGATTTTCAAATTTAAGATTATCCTCTCTTTGACATTCCAGCGGGTAAGGAGTTACAGTCGTCTTGTAAAACACTGCTGATTTTCGATATGAACAATTTAATTTTGGCTGGTAACCACTGTATAAATGAAAATTCAGAAAATAAAAAAAATCAAATGATAAAAACTACATGTACAAAGTGTAATTTCGTAGTAAGTGATAAAATTAAATGGAAGTGTAATCTTTGCTACAAGAAAAAGTAATAAAAACAGTGCAAAATAGATCAAAAACGTGTCGCTGAACAACTGGTTCAAATCACAAAAAAATGGAAAGATTTGCAGGGGGGGTAGCATGTTTTTATAACATTTCCAAAATGCCAGGGGTCCGCTTGACCCTAAAGGTTTGTTAAAAACTATTCTTGATGTACGAAATGGAGTGTACCAGATACGAACTGAAATTGGGCTTTAAATCGACGGTTTTCTAGGATACACTATTTCATAACTTCATTGCCAACAAAAATACTAAAAAAATCAAATTTTGCACTTTTTTAAATTTCTTCATTACAGTCCATTTATTTTAAAAAAAAATCACGTATTTGACCAAAATTATATAAAAAAACATCACAAACCTCAAGAATTTTCTTCTATAATCATAAATAACAAAAATAAACCTTTAAGTAATATTAAATAGCCATATTTTGATAGACAACTCAACCAAACCGTATTTCTCCATCAATAATTATCTATAGAAATTATATTTTGATTAAAACACAGTGCAGACATCATACTGTCGGATTTAAGACTATTATTGGTTTTTTTAAGCTTCTAAAGTGTTGTTTTATCTTAAGTTCATTTGTTTTTCAGTTTTATTTGTTCTATAGTTTAATTTGTTCTTGAGTTTCATTTGTTCTGTTTATTAAAAAAAATATGTAAAATATTCATTATAATATGTTTTATTTCCATTAAATACATAAGTAATAATTCTGATCGCCCTAACTTTAAAATAAAATTCGTATTTTATAAAATGACTAAAACATTTAACCCGCCAGAATGTCACGCAGAATATAATTTTGAAAGTTTGACAATCTGGCCGCATTTTGTAAAATGTCTAGACATTTTATAAAACGACGGATTTTACAATTTGGCTACGACATATACATTATAATGAATTTATAAATAAATGTTACATTGTTACTAAGTATTTGTTGTATTTTCCTTGGTTTTAAAATTGTATGTCGAGAAGACAATTTAGTAAAATAGAAAAGTCATAAAGGTAAGTTTGTCTTATTTCTCTAAAACCTAAATGTAATTGTGTACTAGCAACTGGTAGCGACTTACATTCACTACAAACCTTTCATATTTTATCGTGACAAATGGGTCAAACAGCCTTTTGGCAACCTGAGTTCACTTCTTTTAAGACCTAAAATACTCGGCTGCCAGTGGCCTTCTGTTGACATTTATATTGCCATTATTACTACTAATATTATTATCTTCATACTCTTCTTACAAATTATATTCTTATAAATACAAATGATTTTAATTGATAAGGATAGTGTCACATTTTTTTTCAGGAATCCTGCTCCCCACTGAGGGGTTTCGGTAGGATGCGACCAATCTGACTTGAGTTCCAGTCTGCTTTTCCTCTTATGGCGGTACTGTAGCCTAAGGGCATACTATTGGATTTGGATGCCATATTCCTTCTCATTTATTTAGATCCTACATATTACCGTCCAGGTGGGGCCCGAGTTCTACGAGTTGAGTCTCCTATCAAAGCCGTGACTGATCCCACACAGCTAAGCTGTAGTTAGTGTTTTGAATACCATTTAGCCAGTAATAGGTCAACATTTGATTTGAAATCGCAAAAGTTACATAACGCATTTTACATTAATGTATTTATGCTTTGTTGAATTTAAAATAACATTTGCCTTGCATGTGTTGGAAAGTGTATCAATTTTGACACTAGTTATGTAATATACTGTAGAAGGTCTATTGTTTTATTTTATTGTACTTCTTTGTATAGTAATGTATTTATGCACAAATAAATCACCATGATATAATTAAAAACAATTATGAAATATATTCGAATAAAATGTATATACCACAAGGACATGTATGTACTATACAGTGATATTCTAGAATTAGAAAATAATACAATAGGCACCTATGTATTCGACACTGCCATCATGTTAGTAGAATATCATGAAGATTATAAAAATACATCTAGAAGAGTGCAGAACGCTCTTGATAAAATTAGTAATTGTATGAACGGAACATTGGCGAATTAAGATCATTTAACTAAATCTGTACATATAAATTTTACAAGTAATTTTAAAAAAATGACTCCAAAGATTCCCATAATTATATCTTGTCAAAATTTATATGGGACCACCTCTGAGTTATCCCTTTTCAAAAAAAAAGAAGAATAGAAATCGGACAAAGTGATAAAGAATTATCGTTGAACATACATAAAAAAACAAAAAACATAATCCGACGAATACGAATTTACAAAATAAGTGGCTTCGAAACATATGGCACCGAAGGCACTGTCACCAATAGAGCGGCCTGACGGCCAGAGTTTCGGGCCCAGCCCTTGGTTTACTCTTTTCATTTTCTATTTATATCAAAATCTACGTACATATTAACATAGTTAAACCTTTTGAGTTAGTGAAATAGTGTTAGTGTAAAATAAATACATCTTAGGGTAAATAAGTTATTAAACTGGAGTGTTAAGAATATTGCTGAGTAAGACTATAGTTTTTGATTATTCAAACGTTGTAATTTAAGTGAGAATAAAATTACTCAGGTTATCTGCGTGCAGATCGTAATTATTGTGAAATGCTCCTAACGATTATTTTCTAATCATAAATAAAAAAATATATTTATCTTATCGGATACTATTAGACGTCAAGTTACCAGATACCGTTAACTAATTTTCCGGTTGATCCCGTTTGGCAGTAGTTTTCATCCCGATTGCCGAATATCCGACTGTCTGGATTTAGAGACGGCACAAAAGATTGGAGAACAAAGGTGTAAAACATGAATTAGATAATGGGGATTCTGTGGGCCAGATGGGCAAAGATCGCCTCTACTAGCATCGCCGACTTTGCTCCGTCGTCCATATATCACCAAGACAAATGGCCACTAAATCCTCGTTTACGTCAGAGTAGACAGAACCCTTTCGCGGAGTTTTTCCGTGTATACGGATTTTACGAATTTTTCTCTGAATGAAAGTATTTTACGTTTAATTAAGAGAATTTTTTAATAGAAATGCGTACAAATGAGCACTGAGTGTGAAATTATTTTACGGCGTGACAACTGTAATATTCTCATATTATTATAGAAATTTTAACTCATTTTTACAATGTAGCCTAAAATTTTATGCCGTAATCGTTATACTGATAATTTAACAATCTTACTTACAGCGCCAGTTTTTTCTTCCTTTGAGACAAATTATTGAACAAATGCTTTAAAAAATTAAAAATTCTTTAAAATTTTAAGTCAAATAATGTTCTTATTGTACAAATTCAAGGCAAAATAATAATAGTTTTATGAAACTATCGTCAACAACAAGAATAAACATAACTATCTACTCCTTTATATAGTCGAACACAAAGTACCTGAATCTTCTCGGAAAAATGATCCATTTACGACCATGCGAGAAAAATAAAAAATATCTGGCCTTTCTTAAAAAATGGCTAATATTCTTCTGTTTTTATATTGGTGACCTACATATTGTAATGTTTATTTACTTAAACAGTTTATTTATTTAATTGAAATTCACTATTTCAACTAATATATTTATGACTTAATTTATACTGAATACTACTAATTTATAGGGACATTTACTTGTACACTAATTTAAATGGACATTTACCAAAATCGATGTCTCTAGGAGCTTCCGGCAAAATTCTAAAATATTCCAGATCGGTATATCCAAAAAATTTTAGAAGTCAAATGGTTCACGACTATTAAGATGACTAACCATAGTCGTCTCACAGGAGGTTTTATAGGTTTAATCACTTGGTAACGGAAAACATAGAGGCAATAAGAGGCTTAAATAAGGAAGATATGAACTTAATGGATTAGAGCAGGACCGTACTGTTCGAAAATTGCTCGTAGAATAGTATTTTCAACAATATGATTCCTACTTTTGTGTTTTATCGTTGTTATGATACTCACATCTATCCACTTTCCCTTTTTAAATACAATACTTTAATCCTTTGACCTCAATTTGTAACGTACATTTTTAACAGTTCAATTACTAGACTTTAAATTCGACTCACCTTGTCTAAATAAACGAAAAAAGGTAAAATGTTATAGATTGCTGTGTAAAACAGCCCATTTATATGAATTGGTGTATGCGCTAGATTATTCTCGTTCCAACCATTTATTAGAAAGGTGTCTCCTGCAATTTCTCATATTTACTTCTATAGAGGCTGGTTACATTCTTGAATGAATGATTTATATCGGATATCTGTGAGCATAGGCGTCCCAATAAGGGAGTTTATCCCCTTAATCAAATATTCCTGGTTTTAAGGACGAGTGGGGTCGGAAAAAATCCCAAACAAGTAAGATGATCAGAGCATGACCAGATTAGTCGGAAATGGCTCACATTACAGAATGCTTTCTTGTTTTCGTAAAATTCTTAATAAACTATCACGAATTAGCCACTTGCAGACGATTCCAAAGTGTTCAAGGAAAAAATGGAGAAAAAAAATCGAAATAACGTTGAACAATTATTAAACGAATGCTATGGGAAATAGTGATAAATTACGTGAGAATATTCATGTATTATACAAGGTGTCCCATTAGTGCGTAATTGCTCCATAAATCAATTTGTGTTATAGATACACAAACAAGTTTCAAATAAAAGTTATATAGATTTGAACAAGACATACTCGTATTTTAAAAATAGTATAGGATATACAGGGTGTTACGTTTTTTCTCGCAAATAAAATATATATTTTTTAAATAGAACACCCTGTATTTTGTTTCGGATTTATTTAAATAAAATAAAACAACTAAGTTGCTTCACTTGTTTTTTTGAAGTACAATATATTGTAGAAGATTAACCACCAAATCAAAAACACTTTATCGCCTTTCTCTCTCCATTGATCCTTCTCTTGATATCACCGAAACTCATACTTCGCGTCCGCCCGGTGTTCTTCACCACGTTCACCGTTATTGAACGATAATGATTGGATGCTTTTAAAATGGTCCAGTTACACAAACCAAAAGGACTCTTTTTATTATTTCCATTCAAGGGGGACGATTTTTGTTTAAATACGACTCCTTTTAACACCATTTTACATTTAAAAAAATATTTAGGATCTGTTATATTTAACTTCTAAAGTACTCAGATACCAGTTTTAGTCGAAATCTGCCGACTTCAAAAAAATAGAAAAATATAATATTATACAAGGTGTTAGTTGGAATGCCTTATGATTTTAGTTGGCAACTCTTCATTTTTAGTTTCTTTTTTCTTTCCTGTTAAATTAAATATCAACGTTCCAAATGTTGAGGGTGTTCTTAAATTTGACAGAATACTTAATTATTTAATAATATTTATTTTTATTTAAGATCAGTTATAAGAATGTTAATTGATTTACTTAGTGAATGAATAATATTAAAGATTTATTTTGTTATTATACACTTATTGAGTTTTACAAGTATCTGTTCCTAAAATTGGTGCGAAAAAGTTGTCAAGTATTTCTAAAAACTGCCAGGTTCATAATATTTTATATTTGTATTAGAGTTAGTCTAAGGGTCAGTTTTTTTACCTCCAAGATAGTAACTACTTGCTAATTAAACTATAGGGCTACTGTTCGTTATCAAGTAAACCTACATGTAACTTTACTAAGAAGTGAGAAGATCGGTCATAAATAAATTAGTGGGATTTTTCTTTGCATTATATTTTATTTATTTGTAATGTTAGTCCTTTAACCTCGCTTTGGTCGATTAAATTTTATTTTATTTAGGACTTTATTTATCATTAATTTGAAGTTTACACAATATAACAAAGAACTTTATTAAATAACATCAAATCAACAAAACAAATGTTTTAATGTAGTGAAGTCCGTGTCCGCGGAAAAACCTATTAGAACCGACTCTGGATTATGGATCCATATTGTTTATAAGATTTTTTATCAAAACCTTTTTGTATTGATTCAACATTTAATTCTGTAATAATAATATTTTGTTCTACACCCACATGAATATTGGCTTATATACGCATAGACTACGAAACGAAAAAGTATGTTATTATGTTCAACTGAACGAATATATTTTATATCCATTCTAGGTCGTAAAAATACTGCAAACAAAATAAATTAACCAGTCACAGTTCGTATTTTGGACACCTAACTACTATTATTTTTAAAAGTGACAATTCTGTCAAACTAATTGTCACTATATTTTTTAGTTATTGAGAAATATACATAAAAATGAGTTTTGTGTAGAATTGATAAATAATAGCATTTTAATTTTTTTTTGTCTACATTCTTAAAATTTTTTTATACATTAAATCAAACTAGATGAAACTAATTTAATTACGAGTATTAAAACTAAAATCATAAATGTAAAGGTGAGGATACGTCATCTGCCTTCCACGTGAGAGACCCGGTTCGAATCTGGGCGGGGACTAATTAAATTAAATCTTTTCTTTTTCATGTTTATTTTATTTGATAAATTAGTAAAAGTCATAAATTATTTTAAAATTAGTTATTTTGTCTTAATAACTTAAAATAATTTCTATAATTTGTAGATTTTCGTTTGTGGGTCGTAGAAAAAATATACTGTACATCTCGAATGAATTGTCCATATCGCACTTCGCCTACGTCGTCGTGCTCAAACTTCGTCTTCGTGCGATATGGCCATCATATCCACTCTTGTTGCACAAACTGCTATTGAAATATTTGTATTCACATCAATGTGTTTTTGTATTATAGACTTGACGATGACCCAAAAAGATCGAAATAAATCGCATCGAATTGGTTTGTTAAATTATGTAGTAAAAACTTTGAGTTTTTTTTTTATATAATTTCAAAGTGTAAATCTAGTTTGTTATTCTTTATTAGCGTAAAAGCTAAACTTTGATAAATAGGGTAATAATTTTTGTTCCTGTATCATAAAAAACGAGAAAAATAGTGCAGATATTTTTTAAGCTGCGAATTCGATAACAAGAATTTTCACGATAATGACAAAAAGGGAATAAAATTTAATCTTTCAACATCCTGCATTTCCCAAACCATTAACATTCGGATGGTTATTGTATGACCCTTAGTTCCTTTTAACGAATTTCCTATTGTTAATGAAAAACCGTGTATAAAGGTATACTAAATAAATGCCTGACTAACTGAAGAATCTTTCTAACTGAACGAAATGAAATATTCATGCGGATAAAGACCTTTTTAACTACATTAACACTTAATATGATAATAAGTTCCCTATATATGCCGAGTTCCTTATTGCCCGAAAATATATGTTACAGCGGTGACCTTACCCTATTAATTTAAATGGGTGCCAGGGACCAATTTACATATAAGGGCAAAGGAAATGCTTCTTTGTACCAGTCCTTTTGCGAAAATTTACTAAGTCTACTCATTTAGTGTGTAAACCACTGAAGCGGAAGACAAGATAGGAATTCAACTAAAAATTAATTAATTTTTTTCAGAATTAGATACCCTTGCGACTTCCACGCCCCACTTGTCTCCCTTGTTACTCTTTGAGGAAAAGGAAGGGTAAAAGTAGTAATTTATTTACTAGCCAATCAAAATTGATTAAGAGCCGATTCCACCGTTGTGTTAAACGAAGATTAAAATGATATTTTTACGTTGCCAAGGTCATTTTAATATTCGTTTAGTAATTTAAACTTCGTTTAACACAACGGTGGAATCGACCCTAAGATAATAGTCAGTAGATAAAACGGAAACATAAAACACAACTCTTGGCCATAACATAAAAGAAATACGACAGTTATAGTTCACAAATGACAGGACAATTATTATTGTTGACATATTGTGAATTTTTTACACACAACGAATTTGTATTATAAGTTATAAAATCCTCCAGTTTCATACTTTAGTCCTATTCTTTTTGTGCTTTTTATCAAAATATATTTACAAAGAAGTTTTAACAGTGGTTAGGGTGAAAGTTCACAAAAGTACGCACTTATTCGATTACTCCAAATATATTGTACTTACTAAATTGCAAACTAATTAAATATTAATGGACCCTGTATTCGGAAAATTTATTAAAAATAAATTATTACAAATGAAAACTAATTAAATATTAATGGCTCCCTGTATTCGGAAAATTTATTAAAAATAAATTATTACAATGGAAAACTAATCAAATATTGGAAAATATTTACGGTTCGCTAGCACAGGAGGCTAAGCGGTCCAGGAATTATGAAACTCCCTGTATACGGAAAATTAATTAAAAAAAAAAAATTAATTATTAGAAAATAAATGAAATCAAAGTTTTCGGAACGTCCCTGTATCTTAGTTCGGACCGATCGACGCTCTGGCAATTTTCGTCGAGCGAGAATGATATGATTTACGCGGTGTTTGGACAACGAAGGCGATGGTTATAGAAAAGATTATTTTGAGATTTGCCAAAGCCGATCAAAACGGTGTGTGAATTAATTTTATAGATAATGTCGGGCTTCGTTTAATAATTAATTGGTGACGAAAAACGGAATGATTCAAATATAATTGAATGGATAAATAAAAGAAAAAGAAACTTAAATGAAATGAAAAATACTGGGCGTTTCTTAAAAGAGGTTTAACAACGGTTTCTCATTAAGGGATGAAATGAAAAATGCTGGGCATGAATCAAAATTCTTTCACTTGTCGGACGCGTGTCCCAAACTACTTGTAAATAAAAAATAATATGTGGTTTCCTACCTTAGAAAAATAAACGGGGTTGTTCAGCAGTCTAACAATATCACGGTCACTCACTAGTCGGTGGAGAAGAGCTTACGGTTTCCGGAAATCAAGAGAGAGTAATTCCCAGATGTGATCGAATTTATGGTTTTTCGCTGGGCAAGACTGAAGACCGGTAAACTGGAGTGGGGAATACCACCACTACAGCAGACTATTTACAATGTAAAAATAAAAAAATGTCCTTTTAGTACCTTGACAAATAAAAGTAGATAATTGGTACGGAATCGACTCTACAAAATGCCCATTCGGATTTCGGCAAATATAGGAATATTTTAACCTACGAGGGTACTCGCAATTGTTGAAAAACGGTCATTCCTGGGAAACCGAAATACATGTCTTCTACATGTCCTCAGGCGGGAATTAATTGAAATATACATTTTTAAAATTAATTAAAAATAAAATTTAGAGACTTCGTCACACCCTTTTGACTAAATATTTTAGGTGTTTTGTTAGGAACAGTAGATAGTCCGGACTCATCCATGTTGTATAGGGTAAGCGGATAAATTATTAATTTTTTATACAAAATTTCTAAGTTGCTAAAGAACAATTCAACCTGTGGTTTATTATTATTATTATTATTATTATTCTTCCTAATGAACATTGCTCTAGTTATCTCAAAGTTAATTTTTGTCTTCCACCAAAGCCTCGTACCCATGTCATGCTTGCTATCTTCTTGTCTCGATTGAAGCAATGTTCGATTTTATTTACTTCTGCAAACTCAAAAGTGAAAATTGTTATGCTATAGAAACGTTTGTTCATCTTCTTTACATACTCAGCCAGCCCTTTTTCTTTCTCCGAGGTAAAAACTGTACAGAAGCGACCTACCGACAAGGAGATAGTATTGTTTTTTAATCTTTTCCTTCATGCTGCTTCAGGAATATTAAGTTCCCTAGCAATACTTCGTTTGCTTTGACCATTCTGCAGTTTATTTTTAACTTCTTTCATCAGTGCTTCAGTAAATACCAATTTTCTTTCCTCTTATAATAACTCAGTCTGATGTTAGTTTGTAGAACTGCAAAATAAAATGCTTATTTAGTATTATATATACTTACACATATTTGTAGATAATCTAAAGATTTTCCTATTTTTAAATGGAGCACTTTCTTTGACTACTAATTACAATTATTTATTAAATAAATGTCATTAGTACTCACTAAATTTGAATGAGGTGGCGTATGCAAGAGTATGCATTGCGCATTTTTGTTTTTTTTTTTTTTAATAATACTCTTGTATACTGTGTTATTTTGAATTGGGTTAGGTAATAATCATCAACTTTCAATTAAAACTAAATAAGGAATCTATTAGTTACGTACCTAACTATCCAATTATGTCGATTACAAGTTCTAATATTGTTTAAATATCAAATACTATTTGTAAAAGCTTATTTTAGGCACTTCACTCCACTTGCAATAACGAAATTACACAACAACGTTTATCTAACGACTAGTTGAGTCTTAGAATATAAAGTCTCAAGGTACCATTTGGGTAGGCGAGTCAAGAGACAAGCGACCACTGATGCGACCCCAAGGTCGAGTAGGACGACAGATGCATAAATGTTACGCTTGGTGCATTTCGCAAGCTTGAGAAGTGTCGCGCGACAGTTACAGGATAACCATTCGAGGAAACGATCAGCGTTGCCAGACCTACTGTTTTCACGTAGATCCACTGTTTTTGTCTCTAGTAAATTTTGTTCCTAATTTATTAAGTTTGCCTCATTCTTCAGCAAATGGTTAAAGAATATTTTCTCTAGTAAATTTTCTGCAGTAAAAGCAGCGTAATAAGCATCCACTACTCTAGATTGGCTCCTTAAAAAAACATCAAGATAATCATTGTTTTTATTTAAAATGAAACAAAGAATTAATAGGGCATCATAAAAAGAACATGCACACTACGATTTTGAATTATCTGATTCAGACTGATCTAAAAGAAGTAGGTACCTATTATTTTTCATTGTTTTTTTTTTTGTTTCCGTACGTTAAGTATATATTAAAAATGTTATTATTTGTGTTTATTCTTTGTTTACCTTCTAATTTGGGTCGAAAAAAGTTTATTTTTCGTTTCTTATATACCTATTTTTTTATTTACTACACTGCAAATTTTAATTATTTCCCCCTGTATTAAAATCTACTCTTCAGATCTACGGTTTTTTTTACCCATACTGTTTTAAAATCTGGCAACGCTGCCTAGATCGAAAGAAATTTCCGACCGAATCACTCCAAAAAAAAGCGATGCCGAGGACAGTGACCTCGAGTGCGATACGCAGCAAAGCTTTGCACCGAGAAGTGTTTCCAGGACGACACTTCTCGGTCGTGTCGCGTCGTGCGAAATGTGTTTCATATAATTGTATGTATTTTAGATGTGAAGCGACACTTCTCGGTCGTGTCGGCGGTCGTATGTCGCGTCGGCGGTCGTCTGTCGCGCCTACCGAAATGGTACCTTAAGGGTTGAGTCGACCTTGGACAAATGCAGCAAGACATATAGAAGCAAAGTGTGAAGAGACACTAATAGGTATCGCTATGGGGTAGATTTTAAAAATATTTACGTTGCGGATCCTTGCAAACTGCGTACTCTGCATGCTAGAATACCCTATTTTCATTTTATATTACATTTTCATTTTTTATTTATATAAATTGGTTACTCCTTGTATTGGGGGAGGGGGCAGTAGCCCTGCAGCCCCAACATACAAGCTCCCTCTGGTTTAATTATCAACGGTGTTAGTATGTAAAATTATATTATTCCATTTTATATTATACTTATATTATTTAAAAATTGAACCCCAATTTATTATTTATTACACTATTTTTTATTAACTAACGTGACTGACCAAGAAAGAAACATGTATCATTATACTGAAGAATAAATATCACGACCACAAATAATCCACCTAGCAAGCGGATATTTTGAATTTCTAATGAGCCAAACAAATCCAAAACATCAAATGGCTTCCTCTCGTAACTATTAGCGACACTTCATTGAATAGCAAATTTATTATCGCATCAAAAAGTTTTATTTTAATTACTGTTACAAGTAGATATACGGGCGTTAATTATAATTGGTAATAGGCGTGGAAATTTACAAACACAAATAGAGCATAAACGGTCGTTAATTACCAATACCTCTTTACTTTTAGCTATCTAAAAAGATTAAAAAAATTCAACCTACGTTAAAAGTGAGAAGAGTAGAAAAGGTAGGTGAGTGTAGATAATTCCTGATTGAAATATTGAAGGTAATTATAATATCTTTCTTTATCATCTGTATCTGTATCTGTAACGTGTAGAGGGTGGGTTACTCCCATGGCACTTAGGCCTCATTAGGCCCATTGTGCATCCTCCTGAGATGATAGGTACCTCCTAGCTCGTGAGCCAGCCTACAGATTTAATGTAGTTGACAACGTCGCCAAGAGGTGCTTCTCTTATATCGGCTGGTGTTAGCTGATACTCGCCGAACACAAATCTTCTAATAAATGAGAGCGTCATGCAATCGTAAAGGATATGCTCGATGGTCTCACCTTCTTGTTCGCACCCTCTGGAGAATGCGGATTCTGACAGCCCCATGATATGGATATGCTTTCGTACGTGCAATGACCAGTCAGAATTCTGTCTAGTAATAGTCAAGTATTTGTTTGCTGCCGTGTTGTCAGGATAACTTAAGAGCTCCATGGAAACTCTTCAGTTTCTTGTTTCATCCCATCTTTTCTTGAATTTCACAAGGGAATGTTCTACCGATTTTGTCAGGCCAATAGAAGGATCAGGTCCAAAAAGTATTAGGTTGGCTGCTTTTTTTTGCTAGTGAATCAACAAGACGGTTACCTTTCGATGTGGCGTGACGTTTGATCCATCTTAAGGTGACCACATTGTTGATGGATACTTCGGCCAAAGTTTCGTGACATTCTAGTACTAATCCTAAGTAAATTCGTGGTCTGTTCAGGGTGAGTAGTGCTTGTCTGCTATCTGTATAGATGAGCATGTTCCTTCCAGTGATATTGTTTTTAATTATTTATTTTGCTGCTATGAGAATCCCCGTTAGCTCTGTTTGAACTACACGGGCACTATTGCTCACAGCCCATTTTATGATTAGATTTAAGAATCTGGAGTATATTCCACGTCCTGAGCCTTGTTTTGTTTTATAACCGTTGGTGTAGATATGAATCGTACTTGCCACTTCCGGCTCTTCTATTTTTTTATCATATCTTTCTGCATTTTCAGGCGTCGGATTGGAATTCGTTCTCTTCCTGAACCCATTTCTTCCATTCTTTACTGTTCCTCTTATCAATTCCGATCTCTTCAATTTGCTGACTTGGTAACCATACCAGTTTAATTGTTTCTGTTCGATCTTTGTCATTATTGGTTCCTGTTTAGTTATTTTTCTTTCTACGTTTCGAACGTCCATAATTTTTATTCGTCTGATCTCAAAAACAACGTGATCGCCTGACTAAAAAGTTAAACAACATAAGGAAACTATTAAATATGGTAGAAATTTTTCTTCTTTAGAGAACCGGACGCGTCACAGGGAGGCCCGCAAGGCTATTTCCTTTGACCTACCTCACGGTATGTATCATTAATATGGTGGCAGTCTTTGTCTTAACGTGTCAAAGAAGTGTCACACAGTTTGTATACACGATTTAACTCGCTCTTAATAAAAACAAGTGTCAATAGCGACCTAACGCACTTGATACATCAAGTATGAAACTAGCACATTATTGTAGGGAAACACGTTTTATTTAGGTTAGGTTCCGAAGAATTGAGATAATAACACGTTCTTCAACTTCTATCCACAATAATCTATGGTGGCTCCTGTTATAGTTCATCCACCTTTTGATTAAGGCCATGGTTGGGTTGGAAATGACTTGTTTAAAGTAGGTATATACTCCAGTCGGGTAAGACCTAACGCTAAAGTTTTAAAATAAATGTCGATTAAAGATGAATTGTTAAATAAATTAGAAATAGTGCTTGTATAAATAAATTAACTAGAATGAAGATACACAAAGTGATTCCTAACTATTGGGCCATAGGCAAAGGGCAGGTAATTTGATCCAAAAAATGGCATTAGGGCCAAATATACCTTAATAAAATATTGTTGTGGAATAAGATAAATAATAATAATAATAGACTATAATCTCACAGCAAAAATAAATCACTGACAAGGCATATGTTTTAAACACAATTATCTGAGTCAGATAATCTGACACTGCAAAGCACACTTTTCATAAATGAAATAATATTTGTTTACATCCCCATCTGAGACTTGTGAACTGTGCAATTGCGTTTTTCTCGAAAACGGGTGATATTATTGTTAAACAAAAATAGCAATATTACGTAGAAATGATGTTTGCATCATATTTCCTGATCAAAAACACTAAAAACTTTCGTCAAAAAAGCTACCACTTAATTTCATTATCAGGAATCATTCAATTTGAAGCACGTACTGGAATCCAATGTACATTAACTAGCCATACCAAAAATAGAGTGTAAGGAGCTGAACTGGAAGACCATTAGAAACATGGTGGAAGTAATTTTCCAAGATACCGAGTTTTAAAAACTGGTCTGTAGCCATTCGTTCAGTGTCCAGATTACTTACATGAAAATGGAAATTGTAGTAAAAGAGGGTCAATTCCATTTAATTTCAGTTCCAGTGCAAAGCCATTTTCAGCCGGTTCGGTACTCTTTTGTTGACCTTCGCCGTCTGTGTTTCTACTTTCGCTCTCCGCCCACCACGAGACTCGAGAAATAACTGAAATTTTCTCTGTACGCAGTCCAATGCGTGGAGAAAGTATTCTGCAAACTTCTAGACTAGCATCGAGCGTTCTAGTCATGATTGGATTTTTTCTAGGCTGTTCCATTTTTGTATATAAGCGGATTATTTTACCGTACTAAGTTAAGTTTTAAAATAAATGTCGAGTAAAGATAAATTGTTAAATAAATTAGAAATAGTGTTTTAGTATACTTAGTGTCAATAAATTATAAATATTAAATTATTTTTAAATTAAACAATAGTTACAATATGCCTATGTAGATTCGTCTTCTATGCTGCAGAATCGACAGACCGGTGTTTGTTGCAGACATATATCCTTCTCATGTCATAAGTCCTATTTTTACTCAAATGAATTAGCCCTGTTATAGCTCTCCCTGTTATAGCTCTATAGTGGAATAGTGTTTTACCCTCTACCAGTTTGTCACAATTCCTTTGGCAGTGCTCTTTGCAGAACCAAAGAATGATTGCGGTCGTATAATGTCAGATTTGTCTTAGAATGAGATGAAGTATGAATATGTTGATTGCAATTCTGGTCATTGTCATAACAATTCTTGTCATAGTTAACAAACTAGATATGTGAACTTTTAAACCTTGACTGACCTCTGTATATGTAGTGCCACTAAAATTGCTAAATAGTTTCTGCCGTGTTTGCGTCGTATTTTTAATAGACCAAGTCTACCTTCGTCCAACATAGGCAGATCAAAAAGGGGATTCGAAGGTTAATTGCTATATTAAATATTCTTGGTAACGGGAAAAGTTGAGACCATAATAGGCCTAAATAAGGCAGACATGATCTTAAGGGATTAGAGCTTGACCGGACTGGTCGAAAATGGATCACGCGACAATATAATTTTTTATTTTAATTGTTACTGACACACCACAATGAAGATACATAAAAACATTAAAATAATACTGCCTAGTATTTTTATTGCATAATTTTGTAATATTATTGAATACCGTCTACAATAGTATTAAAAGAAAATGAAAGATTTTGTATTAATAGTATTACTCACTCACTTACCACGTAAATAATAAAAGTAAGTATGTACTCATAAAAAATGTTAGTTTCATTCTCATAGCCAACGATTAACTATTAAGTTATCTACAATTCATAATAATTTGTATTCTACTCATTTTAAAACATATTACGTGACGTTCCATCTAGCAAACGCATAAGCGCATACGTCAAGGTTAGATCCACGTTGACGTTAAAAAGCGCACTTGATGAAGCGACTTCGAAAATTTTCAGAACAAGATTTATGGGAAGTTCGTCTCCGATGTGACAGGCCCTCCATCTCCAACTCTCCACTAATTCTTATATCACATTTTAAGGTCGGATCAAAGAAGAGTAAAAGACGCCATCGGCAATTTAAAGACAAATGTTGTTCATACTTCTGAACGACAGTTTTGGATTCGTTCGATTGTATAAACGTACGTATTGGCTGTGACTAATTGTATACGGTTTATCTCACCAGCACGAAAAATGATAATATTTGTTAAAAATTAATTAATTTTTTAATTTGTTTTTTAAATCGACTTTAAACATTTTGAAAATAAAGAACACGGTTTAGTAGAATACCCTGAAGATTTTTTAACATGAAATGCCTTCCCAAATTGAACATATTCCAGATATTGTACGAAAATCTCAATAATGTAAAAGTTATCATATTGCCCGTACTTCAGTGTTCCAAGTAGGCTATGCATTTTCAGTGATTTTTACGATGACATTAAATATTAAGTTAAGTGTTTATTATGTTTATTACTTGGTTTTCAATTATTTTAAGATGTCTTTAAGCGCAGAAAGTGTTGTATCTACTGTTGCTCTTATTCAAGACGGAAGAAGTCAAATTTTCGTGGCTAACAGATTCGGGGTATCACGCAGTACCGTGTAATGTGTATTTACACGTTTTATATATAGAGACGGGAGCTTCTAGTCGACGTTCTAGAACTGGTCCCCAGAAAAGAACTACTCATCGAGATAACTGTTTTATAATATCTTCAGCACTAAGAAATCGTCACAAAACTGCTGTAAATTTAGAAATAACCTTAAACATATTAGGACCGTAAATGTTAGTGAACGAACAGTTAGAAGAAGGTTGAATGAAGCTAATCTGAGATCCCGAAGACCCGCTATGGGACCAGAACTGTCCAGGGAAACACAACTTGAAGCCACCTTGAGAACCTTCAACAACCCCTACTTTAACGAGCAATTCCGACACGAGACTGAACAAAACGTGCTTCAGACAATTGCCGCTCCAGTCCCACCTTTGGATGTCGAAAACCCCCTCACAACCCCATTTACTCCCCAATACATCCAATGTGCCTGCCAAGCAGGCAAAAACACGGCCTCTGTGCCCGATTCTATACATAGAAGAACGCTGAAGCATCTTCTTGAAACTATTTGTTCCATCGTTACCCTACTCCGAAATGCCCGTCTCTCATTCTTTTACTTTCCACCATTTTGATTCCCAAATCAGACAGGGACTCCAAATCCTTAGATTCATGCCATCCTCCCTCATATCGGTCCTAGGTAAACTCCTTGAACTTCTGCTCAAGGAAATAATCTGGGTCTTTTGTGAAGAAAGAAACATCGTCCCTCAATCCCAAAGTGGATTTGGACCTCATCACTCCACACAGGACGCAATCTCCTCCTTTTACACTACTGCGGTCACTGCAGTAAATTCCCAACAAATCTTATCAGCTGTTCTTCTGAATGTTAAAAAAGCCTTTCACCAAGTCTGGTATGCTGGACTAGTCAAAAAAAAGTTCATGAAGATAGGTCTGCCCCCCAGCACAGCCAAACTCATTTACTCCTATCTCACTGAAATAAGAATCACGGTCAGACTCATTTACCCCACTTGCTGAGGTTCCACAGGGCTTTGTCCTGGCCCCTCTCCTATACACACATGACATCCCAGCTCCAAACCACCAAACCACCGATCGTTAAAACGCCTTCTATACGTCGACGACACTGCTTTGCTCTCCGTAGCCAAAAATTCTGACCAACCAAGAACTGGAATACAAAATCTGTTGGTGGTGGGTCTCACTCAATTTACAAAAAACAAAATTTATTAACTTTAAACATCCTAACTCACAAATAACCTCCCCAGATCCTCCAACACATCAATGTAAATCTCTTGGGAGTCAGGCTCGCTCAACTGACGAAAGTTGATTATTTGGGAGTATGATTCTCTCGTACACTCAACTGGTCCTCCTGTCCAACGCTATCTCGTTAAGATGCAAAATCGAGCCAGTCTCCTTGAAGCTTTATTTCACACATACAACTCTTTTATCCGCCCCGTTGCCGAGTACAGAGCGGTACACTATGGCATACGTCCTACACATCTTGCCCACAAATTCATCACACTAAAGAGATGTATACTCCGACGATGCCAATATCGCTCCCGGACAAGTATTCGAAAACATCTCCAGCGCCCCCATTCTCAAACGTTTCTAAACTCAGAGGAAACAATGTGACACGCTGAAAGGAACTAACACACACCCACAAGACACTTTACAAACCCCCTGACGGCCACGCTACCTCCCACTATTTCGAAAACAGAAAAGAAAACTGCCACAACCAAATCTAAGATTACTTTCTAACTCCCAAGACCTTCCCCCTCACCGCTAAACTCCAGGATCTGCTGGACTTAGATAACATACTATTTTGTACAGTATCGTGATTAAGGTTTTCGTGGTTGCCCTAAATCATATTTCCCACCTTATACTATGGACTTGTCTATATATGAGGTTGGAAATAGCAAAATTGGCGATATTATTTCGGGAACACAACGTGCCACACAGGTCCCACAAGCCAATACTTAGGAAACATAGAACTAGGTTACTTATTGTAATCAAGGCAAACCACCCTGAAAAACTCCTATAGCAGGGTATTAGGATAATAAAATGGCCTAGGAAAATTTAAAACAAAAGTTATGAAAAATAATAAAAAAAAAACTTTTTTACTTTTACAGGTTGTTTATTTAGAATGTTTTATGAATATAGGTACTTTCAGGGCCGTCGAGAGCCAGACCGGGCCCCAGGACAATTCTCCAGATCGGGCCCCGCCACAACTTTATAAAAAATTAAAAAACAAAAGGTCTTCAAGCAAAATTTTATCCTCCTCTACTACAATTTCTCTAAAAAAAAAGGTCTTCAAGAACTTCTGAAAGTAACAAACACCACCGCTGCCGGGCCCCCATTTGAGCCCGGGCCCTGGGAATTAGTCCCGGCTGCCCCCCCTCTAGTCGGCCCTCGGTACTTTTCGTAGAAGACATTTTTTTCTCTGTTATTATATTATATAACTTAATTAAATAAAATTTCTACAATATTCTGTATTGGAATGGCTTCTGTTTTAGTAAAAAATATCTAGTTCAAACGGTACTACTGGTCGAAGAGGTACTATTAATTCGCCTGTCTGGTCATGTGCCTGACACACGGTCTTTATTTAGCAGTCAGTATTAATATGGCATAAGACCTTCAATTTCCCATTAACTTCCAATTAATAGGACATTAACTGGATTTGATGGCTAAGTGACTTCGGCCCAACTGTCGGCAGTAGTGAGCTATATATACCGGCCTTATAATTATAAATGTTAAATAGCCATCAATACAATTGAAGCGTAACAGTTATCTACACAAAATGTTTGTTGGGAAACAGAAAAAACCAAAAACTCTACCTTTTCCTAAGTTAATTAGCCAAACATTATTTCCAGTTTTAATTAAATTTGGATAACAATAATTTAAAAATAACCATTTACCATAATATGAAACGTTAATTAAAATACCACCAAACTATTAAATTTAAAATGTAATAATTTAAAAATAACCATCTAACTGGAAAATTTTGCTTCACCTTGTATATTAAATAAAGAAATCAAAGGAACCTAATTTCCCCTATTAATTTTAGTTACAAATGTACAAAATGCAAGTTACTTTAATATGGGCTCTACCGATAAAACATCAAAATTACCACGTCTGGAAAATAACATGAATACAATAAATATAATAATTATTATATTATTCAAATTTAAAACAAAAATAAACTGGACAACCGGTATATACGTTGTCCTTAATTTGTACCCATCCCGCCTATTATACAAGTATCGAATTCCACACTCAGTGAGAGTAAACATAGTTTTTATGTCTAATAGTTTTTTATCAAGTCAGCTACGACGGATTTCGAATAATTCAAATCGACCTTTATTTACCTCAGTTAAATTACAAAATGGCTGATGCTTTAGTTGTGAAATAAAGTGATTTAGAAATAACTTCCTGATTTACCTACTTTTGAGTCAAAAAGATGATAAATCGGTTCTCAAGGTAAGATATTTTTATTAAATAGCGGATATCTGTCAAAATGTATGTATTAGATAGAGAATTTGTAGAATAGGATATTTTTTGGTTAGATGACAATTTCAAATTATGTTAGAAAAGATAAAAGTAAGTAAGCAATATATTATATGATTTTGTCCAGTTCCAAATACTGAAAATATGTCATATTATTTGGTTCTGAACATACACAGTAGGTATATTCATACAGAAATGGTATTCGCATAGGACTATCGTTTTGTCAAAACGTATAAAATATAGCAGGTGGTATGTATTTAAAATTACCAAAAATGGATATGGTTTTACTATTTAACCTGTTTTTTCAGTATTATTCTTAGATATTTAAACAAAATATTGATTTGGTACAGTTTTTCGTAAATTTACAAATAATTTTGGTTATATTAAGTGTATAATTGTGATTGACTATAATAGTAGGTTCCAAACCTTTGCGAAACTTATCAATGTGAGGATCAGTGGTGTGTATATTTAAACAAAAAATAGGAATGCAGTAAAAATGTATTGCAATAAAATCAGCCAATTGTGTAACTATTAAATTAAAGATTATATAGGTACCTATATAATTTAAAAACTTACAATGGCTACATTAAGAAAATGCTTAATCAGATTAGACAATACCTAAAAAAATAAATTCACAATATTTCCATGATCTCTATTATTGAAAGTTCAAGAGTGTACAGGGTTTTTCAAAACTCATCTCTCTTGAAATAATAAATTTAGTTGTTTTTGCAAATAGACCTAAACCGAAACAAATCAATTTTTTAGTAAGATTTTATAATTTATAGGATAAAAATGTTTTTTTTATCTTTCTTTTTTTAATACGTATTCTTGCCTTCCTTTTCCTACTTTAAATATAAATTAGTTTTAATTTGTTTTATGGCCGATCTTTTCACCTCTGAATAACGTTATGCAGATTTACTTGACAGGCTAACAAACAATAGCCCTATAGTCAACAAGAGGAGGGTAGTCGGGACTAATTCCAGGGGACCGTGCTGAAGTGGGGGGCCTGTCAGCGGTATAAGAGGGGCCTGGCAACGGCATAAGGGGGGTCCGGAAGCTTTGGTGAGGACATTTTTTATTTTATTAGGAGTTGACAAAAGAGGGAGGACCTTTTTTTGTTTTTTTAGAGATTTCACTAAAGATGCGGAGAAGTTTTTGCTGGAAGGCCTTTTTTTAGAAATGTGATATTGAAAAGGCCTGGCTCTCGGCGGCCCTGCCTATAGTTTAATCAGCAAGTAGTTACTTTCAACTTTACTCAGAGGTAAAAAGACTGGCCCTTAATATAAAAAATATTCATATCAAAATTTTATGAGTTACTTACCTACCAAAAAAAATTACTTTTGCTTCAAGGTATCAATTTTTTTAGTACCTACCTATATTAGTATCCAAATCAGATCAATTTTAATTTTTTTAATAAAATCTTCGTTTTTAAGTTCAATTTTTTTGTATTATTGAGAAAAAATTACAATTTTAATTATTTTATAGTTTATACAGTGGGACTCAAATATTTTGCACCATTCGGAATTTTTTATTATCGATATCTGTCGTCCGTAACCATTCCCATGAGCGCAGCACTTAAACGAGTGGAAAAAGTGCCTTGTGCACATGTAATGAACTATAATTTTTCTACGACCACAATTTCTAGAGTTTACAAAATGTAAAGAACTATTTATATGTTTTTATTTGGAGTCTTACATTATTTAAACTGGTTAAAGTCAGGACTTTCGGATTCATGGATCTCGAGTTCGAATCCCAACAATATATTTTCTAATTAATAGACCGGGTGACAATGAGGACAGGGCTACATTAATATCTCTTTTATTTATCAAGCGGTTTGAGTCAAATTTGGGACAAATTTACTACACATAATTTTAAATTGACACTTATATTTAAAAATGGCCGTCTTTCAATTTTCTTGAAAATGCCATTTGATTTTATAAATCGATATTTGATATTGTTTGGAATCTAGGATTCAAATTATTATTACAGAGTTTCTAAATATTAATTTTTTCCTTTTATTTTTATTTTCCTGTCTGTATACAGATAAGGAAAGTATAGGAATCATGATTTTTTTCGACCTCGAGTATTCGACGGATTTTTACGTTTTGGGGTCCCCTGAATTCATTTTGACTATTTTCGCGATGATATGTGCGTGCGTGCGTCCACGATAACTCATGAACGGATACAAAAAAAAAAACACCAAATTTTAAACTTAAGCTTTATTCTGGCCTACGATGAACTGATTTGATTTCGTACATCGGAACATCTGGGGTGTTACTTTATAGAGGGTCATTTTTATAATTTATGAAATATATCTGTTATTTACGTTTGGAGAAGAAAATTCTTCAAATAAAAGTTACTTCTAATATTATTATATATAATTTTTGTTCTATAAAAAAAATTTCCTAAAATGGACCGTATTCGAGAAATTTAACAAAATGTAAAAAAATCAAAAAAATTAATGTTTAAATAAAAGTTGTTTGTCATATAATTTTCTATAATTCTTGTGCTATATATATAATTTCTCTAAAATGGACCGACCTTATTGGAGATATTTCAGAAAAAGTGTAAATTTTGAATTTTGAAGAAAACTCAAAAACAGATTAAGAAAAAATCATTAAATTTTAAACTTAAGCTACATTCCAGATTGAGGTGAACAGATTAGATTTTCGGCAGAGTGGGAACATCTGGAGGGTACTTCATAGGAGGTCGTTTTTATATTTTATAGAATATATAAATTATTTATGTTTAGAGAAGAAAATTATTTTCATAAAAGTTACTTCTTATATTATTTTCCATAATTTTTGTAATATACAAAATTTTTCTTAAATGGTCCGTATTCGAGAAATTTTACAAAATGTAAAAAATTCAAATTTTTATGAAAATTGTTCAAATAAAAGTTATTTATGATATAATTCTCTATAATTCTTGTCCTATACATAATTTCGTATTCGAGAGATTTATGAAAAAGTGTAAATTTTGAATTTTGAAGAAAACTCAAAAACGGATAAAGAAAAACCTTAAATTTTAAACCTATGCCTTATTTCGACCTGAGGGAAACTGATTAAATTTTGGATAGAGTCTGAACATCTGGGGGGTATTTATAGGAGGTCATTTTTATATTTTATGAAATATATCTGTTATTTACGCTTGAAGAAGAAAATTCTTCAAATAAAAGTTGCTTATGCTATTATTCTCGATAATTTTTGTTCCATACAAAATTTTCCTAAAATGGTCCGTACTCGAGAAATTTTACAAAATGTAAAAAATTCTGATTTTAAGAAAATTGTTAAACTAAAAGATGTTTGCGATATCGATCTCAATAATTTTTGTTTTTTTACATGATTTCTATAAAATGGACCGTAATCGAAAAATTTGAGGAAAATATAAAATTTAAATTTTTCAGTATCTTCGTTGGCAATGAATGTATATAGAAAAATGTTTCGAGTTAGATGTATGTGTGAAAATGTATATATTAAGTTAACCTCTAAACATTTACAGAGGTATTACAATAGGTTGTACAAAGTAACCGAAAGGAGCCTATAATAACTAGATAGGAAAGTCATGTGTTGGACACATCAGATTTTTTAATAGAGAAACTATGTAGGTACTGGAAAAATTAAAGTTAAAAATAAATCATTCCGATAAAAAATAAATGTACTTTTATCTAAATAATAGTTGTTTTTTTTTTTTGAAAAATAATCTTTGTATGTAACTTTTTTGATTTGAAACAAAAATAAAAAATACAATGCGATTCATTTAAAAAATAAAAGTCAATGGCATTTGCGGTAAAACCGAAAGAAGACCATTTTGTTAAAGAATTCGAAATTATGTCTAATATGTTATTTCCAAATTTCATCCCAATTGCTATAAGAGAAATATTAACGTGGCTCCATTTTCATTGTCACCTGGTATTTATTTAAAAAATAAATCTTATGCCTAGGTATGATTCTCCACTCGACCATTCACTGTTGGTTACAAACGAATCAGTCATTTGAGAAAGCCCATAAGTCACAAATTTAATATATTCCAAAAATGGCAGATTCTTATTGCTAACACTTCGGTGCACATTCTAACGAGAAATCCCATTAGTCGTAGCAAATAGTAAACCAATCTCGCAGTTTAAAAAAAAAATCAGTGTTTTGTCTCACACACAGACGATTTAAGAAAGTTTTTTTTTTATTTTCCAAACTTTTACTTTTCTGACTTATGGTGTTTCTCAAATGACCGTTTCAAATGCACATTGATTCCGCGAAAATCGCGCCGGGAAACAGTAACAAAGACAACAGAGAACACGGCGCTGATAACCTGTTATAAATAGCTGATGTTGATAGGTCCGTAATAGTAGTTTACGTTATAAGCCCGTTACCTAGATCTTTATATGCAAGCATGTAGAGATCGGGTAACGGGCGTGTATCGTACGTTTTATGATATACACCATCATTACAAGTTTCCGAATGTTCAGTTATAACTGATAGTTGTAATATGTATCGTTTTCAATAAAAAATAATGATTTTTGTTATGGTTTTATTAAATGATCGGTTAAAATTTTTACAGGGCAAGACCATTATGAGTCCCTTAACAACCAACCGTAAACAGAGGTTGGTTACTATAATATAACATTTCAGTATATCATAAACTTTGTATCAGATCTTTGAAAAAATGGTTCTAAAATTTGTGAGAGGATTGCCTAAGACATATTTTATTTTGCCTACACTTTGTTTTTAAAATATATTAAAAAAAATTTCTTCTGGCCATCTTACAGAAAAAAGTAAAAATTTAGAGTGGTAATTCCCTAAAATAATTGCCCATGTTTGCCCATAAATTAAAAGAAAAAACTTTTTTTAATAAAATAAAATTCTGATGTGTCCTTTCAGTTATTCTGTAAAATCTATTGTATCACCCCTGTAACTGTTTAGAGGAGAAAATAAATACATTCATTTTATACACACATCTTATACGAGACGTTATTTATAGAGTGGTGTTTCAGAATAAAGAATCGTGCAGAAAAAGCTAAAAACAATTTTCCTGTAAACGTCTCAATTTTCATTATATAGGGTGATAAAGTGAATTTCATAAATACATATTTTTCTAAATATAATCCCTTTAATTTAAAAATATGTACCGTTATAATATATTAGACTTTATTTTGATAAATTTCGATATCACATAGGCGTAGAATCAAGAGTTATTGAAACAATTTTATTCCAAACTTTTTGAACAACCTATATTTCATAAAACTTAAGATTAATAATTAATCCTTACACAATTTGTTCGGCAACTAGAACTGATCAGAGCATTGGATATAATATTCCTCCTTGTGGACACCCCCCATGTAACTTTTACCTATATGGTTGCCTTTCCTAGTGTGGTTAAAATGATCTTATTTTCTAGACTGGCAAAAATACATTGGCATATTGTGACTGGGGCGTTTCTTTGTTCTAAAGCCTTCTTTATTGACCTGATTTAGGCATTATTGAAAGCTCCTTCGATATCTAAGAAAGAGGTGGCTATTGCGATTTCTTTGTCATCTATTGACTTTGAAAATAGCCTGTTTAGATCATCCCGCGCTAGGTCAGTTGACTTTTCTGGCTGGTATGCATATTGTTTGGAACAAAGCGGTTTTATTTTTAGTATCTTGTCCCTGATATACCTGTTTATCAATCTTTCTATAGTTTTTAGTAAGAAAGACAGGCTTATAGGGCGATATGACTTTGGCGTTTGGTCTGTGACCCTATCTACTTTGGCAAGGTAGACTGCTTTCGCTTTTCGGGATATATCTCCAGTCAATGCATGATGCATGCTGTAAATAGTTTGCATAGATGTGGCATTAACACGTCCTTACCCTTCTGGAGCAGAATTTGATATATTCCATCTGGCCTCGCGTATTTGTTTGACTTAAATCTAATCCTATGTGGTCTTGTGATCTCAGAGGCCAGCTTCCATTCTATTAGATTCGGTCTAATCCTCTTTTGACTGTAGCTCTTGGTTTCCTGAATCTAGACCTTTTAGGATAGCTGGGGCCAAAAAGTGCACCTGAGTCTCTTTCGGGTTTCTAAACCTGTCTGCTGTATGAGTTGGACATTGTATATGGAATCGGGTATGTCTGTGATCTGAACACGATGGTTCATCGGACAGAGGCCAATTGGTTGCCTTTAATGGCAATTTTGTAACCCTTCTCCTAGAATAAATTATAATTAACTCACCTCTTGGATTGATGTTGCCGCTTCCCCATATAGTGTGATGTGCATCGCATCCTATTATGAGCTTGAGTTTCTGCTCCTCGCAATGTTAATGATTCTGCCTAGTATTGGTGGAGGGCAGATCCTCTCCTCTCCCAGGACGTAGGCGAAGCATACAACATGGCTATTCTTTCCCTCTTCCGTTTGGATTGATATGATAGCTGTAACAAAATCGCCGGTGCAAGGCACCGGTATTAGTGTACAATTAATCCTGTGGCTGTAGATTATGTAAGCACGGAGTTTTTTATTTCCTTTGCTTTATTATAGCTTACCTTGTTGCGGTTTTAGTCCCGCGACTTTTCCACAGACAAGTCAAGGTTTCTGCAGGCGGGCTATATATCAGGCTTCCGTATCGAATGTCCTACATACTATGGCAGACGCTACCTTAGCATGGTGGTCGTTCACCTGCAGAACCTTTATGTCCCACTGTGGCTCGTTGAAAGTGCCGTGGGTTCTGCTCTTTGAATTTCCTCTACCTCCATTGGGCAAGTCGGTTCGGGGCCTTGTGGCGTTTTGAGGGGGCTCCCGGGTAGAAGGATCTTTGGCGGACTTCATGCCTTCTTTACCCTTGGCGATGGATGATTTTGGCCCGTTTTGACCTCGACATTTTGCTCCATCAGCTTTATTTTGGAGCCTTTTTGAACAGGTTTTACCCTGTTGCTCTCCTTTTCTTTATGTTCCATTTTTTTTAAACGGAATTTTATACGTCCATTCCCAAAGTATGGTAACATGTCCAGCTTCTGAAGTTCGGTGTGTAACCCTTTAGTTTTTCTCCCATCGATAAGAGTAGACAGAATAGGAATATTTTTGTAAATCCTCAAATAGAGAGCAATTGCTCCGAAAGTGCCAAGTATTTTTGGGCCCCTTCAGTAAATATCCTACCCTTTAGATGTTTCCAAAATTTCCTATTAATTGTTGTTTTTTTTTTCAGCGAATTTCCATAAAAACAATTTTAAATCGTCGCAAATGTTTCGAGTTATTCGGTAGCACGATATCATTGGTCTGAGCTCATGTTCATTTCGCTCTGACAATAAAGACGTTTGATCGTAGAATATATGTCCTTTGATGTCAATGTAGAACTTAAATTTACAACATTACTGTCTTGGGATGTATGTTCCAGGATCAAATGGACAAGGCTGCAGATATACTGCCCAGAGATACATCTAAGGCTTTTTAAACAGGTTTAACTAATTTAAAAATTGAAAAGTAATTTGAAAACTTTCTATTCCGGTTTAAAAGTGTCTTAGAAGCTATGTTTTGGTAGCATCAAAATTTCTATGATAGTCTATTTTGAAAAAAACTTGAACAAAGCTGACGTATCAAAGGGCTGATATAGAATTGAACATGATACGATGATCATTAATGTCGTCGGGGATAGAAGATTTTTCCGGACGCGTTTTAATCGGGAAAATCTACTGGAAATAATGGATATTATGGAGAAGCTAAAAGAATTACTGGTACAACAAATGGAACAGAGAGTGAAGGAGGAATAAGCGGCTTCAAAAGGTGAGTCTTTGACTTACATTTAGCTTTTTCTGCAAACAAATTTTTTACAGCATATCTTGTTTGTGTGAATTTGTAATTAATTTTATCTTCATTAAATTTTTTCATATTTATTTTAATGAACAATATGAATAATTAATTATCGTGTTATGGTTAATATGATGGTCACATTTAATCATTTCATTGCATAGCGGCACTATGTAGGTTAATATCGCTAATAGTCTATAAAGGTTTATTTAAAAAACGAGGAGTATTTCATTTTTACATTTTTTCTTACGAAACAGTCTGTATATTATTAAATTTTAAAAATTACGAAAATAGTGCAACCCATAAAATTTTTAGTAGTTATTTATACAATGATTTAATGTAATGAGGAAATTTTCTACAAATATCTAATATATGGTAATGTTTGAATTCATTTATACTTAAAGATACCTGTAATAATGTATTAGAAATTAGAAAGATTTCTATACATAATATTTACTTATTTATATAATATTCACATATTAAAAAATAGATAGCATTTTATTTATAACGTACCAATTGATTTATATATAATACTTAGGCACTATTATAACTCACAATTCTAATTTATTTATTACAATTTATCTTTTCTGTTCACCACTTAAATTAAATCTTCTTGTCCGTCAACAAACTCACGCTATTTATATAAATCCAGCTCTGTACCAGAACATGCTCGGCTTTACAGAAGATAGATAACTGCCTCTTTATGACTCATACACTGCAAATGAATCACTCCGGTAGCTTCTCGAAGCGGTGCGTTATTCTCTATATGGCCAACGCTAGACTTCATACTGCGGGCAAGGAGTAAACAAAGTACAGAGACAGCTCCGCGTCACATTATGTAATCTTTATATTTTCGGATAGGCAAGTTAACTCTAATCATTAAATAATTATAATTGAATGAGTTTATTCTTTAAATATACAATTAAGTATTGATGTATAAACAAATCCTAAAACCAGTCTGTAGATATTTATGGCATAAAACTATGGGAGTGTGCCAACAAGAGAAATATCATGTTAAAAATTTTCACTTATAATATCCCTAGTGCTAAAATAATTTCAGGAAATTTTTTTCAAGGTCACGAATGTTTTTGTTATGATAATTCTCCCGAGTTGAAGACGGGGGAAAATTATCTTATAACAAAAACATGAGTAAAACCGAGAAAAAATTTCCTGAAGTTAATTTTAACACGTGAGGTATTCGGTAAGTAAATTTTATGACAAAACCATCCAAAATCCTAAGAGATACCTGCTCTTTGACAGGAAAATTAAATTCGTGACAATTGCTAGTTAAACACATACACTTTTTTTAGAGGTATCATAGCAGGTTGTTGAATGATGAGTTTGCCTGACCAATTTCAAAACAAGGTGTCTAGTCGTGTTTATTAAATATTTTAGTTTCCCTATGCTCTATTAACATGTGGTTAATTTACTTGAAAAGGCTAGATATTATTCTAGCATTATCACACAATTATATAGCACTAACGAAAAGGAAAAAATTACGTCTACTTCTATTTGATGCAGTTATTTATTTCAAATATTTTATTATACCTATGCTCTAGTAATATGTGGTTTATATACCTGAATAAGGTAGATAATATTTTATCAATATCACATAATTATATAGTACTAGAGAAAAGCGAAAAATTGTGGTATTAGCACACACAGATTACCCAGATGCAAAAGTTGACAAAGAACATCAAAATTAAGAGAGATATAAATGGCCATACCCATTTAAAGGTCCCTCGTAGCAACTCGTTTCCACTCGCGCAGTTCCGAAGGCAAAAGTTATTTCATTATGCGAAGTTGCCGATGCTCCCAGGTTTTCTGATGTTATGTGACATTGGACTTCAAGTCAAATGAAAATGTACATACATTTTTTTAGTTACCACATACGTTACATACAAGTAACGCATAATTAAAATCCGCTAAACATAAAATAATACAAAACCATTTAAAGGTTTATAGTTTACATTTATTAATGACAATTAATGACACTTTAAAAAACGCCTGAAATTTTAATTTTTTATGTGAAAACCTTGCTTAGGATGCTGTAAGTGAGATGACATTTCTGTGACATTCAGGACAATTAGGACCGGTCGTGACGCTTTGCGTTGGATGCATTTTTGGACAAAAATATTGTGTATTTGTATCTAGTCTTCTTCTGTAGATAAATCATGAGTGAAGCGAAGAATGTACGTCGTGGTGGCATCTAAGGCACGTAAAAAATGTCTTCGAATTCATAGCTGTAAATGTATACTTTTCTACTGCAACTTTCGTTTTAGGTAGTAGCAATATTTTTATTCATTTGAAAGTTTATGATATAAAATCATTATTTGGAACTCTAAAAACACCAACTGAATGTTTTTATCAGTACATTTATCAGTTGGATTATTTATTTTTTTGAAAAATATAGAAAATTACTTACCTTGTCCCACACTTGGAAATAATTCATATAATTTGTTTAATACAGTTCAAGGATTTAAAAACTCTTGTCAACATTTTACTGACTACTTTTTAAAGTTATTTATTCATCTTCGAATATTTTACCGAATAAAATTCAGCAACAGATATTTCTGAAATCAGCAAAAAAAAATAGAAAGGTATGTATTTCAAGTAATATCTAATGAGTGCTTTAGATAGATATAAAACTAAAACCAAATTTAATGAATATTCATGAATAAATGTTCTGTTTCGCATTTTCATCCAATTCATAGATGGAGACACCGATGATCACTTGCTACATACTCAACGAGTGGACATGAGGCCAGTTTCGGATTGTTTGTTTCGGATTCATTGAAATTTCTTACTCATACATGTTGTTAATTTAGAATATTTTATGAATATACATTTTGTAGAAGACATTTTATCTCTATTATATATTATATAGGTAGCTGAATTAAATAAAATGTCTACAATATTCAAGGTATATTGGAATGCATCCGGTTTTATATTTATACTTCAAACAGTACTGCTGATCAAAGAGGTTTGTACCTGGCACATGGCCTTTATTCAGCAGTCAATATTAATATGGTAAAATGCCTGCAATTTTCCGTTAACTTCCCATCAATAGGCCATTATTTGCAAATATATTTATTTCAACACATTAAAGGGAAAATGAAGGCTTATTAAATGTATTTGATGGCTAAGCCCGCTTAACAAATGTTTAAAACCTTTACATTATAATTCATTGCTTGTTATAACTTTTTACCTATAATAAAATTTTGAAAATATTAATACAAATTCTTTTTCTTTTAAAATGTTTAAAAATGAAACTCCTATCGACAACTTTTTAATATTCTCGTGCTGCTACTATACATTAAACCATTAATTACCTAAACCAACCCTGGCATCCAAAACGCATGTTTAGAAGAAAGTCATATTTAGTAAGACTGATTGAAAATAATTAAAATTGGCAATATCTATGCCATACCCATTTAAAGTCCAAGGTCATAGAAATATCATTTCAAAATCCTTTGATCTTTTGCCGGGTTTCGCATCTGTTGTGGTTAATCTGTGGTATTAGTTTTATCGAAATTATTCTATATCACTGATTTTTATGATAGCTGTCAAGGTAGGTAAATTTCCACTTATTAATCTTACAGCTAGGTGGGGCAATTTTCGAATAAATACGAAGGTTGTCATGGAAACCTTCAAAAATGATTGCATTTTATTGGCTGAAAATTGTTGTCATAACATTTTCCAAAATAAAGTCCTAAGATGCATCATTGATACACCTATAATATTGATATGTAACATGATACAACTAAAATAAAATATTTTTTATTATTTTAGATATTTTATCCGATTTTGACCAGTCAATTGACCATCCCTAATACTAAATATTGAAGATCAAACAATAGTGACTAGTAGCAATATAAAAAAAATTAAATTCAAGTATAGTTTGGTAGTTTCTCATTTAAAAGTTTTGAAATTTCTGAAAATGCTTATACTTGCAAGGCTGATTTTTATATGTTATTAACTTAAATTAAATCGAGTAACAATTCGACCGAAAAATGTTAGTTAATTCAGTCATAAAAGTCATAGAACTTCTTTTGCGCGACAAGCCTCGGAGGAATTAGGTTCAATCTGCGGGTCAGGACATTGAGCCCCAGGGGGCGTCCTCCGGGTCGTGTTGTTAGAGCACTTTGCACAACTTTCCGTTCGTCCATCATATTTTATTTTTCACCTGAAATTCTCTTTACTATCGGAACGTGACCAGAACTTCCAAAGAAGTCTTGCGAGGCGGGGGCAATGGAGTTACGGATTCCGGTTTTTATTTTGTTTGATATAAAGTACGGCAGTTTGATTTGCTGCCGAAACATGATACTCTCAACTTATTTCTGGAGTTGTGTTGCGGAGGAGTTGAAAGGAGGTTTGTTTCGGGAGTTATGGAGTTATGAAGTTTTTATAGTCTGGAATTGGATGTGGGAGGGAGTGATTTGGGGTGTTATATTATTTTCTTTCGACAAATTGCTTTTCTTTTTGTTTTCTTTTTCTAACTAAATTAAATTTTTTTAACTATAGGTAATATGTGAACACTTTGATTTTTTTCAATTTTTTATATAAAATATAAAAATCAGGTAAAAAAATAATAAATAAAAATGATGTGATCAATGATATTCGGATTTTGGGGATACTATGATAGCCTTTGTGTTTTATATGAAATTTGTAAGTAGAGAAGATCTAATTTAACGGATAAAAACTGCAATTGATCATATTCCTAGGGATGAACTAGAAGCTGCTGTCAACTTAAAACTTTTTTGTAACTACTTGACAGATAGACCACAACAAGTACGTGTTGGTTGTGAATTAAGTGAAAGAAGAACAGTTATAACAGGTGTTCGACAAGGTACTATCCTTGGACTTTAATTTTTATGAACGATCTGCTCTCTTATAAAAGATTTAGCCTCATTTCTTATGCTGATGATACGGTCTTAAATTGTACAGGGAATACATGAGATGAGGCTTGGAAAAACTCGCAACAAGCACTAAATGATGTCAAAAATTGGTTAGATGCAAATTGTCTAAGTTTAAACATCTCGAAAACAAAATTTATGGCTTTTTCACCAACAGCTGCAGGACTCTGTAAAAATCTACCTTCAATTAAAATCAATGGAGTTCATGAAGAAATAAAACAAACTGATTCAATAAAATACCTGGGTATCTATATTGGCAAGCAACTTAAATGGTCAACACACATTGAGTACACGTCTAAAAAAAACATATTAATTGTTTACAACGGCTTAGTTGAATCTATACTCAGGTATGGCATCTGTGTATGGGGAGCAGCTTATATGACCATGACCACGCTAGAAAAATTACGCAGAACTATGTTATCCGAATAAATATTTAAGTTATCAAACATACAAAGTGTCAAACCCATTTTTAATTCCGAGATAAAAATATACAACACCATTCCTGACTCTTTTAAAACATTACCTTTTAAATTATTTAAGAGGAAAATAAAAAAATTCATTTCAAAAATCTCAGTACTATTGTCACAATTATTCCTTAAATGGAATTAATTTATTTTTATTCGGCTCAGTAAATAATTTAACATCCTGTATGTTAAATTATTTCTGAATAGTAGGTCGATTTCGAAATACTTTTAAATCGTAGAGAATGCATGAATTAGATATTCTCTACTTACTCTAATAATCTACTTGTCTAATTTTTTCTGTTTTTCAAAAGGCAAAAAGTATTTAATAAAAATTACCGTTCTTTTAATATTATCATTGGACATTTAAAGGGGAAACGGGATTTTTTTGCATTACCATAGCGAATTACGCCCTCTAACGGTTAAAATAGAAAGTTAAAATAATTTTCATTATTTTCTCTTGACCGACCTTGTTATATTATTTCTCAAAGCCGTAGGATAAATAGTTTTTGAGATACAGCCGCTAAGATTGATTAATTAAACACCCTGTACATTCTGTATGACAATGGATCAGATTTTTGTGCTTAATGTTTCTATGAAATCAGTTTTTTATACGCTACAAACGAATAAACAATATTCTCTAAAGGTGTTCGAGATATTGTTAACAAGGCCGATTGCTTAGCTTTATTACAAAACATAAGAAATGATAATTACCTAGTAATAAAATACTGTTATAGGAGTAGTAATAAAAAAGTCATTATATTTATCAAGTGACTTAAAACCAATGATAAATAAAACCAGTTTGTATTATTCAATTATTAACCTTTTTACTGCACCAACTTAGATTTTATTGTTCTTGTTTACAATCTAGATACTCGTATCTTTCATAGATAGACGGCTATATTGGTTAACCCACTATATGTTCAATGAATACCTGGAATTTAAATTCTAAATTAATATAGCAGTCATTCAACTTTCAGCTTTACTGTGACCTTTGTATGCACAAATGAAATTGAAATAAATCTAACACACTTCAATAATTTAAATAACAAATAATACAAAAAAATAGAAGACGAAGGACCCTGCCAGTGCGCAATTCCCTTATGGCAGGTTGTATCAAAGATATATAACCAAGGGGTTGTATAGATTTGTATTAGGGGGTGATTTTAATTTAAATTTGCTTGGTGGTAGTTTTTATGTTAACAAAATTAAGAATCTTTTCTCAAGCTATGGTATCCAACAAAAAGTTACTAAACCTACGCGAGTAACTATTGATAGTAAGTCTCTAGTCGATTTTGTATTAACTAATGACGATAATTGTGATGTTGAAGTTCATGATACTCCGAAAATCAATGATCATTTTAAGATCTTTGTAATTTTTTCCAATACAAGCAATACTTCAAACAAAGTTATAAAAAAGTATAGGATTTATAATAAAACTAACATTTTTAATATACAAAATTATCTGATTATGTGCAACTGGAATCATAATACTATTGATGTTGAAGTAATTTATCATGAGTTATATTCAAATTGTGAAAGAGTTAATAAGGTTGCCCCTATTCTGACATGTAAGTATAACCCTAATGTACCTTGGTTTGATAATGAGGTTTACAATAAAATTAAAATCCGAGATAATGCTTACAAGTATTTCAAGTTATGTGCAAAACATCAAAAGCTGAATATGTGGAATAAATTTAAAAAATGTAGAAATGAGGTAGTTAATGTGCTGAAATAAAAAAAATTTACTTATTATTTTAATAAAATGGATTGTTTCAAAAAAATCTTAAAGAGATGTGGAAAACTTTAAAAAACTAGTAAATATTAAATTAAATGATGTGACTGATCATGTTCAATTTAGTGATCAAATAGGCCTTTATGATAATGTTGACATAGCAACTAAATTTAACGAATATTTTGTTAAAAGTATTATGGATATTATTGGAAGTATTGATGCAACTGTTCCCTGGCATAATCTAAACAATAATTTATTTACCATTTCACAACTTTAATTTACTAACTTTACATGACTGATATAATATTTTGAACTCGTTAGATAATAAATATTCTGCACTTAATAGTCTTAATTCTAAAGTTCAAATGAAAGTGTATGCAACAATTGGGCACATTATTTTAAACTTAATTAATACCTCACTTGATACTGGCAAAGTTCCATCTCAACTAAAAATTGGTACTATTGTTCCAATTCAAAAAGTTAATAATACAATAAAATCGGAAGAATTTAGGCTTGTAAATACTCTACCGTCAATTGAAAAGGTATTAGAGCTGGTTGTGTATGAACAACTACTTGTTAATAATAATAATTCTATTTTAAAAACTAACCAGTCTGGGTTCAGAAAAAAGTATTCCTGTGAGTCTGGCATTACAGTTAATGGTGAGTAAATTTAAAACTGATGTGGATGAAGACAAATATGTAGTAGCTGTTTTTTAGACCTGAAACGTGCATTTGAGACCATTGATAGGGGTATTTTACTTAAGAAAATTCAACAATATGGTGTAGGTGGAAAAGTGGCTGAATGATTATCTGCAAGGTCGTAGACAAAAACTACATTTTAACAATCAGATATTATCCGAGATTAACATTGACACAGGGATTCCGCAAGGAAGTGTCCTAAGGCCGCTGCTTTTTATACTATATTTGAATGATATTGGACTGGAGAAAGTTGCCCAGTATTTTCAACTTAACAAATTGAAATTGAATGTAACTAAAACAAAAGCACTTATTTTTACAACTAAACATAAATATAGCTTACTTGATATAAATGATGTTAATTTATAAATAAATGGTTAAAAAATCGCAATAGTCTCAACTATTAAGTATTTAGGTATCCAGTTAGATAATCTACTTACTTTTAATAATTTCTTTAATTATATTAATAAAAAAAATTCATCTTCTCTAGAATTTCAAATAACTTGTCAACTTCAACTAAAATAACAGTATTCGCTCCGTGCGCGACAGCAGCGCCAATTCGTTTTGGTATTAATGGACTATTTCTGCGTATACTGACAAATGCAATTTTTAATAGAATTCGTAATTAAAAAGTATATATGTTAGTTTTAATAAAAGTATATGGATTTGTAAAACAAGCTAAACATTAATTTATTATTATTATATATTTTTATCTCTTAAATTAAAGAAAATTATGTATAACCAATAAAAATGAATAATAAAATATAGGCAGGCAACAGATTTACTGGAAAATGTATAAGAAGTTGCCTAAGTCTAATAAGTTGTCATTGAAGAATTATTCTGTCAAAATAAAAAATACCATTTAATAATAGCGTGAAGTTAAAATGTATCAAAATATTAATATACTATCTACAATTAATGAAAATACAGATGAAGCCGATTTACCTATTTAAACAAAATTACTATTCCTCTATTATTTATTAAAACACATTATTTTTTAGTAAACTTGGACATGCAAAAGCAGCCATGATTGTAGGACATTAGTGAGAGCAAGAATACTTTGGAATGTGCTGTTAAATACACTTAGAAAGGTGCCTGTCCGATGTCACGTTTTTTGTCTGCACGATAAGTCAAAAATAAGAAATGATATCAACTTGAAAATAAAGCTCTATAAGGGGACAAAGCCTATTGATTTTTAACAAATCTAATTAAAAATAGGGGGCTAAGATGGGTTGAAATTAAAAACAATCCTAAATTAATAAGGAAAAGCGATATCAACATAAAATTTTTAGTAAAAATCAAGCTCTATAAGGAGTTGAGGCCTATTGATTGTGAAAACAATATGTTTGAAAATGGGGGTTAAGGGGCTCTGTTAAACTACGAAGAGTATTATTTAGAATGCCAGGCATTATATATCTTTATTCTAGTTTGTGTCTGTGTAATATTATGTATTGTGATAGGACTGATCTTATAACATAAACATTTAAAACATTTTAGTTTTTATTTTATTTGCCAACAAAAGGTATTTAAAAAATATATTTTTTATTTGACATCTGTGACAAATGATCAAACTAAAAAATAGTAGGTAAAGTTTCATATAAAATTTTTTACACAAAAATCAATGTCAAGCTTTCTACATAACCTGATATATATTTAAAAATAATCTCAAATTATGAAGAAAAGTCAGTTTACTAACTTATAATGTTTACAAATGGTTTTTAACGTATTAAAAACAAAACAAATATTATACTAACTAAAATATTCATTTATTCATAGTTGTAGTGCTTGAAAACAGTATGATGTTGATAATAATAACTACACTTAATACAAACTCAAATAATAAAAAAAAACAGCGATATTGACTCTTGTACAAAGTTTTGATCCGAACTTACAAATGATAAAATTATTGGAAAAAGTGACTGTATTTTAGAGTAATTCCCAGTTTTCATTTTAATAAAATATTGAAGTGTCGTCTGCAAACCTGACAATTTTACGTTTTATTTGTTGTTCGAATAAATCATTTAGTATATATTAAATAAAAATGGGCCATGTACCGTTCCCTGAGGAACGCCACATGTTATAACTTCCGAATCACTCAAGGTACCATTGATGTTGACAGATTGTTTTCTATCTTGCAGTAGGTAACTCCTCTAAATCCAATATTTTCTAATGTTTCCAGTAGTTTGTTGTGGTCAACTTTATCAAATGCTCTTGCGAGATCTATATAAAGATACAAAGTAAAGATTTTTTATCTATTGAGGTATTTAGGTACTTTGTCAATCTCGCAATCGCATCTATTAATGACGTCACCACTTCCGTGTACATGACGTCACTATTTTTTTTTTTTAAATAGAACAACATATTTTTCTATTCATTTTTAAATTTCCGAAATATAGACGATTACAAAAATGTATGTTATACTTATAGTCATTAGTTTGTGAATTAGAAGAAAATATTATGTGAGAAATTTTGATTTTAAAATTTTATTGAAGGGACTGTACCAATGAACGTCGTTTATATGGTTTGGTTTACGATACTGTAGTTTAGAGAAGAAAGAAATGCAGTAAATTCAAGAAGTAGACATTTTATTTATACCTCATCCTTCAATGCTTATTTGTAGTTAAAAAGAAAATTTTAATACATCTGATCGGCCTAATAAAAGTTTTCGTTTAGATTTAATCATGTTTCCAAGGTTTTTAGTGTAATAAACATTTTCTTTTGACAGATAAGTCAGAGTTTATTTTTTCCCAGCCGTGTCGAATGTATTTGAATTCATTCGGAATTTTGTATTAGTATATATTAGGTACAACCAAATAATCTTCTTCATAGGCTTAAGTAAAGAAACTAGACAAAATTACTTGAACGAGAAGTAAAAGTTGGGATGTTTGTATGTTACACGTTATAGCGATAATTTTTAACGATTTCATTTTAAAAAACATTTTTCTGTTTACATTTACCGCCTCATATTCTGTAACAATCCTTTTCAAAATCCACCAATTCTTATATAACAGGTATGCTACTGTATTATAAGCTAAAAATAATATGATAGTTGATAAACCACCAACATATAAAACGACATGTGTGTCGACTATACGATGAAAAGACGATTAAATGAAAATTTATAAAGCAGAAGATTGACTCTGGAAAACACGAAAACGGCAGACTCGTTGTTAATAAAATTACCAATCTGTCGAGAAGTCAACTCCATCGAACGGGATAGCAGGGATACGAGTCGGGAATGCAAGTATCCAAAGCTGGTTGTGGAACGTAGTTAATTTTTTTTTCACTTTACTTTTGTTTGTCATACGATTTTTATACCTTTGTCTCGGCTCTATCTGTATCTATAAGTAATAAATTTTTAAGTAGGTATTACAGGTCAGTGGTGTACTTTAAATTAAATATAGTTGATCGTTACAATGAAAATATAAAGCGTGTCTAAGTTAAAAAAAATTGAGGTAGGTTGATTAATTTTATATTTTATCTATTAGTGGGGCATGAAAAAATTTTTGGTCCATTATATGAACATGATTTTAAGATATGAGGGCACTTTATATTGATGCGTAGGTAGAATGGATATGAAATATATTAATTTTGTGGTCTGTGCCTAGATAAGCTAATATCCAAGTGAGTGTAGAAAAATAATATATACCAAATATAACCAAAAAAGCAAAATAAAAATCAACTTCTCTCTTTTCTTCTATCCTTCTGTGCTTACTAGTTTTCCCTATCTGTTTCCGCTACTCAATGGAACTCCACAGCTTACTACTCTTTGTCTCCTCTGCTTACTGTTTATTTCCGTGGTCTTCTTTCACTGCTCAGCTTGTCTTTCAATCTTCAAAATAAACCTTTTCTTTTACCTTTTTATGCGTGTATTTTTCTTCATTTAAATTCTCCATATATAATATATAACAATAATTAAGCCCGACATTCTGATTCTCTACGTCAAATTTTGATTTTCAAAACTTCACTCCCCAACATAGTTTAAATTTGACAATTGCGATGACGTTAGGAATTTCCATATCAAATTCCTCAAATTTATTGTTCACTCGGTATATTTTTAAAATATACTGGAAACAATGAATTTAATTTCTAAATTTTTTGTTGTAGTTCGTGTACTTTATGTTTTTTTCTGCGATATATGTAATTTATTCTATTTTCCATATTCCATATCCGTTCTCGGTTTTCTTACTTTTCTCTTTCTATAGCGTTTTGATTTAATATGATTTCTTTTATTACAGGGTGAATCAAATATCAAATTAAAAAATCTAAAAAATATAAAAAAATGGTGAATACGTAATTTTAAAATTGGCAACTACCCAATATTTAATGATTCCCTAGCATCAATTGAAAATCTTTTCTTTACTAATAACCGTAGATTTGATAACTCACTGTATTAATTATTTAGGTTCAATTGAATATTTAACACTATAATACATAAACCAACGACAATTCTATTTTTTTTCAACACTCGCCAATCAAAACAAACTGTATCTGAAAATACTGCATGGTGCAGTGTTTTCACTCAATCCCGATTGAATTGGATTGGATTTATGCGAAATGAAAATGTGAAGTTTTTTAAAAAGATGCACTTAAAAAATTAAATTCATTACCAGAATAATGTTAATGATATATGCGAAATGTCCATATGAAATTTATCAAAAGGGAATAAAAATTGGACAAAAAACTACCTTTATTGTAAATATATAATCAACATCACCTTCGACTTCTTCTTACAGAAACAAAGCAAATGTTGTTTATAAAAGTTCTGTTTATATTGTTAAATAATCTTTTCAAATACCACGAGAGGTAGGATTTTTTTAAACATATTGTTTGTTCCTTATAAATTATGCGAATTTCCAAAGAAACAATAAATTGATCTCAAAAAATGTTCATCCCTTGTGATTACCCTTGAAAATTATATTACAGTATTCTTACAGTATTAATACATCTAACAGACGAATATATAAATGTATGATTTTTTTGCATAAAGTTACGTAATGTATGTTATTTTCTTGGTATATCTTAATTTTTATTTACCCTCTATTAGTACCTATACATCAATTAAAGATATTTTTTATAAGTTAAGAATATTTTCTTGTAAAAATGTTTTATCACACTACCCTGTACATTGAAAATGTTGACAAATTGTCATAACTAAATTTCTTCATTTCTAATTGGCTAGTATAGTTTTCAAATAACTATATTAAAAATTAAAAAAAGGTTTGTTGATAAAAAAAAAGAAAGGTGGAGAAAATTTCTGGAAAATAAAGGAGAGTTTTCTGGCGCTTCAAAAAATATTATTGAGAAAAAACAGAAAAAGTCATTTGATATAATAAGTATAAGTAGAAACAAATATTTCATGTGGATATCGCTTTTATGATTTGATTTCTTTTTTTTTTTTTGTATTTTAAATCACATTGACCCCATTTTATTCAGATTTTTTACATGATTTTTTCCAAAAATTTCAATTTGATATTATTGTTCGTATTTGAGTTAGGATTTTTTAAATATTTCAATATTTATTTATTAAAAATATTTGATATAGCTTTTCGTTTGTGAATTAAGATTTTTTTAATTCCAACCCCTCTTAAACCCCCAATGTTTAATCAGATTTTGTTCAAAATGAAAAAAAATATTGCTAAATAATATACAGAGTGTTGCATTTGAAAAAATTTAATTTAAAATTAGACATGTTTCAAAACACTCTGTATAAAATAAACCAGTTCTATCACCACTATTCGTTAGCTTAGTATCTTATATGTCTGTATTTTAAACAATTTTAAAATCATTGTAAATCTACCTAAATTAATATAATTTAATTTGGAGTCTGCATCATTCCCTAATTCCATTAAAACATTAATTCCTTGGCCACCCTGTAATATTATTAAAAAAAATTCTAGAGTTGATAACAGTATTACCAAACCATTCTAAAACTGCAATAAAATACAGGGTGTTCTATTTAAAAAATATAAATTTTTATTTGCCAGACTAAAACGCAACACCGTGTATATCCAAAAATATTTTTAAAATATGTATTTTTTAAATCCAAATAACTATTATTTGAAACTTGTTTGCGTGTCAATAACACGAATTGAAATATTGAACAATTACGCACTAATGGGACACCCTGTATATGTGTAAACATAATACTTACCCATATATTACAGTTAATCACCTAAAAAATTAGTTTTCTTTCTTTTTATCAAAAGAAAAGCGTTTGCTGCTTTAATTATATCTGTTAGAAAACCTCAAGAACATATTTTAATTTATTTTTAAGTAAAAACCTGTAATTTTAATATGATAGGCGTTTATTAGCGATTATCGAGAAAATTAATTCATAAAAGAAATGAACGTTGATAGGTATTTAATTAAGAAATAAGTAAGCTAACCTAGTCTTGAGTACTGATTATTTAATTTAAATAATATACAAAATTAAATAGATAGTGGAACTTTTTTGATTTTTTCTAAAAGGGACAAATATACTGTAATGCGAGCCATTTCAATATTCAGTCATGCTCTAATCCTGCAAGTCCCTGTCTGTCTTATTTGGCCTTTGAGGCTCAACTTGTCTGATTATCATACATAATTAAACCCCTTAAGACCAAACATATGTGACGAGTATGGCGAAGGCGCTTTCGATTACTTTCCAGAACAAACGTGATAATGTTTCTAGTTTTTATACGGGATAGCAAAAAGTCTGGCAACAAGGTATTGTCTTTGAAATTAATGAATGTATAATTATGAAATAGTAATGTGATGAATGGGACTGTATTATATTATTATTGTTTTTTCTGATCCTATACATACAGGGTAACGAAAAAATATGGTAACAACCCAGCAAACAATACTGTTACATGTTCCGTCTTGTTACATAACTAAGAAGGATAAAATATACTTAGACTGTCTTGTATGCACTTTTATGTTTTATTTATAGAACCGAATACCTAAGTTTAAACTAAGGACCATAGTTATATACGTTCTACCGGGTGTTCAAATTAAAGTGTTACAGTTAAATACCGCCTTTTATAAAAGACCAAAGTTTTATAGTTTTTTGAGGAAAGAATTTTGGCTAAAATTATTTCCTTCTAGCTAACCATAATATGACCAACTTTTTTTCGCGAAGCAAAATTTTCAAGTAGGTGTTATTCAGTAGAAGTCCAATAACAAAAATGTTTCCATTAAAATTTTCTTATTTTTTTATGAACTTTAAGAAAAAAAAATCAGATTGTCCAAATAATGTCCTGGATGTCCATGAATTTCATATGGATATTCATTGGACATCCGTTTTCCGTTATCCAATGGATATACCCATTCAGAAGTCCAATGGATGTCCAAAATATGTCCATGATGGACAATATAAAAATGACTAACTTATAATAAATTATTATAATTCTTCTTGTATAATTTAATTATTTACTACTAGGTTTTAATTAAAATAAATCAAATAATTTTCCACTCCACTCGCCTTTGTTGATAAGATGTAAAAGTAAAAGGCCACTCAGGCCAGACTCGAAGAAGAAAAGAAGAAAGAGGTTAAGAAGAAAACACGGCACATGGATGTTTATCTGGTAAGAAAATAAGTATAATTATTAATTAAATCATTTAAAAATCTAAAAATTAAAAAGGAAATCGTTTGTTTTAAACTAATAAAACCTATCAATTATGTTTTAAACTTTATGTTTTCGATTTACATTCAAACAATCCCTTTCTTTTAGACATTTTGTCAAATGATGTACCTACCTATTTAAGAAAATGGCTTTACTAAAAGCTAACTAATATGCTGCAAATTCGAGATGATGCCAACACAATTATTATTGTAACTAAGAGGTGAGAAAACTTTCAAATCAGAAGAAAAGTTTCTATTTGTACTGCATGAGATGTTAGCAGAAGTAGAAGGCTATTTAGAAGATACAAATATTTTTAAAGAAGCTGTAAGTTTTACTTTTATTAAATAAAATAGAATCGTTTTGTAATGTTTAAGAAATAATGCATTGAAAGATGTTTCATAAGTTATTTCTCTTTTATGTTTACAAATACATATTTTTATTGCAATTTTAGATTCAGCAGTTACCAAAACCAGGGACAAGGACATGACAAACATATAAAAAGATGGTTCGTTTCCATAATTTCTACTACCCTCACGAAAGAATTCACATAATATGATGGCATGAAAGTAAAATGGTAATTTAAAGAAACAATGAGCAGTTTTTTGTTTATATGTAAGTATAGGGGTAAAGTACATTAGTCAATGCATATTTTCATATTAGCTAATAATGTTTTATCTAAAAATTTTACATTTTTAACTATCACTTTTGCCTGATCAGGCGTTTATTAAACGATTGATTTAAGACTCAATATTCGTATAAAATGTAATGTCTTTTTTTAGCTGCTGCTGAGAGTGACAATGGTGCTGCTTAAAAAGTAAGCGAAATAGCCTTAAGAAAATGGCTGAGAAGGTCAACAGAAAGGAGTGCGAATAAAACTAATACATGCTTGATATTATTTATGACAATAAAAATAAGTCTATAGTTGCAATTATTTTATTTCATATTAATATAGGTGGTGATGTCCGTCAGATGTCCATAAATTGTCCAAAAGCAATACAAAAAGAGTCCATATATGGACCTTTCATGGAGTCCAAATGGACGTCCAGGAGTGGGACATTTGTATAGTCCAGTAGATGTCCATTGGATGTCCTTTGGTAAAATGCTGGACGTCCTTTGGACAGCCGATATGTCCATGAATGGACTTCCGATGGACATCCAATGGATTGATTTGTGCTGTCTGGGAAAACTTTTGTCTGAACCTTTTTTTTTCAAAAAGCATATTTTCGACATAATTTAACATATCACTTTAATTTGAACACCCGGTATACCTAAAACTGACTATAAAAACTCTTAAATGTTTGTTGAATTATTGATAAAAAAATTAAAATTCCAAACTGATACCTTCGCCAAATTTTATAAACATGCAAAACCATTCCTTAACTAACGTATAGGTATTCAAACACGCATCACTATACATCAACCCCTGCATGTTAACCACTCAAAAAGCGTAAAAAACAGGTTTTAAACCCCTCCTCCTATTAATCATCCACCGCCGATAAAGCAGAGTTCTTTCAACTTCCGCAACCTTTCAAGTTCATCAATATATTTATCATAGTGCCATCAGCCGTACTCCAAGTTCTCCCTGACTGCCGGTTTAACCGGCAACACCGGCTTACCTCCCTCAGGTGCTTGCCAGTCTCGACATCGGAAAGTCGCGGAACGCAAAGCAAAGAAAACCGCGACAACCCTTCTCGCGAGATCTTCGACTGTTTCCGAGCGCCATCGGATGGCGAATGCGCCAATCTGGCCCGCGAGCGCCGATGCCACATTATGAATAATTTCTTGAAACTACTGATTTGTAAAAATGACTCTACGTGTTTCTGTCAGTAAATTATCTCCGTTGGTATAAAATAATGTAGCTTGAAATAATTGAAGTTCTAATTTAAGTTAGGCCAAATAAATGTATGCTAACAGAAAAGCAGAAAAAACATTATACAATATCTCTCTCAATGACGTTGTTAAAAACCACAACGGGCTCTTCAAGGCCTAGTAGATTTTCGAGAAAAAAATTAAAGAACAATTTAAAATAAAGTTTGATTAATCCCAGAAGAAAAATTATTGAAGTGGTTTGAACACATCCTAAGAAACTCACCAGCACTGCACCAGGGCCGATTTTACCTAACATGAGGCCCTAGGCGCCAGACAATTTTGAGACCCTTTGTTAGGCATCTATTTTATAATATTATTACTAAATAAACTATAAAGTTACCAGGGTGTTTCGTGATATATTTTAAATAAAATTTTAGGTACAGCCAAAGGAAAAAATATAAAAAGATTTTTTAAATTTTTTTAATAGATTCCTGTTCGTAAATGGTGCCAGTAGCGAGTCGCGAACGCACAATGTTTCTTTTTTATTTATTTGATTGAAAACCTTGCTATAAAGTATGCGGGAATAAATGAGGAGAACTGTCGCTATCCCGTCACCAGAGAGCGCTACCAGTCTTGCACACAGCGAATAAACAAATAACAGTAAAAAACTTTCATTTTCAAATTCGTTGACGTTTACTTTTGTTGCCATTCAGAAATTTTGGGACAATGAGAATTACTGAGTAACCTGAGCAAACGATTTAAGAAAATTAGTCTACTGCCGTGTAAAATCATTGAAGGAGCTCCTGGTCAGACTCCAATTTGTTGTATTAAAGATAACTAATTAACTATTATAACAGATATGTTGATTCAATAATTATCACGGTCAAAAACAACGGCCGTGTTCCGTGGTTCAGTTACACTATTTACACTATTACGTCGCGTCGTGTTGATTCAGCTTTTCTTGCTCTCTTGCCAGATTGAAGCTGTACTGACCTTATTTAATATTTTTGTTTTGACATTTTGTGAGCTTCCCTAAATTTGAGGCCCTAAGCTAGCGGCTAGTGCGCCTAGTACGCCTAGTGGTAAAACCGGTCCTGACTGCTACAAAAAAATTTACAAAAGTTTTTGCAGATCAAGAAGATTAAAAATGGAATTAAATAATTTGTAGAAATGAATTTTTAAAAATGTAACATTGTTATTTCAGAATATAAAATCAGTAGGTTGATATTGCTTCTATTTATGTTTAATTACGAAAATATTAAAATGAAAAATAATTAAAATGTCGGATATTTGCACATTTAGCGTCGCCACTGGTAATGTACCGGGTGTTTAAATAAAAAAGGAATATAAATTTTGTGTGGTGAAATTTTGAAAAAAAAATTTAAATAGAAAAGTCGTTAAGAGGAATCGTGAAAATTATTTTCAAGTTACAGACTCATACACTAGATAGAGTAACGCTTACGGCCAATGCTAAATAGATAAATGAGTGGGTAGTCAAAATTGATTAAAATTTGGGACATATTACGAAATTCACATTTTCGACATAATTTAATTTGGCATTTGTTTAAGAAAAGCCTGTTTTTATTATTATGAGGTCCCCTAGTCGCGAAGTTAGAAACTTAAAAAATAATTTCCAGCTATTTTCAGGAAACACTTTTGTTAATAAAATAATCTGAGATTTGTATGACAAACGATTCCTAAGATATGCGTCCATTCTTATTTCGACACCTAATTAATCTAATCTTATTTGTTTTTTTACCATATCAGTGTTTCTGTTTTCACCTAATAAAGTTGTTTAACTCATTTTGGGAATTACAGATTTCCAGAAAAAAGGCGGAACTCAATATCTTGTTTACATTTTAAATGAGTTTTCAATAAAATTATGTTTTATCGTACATTTTTATAAATAATAGTTAAAGCTGATGACGTACAAAGTAATACTATAAGAGCCGATTACACTTATGAATATTCTAAATGGAAAACATAAGGAGACAAAGTGTTCAAAGAAGGTATTTTTGTTGTAGTAGTTAATAGTTATTTATGGTACTAGTGTGTGTTATATTGAAAATAAGTCACGCAAGAAAGATTCTCAAGTGACTTAGCAAACATAACATGCAATGTTTTATCCAACACACAAGTGGAAGAAATCGTTTTTTTATGAGATAATAATTAATAAGTTTTACTTGCGTCTCAGTACCCTATAAATGTCAGCATGACTTGACAGTGACTTTTTTACATTTTGGTCAAAGTAGGGTGTTTGTTTGGTTGCCACGGGCAATGTACATTGTTATAAACAAATTTTGACATTTGTCAGTTTTCCCTGTAGAAAAGGAAAGTTTTTTTGAAGAAAACAACGTATAGAAAATGGAGAAAACCGATGAAAATTACGTTCCTGGGGATATCCTTACCTAAGCGGAAGAAGCAGATTTTGCCAGAAAAGTCCCGAGATGCTTACGACAAGGAGTTCAAAATGTTGAGTCTTGGATGAATTCACGGAAGATAAAAGGTATCGATAAAAGTGTTCTATTGGCTTATTTTTTACATTTGCAAAAAAATTGGCCAAATCGTCGTTATGGAACAAATACTCGATGCTTCGCTCGACTATTCACCTTTATAAAAAAGTCGACATTTCAAAATATGGCAAATTAAGCTTTTTGAAAAGCAAATCACAGGGATACAAACCGAAGAAGTCCAAGAGAAGTTTTTGAACGAAGCTCCGGACGACGAGTATTTGTTAATGAAAGTGGCTATGGATAATGGGGATTAGCGGTGCTTGTAGATGCGATGAATTGGTCAACTTAAAAATAGAAAATATTCAAGACAAAGGAAAATATTTTTACGTAGTTTTGCCAGGCACTAAATCCAAGAAATCGAGAAGTTTCACCATACTTGAAGAAGGATTTCCAGTCAACCCCATCAATTTGAGTAAAAAATATGTCTTTGAGACCAAAGAATACTAGTTCTAGCCGCTTTTTGGTTTTTCACAAAAATGGGAGGTATACCAGCCAGTACGTGGGAATAAATACGTTGTCGAAGATACCTTCAAGAATTGCAATGTTTTTGAAATTGGAGTTACCAGCGCTCTACACCGGTCTTCGACGACTCTTTTGGTCAATGCAGGGGCTAACATGACTACTTTGAAGCGTCACGGAGGATGGAATTCCTCGACGGTAGCAGAAGGATACCTAAAAGAATCGGTGCAAAACAAAATACAAATTGTAGAAAAAATACAAGGTTCTTATGTGTCGGCGTCTTCCAGCACTATCAGCAGCTGTACCGATATGGGAGCGTCTGGTTCCATGGTTCCAATGAACCAACAAATTTTACAATGACTTCAAATTCGAATAAACCGTTAGCGTTTTCCTTTAATTTCAATATCAATGTGAATTCTGCTTGTAATAGTAATAAATAAATAGAATTCGACTTTAAATATGAACGTTATAATTCATAACTCACTAGTAAGTTATATAATCCATAACTCACTAATGAGTTATGGATCTCACTAGTGAGTTATGGATTATAATACACTAGTGTGTTATTTGATAGTTTACTTGTCTAAAATGACATCAATAATGACAGTCATAACTGTCATGTGTTGTATAAAGCATTTTTAAGGGAGCATCTTTGGAAAAATTATGAAATAAACGGGCAACCCTATCCGGATAAGTAATTTTTTCCATCACTTATTTTAATATTGGTATAGTTATTGTTATTGATGTTTGAGAATTATTTTATCAAACTAATCAAGGAAATTTATGAATATATTCCTAAACCTAGAGGAGTCAAAAAAAGTGGAAAATTTAATTTTGAAAAAATTTCGTTCCTCGTATACGACCTATGAAATACTGTCCCAATGCATTGCTGATTTTCTTTTATTATTACTAAGCCCATGAGGACTCATTTTTAACACTTTTATCACGTTTACGATTATTTTAAATCCGAAAAGACAATTCTTATGCATTGCATTTCACTATATGGATATGTCAACTGTGGAACCAGATTTTTATATTGTTGTCAATATTAAATGTAAAGTAGCGATAATTTTTTGGACGACCTTTAACGAACTCCAAATGTAACTCGTATCTGAATTTGATATAATGATTCAAAAGGTAAGGGCCCAAATATTATTTTTACATGAGCAGGCTTAATATCCCAAATATACAGGCGAGCCGAACAGGTCCAAATATTTTTACATGCACAAATTTAAGGAATAAATATGGGGCCCATATTTTTACATAGGCAGGCTTGATGACACAAATAGGTATTTTATGTTTAAGAAAATTGGTCTTGTACCTATTGTTACTTAATTGTCCTAATATAGGGTCAATTCACTGGTTATCCGGCCAGCACTGGATTTCGGCCTTCGACTTCTTTTATCTATTAAAGTGGTGGAGATTGGGATGGTATTGTAAGTGACAAGCGCGGAAAAAGGCTTTGTTCTTGTCCTGACAATGAGCAGGAAACACATGCATCCTAAATGTAAAAGTGCTTAATGGTGTGAATCTAAGAAATAGTAATTGATTATTTTTCTATTCTAGGAGCACGCAATATGTTTCAGATAGTAGGGGAGGAGTTAAACTACGTAAATTTGAGTCACAATTGAGCAAAAACTGGTTTTATAGTTAAAATTTCTAGTGGTCGCGAACCAGTATTAAAAAATATGATTTTTTAGATCTCGGCCAAAGGGGCTGAGAATTAGTTTAAAAAGTAATGTTTTGTTCATAAATAAAATTATGAAAAATAAGTTTAAATATGTTTCTGTTTTTATTTTTGTATTTATTTATACGATTACTTTCTAAGTATTGGTTTGCGGCCGGTAAATTAAATATAAATTGTAATTTATTTGATTCATAAATATCTTGAAAAATTTACTGGCCGAGAACTAGCGTTTCTCGGCCACCTCGAAAAATGTGAGGCCGAAAACTAATATATACAGTGGTTTTGGTTCTCGGCCCATCAAAAACCAAGTGATCGGGATCTACCGTTTCTCGGCCACTACGAAAAATACTGGAGGCCGAAAACTAATATTTACAGTGGGTGTGTGGTTCCTTTGGCGAATTTTTATGTTTATTTTAATATATTTATTTCAGTGGCTAGGTATAGATCTAAAAAAAAAGAAAACCAAAACCAAAGAGACCGAGGCGATCGGACCTAAACCAAAAATAAGGAGACTGATGTATCAGTAAAATGAGGAAGATTTGAAAAATGTCTTAAATGAAATACGAGACAACAAAATGAAGATAAGGGAAGCTAGTAAAATATTTAATGTCCCAATAATGGATACAATTAAGGACAGGCTTGCCGGAAGAATACCGGATGTGTTGCGAAAAACAGTTAAATGAGAGGATAAATCCCCTTAGGAAAGCCGAGGGAATAAATAAAGCTAGAGCAGCCGTGACAGAACAATCTGCGAGAAAAAGGTTATAATCTAATATCCTAGAAGAGTGTTCAACGGAGATAAATCAGGTTTTTGCACTCTGTCCATCTACTGCTAAAGTTTTAGGCCCAACAGGTTATCGAGATCTCTTTACAGAAGAACAAAGAAATAAAAAAGAAAACATTATAAATCTTGGTTAACGCTAAAGGAAAATTGGCTCCTCCACTATTTAAGACCTCCTAGGCCTGTCGTTGATAATATACCAAGTGCTTTGAATTTTGGGAAAGTCGGAGAAAGGATGGATGTCATGCCATTGGATGTTTTTTTTTTTATAAGTAATGACTTTAATAACTGGTTAATTAAAGAAAACATTCCAAAGCATGTAATTCTCTTTAGATGGTCATCAATTTAATTTTTTGTAATTATTTAACTTTTGTGTAAAAATAACCATAGTTTTTGAAAATTAACGCCACGAATGTATGGCACATAATCTATAAACTAAATTAAAAAAATATAAAAGTTTAAATTTATTATTAGAATTTTTTGTGGCCGAGAACTAATATAAAATTGGCCGAGAACTGTGAGGGATGGCTGAGAACCAACAAATACACACTTTTTTTAGTTTTTAATGTTTAATTACTTTAAAGTTAAAAACACAAAAAAAATCAATTTCTAAAGCCCTTGAAAACACTCCAACGGACATTTTTGTATACAACAAATTACAATTTAAAGACATCCTCTATATCTATTTGCTGATAAAGTCGATTTTTACGCTAAAAGGCCGAAAACCAGTGCACTGACCCTAGGTAAGTGTTCTCTATTGATTTCTGATGTTTACTTATTACCTTTCAATATCATGTTTTTTTATAAAATTAAAATATTTTACATTACAAAACAAAAATAACATTCCTACTGATATTTTACCTTGCTCATGAATAGTACACATTTCTTTGCGGGATTTAGCTGGCAGGAGCCGGCAACGTAGCGAATCAAGAGAGAATACCGGCATTTTCAACATCAGAAGAAACTCGTACAACCGTTCTGCGATCACACCGCGTTAGTCTCGCGTTTAGTGCGGATGTATACGCCGAAAACCATGTCTGGCAACATCGTTGCGGAATGGCTGAGGTCCCTGCACCTCGGCCAATACGCCGAAAGTTTCATAGACAACGGTTACGATGATCTTGAAATCTGCAAGCAAGTTGGCGACCCCGACCTTGATGCAATCGGTGTGTTCAACCCCGTGCACCGGAGCAGGTTGTTGCAATCAGTACGTACCCTTCGCGAAGAAGGGGCCGCTTCCGTGTATTTCACCCTCGAGGAGAGTGCCGCGATTCACGATGAGTGTTTTTGTGACGATGTGAGTGCCAGCAGATCTTCCAGAACATCATCGGGAAGGTCTGAGAAAGAAACGCGGGTGAACGCTTCACCTGGAGCTTCCTCTTCTGCGGAAAGTGGACAAGAAGTGGCGAAATATTTGGATGAGTATGAAGAGGGAAAGGCAGAGCTGGTGAAGATACCGAGGGTGCAATTGAAGGTGCTGTTGAGGGAGAAATTGAGCCAGGATGGAATCAGGTTGAGCTGTCAGCCGTATTCGACACAGGTGAGCGTGTTTACAAATATTTACTTATGTCCACGTGCTGCCGGCAAAGTTTTTACGCTCATTTAATTAAATATTAGTATGAATGTTAGAGTACCTACCTAAATAAATTAAAAAGATTACTTTTATTATAGGTACCTATTACTTACATGTCGCAAAAGAGACCTTATGTAGGTATTTGAAATTATTTTGAAAATGGAATTCCCAACAAAAATTATCATAAAGCATTCCTAATAATTTTTGAAATTTGCAATAAAAACAAGTTGAGATGTTAGATATTTATTGGTACAATATGTTTATAGTGCTTTTTACTATCAAAAATAGTACTTTTTAGATGTTTGTCTAGTAGATATTTATTATAAAAATTAAACCAAAATAGGCAATATACAGTGTGTAAAGTTGGATCCAGAGGGTTTTTTAAATATTACGATTAGAAAAAAACGTCGTAGGACATTCACCTCTGCTTTTTTTAAAATTTAAAACAGTCTATATTAAGGTTGGCTAGGTAGGTACTGCATTAAGCCTTGGTTTCTTTGAACACTTCGTCGCGGTGAGCGGACAGTCCGTCGACCGCCGAGGACAGCAATTTTCGCCCGAGGTGGTTTGTTAAAAAATATAGAAAATGATACTTTCTCTATGTCTGTACGTGCTGTTTATGTATTATGAATGTAAACGAAAGGTACTAAAATGGATGCAAATAAATTGTTTGCGTTGTTATTATTGTTGGAAGAGGAAGAACAAGAGGAACTGGCAATTGCAACCGTCAAAGTTTCCAATAAGCCAGTGGATGAGTTGTTTTTGTATCGCGATACAGAAGGTGCCTTTAATATCACTGTGCAGCGGAGGCTTTTTGGAAATGAAACCAAATTTAGGGAGTATTTTGGACTTTCTACAGATCTTTTTGAATTCGTGTTGAGTTTTATAAGGGACATAATTTCCAAGAAATCTAAAAATAAAGTCATGATGTCATCTGTATGTGTGAATTTGTCACTCATTGTTTTAAAATTAATAACAATATAGTCTCCGCACACGCCGACGATTCCGCTGATATCAAACTCAACAGATATCAACCGACTCTTCGCGACAAATCAGCGGCATGACGCCGTCCTGCTCAGCTAAGCGGATTTAAGAAAACCATTCCCATTTAAATACTCTGGTTGGATAAAATCGTCAAAACGCGACGGTTGACGGAGTGTCCGCTCACCGCGACGAAGTGTTCAAAGAAACCAAGGCTTTAGATATCTGTCAGTCGGTATTTTTTTAAAAAATCGTTTAATTTTTGTTTAAATGCGAATTTGACAGAATATAATTGTCAGTAGCCAATTTTTATATGGGCTATTTTTAATTTTTAATAAGTCGAGTTGATTTCTCTACGTTTTTTCCAATAATACGAGTAACATTAACAAAAAATTCCATAGAGATCCAACTTTATGGCACACACTGTATATGCGTAATTTTTAAATTAACCAATCTTAAAGAATTTGAATTGTTTATTAAAACCTGTACACATTTTAAAAAAGTCCTTTTGGTAGTCTTGCTAAAGTTAAGTAGTTTAAGTAAAATACAATCAATAAATCTGTTGAGAATTGCATTATTATTTATTTATGAATGCAGTTATATCGGTGATATATACAGGGCATGATATAATTTAAAACAAATAGAAGAGGAAGTAGAAAACCTGTCGAATATACGAGTTGCAGAGGCGTGCCGTTGCAGAAAAACTGACCTGCACCATTTTTTATAATACGCCAAAATTTGAGTTTTGCGAAAATAAGCGCCCATTTAATGGTGGTTCGACCTCAAAAATTAAATGGTGGAAACATCTTCATAAATTATTTTTTCTGTTGGTATATTTTTTATTTTTTACTTGGATAGGTAGGTAAATTAAAAGGCAAGTAAACATTTATAATGTGCATGTAATTGAATATGAGTACTATATTTACTTGCAGTAAAATTGGTTTCAAACCTAAACGTCTTAATTACATTTAGGCGGTATCCTGCGCATTTAAAATATTTGCAACATCATTATATTCCCCAAAACAAACCAAGTTATAGAAACATCATATATATGTCAGTTTAAACATGAAATTAATTTATACAATTTTGTTTAGATTTCTTTTATTGTATTGAATTGAATCCTGGATTTGTTAAAGCAGATTCAGCTAATATAAAATCATACACAAAATACAAATAAGATAACACAACTAGAACAAAAATATAAACCGTTGAAACTACCACCGTATTATGAAAAGAAAGTCTACTAGTTTCAGGACCAAAGATACTTGGGATATGTCCCAGGATGAAACGAAAAAGAAGTACAATTTTGTGAAAAACTTCAAAATCACAGAGCTGGGCTGCAAGAAAGAATGGAGCCAATAATCCATCGCGCTTGCAACCGAAAGACACCGTATAAGGATGGTTCAAAAACCATAGAAGGAATTGGAATAAGATGGTATGGGCCTAGAAGCAGGCACTCTGAAAGCTTGGAAACATACCCAAGCATCTTACAGGCGGAAATTCACGCCATCGAGAAGTGTATCCAGTTTAACGTCTAGAGAAACTATCGTAGACAAGAGATTATCATCATGTCCGATAGCCAAGCAGCCATCAAAGCGCTGAGCTCTTATTTAATTAGCTAAAAAATGGTCTCTAGATTCCTAGAAAAATTGAATAAGATTGGCGAGAAAAATAGAGTACTTCACTTGGGTCCCGGGACATAACAGGGTACAGGGTATTGAGATTGTAGATATTCTCGCAAATAGTCTCGCAAGGACTCAAACACCCTTTGTGCCTTTTGTGGGACCTGAGCCGTTCTGCGATATCAGCAGTAACATAATAATAGAAGAGATTAAAAAAGAATTGGGCAGTAGAAGAACCGTAAATTGGAACAATCTCTTGGGGCTAAGACAGACCAAGATACTTCTGGATGAAAAACATTGGATGTTCTGCAAGATTCTGCCTCATTCTGCCTGCGCCTCCTCCAAACGAAGCTATTATTATTTTATAGCCTGTATTCACCTACTTTTTATACATTAATTCTATTCTGCGCAGTCCTTTTTATCAGCAAATTCATATTCATACGTGTATTTAAAAGGTATGTTTTCGTTTATTAACTTATATAAACTACATCCATGTTTTTCATCTACAATTGAAAAGTGCGCTGGCGAATTAACACAAACTATACATAAATCTCGCCGATCTGACAAAAATGCAGCTCAAACACTACGTGTCTTTGCGTTACTTTTTAGAGAGCCGCGGGAAGATGAGACGATGAGCGTGGGCGGTCCAAGCGTTGCATAATCTTAACATGATCGAAAATAGTGTACGAAAAATGTACTAATCGTATTCATGTTAGTCAAATAAAAGTATGGAGAATAATTCACAATTTTGATTTGTACCCATATCACATACAATCTGTTCAATATTTACAACCAGTGGGCTATGTAACGCGTGTTGACATTTGTCGTTGATTGATTACACACCAACAGCTTTTTGAACAAATTATGTTTACGGATGAAGTCGCGTTTACTAAAGATGAATTTACGAATACCAGAAAATCACATTCATGGGCACTTGAGATCCATTTTGAAACCAGGGAAACGTATATTCATCTTCGCTTTTAAGTGAATATTTGGTGTGATGTTCTTAGTAAATTTCTTTTTTGTCATTCGTATTTCAAGAACCTTAAAAGATTAAAACATTATTTAATTTTTTTACAAATTGAGTTGCTAGTATTAATGAGGACGATCTACTTTAGAATAGAGTTGACATGTGGTTTCAGCAAGATAGTGCACCACCTCATTTTGGTGTAAATGTGAGAGAATATTTAAATATCGAGTTTGCTAACCGGCATATTGGAAGAGGAGGTCCAGTTCTCTGGCCTTCGAGAGCACCAGACCTAACACCTCTTGACTATTATCTTTGGGGACTCATAAAAAGTCTAGTGTATTCAAATAAACCACGAACTAAAGCTAATTCAAAATATTATGGCTGCAGCTACATCCATATGAGGTACTCTTGAGAGAGCTACGTTTTCAATTATTAGAAGAGCAAGAATGTGTTGCATGGCAGCGGGGGGAGATTTTGGATTAAAATTTTAATTAAATATGTGTTAGCTAGAAAAAATCTGCATTTATAAATAATTACATTATTTTATCCAACAAGTTCTTTACTTTATTCTACTCATTCTGTTTATATTGCCCATAATGCTTAATTACTGAGTTTTAGACAAAATCTCGGACAAAATTGTATAATGAATGCACTTTCGAATTAAAATATTCCAAGGAAAACGATCATAAGGTATGGCCATCGAGTCACGGGACTCCGTGTACCTAATAGTTTAGTTTTAGTTCCATGTATATTCTGTTGATGTATTGTAATTTTTCTATATGTATTTTCATCGAAACAAGTGGATACTCACTTATCGAGTGTGCCCTTATTCATTAATTTTCTCATAATTTTAAGCTACCATATGTATTTTTATAACTATATATTTTTGGATGAATAAATTATTATTATTATTATTACTTACTGGAAAGTACTAAAAAATGCCTAATCTTTTTGATGGCCTAGTTATACTGTACAGACTAGTTCTCTGTATTTAATTAATTAACTAGAAACATTTTTTGATGGGTATATATTATTTAAAGGGTTGTTCGTTTTGTTTTATTCGAAACATTATTTTTTGGTAAATCCACATATTTCCAGAGTATTGATTTTGACAATCTCAAACGGCTAATCTCACGTCAATAATACCTGTTATCAAAACTATAGAGCGCAAAATTATAGATAAATTAAGTAAATATTTTTTTTTGCGTAGGTATAGTGTACAATCTTTGAAAGTAGAACTATCGGTTGTGAAATTTATTTCGATACTTCACAGATAAATAAGTAATTTATTATATATAGCAGGGATTCCTAACCTTTTTTAGTCCAAATTAAATTCTTTAAAAAAAATATCCTTATCTGAAAACACAAAGTACTCGTTTTCTAATTATTTTAATTTTAAGTATCTAATAAACAGTTGTCATTTTAGTTTATAAATTATTAAAAAGAAAATTGCGTAACCAGTTTCATAATGTTTGACATTATGTAACTAGTTGCGTAAAGTAGATCATGACACTTGCTGGAATTACAAAAAAGTCACTTTATATGTCAAAATTAGAAAAATTATAATTATTTGTGCCATTTCATTACATAAAACAAGCTAATAAAATGTTATCAAATTTAGTCAAAACCAGCTTGATACACGCATATTGTACCAACTGGGCAGTGGCGCATCCAGAGTTTAAGTCTGGTGAGGGATAGTGGTAATATTTAAGACTTTATTTATAAAAAGTTAGGTTTAAAAATTTAGGGGGTAATTACCCACATTACTCTCCCATATATGCGCTTCTGCAGCTATGAATAATGTTTTTTAAATCAGGTTAGAATTTCCATATTAATAAAAAAAACGTAAATTAATATAATCGCTATTTCTAGAAGTGACTTTACAAAATGATAACGAATAGGAATTACTAATTAGCTAAGCTATTATCATTTAAACTGCTTTACATTTTACTGTTTTCGGCATCTTCAAAAGAGAACGTGTATTATAAATCCAATGTTGGTTTATGTTAAATATTGCCATATTTACTCATAATATTTATTTTTGTATCAGATATATTTACTACGCGGTTTGGTTGTTTGGTATAAACTTAATTTTACTGATAAGTATTTTAATTTTATCCATTCGCATACAAATTCTTGACTTTGGGACTTAAGTGTATACTGATAATATAAGTTACCTAATTTAAATAGTTTTAGCAAAAGTGTGGTCAGTCTTTTATAACTCTATTTATGAACATTTCAAAATAACTATTATTTGACAGTAGTCTATGTGTGAGAAATTATAGAATTATTATCTACTACCTACCTTTGTTTAATATAATTTGCTATCGCACTAAGTAGCAACATATTTCGCCTTCTGTATTTAATAAAAAAAAACAAAGCTTAAAAAATTAAAGTATACAGGTTGGGCCAATGATTTTTGCTCTTATACGTAGGCAGTTAAACACTAGAATATTTATAAAAAAAGAGAAGTGGGACTTTTAAATTCACATATTTCGCAATCCTTGCAACCATTGGAAATGATAACTTATTTTTCAAATCTTTGTAGCCATAATTTCTACATAGGTATTTTTTTGAAACATTTAAATATTATAACGGGTTTTTTTTATTTAAATAGTAAAAAATCACAAAAAATTTTCAACTAGGTTACTTGAAATTTTTTTTTAATATTAATTTCTCAATAAATTCCACGGTAACCTATATATTTTATAGTGAAAAACAAAACCTAAATATTTCAAAAATCTTATTTTTAGTTTTTTTCTACTCCATCTAATCAATAAATAATAGTATAATTCGAGAATTGTTGTTGAGGTCTTAGTTTCTCGTAAGACACTGTACAAATACTCACATTTTAAAAAAAAATCCTCAAAAATTTGCACGGTAAGGTATAGTTAAAAGTTCACTATTAGATAAATAAGGACTTCAACTATTAGAAAAAAAAATAAATTTTAGTCATAATCTAATATTTTTTATTTAACATTGGTGGCGAAAGGGGTGGCGAAAGGACCTCCTTAATTTATTCATAATCAAATACTATACTAATTTATGTGAACATTTAACTAAGTGTGATCCGCAACAGCAAAACAGCTTATTTATATTAAAATTTAGTGCACCCAAATATTCTCACATTGACCAGAACTTTCTACGAAAAATCTAGCCTTCCACCATAACAGACGTCGATAGATCCACCATTTTATAGACGGTGGTTCGTCCAAGTAGGCTGCGGTTTCTTTTACTAATGGAATTTGTCATTGGCGTATGTTTAGGGGTTTCGGAGATTGCTTAATTTCTATGAATACTCTTAGTAATCGGACAAGCCCAAATAAGACAGAGAGGGACTTAAGAGATTAGAGCTTGATTGGACTGGTCGAAAATGGATGGTATTACGTTATCAAATATAATTGTTGTCACGTGACGCTGTTTTGGACCAACCAAGTTGACTGACTTTTGTTGATCGCGAAACAAACTTTTTTTGATATAAATCATTATAATTACTTATATATTAGTTATAATCGTTGTCTCTCTTTCCAAATATAACTTATGGGTCGATTCTAAGACAATATATAAGATCTGTAAGCCAAAATCTGTAAAAAAAATTACATTACATTACTATATCTTACAGATTCTGTAGTGTATAGGATACTTTCCAGAATCCTACAATTAGTAGTTATTCTTCGTGACATTTCAACAAATGGGTAAAGATCAGAATTTTCAAGTTTGCTCATCATTACTTGCTTACGGTATCACCTACTTTGTTTTTTTTTTATTGACGACGTTCTCGTACCTAACTCACTATCATAATAGTCTCAATCTCGCCCTAACGTTTACTTCTAGAATCCATAACTATAAAATAAGCGCACCTGTCATCCTACCGAATGTATTTGCCGAAGTGATCACTTTGAAACTTTCAGTAAAATGATGTATCGACTACGCATCCTAATTTCAACGTCAGTGGCATACTTACTTTACATCTTATCTATAGGTTTGCTCCAACTTGGTGTTTGGTACCATTCTTGTATTATACCAAGAACGGTTCATGAACGATGTACAGCGCAAGCGCATCTCTGAATGGTTTTGGAATCGGAAATGAGTTGGAACGCTTTTAAAACGGTCGATAGTCCATACACAAAGAAACTCAAGGAGGAAGGAAATTCTAACGTGATTCTAACCAAACTTTTTGAAATGAAAAAAAAAAAAAAAAAAATTTCTGTTTTATTGATGTTAATGATTTTTCATTTTATCATTGTAGATTCTAGGGCACAATGGAAAGTAATGGTAAATAATAAATATATTTTGTGCAAATAATTTTTGTTTTTTATTCTTTCTTGGTTTACCATTAATTCTACATCATCGTTACTAGTAGGTATCATCGTCACTTATATTATCATAAAAAAAAATTACTGTTTCCTTCTATATCACTAATTTTCCAAATATTCTTATTTATAAACATACCAATTTATAATTTTGGTACATTGCCATCTACTGGTACAGTTACAAATTTTTGTGACAGTGTTTATGAAATAGTAATTAAAAAAAAAATATATTCGAATAGGTACCAGACAACGCCGCATCTTATATCAGAAAACAAAATTTCATTTTAAAAACAAATAAAAATAAAATGAAATAATGAAAATAAAATAGATAGTGTTTCTATTAAATCACCCTGTATAGTTTAAATTATGTTCTTAATGTAGCTTATTTGATGCTGTAAGCTACTGAATTAAAACTGGAAATATATGGCCCACGCGGTATTATCATTTTATGAAATATGTATTGTTTTGAGCATTTTTTCAATCGACGTATTGATATCAGTCAAAAGTAATTTAGGTTTGATTAGGTACACTTAACAGGATATTATAATTTACATTTATTCTTTTCACTATTACTCCATAGTATTAATTTTGTCATTTATGAAAGATTCGATGAAAGATAAACGAACTAACACTTATTTTTATAGTGCAACACCGGGTTCTAAGTAAAAATAATGTAAGTTATATCTAATAGGAAAATTTCATTTGTAACAAATATTGAAAATTCTCAATTGTATCTTCATTAAAAAGGATTAACATTTCAGATTAATTTTATCATATTTATGGGCTAATTACTTCGGTATCTCCCAATTTAATTGACCTCAATCAATAGGTTATCAGGGCTTTCAATTAAATATCAATTCATTTTAATATTTTTTTTATAACATTGTAAACTAAAGCTAAGAGAAATTTTGACACCTAGTCTCTCTAGTCATAGCGACTAATTAACAACTTTAACATGCTGTTTATGAGCTGTATCTGCAACTTTTGATTACCTATTGAGAGTTTTTCAGTTTTTACTATCTAAATAATATACTGTATACAAATAAGAAAATCGGACGCGGAGCTTCTGTTTTACAATGAGTTGGACCAAGTATAATAGAAATAGACAACTGTTAATAGAAGAACGCCAGTTGCAGAATACGTATGCCTCCCACCACTCCCACCAACTTACGCTCGTCTCTTGTACCAGCCCAGTTGTCGAGTTATATGCGCGATTTTCAGTTGAATCAGAGCCGTTAGCCAAGCCACGAAGTTCACATAGTGCATTAGTACCTACTAAATAAAATTAGGCATTCGAGAGTCCTGACTATGGAGGGTAGAGAAAAGGAGGACAATCTTATATGGATCTTTATATTAAAAAGTGGCCACCAAAATGTATACAATTAAGATGGCGCTCGTGTAGCCAGGGGACAAAATCCAATGCTATATAGTCATATAGATTGCTCATTCATAATTAAATCAGACAGGAAGCAGTAAATTGAGACCTCCGTGTCATTTTAATATAAGAATTATTTATTGTTTATATTATTATTTTTCAATAAAATTTGACTATTGTCGTATATTGTCAAAATTTATCTACGATCACAGAACACTTACTCTTCTACGATCAGTCACTTTTCACGGTGTAGTTTTTAGTTTTTTATGGTTGAGCAATATTTATTACTATATACATCATTGGTGTCATTGTGTGATCTGAATTATCGACTGTCGACGTCCCCTGGGCACAGAAGCGCCATCTTAATTGTATACATTTTGAGGGACACTTTTTGTATACAGAGATTGTTCTCCTTTCTCTACCCTCCATAGTCCTGACTAAATGGTTGCCTGATGAAATTGACAGCGTGTTTTGTACTTTTGACAAACAAACGTTCGTTTACTCATCTGTCAAGGTGTTTTTGTACATAATAAGTTTAAATGGCTCCATGACAAAGCAGCACAGAACAAAATGGCGCAGGATTTTGCCACGCGTTAATTTGTTTTATTCTTTTTTCTAAAGTCGCCATCTTAACTCATTATAATTAGACTAGGCGTCATTGGTCTCACTTTATTTATATCAGGCGCTAACTCGGCTCTCATGTATTTGTCTCGGCGCAAATTTGTCGCAACAATTTGTCCCAGGCGACATTGTTTCGCGCTAAAATGGGTCGGATCCTAAAATGTGAGAGAAACGGAGCTACACTTCAAACATTCTCTACATACGCGTCGTGGGAACAGTATTTGTTAAGCATTATTTCAATGAATTTCATATTTCGTTCGTTACGCGGTATTTTGTCCTTGCGCCATTTTGTCCTGCACTGTTTTGTCACGGAGCCAGTTTAAATGACGGTAACTTTATGCTTTAAGAGTGGATTTTAAATATAAACACGGTTTAGTTTGTTATTTTATTAATAGTTTTATTCTTAGTGCAATGGCAACTTGTCTGTAAAGGCTGTAGCTATACAGATCCCCCAGTACAAGGGGAAACCAATTTATATAAATATAAATAAAACAATTATGTTATCTGTTCATACTAGTTTTAATAAAACATTATTCCACGTCTATAAATTTCATACGGTTCCTTTTGTTCCGGTTGTTTCATTCATAATCTGGTAGCCGTCGCTGTCCCTGGCGTTCAGTATATTTTCCATTACCCATGACCTATTCAATGGAAGGGCTAAAAGTTTGCAGACCTAAGCGATTATTTAACTAAAATGTTATCTACTTACTTTTGGAATGTATTTTAAGACAAAATCACCAAAAACTAGATATTTATTCTAAAAAACAACTTTGTTTGGCTCATCAATAATATACCACATTCCCATTGACGTTTTTTCCCGATCATATGAAATGTAAACAGAAAAAATATACATATAAATTAGAAATGCGAGTTTTTTTTGATATAATGATATATTTTCGATATGATTTTCCCCCTATAAAATTATCAACTAATTTATCCCCAAGGGTGAAAAAAAAAACTAATGAAAAATAGAAAACCTGCATGTTCTCGGGCTGGAATCGAACTAGCCTATATTAGTACTCTAGTACCTTAACCTCACTGCTATTAGGGCGGCTGTGGCGACATCATAGCACCACATAGTCTTACCTTTAGTTTTGACTTTTACGTCAATTTATTTTAAGGTTTCTTAGTCAGTTTTTATTTGAGGTTGGTCAAGTGTCAATGTCAGGTGGTACCATTATAATATCACATATATTATGATCTTGGTCGATAGCTGCGCACCCTACTTATCCGATGGATGGTAACCATGGAAAAAGGAAACAAAAAATTGATTGATTACTGATTTCGAAATTAACAAGACAAGACGTACCTTTGACACAACAATTTTTATATAACGCTTTTTTATAATTTAAAATAAAATTATTTTACTCAGATCCTGATATTCTGCGTATTGATTTCCTGCTACCTACAGCGGCAAACAAAAAATTGTTCATAACAATACGAATTCCAATACTTACTTCAAATCAGTATCATATTTTTTATTCTAACCAGACTTATTTTTTAAATTGATATAACGGGAAAGTTATACCTAATGTGTTTGCTTTGTTATCTCTAAAATGACATCCTAAATGGTAATAAATGGTAATAAAGATATACATCGTTTTCCCGTGCTAAACACCAATTCGAATTCGCGATGAAAACCGTAACATTTTTCTAACTGCCACAACATGATGCGCTCACACATAATATTACTATATATATCTCAGAAATGGCGGAATTATTTAGGAAACGGCGCGTTTTGAATTATTCACGTCATTCTTATTATTTTTATTGAATTTCGCCGTCTACATTTATGTACCAGGAACACGACCTCTCGAGAAATATAACCGGAATATTTAGCAGGACCAGAAGTAGCTTAAAAAATATATGAAGGGACAAAACGATATAAATAATTATGTCTGTTGGGAAAACAAACAAAACAAAACGGTTTTTAATGCGCGGAAAGGAAAATAGTAATGTATGTGTTATCTATAAAGTGTGAGACAAAAATTTTTTCTAAAGTAGGCCATGACCAACAAAGACAGAGATACGTGTAGTCATAAATTTGCCCTCCTTTGAAAAATTTGATTCGTCGGTTCATAAAATACGTTTCAGGAATCGTTCGCCCTCAATGTCGCTATTCAAAAGAAAACGACAAAACTCGCGTCTCCGAACAGGATCACCATCTTCAAGTCCTTGTACGCCGGTACCATGGATAGGATATTTTCTTTCATGCTGCATGGTACGCCAAACCTTCCATATCAACAAACCAAGATCAGCAGCAACCTTTCTAATACTTGTAGTGGGATCGTCTTCAAACGCTTGAAGGATTAGATTTTCGACTTCAGGAAGATGTCGACCTGGATTAAACCCAGGTGCATTACGTTGTACACTTCCCATCTCGTAAAGACGTCGGTAAGATACCCTAACATTAGGCAATCTCCTCTCAGGAAATCGCTCTTGATACAAGCGTCGTGCTTCTAATCCATTACCATCTGCTCTGCCAGACATGTAAATAATATCTGCGTATTCTTCGTTAGTGAACGCAGCCATTTTACCAACTAATTACTTCAAGGTTTCAGCGAAAACCTACACTTGATGTTCTGTGTTGGATCAGCAAAACTGCAACTTGACACGACGCAACGCTACAGATATGTGGAAAGCTATCAGATTTGCAAAACATTTTTGTTGTACGCTTGTTATTAGTGTTTACATTAAAATTCCTAGATTTTGCCCGATATGATTGTTTATTGTTTATAATGTAAACAAGCTAATTTTATTAATAATACTTTATCAAAAAATGTAATTTTTGATCAGGAGAAAAAAAATTACCAAAAATTTATTTATTATTTTTTTTGTAGTCCGTTGGGTTTTCTGTTCTTTACATTTTCAGAAAAGGCATACGTTCTGCTATTAAAAAAAAATATTGTCAAGGTGTCATCTTTCCTTTTACAGATAACAGGAGACAAATATAGAAAATGCATTTTTTTAAAGAAATCTAAATTGTTCGAAAAACTCGAAAACCTTAAGACTTTGTACTAAGATATGTTTGGTTTAATTAAGTCTAAATGACCTCCCCGATCACATCCCCAAGACTTTACATCGACCTTCCAAACACCCTGTATATTTATAATTTAAACACCCATATAATATGTACTCGTTCATTGAATTCTTATAGGGAGTAAAAAGCATTTTCCAACAAATACGTTTTGAGATATTTTTGAAAGTTTTGTAGCGTATGATGTTTTTTTAAATACAGGGGTATAAAAGGGGACCAGATGCTGTAAATCAACTTGATTGGCTTCTGCTCTTCTTGAACCAAGATCTTTTTGATAGAATCTATGTACTTATGCAAAATTCCAACATTTCCACAGTTCTCTGTCTGTATCTGTAAGGTTGAAAGGGTGGGTTAGTTCAACAGTTATAGCCTACAGATTTATTGTAGTTGATAATGCCAATATTAGCCAATACTCGCCCCCAACACAAATCTCCCAATAGAAGACATGCTCGATAATCTCATCTTTTTGTTCTGTCTACAGAGTACGGAGTTATCATAGGCCCATGTTATGGAGGAGCTTCCGTACATAGCAATGATCAGTTATAATATATATAAAGTGGCCAAAAAACGCCCCTAGTAGGGCTAAGACGCTGTTAGCTCTCTAGATCCATATTTTGGGTGGATCAATCCCATTCTCTTAGATAATACTCTTTACAATGTCCCTCCAGTTTTCCATATCCTGTACTTTTTCTTGCCAATTATTCATTCCTGCCTTGCGTAGATCTTCTTTCATTTCCTTCAGCCATCCTAATCTGGTTCTTCCATGTCTCCTTCTCCCTCCGGGGTCCCATTGTAACATTGAATGAACCAATGTTCCATTTCCTGCTCTCCAAAGGTGTCCCAACCATCGAAGTCTGGATTGTTTTATTTTTGTTATTATATCTTCTTCTAGGTCTTGTTAAATTTTCTCATTTGTTCTAATTCTAAATTCTTCTTCTGTGATTTTTATTGGTCCTAATATTGCTCTCATAATTTTTCTTTCTATAAGTCTTAGATCTTCTTCCTCTTTTTTTGTCATACTCATTGTTTCTGCTGCGTACAGTAGTATCGGTCTGATTTTGTTGTATATTTTCATTTTTGTGTTTTTTTTGTTAGTAATTTGCTTCTTGTTCAATTATTTTTATATTATTGTCTATCCACCCTCTTTTAATTGTTCTTCTTAGTTTTTTAGTTTGTTTTCTCAGTTTTTCATAGGTCATTTAGACCAGTTAGAATACCCGTTAAAAATACAAAGAATTTTTAACATTAAAATGAATATTAAAATAAATGATTTAGGCACGGCCACAAAAGCTGACATCCATAGTTCATAAATCATTATTACTAGGACCTGCATTCCCGCGCAAAAGTAACCAACTAATTTGTAAAAATAGAATTCAATATCCAAACACACAACCAACGCTATATCGTAATACATATAGGTATCTTATGAAATTTACCACTCATGGCATTATGATGGCTGGATTTCCACATTTGTGTATATTTGTATACAGTAAGTATGATACCGTTTATTCAGAGAACAGTCTGTTGGTATGAACAGTGAACACAATATTTACAAAGAATACTGAAGCAACAGAAACACCAGTGGAGATAAAAGACAGTAAATGAAACATAGGAAGAATGGAAGAAATAGGAAATCAAAAGGAAAAAACACTGAAAGCTATGAGACTAGCAAAAGACAGAAATGCAATGACGGCTTGGTTAAATAAGTAGGCAAAATCTAGATATGATATTCAATGGATAAATGATGATACACGAAGAAGAAAGGAAAGATTAAAAAAAAAGAAGAAAAAAGAAAGAACAGTAAGAAGAATTTCTAATTTTATGGATTTTTTTACTTTCTCTACTAGTTTTTGCATTTCTTCCTATCCATGTCTCTCGTTAGTTACTCTTTAATATTCTATATAAAAATAATTTTTAATAATAAAAAAAAAGCACAATCCACTACTACACCTTGACGTGTTTAACGTACGCTAGACTATTCATTAAAAAACCATTTCGACAAATCTATTTAGTTAGTGGCCTCGCCTAATCGATCCAAAAGATAAAATGAAATAAAAACAAACGCCCAACTAACTAAAACAAATAAAACGGTCGATATGTCGACGCGAGAAGGAAATGCTGTTGCAATCTAAGGCTAACCATACACAGAAAATTGATAGATCACTAATTTTTTTTAAATTGCAGAATATTTTTATTAATTCTCTGCAATATTGTACAACATTAACCTTCATAAACCCTTGGTCAAAAACTTACATTAAATACCAAGTGGGGTGTACCCAAACATTTTTTTAAATGCATTTGTTTTTTAATGTTTATTCAAGTAGGTATATCAGATAATAAAAACATTTTAATTGTAAAAAAGGATATATTTTTAGATAAGTAGTATTCTGCAAACGTTAATAAAAAAAAAAGAAAACGAAAAAGAAACTAAGAAACTGTAATATTTTAAATGTAGAGTTAAGTATCATACTTATTACAAATGGTTATATTTTTTGAATGTTCTGCACATACATGCTGATTGCACCAAGGACAAAACTTTCGAGATTTTCTGTCTTTACTTCTATCGCATAAGAAACATCGCTGTTGTCTAGCAACAACAGGAAGAGGTTGTTCATTCCTTACGTTTAATTCTGGCAAAATGGTTATCATGGATTGTTTTATGTTGGAATGTAATAACTTGTCATTATTGTACCTACGAATTATATTTTTTCTAATTAACTCTTGGCCCAAATTTAACAAAAACATTCTTCTTTTATCCAAACGATTTTTTTTCAATCTGGATTTTTTTCCAACCAAAGTTTATAGGCGTTGATACCACCAGATGAAAAAATACTGCCTTTGACAACCAATTACTTTTTCGTTGTGTGGTATATTCCTTTGCCAATTTATCTGTTGCATTCACTGCACCCTTTGTTTTTTGTAGTGTAAGATTATGTCCGGTTTGTAAGCAGTTTGCTCTGCACTAATTTGGTCGTCACTATGTTTAGTCGGTAAAAGAATAACTGCTACATTTTTTGGGTATGTAGGAAACTAACGTTTTATTTTTAGTAAAAGCAACATGCTTCTTACGTCTTGCAGGTAGTAGTTCTCTCGGAATATATGGTTTATGTTTACGTAGTGTACCGCATAAGGTAATGTTTTTTGACTAAAAGGTTATTGGCTAAATCAATACTGGTAAAAAATTTATCAGTAGTTATTCCATATCCTGTAGATAAATGGTTTACCAGATCCATTACTACCCTTTGTACCTGACCTTTTTCTGTTTTGTTTCCTTCCTGGTCTAAAATTATAAATTCCATAAAGACAGTTTTCCACTAAACGGACAGTTGAGTTTATGTTTTGTTTGTCTTTTCTGGAACTTAAAAAACAAAAACAAAACTGAAACAAACCCAAAACTCTTGTTTCCATTCAGCGGACTACATTTTATCTCTGTTTTGTTTTTGTTTTCGGTCTTTTTCCACTGCTTGTCGCGTGGAAATCAGAAAACATTTTTTTAATGACCAACCAACAAGTTTGGAGAAGTTTTTTTTATTCTTAGTTGTGGCTGGTTTATATAGCGGTCTTTGAAAAAAAAAGTGAGAGCGACCAGCGATGCCATGATCTGAAATATCAATCCCGTCGCTCGACGCAACCCTATTGCATCGCCACACTCGCCACTCCTACTCAGAATAAGGCTTTAGTCTATTAAATTACTTATCTGTAAAAAAATACCAATTTGCTACAAAACAACACGACCGTTTCCAGTAAACAGACTCGAGTTTCAAAACCTTCTAATGTTACCGCTTTCGAGCGGGACTCGAGAAACAAAACTCCAACTGTCGCAAAACACGCCAATTTTCAAAAAGTTTACGAAAACTTGCGGTTTTGTTTTTCTCGACACGAGTTTGTGTTTTGTTTCTGTTTTGTCCATTTAGTGGAAAACTTCCATAAAAATTCTAAGTATTGTTTTTTATGAAGTAACCTACTTAAATACATTTGTATATTCGCTGTATACGCGGAACTACAATCAGCCAAAGCCCAAATCTTTAAGCCATACTTGTCCTGCTTACTTTTCATATAAACCTCAAAAGAAGCCTTGCCTCGGAAAGGGACTTACTGCTATCTACGCATAAGTATTTAGATGGATTTATGATTTCTTGCAATTTGATACAAAACCATCAAAAACGTCTCTGATTGGAACCAACTTATCACTTATAACGTTTTCTATCTTGTGTTGTTTCAAAATTATTTTGAATCTTAGAAAATACGTAAACTGTTGGAATCTATTGCGAGATGTAGAAGATACCACAGTTCGACATAAAGTTGCGTCTTGGCTCCATAGTACACATATTGGCTCCTTAGCAGCATGTCAGGCTCCAAAAATAATAAGCAAACCAATAAATTCTTCCAGTTCTTCTTGTACAGAAGGAGAAAATGCCTTTCCATTTATTACATAAAATGATTTAGCTTTGCTATTGGTCTCCGATAAAATCACATCCTTAATATCTTGTGAAAAAATAACTCAAAAGCTTCTTTTATGGTCGAAAATTGTGAACTATATATGAGCCGTTTATTTTGAAAGTGACCTAAGTCCATTTATACCTAAATTAAAATATCTAAGGGTTTGTGTAAATTTTGTTTAACTGCATTAATTAAACGTACTGATTATTCAACTAATGCAATTGTCCAAAAACTAAGGTTAACTTGTTAAATACTAATTAATTAAAATTACCTTCGTCACTGCCTTGGGACATTATCGATAATGAATATCTTAATTCTTAACTGGAACTTTTGACCACACACTACCATCTTTAGCAATATAATTTGGATCTTCACTATTACGTTCTACTGATTGTCTCACTATATTCGTGGAATCTGACAGCTCATTTTCACTATCAGTATCATTACTATTACTTTGCAAAACGTCATCTACCTCACTAGTTTCACTCAATATATCGGTCTCTTCTATATCACTTAGACCATCATCTAAGACCAAATCACTAAAATAACTAATATAAGTCTATGTCTATTATCTCCAATAGTTTCTGGTTCGTTAGCTTCTTTTCGTTTTGAAACTTCTGTGGTTCACTCATTTTTATCAGCGCTTGCACGACATTCAACGCAAATGTAACTAAATATACTAAAATTATATAGCGAAAAACACATGCTCATTTCCATTGTAAAGTAAGTTGGGAATCCCCGAGAATGTCGGCGTGAAAATGAGGGGAAATCCCGATACTGCTGACCCCAATATACAGAAAAATTCATAATTTAAACAATTTGGGGTGTATTTGTACCCCGGTTGGTTTTTAACGTATGCCAAATCTGCACCTGTCGTTACATACCGAGCAGAGTGCAGCTGCACCCTAAGGCACAAAACTCATTATAATTCGTTACAATAACTAGTTATTTATTATAACTTTTTTATACTGAATTAGAAACATATTTATGAAACATAGCTAAGAGGAAATTAAGTAGAAAAATATATTTTAGAAAATTTCCCAAAAAAAAAATTATATCTGGGGTGCAATTGCACCCCGCTTGGGTTTATGAAGGTTAACCAAATTCATAAAGTAAAAGGCCAAGTTATTTCTTCGGTTTTATACTTTTAATATTTATATATTTTTTAAATAATTTCTTTAGTAAAATTATATTTAAACATTAACAACAAATCTTTCTATAATCCTATCAAGGTTTAATTTTACAGTATAGGCCTGACGATGGCCCAAAAAGGCTGTTGCAATTGCAACATTAAACATATATAGTGGTATTGATTTCGAATTCTCCTCTATTTTAACAATGCCCTACGATTTTTCTATAAAGATAACGTACTTGGATTTTGGAGATTTTAAGATTAAAAGCTCAAGGAAACGAGTATCGTTTTGGAAAAGTTAAAGTTTTGAATATTTGGGAGTAACAGTTACCAGTGTACTTGTGGAAGAAGATGAGGAAAAAATTGAATATTCAAGAAATTGAGATGTCAATAATATAATACAACCCACAGTATTGTACAAAAGTGAATGTTGGGTTATGAATAGTAACGTAGAAAACCAGCTGAATATATGAGAATGAGAATGACGAGAAAAATCTTTGGAGGAGAGATAGTGGAAGGGAATGAAGGAAACGAATGGAGTGGAGGAAATGAATGGAGAATAAGGACCAATGCAGAACTCAAATTCATATATGGCAAAGTAGAGATCAATCAAATAGGCAAAGTAAAAAAAGCTTACGTTAGTTAGGATATGTGGGAAGAATACCAAATCAGAGGCGGGCCAAGGAACATTGACAATGAAGAAAGGAGCAAATAGAAGAAGAGGTCGGCCGCGCAAAATGTGGATAGAGGCGTGGAAAGAAAAAGGAAGGTGGGGGAATCTATATTTGGAAAGAAACTGCTATGAATTGAAATAAGTGGAGAAAGATGATGACAAAATTTGAAGTTATGGACCTCTATGGTCTTTAGCGTTGTATTATATGTAGTGAATAAAAAAAAAGTTTCTAAAGTAGGCCTTGAAAAATGACGCAGCGTTCAATTTTTCATCTTTTTAGAGGTGTAGAGGTGTATAGGTATATAGCTAGAACCGAATTTGTATATGATAATATATATTTTATCTTATTATTGCGGTTATCGAAGGTACATGTAAGGCTTAGATTTTAGCTGCTTTATAAGCATACAGTAATATTACATTTTTTATTTTAATGAATAATATATTTCTTAAATACAACTGAAATTATTAAAATGTACCTGAATTGGCTAGGTCACAATATTAATACAAATATGCTTTCATATTGCTTGTTGAAAACAATGTAGGTATTAAATTACAACCTGAAAGTGTGTGTGGCCACCCAAACAACAGGCGACGGGGTACAGTGTTGCAATTGAACTGTTATCGAAATATTTCCGATTATATTTCAATATATTTCTGCGCGTTTTCCAATAACACGTCAAATATCGCATACAAACACATAATCAGCCGGGAATTCGGGATATTATTAACATTAATAACGCCTCGTTCTAATTAGAGTATTTCAACGGAATTTGTTTTTATTATTAATACATTATTATCCCGAAATTGAAATATTATACGCATCGAATGGGAACATGACCGGGAAAATAATCAGATAATGCCGAAATTAAAAATGATAATTGCAACAATTCACAATGTATTTCTCTTTTGTCTTTATTTAATATTGTGGCTTAATTTATTGTATTGTATATTGTATAAAAAGGCAGCTGCCCAACCAAAAAATGGTTTCTTATACAGTACTTATTATTTTGTATTAGGTATAAGCCCATGCTTTTACAGCGAACATGTGGCAACTACGATATCCCCGCTATCGCTATGTTATCTGGTTTAGTCACTGATATTCGGTTCGGCTAATATCCCATCTCTATAATATCGTTGTATGAAGATATTCTAGTAGGATGACCTTATGGAAAGATCATTGGAGGACGATGGACATCGAATATAGATGACGACACTGCGTCTGTGTCCAAGTCAGGTCTTTGGATCATGTCTACGCTTGAATATGAATTATAACTTAAAATCTTCTTTTTCATTTCTACTTGTCTTCGGTAATGTATTTTTATAGTTACAATTGTAAATTATTACAAAAGGGTCACTTAAATGCCAAAATAATCAAATAATAAAATAAACCAGTTTTTGTTTTGGTTTGGAAAAGATTAAAGGAGTTGAGATTGGGTGGAATTTTACTATAATAGGAAATAGTATATTGTTTCACGAGTGAAGAAAATGATTTTCGACGAGTAAAACACTATACTTTTTCTACGAACTCTATTATGTCATGTAGGTACCTACTAAAATGAAAAAAAAAAAACAAACGTTAGCAAATGCTTTATTTTGTGTTAGGAATAACAAAAAATTAACCAACAATTAAATATTTCAGAAATATTATTTATTATTTAAATATTGATTTATTGTTATATTTGAACAATTGTTCAAAATTATGGGGGTATCACACTCAAGCTTTTTATTTATTGAGGTAGATGCCGACATATTTGTTCTACTGTTAAATGTCATTTCAGATGATGATGCGCCATAATCGGATGAACTAGTAGTTTCCTTATTTTGTACAGATTGTAAAATTTTGGTTTGTATTTGGTTTTTACTGTTCGTGGATTCATCAACATATCCTTCCGCAACACTACTAGATTTCCAACCACCGTGCTTTTTTAACAGAAGCAAGTCACCTCCTGCATCCACTAATAGCGTTGCGGATGTTCTGCGGAAACAGTGCCCAGTGTAATCTTGAGGATTCGGAAGCGTTAAAAACTGAGCAGTTTCGTTAGGAAATTTACTGATTTTATTAATTCCAACAACCTGTCTGCTACACTTTCCATTCTGATAGTTAATAAAGAATCTTGAATTAATTTGATCCATGTTTGCGGGACGTAGGCTCATATATTTTTTAGAAATATCATAAAAGGGTCCAGAAATATGAAAAGAACGCGGAACTTTTGTTTTTGTATTACGGATTTTAACTAACAGAATACTTCCAGTATCCTTTACATCGCTTATTGTTAAATCTTTTAGTTCGTGGCAACGACAAGCGCCAGATAATCCAAAAACTAATGCTACCTACAAATATTAGTAGTTATGTATTAAGTATTTGTTAAAATAAAAATAATAATTTCGTTACCTTTGTTATTAAAAATTTATAGTCAGGTGCATTCTTTAGGAAAGTCTTTATGTCTTCAGGAGAAAAAATTTTGGATTTTTGGCTTTTAAAACCATCAGATTTTCTTTTCAAAAGCGAACGTAACTTTGGATATTTACTAATATCGACATCATTTTTAACAGAGAGTGTAGTTCTTAGCATCGAATAAATGGACCATAACGTCGACGGTTTAAAATTTTAACATATTTCTCCAAAGTATGCTAGTAGTACAGTTTCCGAAAATGATTTCACTTTATTTTTTTCTCTCCAGTCCAAAAATTTGATATAAATTTCTTCATATCTCTTTTTTGATTTGGCCGGTAATAAATCTGAAGAGGTTTCTTCAGCTTTAAAAATAATTTCTGGGGGAGTACAATCGCTTTCTGACTCAGACATCATGAAAATGTGTTAAATTTAGGACGAACTGAAACTGACAGTTCTCAAAAGTGATAAAACTTCAAATAAACAAATGAAAACCAGGAAACTAGATGTAGATTGGTTTAATTTGCACTATTTTTATACATTTTTATTTTATCTTTAATTCAGTTTAAGTAAAAACGCATATAGAATTTAATGAGCATCTTTTTATTTCATTATTAATAATTATAAGCTGCCAAAATATTATACGAGGCGACTGATATATGAAAATATGTAACAACTTACTTTCGTCACTAGAAACGAAAGTAAACGTTATGGGATTTTTTCTCACTAGTGACGGAAATCAAGTTTTCGCTGAAAGTATCCTGTGGCGAAAGATGTCTTTTTGTAAGAGTTCGTAGAAAAACTTTTTTTTCTATATTATGGTTAGATACTGGATTTTGGATTGAACGCTGACGGTTAATTAATACTTGAGTTTTACGCTGTTAATTTTTATTCACTTTTATAATGGTATCAAATTAAGAATAGGACATGAACAACTGAAGATTCTTGTGTTCAAAATGAGACGAAGAAATGAAAAGATAAAATGCTTGGATAAAATGTTCTGAAATACAGGATCTTAAGTTGAAAATTAAAAAATTAATAATGGGTAAATATATAAGTAGTTATAATTTTATTATTTAATACAATTTTACTAAAATCGGCACTGACAAAATTTAACTAACAGATTTTTTTGCTGTTAGGTAAACGTATAACAATAGGTACCAAACAGGTTTAGTGAAATTATACTAATAGAAACATTTAAGCCACTAATAATTTTTCAGTTTTCAACTTTTGAACACCATTTGAAAAAGAGAAACATTTTATGGTAGCGGAGTCAGTAGCACATTTAGGTGTATTATTTTCAAAAGTTAAAATTACAAAATTTTTCATTTTTTATTTTTTTTTGTACATGGAAATACTTTGCTGCTTGCCCTGCAGTGATGGAGCGCTCAACAAAGGCGTCTTAAAAAATAAATTATAGAAAATGCGAATGTTACATATTTGATTAGATAATTAACATTGACGTAAACCTTCATGGCTCAGGACGTTAAGTGCTCAACTTAAGATTTCGTAAAGTTCAGTTCTAAAATGATATAAAACGAAATAGGGTCATAAAATAGGAATCTACAAACTATACTATATAAAATTACATTACACATTATAGGCATTACATCAAGGTATACAAGTATTATGAGTGTAAGAATTTACTTAATGTGTATGTTTCTAAATCCACTAAGAATCTAAACAGTTTAGTTTTTAGCTCCTTAGTCTGATCTACAACTTTCAGGTGCATAAGAAGATTATTATAAATTCTGATGCACATATAATATTCTCCATTTTGGCTCATTGTTAATCTGCACTGTGCTATGGATATGTATAATTTATTGATCTTGTAGGATATGTACATTGTACATTAAATAGAGCCCTATTTTTATTGAAACACAAAGCTCTTTCTTGTATATATATGGCTGTCGTCAAAATTTTGTATTATTTCAGGCTGAAGTACATGCAATCGAATTGTGTGTACGAGAGAATTTAAGAAGGAAGTACAAAAAACAAACCATCCTAATTCTCTCAGCTTTAAAGACTCTTGATTCAAACAGAATCAAAACAAATCTTGTCTCGAACTGCCTTGGAATACTAAATGATCTGACAACCCACAAGGTAAAACTAGCCTGGGTACCAGGGCACAAAGGTATCCAAGCAGTATCGGCTCCTTACCAAAATTTTTGGGGTTCACAGTGACAGAATATAGATATCAGTACAGATGTATGAAAAACTTTCAGTGTTTTAGAAAGTTTATAATATACCATTCTAAAACACTGACAGTTTTTTACCTACATCTGTACCGAGATCTGTATTCTGCTACTGTGAACCCCCAAAATTTTGTTCACAAGTTGCCCCTGTATTCAAGGGAATGAAAAGGCTGATGAACTCGCCAAAGGGGGATCAGATCTACCATTCACAGGACGCGAACCTGTATTTGGGATAAGCAAAACCTCTTCTCGACAGGCAGTGAACAGGATAACCACAAAACACCAAATTCACTGACAACAGATAATAGGGCACAGAATCAGTAAGCTCATGCTGAGGGGACCAAACCCATGCATGGCTACTGAGGCACTATAACTCGCAAGGCCTCAGATATTCACCATTGTGGGATTACTAACGGGACATTGCTTGCTGAAACACCTTCATGTGATGGAATTACACAATGATTCCACAATAGACCGAAGAGGCCACAGTGTTCTGGGCCAAACCTAACCCTACCTGCTTGTAACCGATAAAGATAAAAAACACTTTATGTCTACTAAAAAGTGCCTGTCTAGCATGAGTTGTTTCAAATGATTTTTCAACGTTTTCATTTTCCAATATGGAATGGATCACTTCTAGTGAATCTAATACTGTCTCAATAGAGTTAAGGCCATTTTCTCCCGTTTCCATTTGAGCATTTTCTATATTGACTGGTTCTACATCAAATTTTACAGTTTAATTTCCTTGTTTTCTTAGTTTATGCCTCTCAACATCCCCAGGACTTCAATTGTTTCTATCTCTTGTTGTACTTCCATTCGAACTGTTTGTGCCCTCTTTTGGTGATGAATGCGGTAATAAAATCGATAAAAATACTGCCTTCGTACCTATTTGGTATCCATTTTCGTCAAAAACATCATCATTTATATGGGCTTCCAACAATCTATCGCTAATATTAACTATTGAAGAATTTGAATATCAATCGTATGTGTTAGGATCCGTAAACAAAGGTTTTTTGACTTTTTTGTGACCTGGTCTCGATTCTTTCTGATCTTTTCTGTTGTCTTTTCTGTTCACCTATATTTAAAAATTGCTCATCACCTGCTGTCGATTTGGATATATTCTTTTGACGTGAATATAAATCATCTTTACAATTTTCATTAGACTGTTCGATTTTACCAACACTATTTTCACTTATTGTTACTTAAAAATGTACACTAAACTTAAAAAACCGCAATTGATAAGCGAAAACCACGGATCGATCAAAAACATGTTTTACTTGCACTTGTCGGAAGACACAGAAAAAAAGGTGTACTATATTCGATATGAATGGTCTTATTTCAATGCTTTATTGTGTTTGTATATCCACAAGTAAAACTCATCTCGATTTGAAATTCTAGTAAAACTTGTTCAACAATAGCTAATAAGCCTTGCTACAAGATTAGAATCAATTTACCCTAACCAAAATATCTCTAATTAAATGAAGAGTATCTATTGCTCAATTGAAGTATTATGTACATCTTAAATGAAATGGTCTTACATTTGTTTTAAATATACTTTAATTATATTCAATAATACCTTGTTCTTAAATCCAATACATATAAATTTGTTACAATAATAAATTTGATCTTTGACATAAATATATTAATTTTGGTTGAATTATAGGATAGTTTCATTGAAGAAATTAATAATCTTGAAATAAGATCAGGCTGTTCTTGCTTTTTAATAAGGTTTTCACTGGTACCTATCCACCGAAAAACATTTTTCAAAATTATTTTTAGTTAATATACCAAATTCCTCTGTTCTCTGAGGTGTCCCACCTATAATTAAAGAAAAATAAATAATTTTATAACTTCAAAACCTAAATGGAACATAAAAGTTTGTCCTACTAAGATAAGAGGCCGTATCTACAAAATGAATATTTTTAGTAAATGTGAGTAGGTAAATAAGTATGTCCTTTTAGACTTTGCAAATAAGTTTTGCATATTTTATTAACCTTTTCTTATAATTATAGTAAATATTATCTACTGCAAATAATCCTTTATTATTTTGTTATAATAAAATAAAATGTAAGCTTATTGAATTTGTAAGAATCTTGAAATTAGAATTTTCGTAGGCAGAAGTCCTCTTTCCATAAAATCGTCATCCAGCATCATACATTTTTTTTTACTTCTATTCCAGTTTGTTTCGTGTTCTTATGATTATAAATTTACTTATATATAATAATACCTCATAAGAAGTGAACTAAATATACCTATTTACATTTAAATATTGGTATCAGGTCGCTGAGGCCCCATTCAATTAACAAATGTTCCATTTCAATTCAATTTATTCATACACTTATTAATTAAATCACAAAGAATTTCTAACAAAAAGTAAAACGCAACCCTAACGATACGATGCAAATATGTTAGAAAATAGACAATAGGATGAACACGTGCTAATGACAATTTGCCAGATTCTCTATAAATGCGTTGTGTCTCTGACTTCGGAATAAAAAGTATTACATCTCAACATATGCCACTCATATATCTACCGTATCAGTGCAGGGGTTGCAATTTAAAAAAAGTTTCCGCTGGCAACACCGTGCAATGAATTTGTACTAGCTAATCTTTTATGAAGTACATAGGTTTTTGATTAGAATTGTTTAATTCTTGTTCTGAAATTTAAATGCTTTGAATCGAATCCTATTATAATATTGAATCAAGTACGCAATAGTCGGTTTTAAGAGCATATCATACTTATAATAAACGTAAGAGTTTTCTTGAATTAATTCACAATTCTATACTCGAATGAAATAATTTACTCTCAGATTAATTATTATAACTCTTAAAATACAAGATTATGCCTATAATTCACTCAACATTTATTTTCTTATTGTATTGAGAAATATTATTTAAAGCCAACTCTGCTTTATTTCAAACAAATGTAATCTTCCAAGTGTAAAGCTTTTCTTGAATATAGATGATAACTTTTTTCTGTGCAGCATTCTTCTTTAAACTGATACTAAACTCACTTTTATCTAAAAATACATCCTAAAAATGAATTTAACACAACATATTAGTTGGTCTAAGCCTTAAATGGCATTTTCTCATAAATTCTGATATTTTTAAGATATCGTGTCTTTTGGAAATCGTAATAAAATTTTAACGTCAAGCACTTAAGGAGGTCCTTTCGCCACCCCTTTCGCCACCAATGTTAAATAAAAAATATTAGATTATGACTAAAATTAATTTTTTTTCTAATAGTTGAAGTCCTAATGTTTAACTTTTAACTATACCTTACCCAATTTTTTTTATAAAAATGTGAGTATTTGTAGAGTGTCTTACGAGAAAATAAGACCTCAACAACAATTCTCGAATTATATTATTATTTATTGATTAGATGGAGTAGAAAAAAACTAAAAATTGGGTTTTTGAATTATTTAGGTTTTGTTTTTTATAATAAAATATATAGGTTACCTTGGAATTTATTGAGAAATTAATATTAAAAAAAAATTTGAAGTAACCTAGTTGAAAATTTTTTGTGATTTTTTAATATTAATTTCTCAATAAATTCCACGGTAACCTATATATTTTATTGTAAAAAACAAAACCTCAATATTTCAAAAACCTTATTTTTAGTTTTTTTTCTACTCCATCTAATCAATAAATAATAGTAAAATTAAGTCTTACTTTCTCGTAAGACACTGTACAAACAAACACATTTTAAAAAAAAAAAATTCCCAAAAATTTGCACGGTAAGGTATAGTTAAAAGTTCACTATTAGGTAAATAAGGACTTCTACTATTAGAAAAAATTTAATTTTAGTCATAATCTAATATTTTTTATTTAACATTGGTGGCGAAAGGACCTCCTTAAATCAGACCTTTTCTTCCGTTTCTTCATTTTATATCTTTTCTAATTAGGTTTAGTACACTTGGTCATGAAATTTATGCAAAATAATAAATAAAAAAGACTGACTAGGACTGAATTAACATTTAAACTTTCAAAAAGTTTTGACAGCTCTTTGACAACCATAACATTGCTTCTAAGGGAGGGGAAGTGGTATCGCTTGTTTTTTGGTAAGTCACCTCCTACTATTTAACCTCATTAACCGACTTCAATTCGTCGCGATTTTTTTTATGTATGCTCAGCGATTATTCTTTAACGCGGTGTCCGATTTCAATAATTCTTTTTTGTTAGAAAGGGTCTACTTCAGGGGTGGTGCCATATAAATTTGGTCAAAATCTAGTAATTGGGTCCATGAGAAAATCCTTAAACTCTTCATTTTTCATGTATGTTTAGCGATAATGCTTTACCACCTTGTCCGATTTATATGATTCTTTTTGTGTTAGTAAGGGGGTACCTCAGGGGTGGTCCCATATAAATTTAGGTTAGATGTGGTGATGGCATCTGCACGTTTTTGAAGTCGGTTGTTTAAAATTTTCAATTTCTAATACTTGTTGTATAAAACCCAATGAATAGCTGATTCACAGTTATGCTTACTTCTGAAGCCCGATTGTATTCTATTAATAAGTTTATTGCTCTAAAAAATTAACAATTTGTTTATAAACGACCTTCTCAATGATTTTTTTTTAAATATGTAACTTCGTTTGCGTGTTTTTTAAGCATTAGGTATTTTTGAAATCTCTAAGGACGAATTTATCAAATTTAAAAGTGGTTTTAGTGTTTGTCATCTGTGCTACTTTTATTTTTCATAGCAAAAAGAATGTCTCTTATAGAATCCACCGTATATAATATAGTTAAGTATATACGGATAATTCTAATGCATTTGTTGAATACAAAATATGGACTGAACGCAAACATTAACACAATTTAATGACTTTTTAACGACTTTAACGACTTAAAGGATGTGATTAGATATTATTTTTAAAAGGCGTAGCGGAATCGAAATAGCCAATAGTCAACGAACTTGTGCCTATAAAAAAGGGAGTATAGCCGTTTTACTGGAGCAAAAACCCTTTTTGTTCACATTGTGGAACATCTGTCTGTTGTTGTCGACGTTTGGCTTTTATGTCCTGATGTTAAATTAACGTTTATTTTTCGAAATGTGTTACGAATTTATCTCGTCGCTTATGTTTTCAACTTCGGTTATGTCCGAAAAAAGCGGATGCCACCAATATAGAGAATGTGTATTACGTTTTTTATAGACATGACACTGAAAAGCGTTTTTTGTTTTGAATAAAATTTAAATTTATCTCTTTTTTTTTATCTACATATTAATATTAATAGACGACATTATTCGCTGTGCTTCACGTAAGTATAAAAGGGTAAATTGTGGGGAGGTTATTATTTTCAATATTGCTTTTTGTGGAAAATCCAAATGTATTCATGGAAAACTCAGCCAAATCTATTATTCCATGAGGGAGCATGTCCCGTAGTTAGTTAGACGCTGTTTTATCCCTTAATAGGTTTATTTTAAAAAATTGTGTATTATGTATTTTATTTCTCTCCAAGTAACAGCAGCCGCAGCAGCCAAATTTTTAATCCAGACCATTGATTATTCACTACGCTTGGATTTAAAAGTGTAAAATAATAAATAGGATTTCACCCATCATGAACCACCTATTTATCTATTTGTATATCAGCTATAACCGACATGCGACAATTGCTTTAAATTCGAATTGTACATCCAAAAAATGGAGAATTATTGGCGCGAATAAAAACTGATTTGTTTAACAGCTGTTACGAGGGTTATATATTTCAAAAAGTTCATACTCTGACCGCCCGAGAGTCAGTGGTTGCTTTTTCACGGTTGAGAGTAAGTCTAGGCTCCATTTTCTATCTAACTTCGATGTGTGTACAATCTTGACAAAAACATCGTATCGTCACAGATTACCCAGATGCGAAAGTTGACAAAGAACATCAAAATTAAGAGAGAGATAAATGGCCATACCCCTTTAGAGGTCCCTCGTAGCAACTCGTTTCCACTCGCGTAGTTCCGAAAGCAAAAATTATTTCATTATGCAAAGTTGCCGATGCTCCTAAATTTTCTGATGTTATGTGACAATGGAATTTAAGTCAAATGAAAATGTACATACATTTTTTAGTTACCCCCACATACTTTGATTTTTTAGTATGTGGTTACCCCAGACGTTACATACAAATAACGTATAATTAAAATCCGCTAAACAAAAATAATACAAAACCATTTAAAGGTTTATAGTTTACATTTATCAATGACAATCAATGACACTTTAAAAAAATTGTGAAATTTTAATTTTTTATGTGACAACCTTGCTTAGGATGCTGTAAGTGAGATGACATTTCTGTGACATTCAGGAAAATCAGGACCGGTCGTGACGCTTTGCGTTGTGTGTATTTTTGGACAAAAATATTGTGTATTTATGTCTAAGTCTTCTTCTGTAGATAAATCATGAGTGAAACGAAGAATATACGTCGTGGTGGCATTTGGGCACTTATAAAATGTCTTCGAATTCATAGCTGTAAATGTATGAACACTTTTCTACTGCAATTTTCGTTTTAGATAACAACAATATTTTTATACATTTGAAAGGTTATGATATCAAATCATTATTTGGATGTCTAAAAACACCAACCGAATGTTTTTATGAGTACATTTATCAGTTGGAATATTGCAGTTTTTAAAAAATATGGAAAATTACTTACCTTGTCCCACACTTGGAAATAATTTGTATAATTTGTTTAACCTTCACCTGGCCTCGTGGGGGTACGTACATACCCCACGCTCTTTCTCGTCGATTTTCGATATCTAAATCTTCGAAATCGAAACTCGTAACGACATCTATCGGTAGTCAAGGGATATACTTTTATACCTAGGCCAGTGGGATAGCGCTCTCAAAATAAATACTTTTTAAAGACCCATGAAAACAATTATTATTCTTTTATAGTGATGTAACAGAAGAATACAGCTAAAATTTCAGCCCTTTTTATCGAAAAACAAAAAGTTTTTTTTTGGTAAAAACGCATTTTTTTCAAGCTTTTAAATTTTCCGGATTTTTTATGACGTTGATCTTTTTTCAATTCGAACTATTCTAGAGTTTAAAGTGGTATCTAAAGAAGATCTCTAAATGTTTTTGAGACAAAATAATCAATATTTCAATTTTTACAAAGATTTTTATCACTGGGGTTCGTACGTACCCCACGAGTCCAGGTATGTTACTCAGGATGAGCATGCCAGGTGAAGGTTAATACAGTTCAAGGATTTAAACAACCTTGTCAACATTTTTCTAATGACTACTTTATAAATATATTTATTCGTCTTCGAATATTTTACCTAATAAAATTCAACAACATATATTTCAGAAATCAGCAAAAAAAAGAAAGGTATGTATTTTAAGTAATGTCTTATTGAGTGCTTTAGATCTGATTCTTCATTAATTAATTAATTCATGAAGAATTTGATAAATATAAAACTAAAACCAAATTTAATGAATATTCATGAATAAATGTTCTATTTTGCATTTTAAGTTCAGAAGTATCAACCTACCAAACTATTTGTTCAATATTTGTTTTATTAGGTTTGTGGATACATGCGATAGAATTGTAATTTCCTGCTAATAGGGTTGTATGCAATAAGTATTCAAACCTCAATTATTTAAAAAAGTTATATTGCTATACTTGTTAGTGATGAGTTTATATTGTATCCCAACAAACAATGAATTGCCGGGATATTGCTGGTCTTTTGCTGTAATTGAAGCAAAAATGAATGCGAGGATTAAAAAATAAAAGAATACTTTTGTCCTTTTAATAGTGGCCCAGCATTATGTTGGTTGATGAATGGGTGAGAGCCAGGTAAAAGTCAAAAGGCTTTTAACTGCCGCAGACCCAACCCTCCAACAGTCCAGGAGGGTTCCGTCCCGCGTTCATAGATGAAGACACCGATGATCACTTGCTACATACTCAACGAGTGGACATGAGGCCAGTTTGGGATTGATGGTACTCACTATTCATTGTAATTTCTTGCTCATACATGTTATTAATTTAGATTATTATCTTATTTTATCTTTATTATATATTATATAGCTGAATTAAATAAAATGTCTACAATATTCTAGGTATATTGGAATGCATTCGGTTTTATATACTTCAAACAGTACTGCTGGTCAAAGAGGCACTATCGAATTGTACCTGGCACATGGCCTTTATTAGCAGTCAGTATTAATTTGATAAAAGGCCTGCAATTTCCCGTTAACTTTCCATCAATAGACCATTAATTGCCAATATATTTATTTCAACACATTAAAGAGAAAACGGAGGTCTTTAAGTTGATTTTATGTCTAACAAAGCCCGCTTAATAAAGTTCTAAAACCTTTACATTATAATTCGTTGCTTGTTATAACTTTTTACCTATAATAAAATTTTGAAAATATTAATACAAATCATATTCTTTTTCTATTAAAATGTTTAAAAATGAAACTCCTATCGATAACTTTTTTAACATACTAATGCTGCTACTATACATTAGTTACCTAAACCAACCCTGGCATCCAAAAAGCATGTTTAGAAAAAAATCATATTTAGTAAGACTGATTGAAAATAATTAAAATTGGCAACATCTATGCCATACCCATTTAAAGGTCCAAGGTCACAGAAATCTCATTTCAAAATCCTTTGATCTTTTGCCGGGTTTCGCATCTGTTGTGGTTAATCTGTGGTATCGTCGTTGATTCAAGGTATGGTAGATCTATGGAGGGTAGAGGAAAGGAGAACAATCTCTGTATACAAAAAGTGTCCCTCAAAATGTATACAATTAAGATGGCGCTTCTGTGCCCAGGGGACGTCGACAGTCGATAATTCAGATCACACAATGACACCAATGATGTATATAGTAATAAATATTGCTCAACCATAAAAAACTAAAAACTACACGGTGAAAAGTGACTGATCGTAGAAGAGTAAGTGTTCTGTGATCGTAGATAAATTTTGACAATACACGACAATAGTCAAATTTTATTGAAAAATAATAATATAAACAATAAATAATTCTTATATTAAAATGGCACGGATGTCTCAATTTACTGCTTCCTGTCTGATTTATTTATGAATGAGCCATCTATATGACTATATAGCATTGGATTTTGTCCCCTGGCTACACGAGCGCCATCTTAATTGTATACATTTTGGTGGCCACTTTTTAATATAAAGATTCATATAAGATTGTCCTCCTTTTATCTACCCTCCATAGGTAGATCGTATACAAAGATCGTCTGTCACATTTCATAATCTTATATTTTTCTTGACAGGCGCTGTATTCGATTTTCTTGAAAACTACGTTTTGAGGTAAATATTATAAGTACGTACGAGAGTTTTGAATTCCTAAACTCTCTTGTGTTTAATTTGATTTGGTTGTTTTGGTAAAGTAATCCAAATACCTACCTATTATGTTGTTCTTTAACTCTTCGAGAATTAATCTTTTTCATATTTTAATTTTTCCATTCAAAAATATTAATAACACTTGGGATAATTTGTAATATTCTTTTTAGTTTTACTATCTAATTTAAAATATCTATAGAAGTGCAATGTTGTAGCATTAAAACTACATTTGCCGGAGCTGTTCGTCGGAGAGCGTCGCAAGTTCGAAGTTAGATAATTAAATGAGTAAAAACTTAAGCTTGAATGAATAAAAATAGTTAGGATTAAATTTAGAAAAATTGGTTATAGGGCGCCACTGGATTCTATATTATATGAAGTTCCAGGCCTAGAATCCAGAGAAGCCTAGAAGTTCTATGAACTAGGTATCCTCTGTACAAATATATAATATTTGGATAGGTCTTTACGTAAAAAGTCTAAATAAAAACTCAATGATTTAACATTTATTAAACAACAGTTTAAAAAAATAAAATAAGAACCGGAAAATGAAACTCTTGACTATATCGCTACCTACCTAATACAAGGGAATTTATTTGTCTCGATTGGCCGATTGAAACTTACAACAACTAAGATTGATTTTATGTAGGTAGACTCATTTACTTTAAATGTCTATTTAAAAAAAAACATTGTCTGAACTGATTGACTACAAAAAAAAATAATTGAACAAATAAAGAAATATTAGGGGCTTATCTGTATAAGTCCACAAATGGACGGAGACACGTAGATCGCCTTAGCTTGTCGGCTTGACTCGCTTCTTGAGATTCAAGTTGGCCGATGACTATCGCATCAAGGACAGGAACGAGGGACGAATCTGAATTTACAGGACCTTAAGTTTCCTCAGCTTCTCGGGGTTGACTATAGCACCAAGGATATGGAAGTGGGACGAATCAGAGCTGATAGCACGGCTATCCAAGTCTCCTCCGCTTCCAACTTAAATTTGGTTTACAGCTAATCCTTGAAGATCTTTAACCAAAAATGGAAACCCCAAGTTGGTAACTTACGCCAATCAACGTTAATCTCGAAAACCCAAAAAAGGCCTTGCCTTCTACCTGACCCGTCCGATATTGACGTTCCTCGATCAACGATGATTCGATTTTCTCAAAATTTATCTCAGTAATGAATGTTGCACTTTGATTGAAATTACCTTAAAAGTATGAATAAAAATTCTTTTTGTCAAGGTTTTTAACATTTTGAGTTCAAGTATTAAAAAAAACTGAACCCTTTTGAATCTAATATCACTCTTTCATCCTTAGAAAATGAAAGTACCTATCCAATTAAATATTAAAAATACAGATAATGGAAAACATTGTAGCGTTTTAAAATAATTACTTTACAACAAAGAATATCTCGGATTATCTCCTGTAGAATTAGTACTTATTATTATTAGTACCTCATCTGACACCAAAAAGTGGCACGTCATATGTTTTTATTACTATTTGCAATTAGGTACAAGGAAAAGATGTGAATAACATGTACTATGTCCCGGTAGCGGGAGCTGTCGTGAAACTTGTCAAGAATCATTGAAATCGGACACCGTGTTAAAGAATTATCGCTGAACATACATAAAAAAATATTTATACCGACGAATTGAGAACCTCCTTCTTTTTGAAGTCTGTTAAAAATACATTTCTATTACAACTAGCGACCCTTCAAAAGTTAGCGAAAAAATTTGTATTTTGGAGGATACGGCTTCTTAATAGAATTAAAAAAGTAGTGAACAAAATATACACTTATTACATTATAAATTTTGTTAAATCCTTATAATACAATTTTTTCTACGCCCATGTCAGTAAACGTTAAAAATCGCACTGTCAACATTCCTTGTAAATGACATTTAACAATAACATGCACGTAATGAGATCTCATAACATACACATGCTTCTTGATAAAAAAAACTTAAATTTCTTAGTTTAATTAAATTGCAATCAAATTTTTATCTACTTAAGACTTTATTTGGTTCATTTACATAAATTTAGTCAATTTAAAAACATAAAAACTTTTAGCAATAGCGAGATACATTTTGGATTAAAAAAATTATGCCCCTAAATGTCGGCAACACATTATACATTATACTAAATATTGTATTTGAACATTTTCTTAACTTTACCTATGAATATATCTGTGGGTAGTGAAAGTGATGAGATTATGAGCACTCCACCAGAGATTTTAGAAAAAGCTCAAGCTGCCACACATAATTTGCTACCGCAAAAATCCAAAAAAAGGTACGAAATTACCTATCTAAAATTTATTAGCGACACAAGCATATGTCCTTTATTTAATAGAAGAAAATAAGTGGGCGTAGAAAAAGTATAGTACGTTACACGAGTTGCCCATTACGCACTCGTTTCACCATTTCACTTCGTGCGTAATGGGTTACTTACAACTCTTGTTACGTAATATACTATAAATTGTTCCAAGTGCGTTATATATTTTCTTTTTATATTTGTGTTGTCACAATGCGTTTCTCTGACTCACCCGCAAATGTTCAGAAATGTTTCGAACATGCAAATCGAATATACAATCTAAAAAATATTATTTGAAACATATTTAGCCCATTCTTTTGGCTTACTCTATACCTACAAGTTATTTCAGAACACTTATAATTTGATTATCTAATATGCAATTTGCTAAAATGACAAAATTGCTTTAGATTATAATGATTATATTTCCCAGTTCTGTCGTTATGAGGTTTTCTAAATTAACAGACAGTTTTAATCAATATATATTTTTTTAAATCAATTAGGTATTGATTATTTAATTTTGTTTATCAGAGTAAAATGTTATTAATTTTCCGCGATTTTATTTTTATTTAAAAATAAAATGAACTTACGGCACACATTCGAGAGATCTAGAAGACGGGTTTTATGTGATCAATTTTAAAAAATTAAACATATGTTTTCACTTAAATTATGTTTAAAAAACAAGGTGTAAATGCTGTGCTCGTAGAAAAATATTGTTTATATCTGTAAAGTAGACATGGTGGGTTGCCCCACATCACTTAGACCTGCCTAGGCCCATTATGTGTTCTCACAGGACTGCTTTTCTGAATCAGATAAATTTCGGTTTAATGTTGTAGTTTTGATCGATTCTGTATATTATTAGTATTTTATAAATAGCTTTAAAATAACAAATATTGAAGTTTTCCACATTTGCTTATTCTTTTAGTGAAAAAAAAAACAGTTTTGATTCACGACGAGTCTTCAAAATCCGTTCTATAATTACTCCTATAAGAAACTCTTGAACATGATACGTTTGTTGTCAAGCTACAGTGTATTATCCTGGGAATATCTCGGAAATCTACAATGTCTAATTTCTGTAAAACTTTTATTCTCGCCCTAATGACCCTACATCATCTATTAATAGATTTAAAGAAGAAATGGCATTATCTAAAATACCAGCGGGAAAAATTTTGGCATCCATTATTTCTTTAATAGTTGCAAGTGTATTTTTTAAACCAACATTCTATCAACTTTTGAGAACTTCGAAAAGTATTTATAAAAATTCTGAAGCAAATCTGTTCTCACTATACAAAAATAAATGACTTGCTTTTTTCGTTTCCAATTTCTCGTTCATCCTTAGTATGATCTACTGTATAGTCCAATGATCTGAATAATGCTGAAGTCACATAGAGCAATTTTTAAAAAAATATCATTAAACTTAAACTTACAAAGTACATCTCGTAAGTTTTGCTGTAACTCTACCTCTACGAGTCTGTAACAATATTTGCATTGAAATTTCTACATTAACTTGATTGGTTATTTTTATCAACAAGAGGTACCAATAGGTCCTTTGGTAGGTAAAAAACACTATTACCTGGAGCAAATATTTCTAGAAGAAAACTTTTCTTTACTGATCTTATCTTGGCAATTGTCCTGCTTTATCTTTAATATGAATCAATTTTACTTTGCTGTCTCTTCCAGTTACTAGCCAAAGGTCCTAAACGTTAAGGGAAATCATTTCCTACAAGAACTAACTCTCCAACCCTCAGCTGTTTCGCATTCTTTCGTTTATTCCTTCTTTATTCTTCTAAATACGAAGTTGTTATCTTTCCGTTAAGCCTAAAAAAGTAAAACACTATTTACAAAAAACATTTATTTATAAGTTTTCAAAATATACCCCTCTACAGTCAATACATCTCTCGTACTCTATACGGAACCTTTTTTTAATCCTTCGATAAGTTGATGTCAATGCTTTTAAATCTTCCAAGTTTCTGATCTATACGAAATAGGACGGCTATTAATAACAGCTTCGCAATCACAGAAGATCGTACCTCTTCTTCGTTTGATCCATGACTTATGGGCCACCATGTATATCAGTATCTAATAGTTAATAATTGATGCACAGCGTTTAATAATGACGGTGTTATTTTTGAGCTTGATAATAACGGTCACATGACACCGTAAGGGGAAAATTCAACTTTTAAATCAGATTTTATAACGTAAAAGCTTACTTTTAGTTATTTAAAATTTCTGCGGTGTTATTTTTTTTTTTCGCAACAATTTTCCTGGCATCACTGGGATTAGATGTATTTGGGGCAATGTAGTGTTCTACCTTACTTGTTTTTCAGGGTTTACCCATCGACTTAAATATCCTCTAATTCCAAAGGGTAGGTATGTACTAAAAACAAAAACTAGCAATAAATCTGGACGAAAGCTGCCACGAGATCCACATAAATTGGAACATAAATGTTATTAAAAGAAAGAATATGACCATCATATTACTATTCTCCCCTAAATTGCTCATTTCACCGAAACACCCTACGGAAATCCGAATCCGCTTCATTTTGCTGACGTTGAATCGCCACCGGCTTCCCGGCAAAGGTCTATCGTAAAAAAAATCCATCATTGACCAGGATAACTGACATACAGTGTGAAACTATTTTCCCTCTTCGTCCAAATCAGAATCAAATATACAATCATGTTTTCATATTGCTTAAAACGATGATTTTGTATATTTTCCTATTCTTTACTCTTCAACAATGATACGTATTGATACATTTCTAATCAAGTTGCCATGATATTTGCATGTCTGACATTAAACGTCAAATATTATTTGAAAGTTCTAAATTCTGAGTAAAGATGCCAGTGTTATTGAGTGTATCGGGAAGCAACTAAAATATTTAGTAACAGACATTCAGGAAAAATATACACATTACGGCAATACAACAGTATTGAGAATTGTGGAAAAATTCAAATCATATGGAAATGTTAAAAATTTATTCACTAACAAATGTCAAAAAACCGATGCATCTGAGGCAACGAAGTTAAATGTGGAAAATCCTAAATATTCCCCACGCAAATAGGAAAAAGTACAATTGCAATTCTTTTAAAGAGAAAGGAGAATGGGGAGTTTTTAAAAGAGAAAGGACAATAGGTAGAAATGTCTAGGAAATTGCCCCACCTCCAATAAGGAAAAGTTATATACCAATTGAAAGATCTTTTGAAGGAGATAATTTGTTTTCATTACGGCTCATCTCAATTATTTGTCCGTTCGGAGTTATATGTTTCTATACTCGGAGCTAAACGTAACTAATTACATGATAGACCAGTGCCTATATTCTGTTATTGTAGTGCTTATTACAGGCAAATAATAGTAATTAGTACTTCTTAATAGTATAAAAACAATTATAATTTTCAGGTATATCATTTAATGGAGTCCAGGATGGTATCCGCCACGTGTATCCTTTACCAAAGGGCCTCTACGTGTTGGCTACATGGCCCCATATATGCCATTAAAAGGACCGGGTTCAATGGCCCAAGGCCAATGTAATGGAAAAACATAATAAAAAAATACTATTTTTATTAATTTCCCAGTTACATTAGAACGAATATAAAGCTATTTGTAATACATACAGGGTGGAGCATGGGTGGACATACGATTGGAGCTATAATTCAAAAATATTATGCAATTTACAGTGTACTTCAAAAATCTCATGAATATTTCTTCTGGAATCTAAAAGTTTCTCTGCAATATGCCATTTCTTATTATATGATCAAAGTCTGGGTGAGCAGGACCATATAAATACTACGAAAAAGATGATATTTGCATGAAAATGATGCTTTTATGGTTAGAAAAATATGTTTTTCCTACAAAACTACATTTAATTCAAATGGAACGGCGAGTTCTCATAATTGTCAATGGTGGCCTAACAACCCTAACTTTACGATTAATATTTTTTTAAAACTAACGTTTGGTACGGCATTTATAAGAATAGAATAATTGTTCCATTTTTTTTCCAATAATTCACGACTTCACAACGTCGCGTCGGTATCTAATTTTTTTACAAAATTAGTTGGGAGATTTTCTGTCTAACCAACGAATACATGAACAGCAACATGTATGGTACCAGCAGGACGGCAGCGCAACATATTATAGTACGTTGCAACCAACGACGAAAAACTACTAGACTAATCCATTCATTCATAAATAACCACTTTATTGCAATCATTACGCAGACAGAGCTGTTACATCGGCTGCCGCATTAGAAAGAACGAAACAGCTACTAATTTGAGTGGGGATAGTTTGTGCGATTTTGTTTATCTGTGGAGCGAGCATACGTCTTATAAATGAATCAGTAGTTATATCTGCGACGCTTGCTTAACACTGCTCTCACACTTTAAAATTAATTGCGTACATTCCTAAAAATCACTTTTCACTGATTGTTGCAACGACAAAAATACATTAAACTGTTAATAACTTAATAACTGGCATTAAGAATGCAAGTATACTTCCTTAAAGTAATTTTAAAAGCCTTTTGTGCATTTTAGATCCTTATCATAAGTCAATACTGAATTATGGTATCAAGAAAATTCCCCGACAACAATTCCCCGACGGAATATTCCCCAACAATTCTCCGACTGGAAAATTACCTGACTGGAACATGCCCCGACGGGAAAATTCCTCGACAAATAATTCCCCGACTGGAAAATTCCCCGACAATACATTACATTTCACCACAAAAAAATATTCCCTTGGAAAATGCTAAAATCTATCATATCAAAAGTCATCAAATTTTAAGATGTTAGATTGTGTTACGGGTATATTAAAACAGCACCACACCCGAATAAATCACTTTTATTAACCGAAAAATAATAACAACGCCAATCGCCAAAAATTATAAATTCAATTGTAACACACGCCTACTGTGGAACTCGAATAGGTACAAACTGCCACACCGCCGTCTCGCCCTCTTCGCTGGTACCGTAGTTCGCGCCTAGCTCCGATACCTGCGCCCTCTCACGCCGCTTCGATGCGTTGGGAACTTGGAGTCCCGACAGTGGCGTAACATTCGGCCATCCTGAAAAATTAAATGTCCCCATTAATTACATACACAATACTAATTGTCTTAGTCGATATCACTTTCATCAATCTGCCCCTGGCACTCCTCATCTGAATCAGACTCATACTCAACCTCATTCATCCCGTGATACCGTCTAAGAGAGTCTACAGCGACAACCACTTGGAAGCGCTTGTAGCCTCGAACACCCTCTATCGCCTCAATTCGATATCGATCATGTCCTAATACCTTACCTACTCTATACGGACCATCGAATTTATTTGCCAATTTACTACTAACACCTGCGCCCGCCCTTTTTGTAGCTGAATTTCTCCAAAGCACCAAATCTCCAATTTCATAAATGGTTGCAACCTTTCTACCTTTATCAAAATTCTTTTTCATTTTACGTGCAGATTTTGTGATATTAGCCAAAGCCCTAGTGTGATCGGAATGAACTCTCTCCCCGTCTGAAAAGACCGGGCATGGGCCAGATACCACAGCCTTCTCTAGGTTTGGGAGCCCATCACTAACCACACCTGCCCTGACTAATGGGTCCTGAAGTTTTACCCTTTTTCGATCAATGGGAGATGAAACATCTCCGGTCATAGCCCTTTTGTTGAGTAACCTTGAGCTTCGTCTCCTTCGCCCACCTTGCTCATCTCGCCCGCCTCGCCCACCGCGCCTAGAAACTTGGAGACCAAAGTCGTCACCCTGATCCACCAAGCGGGTGTCGATATTACCTAATACCCTGTCGGGCTCACCAATCTCCTCAACCTCCTTAACCTCCTTCGCCTCGACATCGCTCCTTTGTACTGCACGCTCGACACCCTGAACATCCACCATGTTCTTGAGACTCCCACCAGCCCCGTTATTATCATCATCGCTAGCTAGCTCGCCATCCGCCAAATCGGTTACTCGGCCATGACTATGGGAAAACATTAAGTGTGCAGGAGAAAAACGTGTCCCAGCATTGATCATATGATTGAGTCCCCACACAACATCCGACAATTTCTCGTCCCACCGACCTTCAGCCTCTACAGTCGAAGATAAGGCTTCTACAATCGTCCTGTTGGGTCTCTCCACTTGTCCGTTCGCCCTAGGCGTTGCCACCGCATTCAACACGTGCTTTACACCCTTATCCACCAAAAACTCCTTAAACTCCTTACTCGTAAACGCCTTGCCTCGATCCGATATGATTCGCCTTGGATAACCAAACTCACCGAAAACCTCCTTTAAACGTGAAATAGTTTCAGACGACTTAACAGATTTTGTAGGCTTCGCTATAAGAAATTTAGTAAATCCATCCACCACCATTAAAATATACGAGTTACCTTTAATGCTTTTCACAAATGGGCCCAAATGGTCAACATGTATTGTATCAAATGGTACTGGTCGACGCTCAATTGGATGTAACAACCCTTCGACTAAACCGTATTGACCTTTTGCAAATCCACACCTCAAACATGACTTGACGTACTTAGACACAAAACGTCGCATCTTAGGAAACCAATACGTCTCTGATATTAAAATTAGACACCTTTCGAGGGCCGGGTGACCTATGTCATCATGATGCTTTCTAAGAATACTGAATCTAGCCATAGCTGGTACATACAACCTATCTCCATGTGAAGTTATACGATAAAGTCGCCCATGTTTCACCTTATAAAGCGCCTTGGTCTGTTTGTCAACGTTTTCTGATGCCAGTAGTCTCACAATTTCTTGCGCCTTAGGATCCTGCAGCTGCACCGTTAAAAACCAATCATTCTCCGACATTGTAACAATATTTACGCAGACTTTATCAACAGGTGGGTTCCTACTTAAAGCATCAACATGCTGCATACGGTTGCCAGGTCGATATTCTATCTCCATGTCATACTCCTGAATCGCCAACCACCACCGAGCTATTCTAGGAACCAAGTCTCTCTTAAGTAACGCCGCTCTCACTGCTACACAGTCAGTCACCACTTTAAAACGTTTTCCAACTAGATACACCCTAAAACGCTTGACAGATTCAACTACAGCTAACGTTTCGAGCTCATAACTGTGATACACCTGCTCCTGCACCGTGGTAGCCCTACTAAAATATTCAACAGGTCTCAACTTGTCATCTGCCCCTTTTTGCAAGAGAATACCTGACAATCCCAGCTTACTAGCGTCAGTATGCAGTTCTGTATTCGCCTGATTGTCGTACAATGCTAACACAGGTCTATTCGCCAGATAATCCTTGAGTAAATCAAAAGCCTCCTGTTGCTCGCTGCTCCAACTCCAAGGTACATCCTTCTTAGTAAGAATATTCAATGGTTTCGCCAACACCGCAAAGTTTCTAATGAATTTCCTAAAATAAGAAGCTAAACCAATGAACTGTCTAACACCATGCACATTCTTAGGTATTGGAAATTCTTGTACGGCTTGTATTTTACGCCTTCCAGGACGAATACCTTCTCCAGTCACCTCGTGTCCTAAATATTCAAGAGTATTTTGCAAGAAAGAACATTTCTCCAGTTTGAGCTTAACACCTGCTTGTTCAATCAACCCTAAGACCATTTCTAGCATCGCTAAACCCTCTTCTTCGCCTGCAGCTGGTATCAAAAGATCATCGATGTAAGCTAACACCTCGCCATATCTCAGTTTACCTAACATCTTATCAATGATGCGCTGAAACACTGCTGGTGAATTAGAAAGACCAAATGGCACTCGCAAATACTCATAATGGCCATCCGGTGTGATAAACGCTGTTTTATCCACCGAATCTGGATTCATTGGCACCTGATGAAACCCCTGAGCTAAATCTAAAGTGGTAAAGAGAGTTTTATTCGCCAATTTGGTAAGCTGATCCGAAATCAAAGGTAGTGGGTAACGGTCCTTAACAGTGACAGCATTTAAAGCCCTATAATCAACACACATCCTTATCTCACCAGACTTTTTCGGTATCAACACAATAGGACTAGCATAAGCAGATTCACTTTCTCGTATCACACCCGCCTCCAAAAGAGTCTCCACCTTCTGCCTGACCAGCTCTCGTTCATGATGAGATAACCTATAAGGCCTATAATATACTGGTACATCAGTAGTTAATTTTATTTGCATGCTTCCTAAGTTAGTTAACCCAATATCATCCTCACCTGTGGAAAAACACATAGATTTACGCTTTAATAAGGAACATAGACGTTTTCTACATGTCGCCGATATATCTCCTACATTTAAACCTGAAATGTCTAAGCTACTATTATTAGATAAGGAAAGCTTTCTCACTTGTGACTCCGACGCTCCTGTTACATCATCGCTCGGCTGGCACGCCTCCACTCGTGCGATGAGTCGTCCTTTCCTCCATTTAATCTCGCCGTCGCCGTCGTTAACCACCTTCACCTCCTCCAGACCGGTTCTCAATAGCCCCGATGGAATAAGGACATTGGAGACTTTATGGGGGAAGTACTTCTTTTCCAGGAAATAGATGGTGCCTGGAGCGCCATTTGTCACCCTCACCTTAATCCTGCTGACAGAATTGGGCTGCAACACGACATCTTCCGCCAGTAGCGCCTTCGGTCTGGTAGATTCGCCATCCAAGGAGATCTCCTTCATCAACTCGTTGATGTCTGGGTCCCTCCTCAGATAAGACTTCCCATTCCTCACCACCATAGTGATTCCTGGACCATTGATGGTTGGCTGGCCCAGAAGCAGCTCGATGCGGCCCATCTCGTCGTCCGTTACCAACGCCTTCACGGTGTGCACCTCATCAACAAGGGTCATCTGGAATGACACTTCTCCCAGAGAGGTTGTTGCTCCGCCGCCGAATCCACAGAGTTGGACGTCGCCTTCGCCTTCGTCTACGTCTAGATCAAGCCGTCTTACCGTCGAGAGGGAGATAAGGTTCTGCTCACTCCCAGTGTCCAAGTAGGCCTTGACATCTTGGCCGTTCACCTTCACCAGATGCCTAAAACAACTATCAGAGGGAGTGATAATCAATCTTACCTGCCTCCCAGAGGGAGCATTACTCCTGTCGCCGCTGGTGGTCGCCGCCCTGCACTCCGGAAGCCGATGTCCTGCTTTTCCACAGCCCCTGCAAATGATGGATGGTGGACGGGGACAGTCTCTGCTCAGATGGGTCGTAAATTTCTGGCAGTTGTAGCAGCGCTTCAGGAAGGGCTCCTCCACCCTTTGGACAGCCGGTTCGGACCTCCTCGCCTTGTGATCCTCCCTGTAGCTCTCCAGGCCTGCCAAAAATTTATTATAGAGCTTGTCCGGAGTGTCGCAGTTGGCCGCTTGTGCATTGGCTCTCAGGTTCTCTGGTAACCCACGGATTATGCAGGAAACGGCGTTTTCTCCTCTGACGCCGATGCGGTCACACATGGCCAGCTTGGTGTGGTAGTAGGTGGTCATTGTCTCACCTGGTATCTTCCGCCTGGCTGCCAGCTCCTCCAACATGATGGCGAAGTCTCGCCTTCTGGGGAACGTCGTCCTCAACTTCGCCTTCCACTGGTCCCAAGTCAGGTCGTAGTCTTCCAACTGGTGGTACCAACGTTTAGCCGATCCCTCCAGCTTGGATTGGGCCAATATGGATTTTTCATTGGGGGACAATCCATGGATTTCTCCCATCTGGTCGATCTTCATCAACCACCGCTCGATGTTGGAATCCGCATCGTCGGGGTCGAATCGCTCGACCATGTCAGCCACGAACCACATGGATCTTCGTCCTCCAGCGCCGCTCACCTCATCGGTTCTCATACTAGAAGGTCCTGGGGTAGCAGGGTCTACCGTTTCTCCCACCACTAGAGCCGCCTGTTGTTTGGCTATCCTCTCCACCGCCTTCGACAATCCTCCTGCCAATAGGGCCTTCACTAGGGTCTCCACCGGTATGTTGGACAGGTCCTCTCCTCGCCTCGAATCGGATCTGGCACCGCCTCGCCTTGGGGATGTAGACCGCCTTCTGTGCCTACGGTCGGATGTTGGTGAGTCACCGAGGTCGACATGCTCGTCGATTACGAGATCCATTTCGTCGTTAGATTTCGACATTCTTACCTGTGAACAGAACAAAAGAAATTAGTAAAATACATACTGAGTGTTAGCCGTGACCCGATCCACCACGATCTAGTCACTCGCTGACACCTACAACCCAATCCTAGTGATAATCAAATCGCTAGGTGACAATCGGACCCAATCGGAAGGGCAACAGGCTGACTGAGGGACACCAGCACAGATCTGAAGGGCATCAGTTTGACCTGAAGAACACAGACAAGATCGGAAGGGCAACAGTCTAACCTGAGGGACACCAGCGCGATCTAGCCACTCATTGTCACCTGCGACTCGATTCGTAGAATAACAATCCAATAGGATTGCCTATAAAACATCAATTAAATAATGATCGCCATCCAAAAATACTAGTAATGTACATTAAACGTCACCTCACGCCCAAAAACACCTATTTTGAAAAATAAAATATTTTTAAAATTATTTAGTACGCCTCTGGTTTCTATAATTAACTCCAAAACACCCTTTTCGACGTCGATTTTACATTTGAAATACGCCTAGGCCTCATTGATTAAAAATTGGCAAAAATAATTTTTATACCGCCATTAAAATAATTATTTTCTCCACTAATAATAAAATTCCACCATTGTATATCATTTCCAATAAAATAAATGCCAATAAATCACTCCAAATCCAAAAATTTAATTTATTTTCACTCATACCCCTTTTTCACGTTACGCCCATGCCTAGCCGGCATGCAGAATTCTCAGAATTGATAAAATGGCCGCCTCGTTACGTCAGACATGCGCCTTAGCGGTTTAAAACTACAGGCTGAAGCTTGTTAGCGGCACCTAAATTGATCGATCGATAAAATATAATGAAAAATTGTACTTACAGATTCTTTTATTGATTATTCCAATCGCCTCCAATCGCCACAACACCGTTTTAATTCAAATTGTTCACTATCGCCTACAAATTCGTGGAATTTCACAAACGCCGGTACGAGTACAGGAAATCACGCCAATATCGCCTTTGAAAATGATTTTCCGCACAACACGGGGAACACTATCACCACTTCTGAAATGTTACGGGTATATTAAAACAGCACCACACCCGAATAAATCACTTTTATTAACCGAAAAATAATAACAACGCCAATCGCCAAAAATTATAAATTCAATTGTAACACACGCCTACTGTGGAACTCGAATAGGTACAAACTGCCACACCGCCGTCTCGCCCTCTTCGCTGGTACCGTAGTTCGCGCCTAGCTCCGATACCTGCGCCCTCTCACGCCGCTTCGATGCGTTGGGAACTTGGAGTCCCGACAGTGGCGTAACAATTGTCTTTTCAAATATTGAAGAATTGAATATATAGAAATAGTACCACAAATTAAATTTTTGGAAATTACTACTATTTTTTTTTATAAAAACAATTTGATCTTGCAATTATATTTATAATGCAAATTGAAGGTGTTTCATAAATACCTAAATAAAGTCGAGGGGCTGATCCGACGAAGGATATTAATGTACTTTACACAATATAGTACTATCACATTCATGAAAATAAAAATCTCGAAAAATCTGAGTGTCATCAGCAAAAAATTGTATATCGCAATGCGCAATTATTAACCTGTTTGTATAAGCCAGATGTGTATATTAGAAACAAAAGTGGGCCCAAGACTGAGCCTTGAGGTACACCAGATTCAATATGGATCGAAGAAGACATTTGACCATCCACTAGCAACAACTGAGTGCGGTTACACAAATAAGTTTTTATAAAATTATGAGACGTATTATCAAATCCATAGTAGGAGCACTTATCTGCCAGAAGTTTGTGATTTAGCGTGTCGAATCCGGATACCAGCTTTTCCATTATCAATGCTCCTGATAATGGTATCAGATAAATTAGCAAGGGTCGTTGAAGTGCTAAAACCTTTTTGGAAACCTGACTCATGCATTGAAATTATGCCGTTTTGACAAAGGTACTCATATATTTGAAAATAAGCGGCTCGTTCTAAGATTTTAGAAATAGTGGGAAGAAGGCTAACTGTACGAACATGGGTTTTGATTTTTTATTTTTACACCGTGATTGTTTGCGATTTGATTTTTGTGAATAAAATTAGTCTAGTAACTGTTCGTTGTTGGTTGGAACAAAGACAATACATACCTGGAAATTTTTTTTTATAGAAAATTAATCCAAGGATTTTTAGAGATTTTAAAGTTTACGAAACTCGATTATATGAGATATACTTCTTAACAGACTCTTATACAAAGTCTACACAGAAATTCCAGGATATTTTTTGCCCATCAGTTTTATGTCAAATAAAAGAATACGTCCGTTTCATACATCCATTTTAAACCAAATTTTTTATTCATTGAACATTCTACAAGTTCATAAACGGTCGCGAAATGCCGTCAACCTTCACCTGGACTCGGCGCGCTCTTCCAAACCAGCCTACAGTCAAGCAAACAAATAAAGAACAAAAAGGAGGCGAAGAAGAGAAGAATTAATAAGAAAGAAGAACAAGCAATCGAACGGTGACCGTTAGACCTGCCATCAAGCTCATCGCGATCACACAGGTGTTCGAAGACGGAGTAATAATGCATGGTTAATAGCGAAAATTTGCGAAACGATAAAAACAATACGTATATCGTATATATACATTTTTTTTTAATTTTGTACAACATTCTTTTAAAAAGAAATGTATTTTTTTATCATTTTTTTTTCAAGTTGTATACGAGGTTTGTCAAATAATATGAATTTTGCTGAAGAGCAAATTACCCTTATTTTTGACAAGCCTCGTACACGACTAATATAATTTGATATCTGATGGTTGTATTTTCAGTTTTAGACCATGCTCAACTTTTTATGAAGAATAACTTTTTTTCTTAATATTAATAATAAAAAAGTTTCTCATATACCACCAATTTGTCTACGTAAGATTTTTTACAGAATCAATAGGCTTCATCCCCTTATCGAGCTTGATTTTTACCAAAAATTTCATGTTGATATCGGTTTTTATTTTTGATTTATAATTTTTTTTTAATGCCTTAAATCCCCCATTTTTAATCAGTTTTTTTTTTTAAATCAAAGAGATTCTTCTCCTTATAGAGCTTGATGTTTTCTAAAAATTTCAAGTTCATACCATTTTTCGTTTTTTTCTTTTAAATATTTTAACCCCCCTTCCCAGAATTTATTCAGAATTTTTTCAGAATCCATAAGCTTTATCTTCCTATATAGCTTAATTTTTACTAAAAATTTCATGTTGATATAGTTTTTCGTTTTTAATTTAGGATTTTTTTTTAATTTCAACCCATCTTAACCCCCTATTTTTAATCAGAATTTTTCAAAATCAATACTGTCTCCTTAAAACTTGAATGTGTTTAAGATTTTCAAGTTGGTATCATTTCTCGTGCAGACAAAAAACGTGGCATCGGACAGACGGACAAAGTAAACCTATAATAACTTTTCAAAGAGTATTATAATAATAATAATAATAATATAATCAAGGCTAAAACAGTAACATGTTAGACTAAAAAAATAGGTATACAATAAAAGAATGATAAAGTCAAAGTTGTGAAAATTATTTAATAGGTAATCAGTACCTCGGAGGTAAACTGCACTATGTCATTCTAGTCAGCTTTTTGGTAGAGCAGACTGAATGTTGTTTGGACACTTTTTGTGTTTAATATATTATTTATATTTCGAAAAGAAATGCAGTTGGCCCCAATTATTATTGCAACATGTATTGTTTACTAATAATCTATTCAAACTTTTTTAAATATACATGAAAAGTTATTTTTTCTACTACCGTGCGTAAAGTACGTACTTTACGCACTCCACGAAGTGTGTAAAGTTGTACTTTTTTTCACTAGTGCGTAAAGTAAAACTCTTTACGCACTAGTTAAAAAAAGTAAAATTTGACAAAATTTGTACATAACAACAAAATATAACGTTTTATTTTATATTAACATTTTTTTGCTATCTCCTTCTAAGACAAATAAATAAATTATTTTTGCTTATATCTATTTAGTGTCCAAGAAATTATCAACAGTTTATTTTAATTATAATTTTCTCTAAATGTCATCGATTTAATTAAAAGTAAACATACAGTGGATGTCGATTTTGGTAAAAGTAAGTTGGCCGTGGCTGTATGGATTAGAAGAACTGTCAATCTCTAAACTTTTAATTAGTACCTACCTTATAACAGAACACGACAAAGGTATACTTAAGTTCAAGATTAGATTCTAAAGCCAATTTAGCATTTTTTAAACTCAATCAAGTTTGAGAAGGTAAAAAGTTTTACTTTTTAATGTTTGTTTACTTAAATTCAAATTTTATTTGCAGTTTATTATATCTGTCATAATCGATATGGATTCAAATTTATCTAGCGATAGCGAATTTGATAATACTCCCCCAGATATTTTATGCAGTGCACAAAAGGCCACTGAAAATTTATTGCCAGAAAAATCTGCATATATTTATCAGCAAAAATACAATGCATTTATAGAATGGTGTAGGAAGAATAAGGTGACAAAATATTCGGAAAACGTTATTTTAGCATATTTCTCTGATGAATTGAAGAATTGCAAAGCTTCTACCCTATGGTCGAATTATTCTATGCTTAAAAGCACCTTAAAATATAAAAACAACGTTGATATTTCGAAATTCAACAAGTTAATTGCGTTTCTTAAACAAAAAAATAAAGGTTATAAACCAAAAAAATCCAAAATCCTAATTAATTTTCTGTTGAAAGCTCCAGATTCCAAGTTTTTAATGATCAAAGTAAGTAAATGCCTCAGTAAATGCTTGAATGCTCAGTATAAAATTAAAATATTCTGTAAAGTTTTGCAACGAGATGTGTGTTCGTATGGTGTGTTGCCTAACAAAATCAGTTGCTGTCCTAACAGGCCACAGGGGTTGTTAGGCAGCACATTATACCTAAAACTTTTATATTTTTTACAATAGCATTTATTTGGAGTTTTACATGCGCAACGTCAAGATATTTCCTAATGTTTAATAAATTATTTGTAACATTACAATATGTTATTTTTTAGGTAGCTTTTATAATTGGAATTGCGGGAGCTTGTCGCCGGGAAGAATTATGTAAAATGACAATTTACGATGTGGAAGATAAACAAACAGTGTATATTGTCAAAGTATCAGAAACCAAAAATGGAATAGAACGCATTTTTACGATTTTAAATCCAAATAATTTTGCAGTTGATTATTTATCTTTCATAAAAAAATATACCTCATTAAGACCATCAAATATAAATTGTAACAGATTTTTTTTTAAAATTCGCAAATGGAAAATATTCTAAACAGCCTGTAGGGATAAATACTTTTGGTAAAATGCCAAGTGTTATAGCAAACGTATCTAAACTTGCCCAATCCAACGGCTTTTACAGGACACTGCTTTAGGAGGTCTTCAGCCACTATGCTGGCAAATTCTGGAGGAGACCTTCTAACGGTCAAAAAACATGGAGGATGGAAATCATCTGCTGTTGCAGAAGGCTACGTAGACAGCACAATAACACAAAAAAAACAAAATTTCTAATAAAATTTTGATGGATGACAGTATGCCATCCACTTCCAAACAAAGCTACAATTTTACCGTTGACAACTCTAATGAAGAATTAGTGGAACCACTCGACAGTGAAACTAGAGTTACACAAAATATTTCAACCTCTTTACTTGAAAAGGCCAAATCCATACCACTCGAAGCTCAAAATAGGGTTACAGAAGTAATATCACAACATTTTTCAAACTCTGTGCTGGAAAAGGCCAAAACCTTAAGTTTTGGTAATTGCAATAATTGCACATTCAATATTAATATTCATAAGAGTTAAAGACCAATTTTTTTAAATATTTCTTCATTTGTTAGTCATTTTGTTTTGTAAGAATTATAAATTTGTAAAGTTCCAATAAATTTATTTTTGTTGCTGTGTAAAATTTTTGGCACATTTTACCTTTTTTCACTAGTGCGTAAAGTAAAGTACTTTTTTTCACTGTAACTTTTTTATTTCTAATATTAGTGGATTATGTGTACGGTAGTAGAAAAAATATTGTATGCCACTCATGTGTAAAGTCCCTTTTTTGACGAATGTGAATGTTGTCGCACGAGCCGTAGGCGAGTGCGACAATCACATGAGTTACAAAATGAGTTACAAAATAACTATTTTGTAACTTATTTCTATGGTCTAATAAAAAACTTTCTCTCATAAAAATAATTAAAGTCCATCTAAAAGTAGAAAATCTAATTAAATTGCAAAACAATAATCCAAAGAAGTTATGATATACATCAATATAAAAATAATAAGAAACAATAACAAAACTAATATAACAATATACAGGATGATTCATATGGGTAATCGAACCGTGGATGGAAGCCACTGAGGTTAATTTAAATAACTCGTATTTAATGGGTCTTTAGACGTTTATAATTGAAATATTAAAATATCAATTTTATCAATTTCTTTCCCTATTCATAACTTAGAGACAACCCCGTATATTTTTTGACGTTTGGTACATATTTGTCATCCATACATTGCCGAATAAACAGATGTATAAAAAATAGAAAAAAGAGGCCTGACTTGGGTGAAAATTCATAAATTCTTACTTCTTCAAAACAACATTGTATATCTGAATTTTTACAATTTGTTTCCATATTAATCGGGCACGGTGGTGTAGCGGTCTATCGCGCTTATATTCATTTATAGGCAAGTTTATGAGTCTGAGACTGCTGGGTTTCGAATCCCAGACCAGACCATGTGGATTTTTAATTAAATTGCATGGTTCGGTTTAGGATTTGATGTGTGGCGTATTAATAGAAATTCAATTTCTGTTGATATGACATGCAGATTAAAAAAATTCGCCATACATTACCGTCTCGATGATGGTGGGTGAGGTTTTCCGGGTTTTCCTCACCTGTAAGTCAAATGGCACCATCAATCATCTTTAAGTCGCCCCGGAGCGCCACGGCAAATAATAATAATAGCCGTCCCTTTCCCCGGACAAGCTCAGCTTTTGGGGTTAAAATTCACTCGTAAGGGGGTGAATTAGGGAGAGTATTATTATTATTATTATTATTTGAAAAGAGTACAAAGCACAGAATTCAACGATGTTATTTTATTTTTAGGCAAACCATTTTATTGCTCAAATTCTAAATTTAAATTCTTATTTTTGAGCATTTTGGAAGCTCAAAATAAAATTAGAAATGTTTTTATTAATTTTATTACGTTAAATTAATTTGCCTAGTTAAGTTATATAATCAACCTAACTAGGCAAATTTATAAAAAAATCATGTTAAGTTGGTTCTGATTTGGAACGTGCTGTATGATTATTTTAAATGTTTAGTGTGTTGATTTGTAGATAAAAACAATATGAAATTAAGTCACTAACTTCTCAAAGGTAGCTTGAGGTAGAATATGTCTTACGTTTTTATGAGTTTGCCATTGCTGTTTTACATTTATTTAATCACATTTTACTCCTAAATACTTTTTTGATAATACTAGATCAATTCTAAGTTAAATAGCTAATTAATATTAAATTCTCAAATGTATCAGTTTATTCTACGTATACGTAATATCTGCTTACATACTCTTAGGAAGTTGGTGTAATAAATGTTGAACTCTGTTAATTTAATGATAAAAGGTGTACCCATTTATATGTTATAATTAACAAAATTTCTTGTAATATATTTTCGAATTAGGAATATGTAGATAGTTCGATATCGCCTTATTCTAATCCTGTTGATTATTACATCTAGGAATACCTGAAATATAAAGTGTATTGTTCCAAAATACATATTAGGGAAGAATCCTGTCAAAGAATTAAAGAAGCAGAAATAAGAAATAATCTACATGTGATTATAAAATCTATGCATATGATAGATTTTAAAAGGAACAAGAAAGCGTATCCGTCAAAATGGTGGTCATTTTTAGAAATTGACAAGAATGTATATTGTTAGAGTCTACCCGTTTCAGTGTCCAGGACCAGGGGAGAGCGGGGACTTGACTTTCGACCAGCCGAACGCGATGAAGTGATAGGCCTTATGCCCTTTAAAGACATTCTTTATTTTGTTCCTTCATTAATTACATTTCAAACATTGTTTACGAGATATTTAATAAAACGTTATAAAACCATGTTAACACGTGTTTTATGAAGTGGCTATACAGGGTGTTATAGTATACAGGGTGATAAATCATTTAAAAATAATAATTTTGAAGTTAATTCTTTTAACTTCTAACAATATAGTATATCTTTGAATAGCATTTCCTTATTAGTTTTCCAATGATATATAACAAGTAGAAGGTTGCTATTTGTTTATTAGGGGGTTGATAGAGGGTGAGGTCTGTATTTTGTCGTATAAGTTCCTCGTTCTTATCTTAGAAATGGTTTTAAGCATTTTCTCATCTTTGGTTCTTTAGTTCATGAGACATAGCCATTGTAAATTTTTAAATTTTTAGAAAAAAACACCAAAACTATTAAATATCATTCAGAACACGTATTTATGCATACAAATACTAGAAAGCGAAGTAATAATTATTGTTGTTACATGGAAAAAAATTAATAGAAAACGGTTGAATTAGTTATTACAAAAGTCTTAAAAGGTGCAAAATAAATGTAATTTGTTGAAAAAACGGTGTAAGCTCTATTATGTTGGACTGAAGTTAAATTTTACTTAAAATTAAAATGAGAAGCGCAATATCCTCTCTGCCAATATTTTATCTTTTTTCTTTCTTTAATGAGTATAATTTAGTAAAGAGCTATTTATTAATATATTATTATGTTGACTATATATAATGAAGAGGTAGAAAGCAACACCAAAGGGAATGCATGCTAAAAAGTCGTTAAAACTTTTTACCGATTACCAAAATGGTATTTACTACAAAATTATCGTCTGGAAGCATTATTGATGACTAAAACAGCAATGTATCTATAGCCAAAGTAAAGTTAATAGCTTTCTCAGGAACACTTGGTCTGTATAAAAGTTACAATCTGCATAAGAAATCGTAAATAATAGACATTAATTTTCAAGTATCCTATGTGCTAAAATTTTAAAATTCATGTAGTAGACAAGTTCTGTCATCCCAAAATGGTTCCCTAATACTGTGGTCTTACCCAAGCTTATTCAAATTCAATAAATTGGATTCAAATATAACAATAAAATATTGTGCAGGGGTTTGGTAACACCCTATAAACAGGGTGTTTCATAAGGAATGGTCAATATTTTAATCATAGGTTCAGGAACTCCAAATATTAATATTTTACTAAATAACTCTGGGTCAAATGTTATCTACTACTAAAAAACGGGGCGTGGCATTTTCACTACGTACTTAGATGGAATTTGGTGAACAAAATTAACGCAGCAGTCAATAAATTAAATCTAACAATTATTTGACAACTGTCATTTTCATTTTAGTTTTCAAGACTACTATGTTAAAATATGGTAAAGTAAATTAAATAGATACTTAAAAAAAGCCAGGATTAAAAAATTGATACTTTTCTTCATCCAGTAAATTGTGGGTGGTGCCCCCTTTATTTAATCTCAAAATTGATAACATGCTTATGATTTACTTAACCAGAAATATAACCATATCAAATTTTAATTCAATAAGTTAATAAAGAAATTATTGCAAAAAAAATAAATCAAATTTTGCATTTGCAATATTCTAGCCTATTTAATTTACTTTATCATATTTTAATATAGTAGGCTTGAAAACTAAAATGAAAATGACAGTTGTCAAATAAATAATTGTTATATTTAATTTATTGACTGCTGTGTTAATTTTGTTCACCAAATTCCATCTAAGAACGTAGTGAAAATACCACGCCCCGTTTCTTAGTAGTAGATAACATTTGACCCAGAGTTATTTAGTAAAATATTAATATTTGGAGTTCCTAAACCTATGATTAAAATACTGACCATTCCTAATAATGGAAGAACGTCTTAGTTAATTTTTGTAGTTATATATAAAAGGCCTGGTCGGAAAGTATCAAACCTCCATATCCACCAGTCTTCTTAATATTCATTTTACACCTCTTACTTTTACTACTTTCATTCAATATTGCCTTAAATGCATGTGAAAATTTATTCCGATGATAGCATGATTTATTTTTAATAATTTACAAGGATTTTCTTTTTTTTTTATCTTAAAATAATTCAGCAAAATTGTAACAGTTGCATTTATTTTGCAACAGCCCATGACGTCAGAAAATAGACGAAACTAACAATAATAAAAATTTCCAAAATATTATTTTGTACATTCTACTTACTACTTATAATTGTTTTTTTATGGAAAATATTATTATAAAATGTTTTCATGTTTCGGATTAGAGAACATACTAAACGATAAGCACCGGTGGTGATTTTGTCATTATGCACATTAAAAAATATTTGTTTAGAGTCAAATTAAACACCAAGATCTTGTAAAACTTTAGGCCGTGTTAACACAACATTGTGTCATTTGTAATTATAGATTATTTTCAAATTTCTTCTAAAAAATGACATAATACTATAGTACTACAGGGTGTATCTAAATAACACCAAAAAAATGTAAGGTGTGATTCTGTGATGAAAATTAAGGTGGGTATTAGGTATAAATTTTTTTGAAAAAACCCTTCCCGGAAAAGTTACACCCCTCCGAAGATTAAAAAAAAAATGATCTTTCTTTTCTATTTTCCCTGTATATTAAGCTAAAGACACGAAACTTGGTAAATTATAGTTTTATTAACAAATCATATTTACCAAGTTTCGTGTCTTTAGCTTAATAGTATGAGAGCCCACTGCAAATTTCGACCGTCATCTGATAACGAAATGAAATATGCTTCAAAGGCATGTAACAATATTGTACTTTACCAAATTGCACCTGTGCCAACCACTATCCTGAGCAAAGTGATTAAAAAAAATTATTTTATATTCAAAATATCAGATAAGACATGACAGCGACAATTGTGTTTTCCCTAAAAATTACAATCCTAATTCATTGTGAACCTAGCTTTTAAACCTGAATTATTAATATTTTTACCTACCTTTTAAACCATGTTTATGTATGAAAGGAAGAAATATGGCATTGTATAAACCATTTGAAGAGATGGTCAATAATAATTATAAACTCTTGTTAGACAATTATTGTAAACCATAATCATAGTAGTTTTTCTGTCGTTTCTATGGCAACCTGTAAAAATTAATCATAACAATAGGCATACAAATAAATTTTTAAATCAGCAAATATTGATTCATATTTTTAATGATTTTTACCTACTAATCGTGGATAGATGTTTTTGTGCGATGTTAAGAAGAAGAAAATGGTTCTCTTTAAGGAAATATATATCAAGATATATCTGAATGTTATTTTCTGGAAAACTTTAAGGGCAAACAAAATTAGCGCTGTCATGTATTATGTGATTTTTTTAATATAAAATAATATTTTTAAGCCACTTTGCTCAGGATTGGGATGCCAGGTGCCATTTGGTAGAGTACAATGTTTTCCATGCTTTTGAGGTATATTTCATTTCGTTATCAGATGACGGTAAAAATTTGCAGTGGGCTCTTGGGCTATAATATACAAGGAAAATAAAAAAGAAAATAGTTTTGTAGGGATGTAACTTTACCGGAGAGGGTTTTTCAAATATCCAACTTTATTTTAATCACAGAATCAAATCTTTTTCGGTGTTATTTAGATACACCCTGAATAGTTAACTACGTCTAAAACTTTAAACATCAATCAAGTCAATCTCAATTCAAATAGAAAAGTTGGACGATGCCGTGATTTTACAATCACACTTTAAATAGTTACAGTGATTAGTAAAATTCAAATAAGTGAGGTTATATTTCCTCAAACAATTAACAAATTGCTTAATATTTTTCTGAAAAACATTTATGAAATCCATAGAAAAACATGTAAAGAAAGTCAGTTTACCAAGATTAATTTATTTATATAAATATCGCCAAACTTACACGTTTAAAGATCGTTTGTAAGTCAGGCGGTAAGTTACTAATTATCATTTAGTGATAATTTATTCTCTGAACACCAGTCATCTAATAAATCGATGTTATTTTAAAGTTTAGCACAATCCTTAATATGTTTAATCTCACAAACCAACTTCTGATTATCCGCTTATAAAATACTTGTATCACCAAAAAATGGAGAGAGGTAAAAATCGTATTCTTACCCAAACCTGGAAGGATTGATTACACTGTCCCAAAAATATACCGACCAATTAGTCGACATCGTTTTCCGTGAAGACATTGGAAAGGCTATGCGAAAGGTACATAAGGAATGCGGTGATTACAACAACACCACTACACCCAAATCAACATGCATACACCCCAGGCAGATCCACTGATGCAGCCCTTCATATAGTTGCTGGCCGGATAGAGAGATCCCTGGACAATAAGGAGTCCGCCTTGGGTGTTTTCATAGACATAGAAAGTGCGTTTGATGAAACCACTTTTCCCAAGATAATACACTCACTAACCAACAGGATTGTTCCACATATGGTTAGTGGGTGGATACATAACATGCTCTCAAAGCGAGCAGTAAACATAAGTGTAGAATATGTGAATATAAGAGGCTTGGTTGGGAGGGGATGTCCACAAGGAGGGGTGCTATCACCTCTACTGTGGAACATGATCGACACCCTCATCAGCCGCCTCAATAATGACAGTCACTACACAATAGCATATGCAGATGACCTGGGAATTCTGCAAACAGGGAATTTTGAGAACATACTCTGCGAAAGAATCCAAGTAGCTCTCAAAATTATAGAACAGTGGTGTAAGGACCATTCACTGTCTATCAATCCTAAAGAGACTGAAATGGTCCTTTTTACAAGGAAAAGGATGAAAATTGAAATAAAACCTCCAGAACTCTTAAACACAAGATTAAACTTTATAACAGAGATTAAGTACTTAGGTCTCACCTTTAACAGCAAGTTAACGTGGAACTCGCATTTAGAAAACAGTGTCAAAAGAGCATACCTTGCTTATGAACAATGCCGCCGAACCGTGGGTCGCACCTGGAATTTCTCCCTCAGAGTCGTTGCATGGACTTACACAGCTATCAGAAAACCTATGCTAACATACGGTGCATTTGTCTGGGTAATAAAAACCCAAAAATTAACAGCCATCCGTAAACTAGAACAAATTCAAAGAACAGCATGTCTCAACATAACAGGAACCATGAAAAAAACACCGACCAAAGCCATGGAAGTCATTCTTAGGCTCACTCCCCTTGATATTTACAAGGAGGTTGCTCTGACGACAATGACTCGCCTCCACACGGTTTGAATAGAACCTGATGTAGGATCTGGTGAGGCGAGACGTGGCGTTTGGCAAGAGGCGCTCGATACGCTCCCACTGCTCAAGCGAACATGGACTCCATCTTACCGAGATATATCTTCCATAAGCCATATAAAGTTGTACCAGAACAAATAGAAGAGCCGGAAGTGGCAGGTACGATTCTAATCTACACCGACGGTTCTAAAACAAAACAAGGCTCAGGATGTGGAATATACTCCAGATCCTTAAACCGTAACATAAAATGGGCTGTGAGCAATAGTGCCAATGTAGTTGAAATAGAGCTCACGGGGATTCTTATAGGAGCAAAAGAAATCACCAGAAACAATTCACTGGAAGGAACATGCTCATCTATACAGATAGCAGACAAGCACTACTCACCCTGATTAGACCGCGAATTTATTCAGGGTTAGTACTAGAATGTCATGTAGTTTTGGCCGAAGTATCCATTATCAATGTGGTCACCTTAAGATGGATCAAAGGTCACGCCACATCAAAACGTAACCATCTTGCTGATTCAGTAACCAAGAAGGCAGCCAACCAAATACTTTTGGACCTGGCCCTTCCATTGGCCTGACAAAATCGGTAGTGACAGACCTAATTAAAGAACATTCCCTTGAGAAATTCAAGGAAAAATGGGTTGAAACAAGAAACCGCAGAGTTGCCAGGGAGCTTTTCAGTTATCCTGACAACACTGCAGCAAACAAATACTTGACTATGACTAGACAGAACTTGCGTCTAGTCACAGGCATTCTGACTGGGGATTGCCAAGTACGGAAGCATCTCCATATCATGGGGGTGTCAGAATCCGCACTCTGCGAACAAGAAGATGAGTCCATCCAGCATATCCTCTACGATTGCTCGACACTCTCATTTATTAGAAGATTTGTGTTCGGCGAGTATCGGTTAATACCTGCCGATATAAGAGAAGCACCTCTTGGCGACGTTGTCAACTACATTATATCTGTAGGCTGGATCACGAGCTAGGAGGTGCCTATCATCTTAAGAGGATGCACAATGGACATAGTGAGGCCTAAGTGCCGTGGGGGGGGGGGTAACCCACCCTCCACACGTTACAGATACAGATACTTGTATGTTATTATTTTAACGATAATAATAATAAATAGAATGAGAAGAAGTGGTCCTAAAACAGCCATGAGGTATCCCAGAAGTCTGCTGAAAAGGATTGGAGTTATAGGAGGGTAAAAACTGACGTTGGTAAAATAAACCTAAACAATTCGTTACTAGTTGCCTCTAAACCACACTTTAATGCATGTATTCTTTTAATTAATTGATTTTTAAAGAAAACCAAATCTTTTGCATTTCGGATTTTAAGATTTATTGCTATTGACGCTCAATTTTAGTCACGAGTCATTTAATAAATCGATGTTATTTTGAGTTTAGCGCAATCTTTAATCGTTTTAGTCTCACAAATCAACTTTAAATTATCGGCTTGTAAAATACTTTTTATTAATAACTATGATAAAAAGAAGTGGTCCTAAAACATATCCTTGCAGTACCCCAGAAGTTTGCTAAAAGGGATGTGATTTGAGTTAAAGGAGAATAAAAACTAACATTTGGAAAATATATCTAAATAGTTCATTATTAATGGCCTCTAAACCCCACTAATATAGGTAGTTTATTGATAGATCGATTTTATTGAAAACGAAGATCTTTTGCGCTTTGGATCCTAAGAATTATTGTTATGGACGTTCGACTTTTGTCCAGGTACACTTTACAGTAGATCACTACTCTAATACCCCTACCTGAAATGATAGAAACCATTGCATTCGTAGTTGGTGTAAGAACCTGATGTAGGATCTAGTGAGGCGAGACGTGGCGTCTGGCTAGAGGCGCTCGATACGCTCCACTGCTTTAAGCGAACATGGACTCCATCTCACCGAGATATATCTTACATAAGCCATAGAAAGTTGTAACAGAGCAAATAGAAGAGCCAGAAGTGGCAGGTACACTTCATATCTACACCGACGGTTCTAAAACAATACAAGGCTCAGGATGTGGAGTATACTCCAGATCCTTAAACCTTAACATAAAATGGGCTGTGAGCAATAGTGCCAGTGTAGTTCAAATAGAGCTCACGGGGATTCTTATAGCAGTAAAAGAAATCACCACAAACAATATCACTGGAAGGAACATGCTTATCTATACAGATAGCAGACAAGCACTACTCACCCTGAACAGACCACGAATTTAAACAGGGTTAGTACTAGAATGTCACGAAGTTTTGGCCGAAGTATCCATCAACAACGTGGTCACCTTAAGATGGATCAAAGGTCACGCTACATCGAAAGGTAACCGTCTTGCTGATTCACTGGTCAAGGAAGCAGCCAACCAAATACTTTTGGGCCTGGCCCTTCCATTGGCCTGACAAAATCGGTAGTGACAGACCTAATCAAAGAACATTCCCTTGAGAAATTCAAGGAAAGATGGGATGAAACAAGAAACTGCAGAGTTGCCAGGGAGCTTTTAAGTTATCCTGACAACACTGCAGCAAACAAATACTTGACTATGACTAGACAGAATTTGCGTCTAGTCACAGGCATTCTGACTGGGGATTGCCAAGTATGGAAGCATCTCCATATCATGGGGCTGTCAGAATCCGCACTCTGCAGAGGGTGCGAACAAGAAGATGAGACCATTGAGCATATCCTCTACGATTGCTGGACACTCTCATTTATTAGAAGATTCGTGTTCGGCGAGTATCGGTGCGTTAGCACATCTCAATCATATATTGTTTTGAGATGAGCCTAATAATTTGGAAGAAAAAGTGTGCGTAATTTTATGTTTTTTTTTTACCCGTCCGACCCTAATCCGTTTTTAGCGCGGCAACACTGCAGCCTGTAGTTTATTGTGCAACCGTTTAAAGGACCTACTACTTTCCAATTCACTCACTCATTCACTATCATTCATTCCACGTCATCGATAATAAAACGTTAGTGGCAGGGTCCACGGTGGAACGGCTCAGTCGTCATCCATTCACGATGTGAACAGTGAGTTATAAAAATAAACCTTACCGAAATCCTAAACTCTAAATTGGGTATTGCTATTTTTAGATCTAGACTGTTGATGGTGTATTTAAAATTAGTGATTTAAGTTTAAACCGAACAGCTTAAAAATTTCTTATTTCTTTTGAGCCTTTATTTATTTTTTAGTGCGATTTCTGTGAAATTTTCAGGAAATACCAATAATAACAAAACTGTAGACCTTCGAAAAGCATTCCTTTAATTTTTAATAGGAATTAGAAGAAACACATTACGCACCATTCTGTATTAAATCTATGAAAATTTGCTGCTTTTTGTTTTAATAAATATCTATCTAGTTTTTAAATGGGAGGGATTTACACTTTTTTGCTTAAATGTCCCTGTAGGGTACTGCCTTATCGTTGCACTAATTTAAAGCTCTCAATATTCTCGACACACATAACATCGCGAAATATTCCTAATGACGCGCTTATAAATACAATTTTATATTAGAAAATCTCCACATGTTTCTTCTGCTCTTATGGGTTGCTTTTATGGTTATTTTTATTAGCCTGAAAAGCAGCTTACCGACAGAGGTGTGAATCTGAAATAATAAAGCGCTTTTATTATCCGATTTTTTCTTGAATTAATTCATGAACATTTTCATAAAAGCTCTCATAAATTCTGTAAATGAGAAATGCTGGTAGATGATTTCTCTTTAAAAATCGTAAAATACTACTTGATTAAAAATTGTTAATACATCACGAAAGTATAGCTAATCTTATAAAATCACTTTTATTAGTTTGGTTATTATGATCCAATTTTTAAATTTATTTTTTTTTATTCTCTTGAGAAATGTATGCAGATCGTTGTATTTGAAAAATAACTCATTTTTAATATATTAATTTGTCTGGTAAAGTTAGGTTATTTTTTACAATTTTATTAAACTTTTAGATTTTTTCTGGTTGAACCTTTTACATTTCTATCAAAAAATCCATATTTTTCTGGTAAAAACAACAAAATGTATTCATTGTGCTCGTCTAGAATAAAATCCAAATATTCGAAATTCACACATTTCGGTTCTTTTAAGGTTGTCAGATGATTTTTCCACCAAGGAACATCCTTAGTAATTACTTCGATTTATTTTTATTTTCAAAAAACAATTCAATCCATTTTCATACAAAAAATTCTATTACGTGATTCGCTTTATCTCCCATTCTTACAATAAACTTGATTACATTGTCTCCCTTTATAAAAATAATAAGAGCTGACCTCCGGCAAATTAGATGAAATATTTTTTTAGCCCTTTTCTGACAAACAAATACCGAACCCATATAAAACCGGCCAAAAAGAAGAAGGACCACGTACACGCTCCGCCAGCCGTCATCATGCATTGACAACAAACAATAATAATAGAATGACCCAGTGGCATGTGGCATTGTCGACGTTCTTTTGTCACGGTTTATTTATCGCAACTCGTTCTCTGCCGGCAAATCGCATTCAAGGAGGCCGTGGTTATGTGCTTTGCGTTGCTTTGTACTCGACGTGTTGGATCTTCGATGGCAGATCAATCATGGAGGCCTGGCTAGATTAGATTGTGCTGTGGATTAGCATTGTAAGGCGGTAGAAACGCACAACAATAATATGGAAGACGAGCAATGGGATTTGTTTGTTAGTAAATTAATTAATTCGAGAGACGCTAAATTGGTGGTTTCCAGATTATGGAGACTGAGACCTCACGGGCAAACTCGTTGCACAGAAGAAACGATAAATGATTTAATTTGGAACGAAAGACGATGATAAGTGATAAGACGTTGAATTATTAGGTGTGTGAAGCATATAGAGTTACTTAGGTTTTTAAGAACTATCCATATCGCCTTTTGATTAACCATTTCGGCCCCCTATATATGTCCCGACGAGAATTTAACATTTCTATTTGGTATAAATATAACCCAATTTTAATGTGTTATTTGATTACTGGTATTCTTCAAGCATATTCTTGAAAATAGAGAAGTTCTGGCAGCGTGGCTGGTTGTTTACTGGTCATTTGTTCACAAGCGTTTACAAGCTTGCTAGACGTGTTTGAAGCTTTTTTGCGTTGTGTTATTTCCAGTTCTTTCCTTAAAATTTTAACAGGTAATTAAATAATTTAAACATAAATTTTTAATAACATAATATCTATTCGTAAAATTTATTTCAAAAACCAAGTAAAAAACATGCCATTTTCTACTGATACAGTGGTATTTACAAGTGGAACGTATAAAACCCTTTGATTTTTTTGTTACAGTATGTCGAAGAGGGCATTATCGGAAAAAGAATTAAATTATTGGGCAAATGTTTCTAAAGATGAAGAAATAGATGTTGATAGAGATAAAGATTATGAAACCGAAACAGAATCTTCCAAATCAGGTGAGGATGGGGGAATAAATGAAGATGACGGAGAATCTTCAGATAGTGAAAGAGAATGTAGAAACGATGATCGCACAGAAAATGAGGACCAAAATCAAGAAATACAAGAAAACAAAAAAATCAAGATTGTGTGGTCAAGCCTCTCTGATGACTTTCTACCAAAGTTCAGCATTCCTGCAAAAAATACTTGTGAGTTAGACAAAGGATTTACAAGATCTTTGAGGTGTTCAAAAACAAGTTTATTCATGTTTATTTCTGAATGTACAAATAAAATGCTGAAAGTATTAGAAAAACAGAAAAAGAAACGCATTATACTAAAACCGATGTAGGTGAAATTGCAATTGTTTTAAGATCTTCCCTAGTAATGAGTTTTAACAGTTTGCCAGGTCTTAGACATTATTGGTCTACATATCCTTCAGTAGAAAATACACTAATAAAAAATAGTATTTCTAGAAATAGATTTACATTGTTATTATCTAAATTATACGTAATTGATCCAGAAAAGCAATTTATTTGAATGAAAACCTTATAAACAAATATTTACAAATCAAATTTAACTATAAATTAACTAGCTATCATTATGTGGATGAACTAGTGAACTGTCTAATGTCAACATTTCAAAAATGTCGAGCAGATTCTTCCAGGCAAAGTATTGATGAAAGTATGGTAAAATTTAAAGGCCGTTCTAGACTAAAGCAATATTTACCAATGAAACCCACTAAAAAAAAAAATCAAAATATGGGTTAGATGTGATTCTTGCAATGGTTATACCTATGACATGAATATTTATGCTGACAAGGAAGATCAGCAACAAGAAGGAACTCTTGTTGTATAAAAATTAGCCAGTACGATAAAGTCAACAGATGTCGTATTATGTTTCGATAGATTTTTTACATCTGTAAAACTTATGACTAACATTCCATTTCCATCAGTTGAAACTGTTATGGTAAATAAAAAAAATATACCAAAGATTACAAAAAAATTAAACAGATGAGAGTCTGAAATTCTTGAAAATAAGTATGGTACCATTAGTGTCAAATGGCAAGAAACCAAAGAAGTAACAGTGCTTAGCAACTGTCACGGAAAAAAATTGACTGTTGTTCAACGAAGAGGCAAAGATTGCATACGAAAAGATATGGAATGCCCAGAAGCAATAGAATTTTATAATAATCTCATGGGTGGAGTGGATTTAGCTGACCAAATGTCAGGCTTATTTGACATGGACCGCAAGTCCTATAAATGGTGGAAAAAAGTTTTTTTTAGGTTACTAATGGTTGCCGTAGTCAATAGCTGGATAATGTATAATGAACTTCACAGATAACAATTATCATTTCCAGATTTTGTAATCCAACTTGCCGAAGAGATGATTGCTTTTGGTAAAGAAAAATCAAAAGTACACGTTCGAAAAAGATCCATTGGTAGATCATCAAAAAATGAAGACATATGGTAAATATTGGGGAGTATCTACCAGTTGAAGGCAAAACTCGCCGACGTTGTGCAAGGTGTTTTCAACAAAAAATGGAAAAAAGAACAACGACTCTATATAGGATGTGCCAATTGTAAAAACTTGTTTTACACCTGTCCATACCTGAAAATAAACATTTCAAAAACTGTTTCTAGTTTTTTATATACCGGTGGGATGGTTATGTCCCATTTAATATTACCAATTATATTTCACGTTCAGTAGTCAGTACCTTTCCTTAAACGCTCTTCCTAAACGACGTCTATCCTACAATACCTCCTATCTCCGAAGGTGTCAACGTCCTGACGCCCAACATACTACTCCCTACATCTCGAACACTGTCACATTCCGCACCATCTAAGTATTTCCTACCGTACATTCATTTCGACGCTCAACGTCCCACACCTTATTTCCGACGCTTGTCGTCCCTAAATATTTTCTTCTTAATATCACGTTCTGCACCACCTACATAATTCTACCGTATATCTGTCCTAATACGGTACTGTATTAAATATATTCCTTTCTACCACGACGCTAGGCTCCTCGACGCTCAACGCTGTGACGTACCTAAATCAACGCCGCCACAACGCTAGATGAAATTATTACATAATCTAATGTCTGTATTTTCAATAGTGAGTCAAAAGATTTATGTAACTTTCTTAGAGATACCCCCAGGGTTTCGTTTAGACGAGGGCGGCTTGACATTTGCTACAAAATATTATCAATTTAACCAATAAACTACATGGCCTTCAGGTCATACACCCCGAAAGACAGTTAGGATAGACATTAGTTTCGATGGGTGAATTTTTGAGTATAATATAAATTATAACAATCAATATTTTAGAAATATACAAGGATGTGCTATCTTGGATAAATTGTACAAACCAAGATGGTAAAGTTTAATAGTAAGTTAACCAACTGGTGAATCCACTGTTAGGGTACTAACACAGAGAACGCTGGTTGATTATCAGCGCTTATAAGCGCTGGCAATTTACAATGATTTTAAATGTCCTCGCACACAGACAAAGCAGGTCCTCGCTGATCGGCTCGCTTTGTCATTTACATTTAAACTAGTTGAGAGAGAATAGAAGCGAAAACCAGCGCTGACAAAACCAGCATTCGCCAACGTTCTCTGTGTTTGTACCCTTAGTTAGCTCAAGGGGGGACACATATGCTGAGCAACCCGTTCTACTAGGTTTAAAACAAAGTATATGTGAAATCAACATAGTAAGGTAATTAACTGGCGAATTGGCGCTGTTCGTTACTTCCGTTGGTCATCACCTCTATACTCATCGAAATATTTACCTAAGAGGGTGCAACCTGTATATATCTAGAATAGAATCAAATCAACATCATTTAAAGTATAAAAAATAAAAAGAGTTTAAATATGAATTTGTATGTTTTATTTATGAATTTGCACCAAACTTTGCATCGAATTCTGGTTTACCTTAATTAACATTATCACAACGTGGGTATATAAATTATCAATTAATTAACTAGACGATCACTTTTACTACTAGAGGAAAACGGCTAAATACAGTAAGTATAGAATTTAAAGTAAAATAAACTTGTGAGGTAAATAATAACATTTCAGAGAGTAAAATAAAATAAAGAACAAAATAAGGGGGACAGGGGGTAGGCCGTTACAGTATGTATAGTATCTTTTTAAATAGCAATATTTTAAGATTGTTTTATTTTAAGTTTGGTTTGGCTTGTTTTTCTTTTCTTTTTTCAAAAATTAAAATAAAAAAATATTACTCCAGAAGAAATAGTATAAGCTGTTGCTTTACAGGATGATGGGCGGAACATTTGTTACATCGCATATACTTTAGAAATTTCTCGAAATACAGTGTTTGATACATTACAAAAATTTCGGGAAACAGGCCAATACACCAGGAGGCCAGTTACAGGTAAACGAAGAGCCACTAGTCAAGTTGAAGATCGCTTGATTAGATTTCAAGTGTTACGCGGTCGCAAATTATCAGCATTAGCACTTGTTTAACGATTAAATGACGTCCATAGAAACACGGTTTCCATTTATACCGTTCGTAGACACTTGAATTTGGATTAAGGTCCAGAATACCTGTCATCGGACCTCTATTAACTGCAGATCATCGGAGGCAACGTTTACTGTTCGCTCGCGAACGTCTTGATTAGGGTATTGAAGAGTGGGGTGCGGTGCTTGTCACAGATGAATCAATATTCAACAGATATACTCAACAAATAGGCGGTCTAGGATTTGGAGAAGAGCTGCTAAACGTTATCGTCAATATTATTTTACTCCTACAGATCAATTTGGCGGAGGAACATACAGAACTTGTTTACAGGAGAAAATTATACGCTGAAAGGTATATTTAACAAAGTTTGGAAGTTTATGTAGTACCTTTTGCCCCATTTGTTGGAGATTTTTTTTTAGTGAAACATAATGCTTGTTTGCAATAGGAAGCATAACACGGACTTACTTGGATGAAGTTGGAATTCCTTTATTACAAGGTACGTTATATTTATAAAAAATGCACATTGAATCAAAGATCAAAAACAATAATTTTCAACCGATGACAGCTGACATTAAATCAGTGAACCGTCGTACGTAAATTTTCTTGGTCATTAAGTTATGATGGGGTACGTTAAATCAATGAATAATATGCATGGATATATGTTTGTTAGTTATTAATTACAGCAATCAATATACATTAGTTTATGACGTTATACATTAAATCAGTAAACAATGAGCATGGATCTATGATCGTCGGTTATTAATATTATGTATGATGGACATTAGTTTATGACGGTTACACTTTAAATCAATGAACGATGAGCATGGATCTATGATCGCTCGTTATTAATATTATGCACTGTAGACATCAATTTAATCAATAATCATTAATAAACAACGATCATGGAACAATATAAAAAATATTAACCTAAATCTGTAGTATCACTGAACAGTAGTCCGAATTATGTAATTTTTGAATTTCCATTCGTCACGGCTGCCTTTCATGGCCTGCCGTTACATATTAGTCCGCTTAGTCGAGATCAATTTATGTTGTGCAAGCTTTCCTTCTCTTCAGCCACTGCGAGCAAGCAAAAGCAGTTTTTATATTAGCATGGATTTATGATAACAATTTATTGTTTTAAAGATGAATAACATATACTAATAATCATCAAACATTGAATCAATGATTGTTTGCCGCATATTAATGAAAAATATAATTAATTTTTGATGTTTTGCGTTTTTGTTTAATCTTGGCAGTGTTATTGTTTCAATGCACTAATTTATTAATCTATAATTAGAAATCATTGTAAAAATCGGTAAATTATATTAACGTTAACAAAAAAATTATCGCTGTTCATTAATTTTTCTATATTTTTTATTAGTTTTGTAAATACGCAACAATGATGTATTATCAATATCATTAAATATTATATTATTAAACTACTAAACTGTGTACGCTAATGAGCTTTTAGTTCAATGCGTTCTTTATAAATAAAAAAAATACTTCCTGTAAATGTTCTACAGTTTATTCTTTTAAATTTATTACCTGCGATATCCCTAATATCGTATATTATGTTCAATATAAGGGTCACCGCGTAATTTGCATTACGATAAGTCAGGTGCTGGATTACATTCTGAAAATTTCTCAATTCTGCAAAGTGCGGCATAAATTTAGAATGCGCACAGCCTTCTCGGATATACGATGCGACGAAATTCAAATGAGAAATGTCGTTAATTGTGTTTTATTATGAACGTGACTATCAAAAGTTATGATGAAACCCGGAAATCTAGAAATTAGAATTAGAGTACTCCCTAATGTAATTTATGACTAGAATTCTGCTACAGCATGGGTTGTCCCTCAGGATATTCTGGAGGTTTTATTTGTTCCTGAATGGCGAAAGTCTTGGTATACTCAGGAACAAATTCTTTGTAAAAATAGATCATTTTAATATCAGTAAAATATATTGCATTTATTGTTTAATTTAAAAATAGTTTATTTATTTAAAATAGTTTTAATTAATTTGTTTGATACTCAAGCACTATATATATTTTACAGTTCTAATCTATCTTTACTTGACAACATTTAAATTGAAACTATAAAGACTAAAGAGAAGGAGGCGAATCGACAATGGTCAAATTTTAAATTTCCGTCCTTCTTTTTATGAAAATTTAAATTTAAATGTTGAAATACATGGTCATACATACTTGATGAAACAAAATTTGATTTTTCTCGAAAACGGTCGACTTTAGAACGTATTACCAAGAGTACCTTTTTTGTGTAGAAAACATTGGCGGTTCAAATGGGCGTCTCAAAACTGTACTTTTTCCAGTGGCGTAGAAATTTTTTTTTCAATTTCAACATCCTGTATCTCGAAAATGGTGAATTTTAGAGGGTAAGTTAATAGAAACGTTTTTTTATATTTTCGGACGAGCTATCACGTCCTGAAGTTCTGCGCATATATTATGAAACACCCTGTATACTGATTCAATTCAAAACAAAATTTGCCACAAAATTGTACTTATCAAATTTCAGCATTTAAGAAACCTTTTCGAATTTGGTCATAGATACCTAATTTGTATTTTATATAGAAAAAATTAAATAATTTATCAATTAAAACATGCAAGACTTATTTAGAAATAAATACAACAGTATGTCCTGTTCTTTATTTAGCTATAAACAAGTTTATTTTTATTTTTTTGAAAAAATTATGTATAATTCCCATAAGAAGCCATGTATTTTGAACACCGTATGCAGTACCAGCGCCCATGCGGTTAATTATAGAAGCTCAATTACCTTCCTTTTTTTGGGACCGTATTTTGAGTATGCCGATTCGCCTCCTTATCTCTAGTCTTCTTAATTGAAATTTAGCTCAAACAGCGAAACAATTCACTTATATATAAAATTGTAACAGTCTAGAAAGATCCAACCCTGACTAGAAGTCTGGAAGTCCCTCGAAATTATTTATACGTGCGTGAGACTGCGAGAAAAAACATTCTAGTTACTTTCTCGAGTATTCGAGGTGGACGGACAGCGAAAGCGGCACAGACATAACGGCAGCAAGAGTGATAATACAGGCGAGACGGCGGGGCAGCTTGTAGGAAGAAGTCTAACAGGCGTATGCATAGTCGATCGCCAGCGACTCGCCAGATATTCATTTCGGCGTATCGCCAGCGATTCGCCGACATTTTATTCTGGTTACATTTTGGATATTATTATTATTATTATTATTGTATTAGAGAATATAAAAATGAATTTGAAATTATTCAGTATTTTTTTTTATATATAATTATAATTTAAGTAGGTGTAAAATTATTCCAAAAATAAAATTAATATTGTTTACTTTTTAGATAGTTTTATTATTTTTTTGAGTATATTTGTTTTCAACATATTTGTGAATAGAATATTATGCCTCGCTACGTAGTATTTTATTTTAACGGATAATTAAATCTTTTTTACACAATTCACTGTTTTTACCTCTCTAGATACGCCATAGGATAAAGTATACTTACTGTTTCTACTTCGTGTATATATGTACACGTTTAGTATTAAATTAGGAGTTGTTGAAGTTGCTGAATACAGTATGTAAGATAACAGCTAAACAATACATGAGCTACTACATTTATGACTAGACTAAGCGAAGTAGTAAATAGTTCTTGTGAACTTCTGACATCTTCCTAACCGCGAATCTGTCAGCCTCCTTGTGCTTTTGGTTTAAAGTTCATAATACATCAGATATTGATTTTATTCAAACTAAGTTTATGCAGAAATATCTACCTTTTATACTTTTGAGTTTAGTAAGAAAATTTGTAAAAAAATATTTCCTACTTTACATTATAATAAGTATATTTTAAAATATATTTTTATTTTTTTCAGGTAAGAATTTAATCCTATGAACCAAAACAAAATGACAGTACATATTGGTAAGTTAACGAATTTTTTTTTCAAAACTGATTTGTGGGAAAAAGTGATAAGGATTTATTAGGTAGCTAAATTAAAATTGACAAAAAATGTAAAAAGAATCATTAGGTTTTTAAATAATTCAAAAGTATTAAAATGAAATAATGGCTTTAGAATGGTTTAAAAGTATTGCAGGAGGAAATGATTGAATATTATTATATTTTTATTAAATGTAGTTTCCCCGTAAATAAATATATAAATAGAAAAAAAAAAGAAAAATAAAATGAACTGCAAACTTTTGCATGTATAACGATAGTTTATTAAAATTAGAAATTCATTTTTGTTTTTTATAAAAAAATGGGTGAAATACAATTTAAAAAAAATATTTTTTAACTTAAAAATTTAAGTCAAATTTGCCATCTCAAGTGTATTAATTCCTAGTCCTAAACAATTGACGTACACATACTGTAACAGTGATAGCAACCATAATGTTATAAAAATCCTTGAAAATCATATTGTATAGCTAAAACTTTCTTTACTTGCTATATTCTATAAATTAATATTGACAATTAAAACAATATTACCATTGATTAAATTTGTTCAAAACTTTGGTGTACCTAAATATTTTTGCCAACCATCTGTTAGACAAAGAACAAGGCTGATTTTTCAGTAGATTTTAAAATGTTACACAATACCTTAAACAGGTCAACTATTAGTAGATTTGGGAACCTAGAAATAATGAGAAATCTTAAAGCCTGCCCGGGGCTTATTTCTATATCACCATTTAGTTAAATATTTCCCGTTTCTTTTATTCCTTTTTCCACAACGTGCTTTTCTAATTTCTTCCTTTTTTTTGCTAAATTGTCAAATATTTCATTCTGCAACATCGAGGGGAGTACTGTGCTCTACATACACACAAGAACCAACAAATTGCCTTCTTCGTCTTTCACGGTACACTTCGTTCTCGCCACACTACACATTCCATTTTCGAACTTCAAATCGTCAATATTCCTCCGTTTTCATTAAACGCTTCTGTTGCATCTTATTTGACTTGCAACCTACTCACTTCGTTTAACATGGAATAACTACTAACATAGAGTCTTAAATTTCTTACAAGCAAGTAAATAGTTATTTAAAAGTAGTATAAATATGTATACAATGGTTCAGTCCTTTTGTCTTTAAATAAGTGAATAAAACAATGTTTGATTTCATAGACAAGAGGTATGATTACTGTTCAACTGTACTGGCTTTAGCCAATGAATAAACAGAAGTTTACAATACCAATAATTAAATATAAAAAATAATATGTATTCTTTCAAAGAAAAATGCAATAATTGTTGGGAGATGATTGAAGAATAATAATGACATTGAAAAAGTTAGTATTACCTACTAAATAAAGATATACTATATTATTAAGTACTTGTACAAACTTTAAATGGTGAATCTTTGACTAATTTTATGGCAAATAGTTCAAATAAACACGTTTCTTAAACCTCTTAATTTTTGAGCTACAGGGTGGTAAAGTTTTTAGTAAAAAATCTTTTTTGTTTCTAATAACTGTGAGATTATTATAGATATCTGTACGAAATTTAGTACACGTCTACCACGGATTAAAATGCATTTTTTGATGTACAAACAATTTTATTATTTCTACCAGTGGCGTCCGTCCGTGTTTCGCATTGAATATTTTTGTAAAAAAAATTGCCACTGCTTCACCTTAAAATAACAATTATTTTTGAGCAAATTTAATCTCGAGCTTTTGTCCATAAAATAACTAATTTAAAATAATTTGTGAATTTTACTAATTTATATAATAAAATAAACTAGAATTGAACCCGGAACCTCTGCATGAAAGCCAAGTATCTGCTTTATCGCCAAATTTTAGTTTAAATACTCGTTATCAGATGGACTTATTATAGTTTTATTAAATAGTATGGTTTATTTGTAAATAATGACGAAATAAAAATAAAAATGTTATTATTTATTGATTCTACACAAGAGTAACTCATTTTAATGTTTATTTAATCTCAATAACTAAAAAATATACTGACAGATAGTCTGACAAAATTGTTACTTATTTAAAATTTAAAAAAAATAATAGTAGCCGGGTTTCTAAAATATGAACTGTGATTGGTGGATTTCATTTTTTTTTGAATTGTTTTTACTAGGTAGAATGGTTATGAAATATATTCGTTCGCTTGAACGTGATAGCATACTTTTTCGTTTTGTAGTTTGTGCGTAGAATAGTATCCATGTGGGTGTTAGAAATAGTAGTTTGTGCATGAAGAGTGGACATGATGGCCATTTCATAAGAAGACGAAGTTTGAGCACGACGCCGTAGGTGAAGTGCTCATTCGTCTGAGTGCGATACGACCAATCCACTAGAGTATAGTTTTTCTACGACCCACGAAAATCTACAAACTTAAAAATCATTTTAGGTTTTTAAGACAAAATAACTAATTTCAAACTTATTTATGACTTTTACTTATTTATAAAATAAAGTAACATGAAAAAAAAAGATTTAATTTTATTAGTCCCTAGCCGAGAATCGAACTCGGGTCTTTCGCGTGGAAGACAGACATTGTCTCATCACCTCCACCGCTATATTTGTGATTTTAGTTATAATACTCGTAATTAAATTAGTTTCATATAGTTTAATTAAATTTGTTCCCTAATGTGAGGACGAAACAAAAGTAGAAATGCTATTATTTATCGATTCTACACAAAAAAACTCATTTTAATGTATATTTAAAAATATACTGACAATTAATTTGACATAATTCTAACTTATTTAAAATTTTAAAAATACTGGTAGTTAGGTGACCAAAATATGAACTGTGATTGGTGGATTTATTTTTTTTTGCCGTGTTCTCACTACCTAGAATGGATATGAAATATATTCGCTAAGTTGAACGCAATATCATACTTTTTCGTTTTGTAGTCTGTGCGTAGATAAGCTAATATTCATGTGGGTGTAGAAAAATATTTTATTATTAGTATATCAGTATATATGTTAGTCCTAATAAATTTAAAAAGTTCTTTATTGAATTTCAAATTTACTTAAATTTATCCATTATTTCAGAATACTTCCGGTTTCCTTGTTTACTTATACTTTTTTATTTTTCATGATGTCAGTTCCTATCAAAAAAGGTAATTCTATAATAAATAAAAATCTGATGTGTCCAACACATGAGTTTCCTATCTAGTTATTATAGGCTTTTTCCGGTTATTTTGTACAACCCATTGCAGCACCTCTATAAATGTTTAGAGGATAAACTAAATATATACATTTTCCACATACATCTACCTCGAAACATTTTTCTATAGATATTGATTAAAAACGAAAATACTGAAAAATTTAAATTTAGCACTTTTCCTCCAATTTTTCCATTACGGTCCATTTTAGAAAAATCATGTATAAACAAAAATTATAGATATCGATATCGCAAACAACTTTTAGTTTAACAATTTTCTTAAAAGTCATAATTTTGAACATTTTGTCAAATTTTTCGAATACGGACCATTTTAGGAAAATTTGACATAAAGCAAAAATTAGAATATTAGAAGTAACTTTTATTTGAACAATTTTCTTCTCCAAACATAAATAACAGATATATTCCATAAAATATAAAAACAGCCTCCCATAAAGTACCCCCCAGATGTTCCCGACTTTGTCCAAAATCTAATCATTTCACGTCAGGCCGAAATAAAACTTAAAAATGTAATGTTTCTTCCTTTATCAGTTTTTGAGTTATTTTCAAAATTCGTAATTTACACATTTTCTCAAATATCTGGAAATTATGTATAGAATAAAAATGATAGAGAATTATATTACAAACAATTTTTATTTAAACAATTTTTATAAAAAATATTTTTTTTACATTTTGTCAAATTTATCGAATACGGACCATTTTAGGAAAATTTTGTATAGAACAAAAAATATTGATAATAATATTGTAAGTAACTTTTATTTAAATAATTTTCTTCTCCAAACGTAAATAACAGATAAAATTCCATAAAATATAAAAATGACTACCTATAAAGTACCTCCCAGATGTTCCGACTCTGTTCAAAATATAACCAGTTCATTGGACGCCGGAATAAAGCTTAAGTTTAAAATTTGGTGTTTTTCTTTGTGTCGGTTCATGAGTTATGCTGGATACAGACACACAGATTCACACACACATAGACATCATCGCGAAAATAGTCGAAACGTATTCAGGAGACCCCAAAACGTAAAAATCCGTCGAAAACTGGAGGTCGAAAAAAATCATAATTCTTATACTTTCCTAAAGTAAAGTAAAAATATAACATTTACTAATTATGAAAAATAATAATTTTGTAAATTTTGTTAACATATTATTTCATTTGTACTGCATAAATTTATTCTATAAGCAGAAATATGTTAAAAATTTAACATAATGTTACGTCTTGTTATTTATTTACACTATTTTACTTCTCGACACCAATGTGACGTTTATTTATTTTAAACAATAGTTTATTTGTTAATAATTTATTGAACACCTATTTATTTTAAAACAATACTATTCTAATTTATATACTTCGAATGTCTTTAAATTGTTAGCTATTTATCTTCACAACTATTTGTATACGACTGACTGCTCCGTGTTCTTCCACCAATATTTATATACACATTTAAAATTTTGCCAAATAAGACAGACAGGGACTTGGAGCATTAGAGCATGACTAAATAACGAAATGACTCGCATTACAATAATATAAGAACTATGACTTTTGATTATTTATTTCAACTCATAAAGCAAGAAAAATAAGCATTTTACAAGTACATAAGTAGGTTGATCAGTTGAAATTAAACAAATTCTATTTAAAAATTATGTTTTATTTATATCAACTTTTAGTATAGTAATTGATTTAAAATAAATAAAACAAAGTTATATGTCACACAAAATACGAGCGACCGTTTCCCTTTAGAAAACAATTACTCCCTTAGCTAATACCGCAGCAGGTATTGAATTATATCCAAAGGAAGACAGCAGAGATAGTAATTGATTTGTTGTGAAATCCATAACCACAATTAGACGGTTACTGGAATTATTCTTTATTTTAAAAACGTGTAACCTATCAAATAGTTTATAAAATACTTTTATAAACTATTTGTACTTTTTGTGCACAAACAGACAGATACAATTAATATGATATTTATTTGACAGACTTTAAAATTTAACCAGTAACATCTTTTAATGTATGTTTATTTGGTTGAAAATTTAACGCGAACATTAATTTCATTTTTAGAGAATGTTAAAATTATAATTTTTTTGCAAAATTACCACTAAAATGTGTTACACCCTTTGACATTGAATGCCTTTATCTCAAAATTCATATCCACGAAGATAATAAATACACTTCATTTTTAATTTATTTATTTTTATCTGAACAAGTGGGCGAAAACCGAATAGAAAATCGAAAAATGCCCCCCTGATCCGTAGGCAATTTTCTCTCACAATTGTATTTTTTAGCTGATATAGGACTGTCAGTTCGGATAGCTCTTTGCATTGCGGCTTTATTGTTATGTAAATAAAATCACTGGGTGTTGAGGGGTAAGAAATCAGCTTTTCAATGTTGTCTGACAACAGGCACTACCGTATCCAAGGATAAACAGGGTTTATCCTCATAGAAGCTTTAAGAAAGTTTTGTGCGAAAATTTCGCTCGCGCAATTCAGTTTGTTTTCACACGGAGTTTGAAACAACATCACTTTCTGATTTAGAATTGTCAGTTTTTGTTGCGATTGATTTGATGATTTGAATTTTGAAACGTATAAACTAATCTGTGTTCTTAAGAACAATATTGGAAATTTTCATGTCTGTGTTTTAACTTCTCCATCACATTAAATGTAATATTTATGGACTATTAAACTAATTTTATTATTGTAATTATTACTTCTAAACAAATTTATTTGTTGTTTTTTAAAAAATTTGCAACCTTTAAATTATTTTATATTTACACTTATACTTATTGTAGATAAATACAATACGGCTTGATGCCAAAAGTGCTTTGGTATTATAATGTGAGCCATTTTCGACCAGTTGGTCATGCTCTAATCCCTTGTTTGGGCCTTTACGACACTCTTGTCCGATTACCAAAAATATTTAAAAAATAAGTCAATCTCTTAAACTCTACTTGATGTTCCAATGGTAATCGGGATGCCTATGGCTAATGCCGATCAGTGGTCTGGGTCTAGAAACCAGTAGAATGATGATACTAAAGTGTAACTTTTGGCGAAGGTGCCATATTGTGATATATTCGAGGAATTTATGAAAACATTGAAAGCCTGCACCTTTTAATGTAAATGACTTGTTTTACTATGGCAAAAACAGTTGATCGAAAGGTTTTGTTGTGTAAAGTGAAATTGTCTATATAAATTAATAGTACTGATATAGAAAGTATTTGAAATAAATTACTGTTAAGTTGAAAATAAATTATTGAATTTAAGTTTACAAATAAACTTTTTAAAATAATTAATCGTTACAGTCATTTCAATAGAAAAAATATTAAAGATGAGGGTAGCCATATATAAGCAGTAGGAATTGAGTAAGAAGATAGAACGAAAAGGTCCATTATTTCTCACAGTTATTTATTAAGCGACCGGTTTCGAAGTCGTTACTTCATCTTCAGGCACACCTAAATAGATAATTATGGCTTCAATACAATATAAAGTAAAAAAATGCAATAAAAGAAAATAAAAATTGACGAAAAACAACAAATATCTAACGGAGAAAACAAGTTAATAATAATTTGACTTACAATAACATACCCATTACGGATTAGCTACACGGGTTGACATAAAAAGTGTCTACATACATTATAAAATGTTTGTTTAAAAAAGGAGAGAGGGAAACATTCCAACAGTCAAAATAATTTAAAAACTACTGATAGCTTGGTATTGGTGGAGTTTATCTTGAGAGGGAAATTCGTTGGCCATAAATCAAAACGGTGACTAATGGCACACTATTTATTTAATTATTCTACAATTGAGAACACAAATTATTTATATATTTACACGATAAAGTATCTGCTTGTAGACAATTCATCTTCATGCTATATGGACGATAATAAAGTATTTAAGTTTAAAAGGGAACATGTCGACCCTTCAACATGTCACCTGTTATGGGTTTGGCGGTGGAGTCTGTATAATGAGATGTATGCCGAGGCATCTTTACTAGTCGAAGATTGAAACTGGAGTGTCAGTGTAATGAAGTGCATAACGAGGCATCTTTACTAGTCGAATCTTAAAACTGAAGTGTCTGTATTACGAGAAAAAAGAAATGCGTCGCCGCAGGCGATAACTGGGAACCCGTTATTTCTATTGTTTATAAGGCGTGTCCAACTGGTAATCTTACATCATCTGGAGTGGCATTTTGCTGAAATTATTTTATCTTTGTTGAGTGGGAAAGAGAAATTTTACAATGCAAGAGATAGAATATATAAATTTAATTTTGAATTATACTTGTGTACGTGATTTTACTGACACGTTAAAGACAATATATTTAGCTTGTACTATATCTGCAGCGAGATAAGATTGTTATTTACAGGATAGATAATATGCACTTCTTAAACGCGTGGGTAGAGCGAGATGAGGTTGTTATTTATAGGATAGATAATATACATTTTTTGAATGCGTGGGTTTAAACACAAATGGGGCGGTTTGCAAAATATTATGTTTAAATTTAATATTGTTATGAAATTTAAACAAATACATTAAACTAATTAAACAAAAACATTTAACAGGAAGACTGGAAACAAAATGGCATTAATTAGATTTACATCAGGATTCAAAATAAAAAACTAATAAATAAGAAAAATTTAGAGAATGTGCAACTGCATTATTTAAATCTTGAACCAAACAAGATAAGCATGGCAAAGTATATGAACCTAACGGCTCTAACTCAAGGAGGAAATCAAGTTATCAAAGTAGAAGATCACAAGAATTTTTGAGTCACTTCCTCATAATGATAATGATGATTGCGGTATTTTGAAATACGAGTACCTAAGTACATTATTTCTTTATTGTTACTTTATGTTTTTATGAATTGCATGTTGAATAAAGGTTTTTGTTTGAATTCGCACATTTTTTATGACCTAATTCATACTTAACCACGGAGTAAAAAGGGGTCAGTGAAGCTTTAGATTAAAAAAATCAAAGTGTCGTATCTCATTCAAAATCACTTTTTTTCCAAAATCTGAGCTAAGCAACCGACAAATTATTAGCTCACATCCATTGAATAAGCCTACATTATTCATCTACTTACACAGAAAGAAATACAACAATAATTGCTCTACTTATCACTCTAAAAGACTTACAAGGTCACTCTAAAATTTTAAATGCCTACTGAAATAACAGAAAATATAAGATACGCTATTACGTGTTTTGAGGGACGACTGCTATTCTGTTAAGGACGTATTTTTTTCCACGTCTTCTAGTCGATTTTTTATTTTCCTTAATATTAAATTATTATTAAAATTTGGATAAAATATTGTAATTATAATGGTGATAAAAAACTACAGACGAAAAACAGACAGATCTGTCGCATTAGATAGAAGGAGACAGCTGATAATTTGAGTGGTGATGGTTTGTGCGAGTATGTTTATCTAAGGAGCGAGCATGCGTTTTATAAATGAATCGGTATTTACGATTGCTTTAAATTAAGTTCGTACTTTTCTGATAAACACTATAAAACTATAATAGTTGCAACGAAAAACAATATATTAAATTGATAATAACTGGCAGAAAAAATGCCAATATAATTCTCTAATGTAATTTTGAAAGCCTTTTGTGCGCTTTATGTTTGGTCACTACATAATCTTTGTAACAATGCTATCCCATACTCTCTCATAATAATTTGACAACTACGTGGATAACACCGTGAATGTTTCCAATTCAATTTTTGTAAATAAAATTAGTTTAGTAGTTTTTCGTCGTTGGTTTCGAATAATGGAGGGGAGCCGAATGACTTATGACAGGTTTGAACATTTTTCTTTATATTCACATACTAAATTAAAACCCTGTATATGAAATAAATTATATTTAATTAAAATGTTTATTTTCAAATGCAGGTACTATAAACTATTCCAATTTCATTTCAAGTTCAATGTATATCGTAATAACCAAAATGCTGAATTGTTATTTTAAAATCATTTCAAAATATTGAACTGGGATCGAAATTTGAATAATAGACTTGTTCGTAGAGCGATCCACAACCGTTTCCAACTGAACAGCGCATGTGCATTGACTATTTTGCGTTCGTAGAAGAATCACTGATAGTTTCCAATTATAATTTTTGCGATCGTAGAAACAAATGAAGTGATTTATATCTGATTGGAAACGGTTGGAAAAATCCCTGAATATTCTCCGGAATTTAAATCCGGGGCATGCCTACATGAAACATGTTTAATAAGCTACAATTTGACATTTGTTTGGAGTGAAATTTATGTGTTTATCATTCGACCGTGCTTTTGTTGATTTGATTAGTTGTTTTTTTATAAGTGTAAATAATACACATAAAATTTAATAATGTATACAATAAAATAAGTCCATAAATACCTACCATCCATTATCCTAATAAAATATTAGCCTTTAACTTCAAAACATGAAGGAAGGATTCAAAACAGGTCGTAAAAGTAAAATATATTGATAAAATGTCGTGCAATTCATAAACAAAACCCATACGTGGTCATTTTGTGACTCAAACAACGTCAAAATTCAAATAATTTCTTCTTTTTTTGTCCGTTTACTAAATCTGTATCTAAGATACGAGAATAGATGGAGACGAATTCACAACTCTACAAAATGCATTCGCAGAGCATAAAAATGACAATAAATCCCAAACCATTGGAAATCACGCATGTGCATCATAAAAGAATTACCAACCGTTTGAAACTGTCTAATGTACATTTAAATAATTAAATAATACAGGGTGTTTCCGAACTTGGCGTCCAAATTTGTAGGGGTGGTAGTTCGCATAATGAGACCGATTCGCAGATTTCATTTTTCCAAAATATTTAAAATAAAAATTAATTGAAAATTATAAACAGGTACGGTCCTTCACAGCGATGGGACGCCTAGACTCGCGCGCGCTACGCTTAGAATTGACAAAATTGCATCTGTTTTTGAGGACTATTGCGCTACGCGCTCAGGGTAGGACCTGCTCTTTCATTCTTTTTATAATGGCTCTATTTTGTTTATTATATTTTTTTTAGAAAAATGAAATCTGCCAATCGCTCTCAAATTATGCGAACTACCACCCCTACAAATTTGGACTCCAAGTTCGGAAACACCCTGTATTAATTGTTATTGTATATTCTGTGATATTATAAATGTAAATGCAAACAAGAAATAAAGAGACTGACTGAGAACATGTAGTAGTATATTTTACAAAATTATATCTGAAATGAGATTCATGAAACCCATCTTGTGTTATTAATTATAAAATTCATCTTTAAAGATTATTCAATATGACATGTTACTGTTCGTTTTGTCTAAAATGTTGACGCAGTACCTGATCATGGTTCTGTTTCGTTTTCGTCTGGCCATGCTGTATACTATTTATACTATATCTATAGGCTATCCTCTTCCAAATCTTTTTTCGGTTCGTTGAGACAGAAGTCTTCCTATTAACTATAAAACATGCTTTCCTAGTTTGTTAGTTATTCCCATCTTTATTAAACCTAAACCCCCTAAACAATAAAAGGTTTATTTAGTGGCGGCTGGTACATAAGTGCTGTAGAGCTGCAGAACTGCCAAAAAAATGCAAGTATCTCATCTACATTTCATAGAAATTATTATAGACATTCTAAAATACACGTAAAATAAATTTTATAGATTATCTCATTAATTTTAATTATTATAAAGTATCCGCAGCGCGCGAATGTATCTTACTGTCATTTTATAGCTGAGAATAAGTCCGTAGTGGACCAGTGGAAGACTTAACAAAAGCTCTTCAGGTTATATTCATCTCTTGGCTGGGTCGTTTCCGAATGGTTTGTGCAGCGCTTGGACCGCCCGCGCTTATCGTCCCACTTCCCCGCGGCTCTCTAAAAAGAAACGTCAAGACACGTAGTGTTTGAGTTGCATTTTTTCCAGATCGACGAGCTTTGTTTATAGACTGTCGCATATGTACTGTGATTAGATTTCGGTTTTGCAGATTATTAGTTAATAATAATAATAATAATAATACTTCACCTAATTCACCCCCTTACGAGTGAATTTCAACCCCTGAAGCCGACTGAGCGACTGGTGTATTGTTATTAATATTATTTGCCGTGACGCTCCGGGGCGACTTAAAGATTATTGATGACGCCATTTGATTTATAGGTGAGGAAAACCTCATCCACCATCATCGACACGGTAACGCATGGCGATTTATAATCTGGATGTCAACAGAAATTGAATTTCTGTTAATTGAATTTCTATTAATACGGCACAAATCAAATCCTATAACGAACCATCCAGTTTAGTTAAAAATCTACATGGTCTGGTGTAGGATTCGAAGAAGCTGTCTCTGAATCACAAACTTGCCTGTAAATGAATATAAGCGCGTTAGACAGCTACGCCACCAACCCGAGTTTATGTTAGTTTGCCAGCTCGCGTTTCTATCGTACATGAAAGACATTGATGTAGTTCATAAATTAATAAACGAAAAGAGATTCTTTTTAAATACGCGTATGCGTATAAGTTTGCCTATAAAAACGAACATACAATAAAATTAATGTGTAAGTAAGTGAATAAAAGCTGTTAAAAAAGAATCATTATTTTTTTTTGTGGGTGGGGCAGTCCTGAAAAACACCCAATGACTTTATCCACTTATCCACGAACCGTAACTGGGTTCATTATGTTTTAATTCGTACGTCAAAAATAAATAATATCTTGTTTTTAGTTGGGATAACTTTTATTCTTCTGCTCTTTATAATGTACACCCTAGGGCCTAGAGAGCTAGTGGCTTACATTATTGACAAGATAAAGTAGTATTTAAGTAGTTAATAAGATTCGAGTAGAGTAAATTTGATCTCATAATTCTTTTCATTCAGCACTTACGGTGAACAAAATACAAAACGTCTGTAGTAGACAAAAACAGATAGAATCACATTCATAATAAATTTAAGTGATCCCAGCACCGTGTATCGAGCTAGTTCGCGTGACCGTTCTACATTAATCTTAACTTTGAAGTACTTGCTATAATTAGTAAATGAAAAATGTTTGCGTCAACCGACGGCAACGTTAAAAATTGGTCGGAATCCTTCGGCATGGAACTGATTACACAGGTAATTAATACATTCAACTTGCCCCCTACTGTCAAAATACAACAAAAGACATTATGATTTTTCTCACAATTAGCGAAGGGAGGTAGACAATTAAAAAAATTGATGTATGGTTTCCGCTTGATGTCACTCACATTTCGTATTGATGGTTTTCTTGGAAGAAGTAAATGTGTGGTCATGGATAGTTGGACTAGATGAAAATATCTAGCCGCTAATTAGCAACATTAAAGCATAGAAATGTAATTTATCCATAGTCATTTTATTAGTTGCGCGATCTTTGTATGATCACGGTACCATATCTGATTTTTCATAAATTAATTTATTTGAACCAGCAATGGGACAATACAAGTGTTTTTTTTGTGTAACAACATAAAATGTTTAATTATCTAAATTCATTCTTTTAATTCAGTCTCCTCAAGGATTGTAACGAGTACACCTCCATTGAGGCTTCCGCGGTGCTATTTTTGTTCTTTTTTTAGATCCAACGACTATATAGCGGAATCAATTTAATCCTTTTTTTTATTTATTACCAGCTTCAACCCTATATTGGTAATTTGCGCGAAAATTTTATTTAATTTAACATTTTACATTAAATTTATATTTTGGAAAAGGAATATACAGTGAGCATCATAAGTCTTACCCCCCCAACTAACTCGTTACTGGAGTCTTGTTAGGAAAATCGCCAAGACCCTTAATTTCATCCCTTACTGAAGGGGAGCAACCCTTTCGAAAAATTTAAATGGCTTGGGATGGTGAGTGATAGCTCATTTGAAAGGGGGTTTTATTCACTATTCAACCGTGCAAAAAATTTTGAAATTAGCTTCATTACGTGTTAATTTATTAATGTTTAAAAATAACAAAACATTACAAATAGGAAGGCAACTAAACTAACAGTGACCTTATCTAATGGCAAAAAGTCTTACTTCACGTCTGAACCAAAACCGATATCATGCAGGGTCGAATTTTAATTCTAAGGATGAGTGCACTACCTTAATTTCCGTTATTCTGGAACAATAATTAGTCGAGAATTAATAAGCAAATTTCAAAATTTTTTGCACGGTTGAATAGAGAATAAAACCCCCTTTCAAATGAGCTATCACTCACCACCTCATGCCATTAAAATTTTTCGAAAGGGTTGCTCCCCTCCAGTAAGGGATGAAATTAAGGGTAAACTATTCGTACAAAAATGTACATTGCAGAAATCAAAAATCGATGTGTCTCAATGATTTTCCTAACAGTAACGAGTTAGATAGGGGGGTAAGACTTATGATGCTCACTCTATACATTTAAAAGAGTAATGTTATATTTGGTTAAATAGGTTGCCCTGTTGTAAAAATTTGAATACATTGTCTACATTCTATTTTCTCAGTGCGAAGTCACGGTAGGGGAAGCAAAACCGATACTAGCGCTAGCTGCGGATAATTCGTGAATTTTAGGGCGATATTTTGTAATTTTGACATACCAAATACACGTATGCATTTTATTTTATTTTTCAAAAAAGTAGGTAAAAACAATACAATAAGCAACCGGAGTTGCTGTGTTGAAAATTGAAAAAATACTAGCAAAAAACAGTGTCAATTATAAAAAATTTCAGTAGCAAAGTGGAAATTAAATCAAAAAATAAATGGATACGTGTAAAATAAGAAGAAAAATTACCTTTATTTTTGTAATAATAACAGTACTACTGGAAATAGTAGACATCAAAAACTTGAAAGGTTTTAAATAAACAATAAATTATCATTTTACGATTTTCTTCAACACCCCTTTAATCTTAAATGTTCAGTAAGAACTAAATTTCTGCCTTTGATTGTTGTATGTAGCTGGAATACAATTTTGTGACTTACTGACAGGAAACCAGTTTTAATCATTCATTTTATGTTTTCTTTCGAACAAAATAAAAATATAAATAACAATCCTTCTGTTTATATATTTTAACTTCTCGCTATTATTTAATGGTATTTTTTATTTTGACAAAATAGGTTAATTCTTCAAAAACAACTTATTAGACTTAGTCAACTTCCCATACATTTTCCTGTAAATACTGTTGTCTGCCTATATTTTATTATTATGTAATAATAATAAATTAATGTTTTACTTGTTTTAAAAGTACAAATACTTTTGTTAAAACTATTATATATATATTTTTTATTTACGAATTCTATTAAAAATTGTATTGTCAGTATACTAAAAAATAGTACATTTGTACATAAATAAATTTTTCGCTACTGTCACACACGGAGTGAATAGAGGAAAATGTAATATGTGTTCGACGGATAGCTGCTGCATTTCACACACTACCGAGGTTCTTACCTATTGAATATGTACTGATGAGCAATATACTTGATATTTTCTTTAAACGCCTGTATATACATTTAACGACTTCTATATGAGGATAATTTCTCTCAATTTATTGGTTCTGCAAGAGTCCCATCGTACTTTCCAGTTGTTATTTACTAAATATCTGATTTTATTATATACATCTGGGAACTGGACTTGATTTATTATGACTGATTATGAGCTTGACGAGCAATATAGTCAGCTTTTTTGTTGCCGGTTAGCCACAATGTGATGGACACCATATTATAATTATTTTTTTTTTGTAATATCTGAAGATGAAATAATTTTCATTTGGAGATAATATTGTGGATAAAGTAGTTGAACTCACTTGATCGCACAAAGGGAATCAATAATTATTACATATTTTCTATCAGCTTTTCTAGCCATTGAGAGGGCCTGAAAGATAGTAAATAGTTTCCCGGTGAAACAGCTACAGTTATCTGGTAGTATGTAGCTGATGGGGTTGACGTTTGTTGGTAAAAGTTTGATTTAAACACTATTCGGGATTTTTAAAGATAAGTACTTAGATAATATTGTTAGAAAGTGTTTAATTAAAGAATGAGATGAGACATTTGTTGGGCATTGAATACATTTTCATTAAACCAATTTAATACATTTAGGACTTAATAATTTTCTTCTAAATTCTTTCATTTTGCTTTGAAACTAATTAACTTTAAATTTAATCGGTCGTCGCTTTTATTTGAATCACTCCTGAAGCGACCTGCACAGTTTGTGAAGTGCGGCGTTTGACATCAACAGAGGTAATCCCGAGGGGGAAATAATAATAATAATAAAGCGTCTTTATTCATCAAGTTTTAGTATAAGTGTAAATATATACATATATAAGGTAGATGAAAAGGTGAAGTTCAGCTTGTGCTGATTTACAACTTAACCTGTAAATAACATTGAAATATAATAATATAATATAATAGAGAAAAAAAAGTATAAAAAATAAACAGATTTTTAAAACCAAATTCGTTGCATTATATAATATATTTTTTTATGACCATTGCTTATTAAACAAAGAATCTTTTAGGCGTTTCTTGAAATTAAGCAAGTTATATGATTTAAATTCATTTGTAAGTTTATTGTACTCTTTACATGCAACATACGAAAAACATCTTTTAAATAGAGCCGTGTTATGATTCGGTACCACCAAGGTCATTCGATTCCGCGTAGGAAATTCATTAATATTGGAAAATGTCTTTAATTTGTTAACTAAATAATCAGGTTTCTGTATGAGTAAAACTTTGTGAACTTGGGTCAATAAATGCAAAAGGCGATAGTTATTGAAAGTCAACCAACCTGATTCTTTCATTTTATTCGAGATATGATCAAATTTTCGAATTCCATAGGCGAAACGTAGACAGCTATTCTGGATTTTTTGTAAACGAGCGGAATCGGATTGGAGTAGGGCTGGACCGTAGATGGAATCACAATAACTGAGTTTGGAAAAAATGAGAGATTCACAAAGTTTAAGTTTGAGTTGTGTGGAAAGCAGGTCTCGGTTAGGGTACAACTGTCTCAAGACGTTGAACGAACTTTGAGATATGGTGGAGGTATGTTTACTAAAACGAAGATCAGAATCTAACCAGAGACCTAAGTTTTTTCCTTCATTCGAGAATTGAAGAAGAGCATCGCCTAATTTAATTTGTAATGCGTTTATTGTTAATTGTCTTAATTTTTTGGGGCCAAATAACATGATTTATTTTGAGGTTGTGAGCTGTAGAAATATCAAGTAATGCATTTAAATCGTCGTTAATAAGATTTTGGGCAGTAAGTAAGCACTTATTATTAAACGAGTGATATAACTGGGTATCATCTGCATAATGATGGATCACACAATTTTTAACAAAACTATGGTAATCTGCTATATATAGTGAAAACAGCAATGGTCCCAGAATGGATCCCTGCGGAACACCTTGACTAACGGGTAGGCTGCTGGATACATCAGCTTCCAAAATAACTTTATGAGTACGATTGCTAAGAAAATTTGATATTAGACGAACGGATTTATGAGAAAAATCGAAAAATTTCAGTTTTTTGCAAAGTGTTGGATGATCTAAAGTATCAAATGCTTTGCTATAATCAAGAAGAACCAAACATGTGACTTTTCCCAGGTCTGTCGCTTTAAAAAGGTCATCCGTGATAGATAAGAGGGCAGTGGTCGCACTATGGTGCATTCTAAAACCAGATTGAGCTGGAGTTATTATATTTTGGTCTTATACATATTTGCTAATTTGATCTTTAAGTTTAAGTTTATATTACTACCGTCAAAACGTTCCCGTATTTCGGACATCAGCTAAAAAAATGTGTATTTGATTTCGGTGATTTCGCTGAGAACCCACCTTAATTTTATACGATTACCTTTTTTTGGACTATTCGCTTGTCATTTGATCCACAAGCTGCTGCATTTCCATTTTTGACTATGATTTTCGATAATTATTTCGGAATTTTCGAGAAAATTTGTAGTGATTTTCAGTGAAAACGTACCAGTATTTCGGAAGTGGTTTTCCCCTCAGGTAAACCACTAAGGTCAAAACGTACCCGTATTTTTGAAATCACCTAAAATTGATTTTATATGATTTCGGTGATTTCGTCGAAAATTCCCTTTAATTTTATACAATGATTGTTTTGCACTCTTTCCTTGTTTTTTGATCCGAAAGCAGATGCGTTTATATTATTGAACGATGAATTGATATCGATGATGATTTTGGAAATTTCAAAAAAATTTGTAGTGATTTCGAGTGAAAACGAAACATTTCGGGAGTGGTTCGTCTCTGGAAAAAAATAATTCACAATTTTTGTTTTTTGTTATTAACGTGTCTCGATTGCTGAGGTTATACACAGAGTGATGTTACAACAGTGTTTTTACAAAATTATTTTACTTACAAATTTTTTAAAAAGTAACTGAACAGACAGTGGTATTCTGTAAGTTTGGCCAATATTTCTTGTAGACTTGATTTGAGCTTGTTTCGTTACCTCTGTTCGGAAAAGTGGTCACAATTTATTACTGTCACAGCGCTGTCACAGTGAGTGCATGTGGGTGTCCCGCAGAATTTATTGTAGAGAAACATTGATGATTGCTTAAGGCCGAAAGCACTTTGCAATTTTAAGTAAATTTTGCAAAAAATACAATTTTTTTATTGCTAATGAAATCCGCGTGCACACCGCATCAACCTTATTTGGTTGATTTTAAAATTTTCATTATTTTTTTACGTAAAGATAGTACTGCATATGGACCAATAAAATAAAGACAATATGCAATACAATATGCATTGCACGTCTGTTAGGTGTTATTACAATACTTCTTTATATTCCGGACTCGGCTTATTTGCCTCGTCCTTAAAATCACCCGTAGTGTAATAAGTCATCTACCGGATTTATAAAGCAAATACTATTACATACATTACTTTGCAGTATACTTTCACGTTTCGCCTAGGCATATATTCCAATCCGAATGTTTTATTTAAATAAAAAATAATTAAATTTCAGCGTAGTATATGTTCATTAATCCATTACTCCGGTTTCGCCTCTGTACACAACGAAGAGAAGAGCCTTTACGTTTAAGCGCTATACTATAACTTGCTCTCTAGAAGCAGCTTCGGATAATATGTTACGTATCACGTTTTATAAAACCGATAAAAATAGTTTGGAGTTTGATGTATCTAATGAGTTTGTGTCGATATTCTAATTCTAATAACATCTTTCGAAAATTGAGTTTTTGATATTATTTAGTTAATTATAAGTATTCTCATAATATTCAAACACATCGTAACATAAACTTTACCCAGAAATAATTTTTTTATACTCTACTAATATGTCGTATCTTAAAAATCTAATGAGTATTAATAATAAAATTAATTAGTTTTTTGATCTTTAAAATTTGAGTCGTTTGTGATACGTTCTCTTAAAATTAGGGTATCGATATGTCACTTCTGCTCTACACATGTTATTTTAGAATAGGCCTTTTCAACACATTAGTTTTGTGCGCATGCGTCAGTATCAGCCATCTTTTTCCTACTGTTTTTTGTAAACAAGCACGTTAAAATGTCCACGTGAAAAATTATAATCCATAAATAATAATTTAAGTATAATCATTTAAAAAAAGAAAAAAAAAGTAAAGAAATAAGTGTCTTAATTGATAAATAAATTTTTGCAATCAATTAATTATGCTATCTGTACGGAAAGTAAAAACGAATGGGTATTGTTATGCAGTATGTAAAAGTGACATACGGTATAAATAATTCAAAGGTAATACATTATTATTTTATAAATTTTCCAAAGACTTGCCTGCAATATCATAAAAAACTATCATATCATTAGGCAAAATACATATTAAAACATGTGCAAAATGAGCATTATGGGTTGAAAAAATGTGGTCGAAATGACAAAGGTTTTCGATCGATTGACGATGTTACTAAATATTTTTATATTTGTTCACTACATTTTCATAGAGAAAGTGGTTTAACAGAAAAAAGTCCTTATCTAATATTACACAATATTTTTTTAATATTAAATACTACTTCGGTATATACAGTAATATTTTTAAAAGTGTCATGTTAGTCCTTAAAATATTTAATAAATTTATCTTATATATTATACTCGTGATTAACTTTCATTTTAAAGTGTTTTTACAATTACTAACATTTAGTGACAAGTGGTGGTCTTTAGGCTTCCCGCTAGTTACAATTAAAAAAACTGACCAGTTAAGTCAGAAAAAAAAAACCGTTTCGAAAGGGTTAATTTTATTAGCTGAAATTTTGTATAGAATATAGAATAGATGCATAAATATGTATGCAATACTTTTATATTGTTACCCTGCACCCTGTAGTAGCCTACGAATAAAAGAAGAAGTGCAATGTCACCCATCACCCGATAGTGTGCTACGGTCGTCATAAGTAAAAGTACCAATAAAAGAAAAGAGCACAGTCTAGAAATATCAGTCCGTATCAAGAAATATCTGGACGGTTCGAGAAGTCGATGATCCTGACGTCACAGTTTCAGTTTTATGAAAGACGTTATATATGTTAATGAATTTACCGAAAACCGGTGTAACAATATTTTTCATGTAAACTAGTTTATATTTTTCTGTAAACATATTTATATAGCAATTCAGTTTCGATAAATAGTGCCTTTTGCATTTATAGTACAATGCATACTCCTTCCTCTAAATTGAAATGTATAAAGCTACTTTATAAAGTTGGTTCATAGATAGTTTGATCCCTACAAAAAAATGAAAAATATTTAAAGAATAATCTAGTACTCTTTTGTGGTTGGATGGCAAAACCGTATATGTTCATTTTTGGCCATTTTAACATATACATTACACCACAACTTTAAAAGTATTTTTTAAGAACAAACCAGACCTCTCGCGAAAAAAAAAATACTGTGAAGATTTTCGAATATAAAATTGTATTTATATTCGTGCCACAGGGAATACTTCGCGATGTTATGTGTCTCGAGAATATTAAGAGCTTTAAAATTGTGCAACGATAAGACAGCACTCTTTAGAGACATGTAAGAAAATAAGGTGGGAAAACCTCCAATTGAAAAACTACTCGATATTTATTAATACGAAAAGTAGCAAATTTTTTTATAGATTAAAAATTAAGGCTCAGAAGGAATTAAAAACTTTCAAGGTGTTCGCTTTGCTCTTAAGTTTCATCTAAAAATAACCTAATCCAATCCTGACACTTCTAATGCCCGCACACGCCAGACACCATCAGCAAAGTGTCATCTGTGCGGTTTCGAAAACAAAATAATCAGCGATCAGACACAAAACGTGATTTATCTCTCTCCTACTACACGCCGTTTTCTCACGGCTATAAAGTTATAGAAATAGGAATGCCATTAATCAGTTTGTAGCAGCCTTTATCGTCCCATTGATTAAGAAAATCTTCGTAAAGTCATATTACTAGAAGCATGGATTATATAAAATAAACAACATACGAAGTTTGTTTGATATATACTGACAAAAAATCGTAAATATATTATGATGTAAATGTAAGGAATAAATTCATCATTTCAAAAATAGATAACAAAAACATGTCAATTTTAATTTTTAAAAGTCCATCTCATGATATACAGTGACGGTAACTGTAGTGGTTATAAAACACAAGTGCTACGCCACTGGTAAGTGATGTGCGCGAAGTGAAGGGAAACGAGCGGGGTCGGGCGGTCGAACACCGGAGTAGACAGTCAGGCTCACGACGTTGTTACGAGCACCTGACGGAACAATAATTTTAGTTATAAGTTTTTATTTGTTATTTTATCATTTGATTAAACGCATTTTGAAGTTAAAATACCTCTTCTAACCCACAATCCTTCTCATAACTGAACGTTTTCCAACATGCTTTGCACAAATGCATGTGAAAACTACAGAAAATTAGCATTAGGGCGAGCAGGAAACGATTAATATCAGCGTTGCCAGTTTATACGGCCCGATTCCGTTATAACGTTGGCCAGGCCGTATAAACTGGCATCGCTGATATTATTCGTTTTATGCTCTCTCTAATTCTAACTCTCTGTAGTTTTCACACGTACTTGTGTAAAGCGTATTGGAAAGCATCCTATAGCCGATACTGTATGTGTATACATTACGTTACTAGTGTTGACGTAATTGACGTAATAAACGATCTTTTTAAAAACAAACAACGGTAACGAGACATCTAATTTGAAAGTTTAAATAAATGCAAGGATACTTGACTCTATAGGATTGTTTAATACATCGTGTATCATCGGAAGTATTCGGAAAAAATTACGTAGTTGCCGGAACATCGATTATGTGAATTTAAAAAACTGCTGTGGCTTATAATATGTGTAAAATAAGACTAGCAATAGTGAATGTCATGTAATAAACGCTTTTTTTTATATAAATGCACCTTTTACTACTAAATATTTTTATTGTTGACAATCACGAAAATATGAATATATAAATATAAATAATAATAATAATAATACTCTCCCTAATTCACCCCCTTACGAGTAAATTTTAACCCAAAAAGCTGAGCTTGTGCGGGGAAAGGGACGGCTATTTTTATTATTTGCCGTGGCGCTCCGGGGTGACTTAAAGATGATTGATGGTGCCTTTTGACTTACAGGTGAGGAAAATCCGGAAAACCTCACCCACCATCATCGAGACGGTAATGCATAACGATTTTATAATCTGCATGTCATATCAACAGAAATTGAATTTCTATTAATACGGCACACATCAAATCCTATACCGAACCATGCAATTTAATTAAAAATCCACGTGGTCTGGTCTGGGATTCAAATCCCGGCAGTCTCTGACCATAAACTTGCCTATAAATGAATATAAGCGCGATAGACTGCTACACTACCGACCCGATGCTACACTACCGACCCGATAAACGGACACAATAACTTATTCACTCAATACTGTTAAAGTTTGTCAGAAAACTATCACTATCACATAGCCGTTTGATTTATAATTTACTTCAGGAGTTAATATTAAATGCCGAAATAGCGGCACGTGGCTTCTTAACTAAAGCTGTTTTAGAAAACTGTTGCTTTGGTGAGGTGTGAGGTGGAAAATATTCATTTTAACGTGGAGCCAATATGGCTTGAGACTCGCGTCAGCTTCCGTCATCATCGCCGTTCATTAGTTTTGACCAATCAACGGCAAGTCGGGACTCACGTAATATTATCTATTAGCTCTTACAAGTTCTTTCACAGCGAAAAAGGGTGACGTAATCACCTTCGGTTGAATCTAGAAAGGCCAAAGACGGCGTTAGGAGCATAAAATGGTAAAATAAACAAATGGATTGTGCAAAAATTACTTTAGAATGTGTTTTTATTTATGCAGGTGGTTATACTGACTTTATAGTGAAATGAACACGGTTTAATAGGAACTGCACAAAAGAGACGGATAACACTGTCTTTACATCGAACACTTCATGTTTTTAAATAAATTACCAATTAAAAAGTCTCCTACCTTTCGTGTCTCACTAAATGTTTAGTCCGGGACTATAGTTAGTAAAGAAAGTTTAAAATTATAATCTGCATCACATTTTATTATCTTATTCATTGTTGTCATAAACATATGCCAATAGCGAACATAGAATTTAATGAAAGTGGATTACATCATCACAAGAACTACACGAATAATAAACAACAAAATGACTAATCAAGATAACCGATAGCTATAAACAAAAACATTTTATTTTTGCTGCCTTTTAAAGGATTGTACTATGTTCTATCATAAATATCTATGTTATTTTTAAGAACCTACGTGAAAAAATGGTATAAAGTTCTATACGATTTAAAAAAATAGAATTAGGCTTAGAAAAACATTCTGTAAGTGAAAAACACAGCATAAAGTTGAACCAGCAGGCGCACTCGGTAAGAAATTCTTTTACCTTAGTAAATGAGGTATCGTCCGCTTCAATCATAAATATGGTGCAAATGCACCGACTTTGCTCTATATGAAAGACGCTACACGTCTGACGTTGAGCATCCGGAGAATATGGCGAATCACTTGCTTAGAAATGCACCTGCTGGTTCATCTTTATGCTGTGGTGAAAAGTATCTGTTTTAAATTTACAAGTAAATATTTTATTACAACATCATTTCTCAGTATGTATTCACTGTACCAAGGGTTAAAATACTTGGAAATTGATTGGAAATTAATAGACTCGGCACCCACCCTGCCATAATTTTTATATAAAATTTCACCCTAGCTCTTTGTCAAAATTACTCTAAAATCACCGTATTTCGATTACCAAATTATGTACCATAATGCACACATTAGCTCGGCTCCGCTATCGAGGGGTGCGAAAAAAGAAAACACCATAATCACTATCGGCGGAGTAAATGGGAGCGAAATGGGGGTGAACTAATATGGGGCGCAGTTAAACGAGACCGAATCATTTCTTTGAGTGACGTGAAGCTTGGCAAACGAGTGGAGATGCGTAAATGTTGGATGTTGGAAATGTTTTATTTGACGTTTGACAAAACGACGGTGATGATGAACCGTTTTCTATTTCTATTTATCTAACATTAGCGTAAAATGTTTCCTAATATCTCTACTGACTCAAAGTGGTCCAAAATAGTTTTAACAATGATTGAAAAAGAACTTTTGTTAACCTACTATTTTATATTTATTCCAACATTTTTTTCTTAAATAACTAGTCCTTTTCATCCTAGGGACATTAGTGAAACTGAATTATGTATCCACAAGTGTTTAGATAAACCATTAAATTGTTTAAATGAAATACATAAAGTAGTGGGTTTAAAGCACGCATCAAATTTGAATTTATGGGACCTCCATAGGATAAAAGTGACCCAAGAATTTGTAAAAAGTGAAGCTTAATCGAAGGGGTACGAAAAATTATATTTATTAAAAAATTTAAAGTACATCTTGTGAAGAAAAATCATCATTAACTATAAGTTATTTTATAATATTATAGAAACTTAAAAAAAGAAATAGATATCAAACAAATAATGTACTCTTTAAATATTTTAATAAATTCAGACTTTATTCCTGTCATATCTCAAAGGGATTGTCTATTCGTCCGAGCACTCGGACAAATATTGGATTTTTAAATTGAGAAAAATATACAAGGCAATCTATTTGAAACAACATAAGTAGTTGTCCTATCCCCGAAAATATGGAATGTCATATTCGGTTATCTAGAAAGTAAGCCAAAAACAAAGATGAATACTCAAAAAATAAATATAAAAATTAGAATAAGAGTGATGAAAACTCCATTTAATCATCTCAACTAGTTCAATAGTTACATAGGTTTAAAAAGTGTTAAAATATAACAAGACACTCCATATCTCAGGAATATCTAGACATTTTGAATCATAAAAATAAAACAACAAAAATATTCTAATATAATAATTAAAGTGCCTATAGAATGTTTTACTTAAAAACAACATAAATATACATGTATATGAATCAAAGTTATAAAACTTAGAAATTTGATAAAACCACAATAAGAAACCCAAATTGATATATTTTGAAAAATGCAGGAATCGGGAACTAAAAATATTATCCAATATTAAAAAACAAACAAGATGGAAAACTTACTATAACTTCAATCAACAAGAGAATTAATATATTTTATCTACGCCCGTAAGATAAGAACTTCTTATACAACATATTTTGCATGAGATAAGAAGTTTATTATCGCACGCGTTTTTCTTATCTCACTGCTTTTCAATCAATCAAATAAAACAGTCAAAATGTTAAAATATATTTAAATTTAATAACAAATTACTATCATAATCTAAAGTAACAAGTAACTATATTTGAAGCTTGTTCTTCAATATCAGATGGCAAACTTTCCAAAATGTTAAAATATATTTAAATTTAATAACAAATTACTATCATAATCTAAAGTAACAAGTAACTATATTTGAAGCTTGTTCTTCAATATCAGATGGCAAACTTTCCAAATCACTCATTTTATTATAAGTCCAGTAACTGAAGGGACCAACCTGTCATTAAGTCGGTCCAGATTTCCGTTGTGGCTCAACTCTTAGGTCTCGGCCGTCGCTTCCAAGGTCGAAAACTTTTACCAACTCTGCTGCGTCGGAAAGGGCTCAAAATGGACCCTAAAATTGGTTTCCCGCCAATATCTTCCACAATATGCAAATTAGAGAATTTTTGTTTAGATAAAAAAGAAAGATCTTATCATTTTCTACAAAAATGGTCCTTATCATTTTTGTCGGGAATTCGACAGATTTCGAGATAACCGCAATCAAAAGTCTCCTCGTTTAGCCCCTGCTTTATCTCTATAGCAATGCTGATTAGCTTGTAAACGGGTGGACAAATTGTTTCAGAACTCGGTCAAAAATTGATATTTTTCGATGATTCAAAGTTCATTACAATGGGAAAACCCATAGGTATCGATCCATGTGCCTTGAAGCCCGTTATTTTTTGTCAAGAACATTGAAAAAGGGGTCAAAGTTGGGTTTTCCCACTATTTTGGACCACTTTATAGTAATTCATTCATATTTTTTTTCTTTTAATAGTTTTTTTATCCCATTTTTGTTTTAAATGGGATCTTGAGATGTCTCGAATGATCTCAGAATTTTTTTTACAGTATCTTCTTGGCGTTTTAAAACAAAATTGATTTGTTTATTTGCATTTTTCATACGTTTTCGGAGTTCTAGAAATCTTTGAAACAAGCAGTAATTAAAAACTCATATTTCTTTATATTGTTATTCAATGCACACCATTTTAAAGCTAGAGTGTCTACTTTTCGAATGTATTTTTTTTTTAATAAAGTTGCTCCATTTTCCAGAAATCGGGAAAATTGATCACAATACCTGCTTTCATAAGACCATCCCATAGGTCATTATTACAAAAACTCTTACAGCCGAAAAATATGTGATCGAGATCTGCGACCTCGTTATTAAGAGAACATAGTGGAGAATCTGTCAGTACTATTTTATATAAATGAGACGGAAAGCACCTATGGTTAATATTCAATCTAGTTATAAATATTGTGCAGTACTTTTTATTAACTTTGTCATTGAATATATGTGAAATTTTATTTGGCAACTCCTTGTAGATAGAAAAATATGAACTATTTGAATTTTTTGTTATTTCTCTCCAATATTTATTTCAATCTCTGTAAATACTATCTTTATATTTACCGTAAAGATCTTTGTAACAAGGATTTTCTTAAAAGATTATTGCATACCCTTTGCTTCTTTTGCAGTCTTATCAACTAACTCATTTCCATAGATGCCGCTATGTCCTTTCGTCCATATAAATATAAGTTTAACCTTTTTAACTTCTAACTGATTAAGCAAATTTTTTATCTTACATATAATAAAATTATCAAAATGTCTTGTTGTTATATTTTTTATGCTCTCTAACACCGATTTTGAGTCAGATATTATTATTGCACTTTGTACCTTGTTTTCCGCACACCACTCCAAAGCTTTATGTATAGCGACAGCTTCAGCTGTAAAAATGCTACAAATCTCTGGTATTTGAAATTTACACATTTCTTTATTATTTTCTATATAGAAGGCACTACCGACTTCTTTCAGATTTTTACTTCCATCTGTGTAAATTATTGTATTTACTTTATAACTGCTAATTGCAGAAAGTAATAAAGTTTTATTATAGGAGGGTAATTCATTATGGAATTTGTGTACTTATAATAAATTTTCCATATACTTTGGAAATAAATTTAAGTTACAAACCGAAAATAAATTTGCGCAAGTGTTTGTAAGTTTCTAGGTTTAGTGGGACGTCTCTTTTACTATCTCCATGTTTATCCTTCCAAACTTTATATTCATAGCCTTCGTCATCTTTTTATCCTCCCGCTTTTTCTAAACTCATTACTTATCCACTCCTTAAATTCAAGCCCCCTCCACTTTTTAACCTCCCGCTCCCTCTCCAATCCTCTATATTCGCAGCACCCTCCATATTTTTCCCTATCGGTTTTTGTTAAACTTATTTCTTATCCAATACTTATATTTACAGCTCCCTCCATCTTTTTATCCTCCCGGTGTTTTGTTACTTATTTCTTATCCAATTCTTATATTCACAACGCCTTTCATCTTTTTATCCTCCCGTTTTTGCTAATCTTATTATTTATCCAAAGCGGTATATTCAACAATTTTCTTATTCATACATATATTTTTTTAAATATTTATAAACATAATAAAATTAGTTCCAATAAAAATATTTACAAACAGCAAACATAAGAAGTGATTCTCAATTCTCTGCATTTATATATTTTATACAAAGCTTAATCAAAATTTATCATTTTTTAAATAGATTGCAAATATAAAAAGAAAATACGAGATTAAAAACTAAATTAATTACTATCGTTTTAGGTGTTATTCACATTTCAGACATTTTTAACCATGTTTTAACTTATACTTGACAGAGTTGGGTCGGATACAGAAAAAAGTATCCGAGTACCGGATACGGATACTTACAATGTACCCGGATACTTTTTAGGATACTTTCATCTAAAAAGTACTCGGATACATGTATCCGGATACTTTTTTCGGATACCTTAAAGGACCTGAACCGCGCCAAAACCCAGCCAGTGTCGTGTACACATAAAAATCTAACGAAATAAGCTCGTTGTTGGCGTGACTTGCCATGTTTATACAACCTTTCGATATTCTCGTAAGTGTCAAATGTATTCGACAATCTATTTTTTGTGGATCCTCCGACGAGCGGTACTTGGTAGAGTTGAGAGCATCGAAAGGAGGAGGAGTGAGAGATTGTTGAATGTTTCGTTCTGGCATAAATAACACATGATCAGTAACATTATGAGCAACAACGTCATACTTGTATTTTCTCGACTACATTTTAAGAACTAATAATGTAATTAGACATTTTACAAAACAAAAAATTCGAGGTACCTACATCTACTTATCTTTGCATATAGTTCGGCACTAAAACTGAGATAGAAAGTTTAGTTATATTGCACTATATAAAAGCACAGGAACAACCGTCTCTTGTATTTGCCAACTGAAACATAACTGGGCTAATGGAACCTCCACAAACACCGGACAAGAGTTTGCAGTATTTTTCCTGTAAAAACGTGACGCAAGATGCTGAATCCCGACCGTCTGTATACCGGGTGAATCGTCGAATTCATCCTTGAAGATGAGAAATTTTTTTTGCGTTATTTTAAATTTTACAAGGTGCACCTAACAAAACTACAAATCATAATAAAATAATTATTTTACTATTTTTTATTTAAGTAGGTATCTATTGAAATTGTGTCTTAAATATTGTAATAATGCAAAATACGTTTTTTATTTCTAATTATACAGGGTAACTCAAAGTATTTCGATTATATATTTTAATACAGATAATATGGATTGGATCAGTTATGATTGTGGTAAATAATTTAAAAGTATCCGAATGCCGAAAAAAGTATCCGGTATTCGGAAACTTACAAATTTGGTTACGGATACCGGATACAACATTTGAAAAGTATCCGGATACAGCTTTCGGATACACATAAAGTATCCGGATAAAGAAGTATCCGGGTACTACCCAACTCTGATACTTGATAATGTAACATGTATGAAGGCGACTGGATTACTAGAGTCCAGAAGAACAGACTTTCTGCACCAGTCGTCCGAGCTTTATTTTACGCTCGGATATTTATCGCAATTTGCTATTTGTCCGAGCGACCGGACGAATAGAATAGATTTATCAAACTCTATACTAACTGTTATGGCCTCTTGAAGATCCTTAAAAATAATTAATATTAATTTAGCCTATTAGAGCAAAAAAATACTATCTACTCACTTTTAGGTCATAGTAATGATTTAGTATCAACTTTTTATAAACTTGGTGTATATTTACTAAATTTTAATTATCGAAATGTTGTATATGTCGGTCAATCTGGTAGACGAACAGAAACCCGGCTTAGATCACTATGAAACCATTAAAAAGTTTCAATCTACTGATATCACTAATACCAATTCATCGTTTGCTAATCATATTGTCGCGCCAAAGCCTATCCTGTGCCTTTTTACGCCTTGCTTGCGGTATAAAGTCTAGCGGCGCACTGGCAATATAGAGACAATCGGACCGCTTCGAGAAACTACCGGATTGATCCCTTTGCGGCATATGAGTCATAGAAAGGCAGTTTTCGATGGTTCTGGAAAGCTTAGAGAGTTTTAGTACAAAGTGGGCTTTATGTAAATAGCGCGAATTGTCGACGGACGGGCAGATTGAATTCAAGTGTTGGACAGAAAAGATAAATTGTAATAAATATTTTTAAAATTATTTTGAGTGTCTAATTATTATATAAATTAATTAGTACGTCATAAATAAATTTAAAATAGTGTGTTTTAAATAAATAAACTATAAATAAATTGAACAAACGTTACATTATTTTGTATAATAAACAAAATTTATTTTCCTGATGTTTAAATGTAACACTAGATTTGCTGGAAAGGTATTAATTATATTAACTGTCATTTTAAAACACCGATTTTTTTTTGTTTAAATAATTAATTACAATCAATCAGCTGATAACTTAATTGTTTCTATGTTAACCTAAATAGATTAGTGACTATTTTTGATCTTCCATTCCTAATACTATATTTACTTCAATCTTTTCGTTTTGTTGTCATAATTTAATTTATTTAATTCAAAACTAACCAAAAATTAATTGTTATAATTAAGATACTCAATTTATTCCAGTTGTCTGTTACACATTATGTTTATAGTTACTCCCATTTCCCTTTTAATATGCGCCGACAAAGGGGGACCCGGGGAAACGTAAACCTGAAAAAAAAATACATTTAAAATAAATCTATATTTTTAGGTAATTATTAGAAGAACAAATCATTGGACTTTGGAGAGACAAGAATCTTTTTTTAGCCAGTGAAAACAGAATACGTCATGGTACATCATGTTCCTCTTGCAGATATTCTTATACTCTTTTTTAACTTATTCCTGATGATGTTCCTAGGGTCATATAAGAACAAATTTTACAATAAATTAATAGTTGACAGACTTTGTGTTTTCCCATTAATTATTAAAAAGTTTTATTTTATGTACAATTTATCAATGATCTGACAATTTTGAGAACAAACATCAACCAGCTACGCTCATTTTCCTTCTAATACAGAAAAAGAGACAATTTCCCATCGAGTACATCTTGAAAGGGCGACAATCTAACTCACAAAAACCCCCGACGAACACTGAAAATCTTCGGATATAAGTTGACTTGCAAATCATATTTGCAATGTTCCTATACCATCGCATGAGATGATAAATCAGTTGAAACACGTCGAGAATACAGTCTTTGTAATCCGCATTCGAAAAAGGCTTTACACTGGATTTACATTCGAAAAATGGCAGAGAAAAAAAAAAAGAATGGAGAAAGGTGCTAGCCATTGTTATAGGCCGTCAGCCGAAAGTGGCAAATAAAGCATAAAAAGGGTTTGATGTTTTGTTATACGACGCAAAAAATATTGGCAAATATTGAATAAAGACGAAAAAGAAAGATCGCTCACTCGCAAATAATGTTTTCATTACTGTTACTTTAAAACTCAAGTTTAAGAGTGTCTAATCAAATCCCTTTATTAACCTTTTCTTGATAGAACTTACATATTTATACGAATAATAAGATTCATCATTTTGACAAATGATTAAGGAACGTTCATTAAAATTTTCGACCATTATAAACCGTGACAGGTATTCAAACTGTTGAGTAATTGGGTGCGTCCACCAGACGTCAGCAGTTAAAGGAGGTCCTTTCGCCACCAATGTTAAATAAAAAATATTATATTATGACTAAAATTAATTTTTTTCTAATAGTAGAAGTCCTTATTTATCTAATAGTGAACTTTTAACTATACCTTACCGTGCAAATTTTTGAGAATTTTTTTTTTTAAATGTGTTTGTACAGTTTCTTACGAGAAAGTAAGACTTCAACAACAATTTTCGAATTATAATTAATTTTACTATTATTTATTGATTAGATGGAGTAGAAAAAAACTAAAAATAAGGTTTTTGAAATATTTAGGTTTTGTTTTTTACAATAAAATATATAGGTTACCGTGGAATTTATTGAGAAATTAATATTAAAAAATCACAAAAAATTTTCAAGTAGGTTACTTCAAATTTTTTTTTAATATTAATTTCTCAATAAATTCCAAGGTAACCTACATATTTTATTGTAAAAAACAAAACCTAAATATTTCAGAAACCCTATTTTTAGTTTTTTTCTACTCCATCTAATCAAAAAATAATAATATAATTCGAGAATTGTTGTTGAGGTCTTATTTTCTCGTAAGACACTGTACAAATACTCACATTAAAAAAAAATCTCAAAAATTTGCACGGTAAGGTATAGTTAAAAGTTCAACTATTAGAAAAAAAAAATGTTAGTCATAATCTAATATTTTTTATTTATCATTGGTGGCGAAAGGGGTGGCGAAAGGACCTCCTTAAGCGCTAAACGGCTGGGCATTAACATCCGGCAGCAGATAGAAATTGGCTGAACTCTCCGTTGACCGTTGAGTCTCTGTCTGTCACAGAACTGTCAGATTAGACTGTTGAACATAACCTTATAATTATTGGCTGATGCAGATCCTCGTCAGAAAACACTAAACTGTAGGTTGACAAATTTTCTGTATTAGTTTCCATAATTAGGCATTCCAACGACCTGTCAAACAATAGGTGCCAGTGGGAAATTCTTGTATATTTAAGGGGGTAGCGACATAGTCTTGCAACTTGGACGCTATTTTTATTCGAAGTAGTACTCGCCAAGCCTGCCAATTTATGAAGAAATGAATAGGTGGGTTTTCTAAATATTATTTTTATTGTGTTTGACATAAAATATTTAAATGTAATCCAGTATTCATGATTTTACGTAAAGTAGACAGAATACGCCATATGTCGCTACCCTTAGATATACCAAACCTGCCCACTGGTAATTCATTTGTTTGGAATGCCTAATATTTACGTTTTAAAAATCAAGAAAGCACGCGCAACAATGAAGTGTCATCTCACTGCGCATGTCTAAACATATGTTGAGTCGGCTCAGCACAAATTCATCGCGCTGGGTAAAATTTGAAGCAGATGACATTCAGCGTAAAGTCATCGTGCCTGCCGAACGCGATCGCTTACTAAACTACTCAACTGTTGCCGTTTGGTGAACCCATGGGTACCCATTAAAAGATCTTGTCAATCAGACAGATCACTTTGTCAAAGCATTTATCTATAAATTACTGCTAGATAGAAAATATGTAGTATGTAATTTTGATCGTGATATACAGAGTGTTAGTAAATTCGATATACAACGCTCTACCCCAGATAGCTCTCGATAATTGATGAATTTTGTTATAGCAACATGAACCCTCATTAAGTGTGTGTTTGGGGGGGGGGGGGGGGGGGGTTTGACATTTGCCACAGACTTTTATTAGAATATAACTTTAAAGTTTAAATTTCCTCATCAAGATACAAGGGTGAATAGGTTGTGTGCCATATATAAATAAGTAGAAATGACCCAGATGCCAAGTAAGAAATAATTGACAAAATGTTTTTTTAAAACAGATGTATGTTTTTAATATAAATTTTTCAAAATAGTAAAAGTTTTTCAAAAAATTACCGGTGGTCGTATATTTATGCCGTTGGTGCCAGCGGTCGTCCTGGTAGCGGTCGTGCTGTTCGAGTCGGAACTTGTCGAAGCAAATCCTAGACTCTTGCGTAAATAAAGCAGAAAAATATTAGGTTTGTTTCTACAGCAGTCAGATAGAGCGATCGTCAGGAGTGTGCGCAGTCATAATTTAGGCGTTTCAACAAACTCCACACACTTCTGATTCGGATGTGGTTAACAATTTCATTGTTCGATCAGTTCAAGGGACTGGTTTTGTGAACAATGTACTGACACAGAGATTAAGAGACCAGCGCAAGTGCATTTTCAATTCGCATTTAATTTGTATTTTCGAATATATTATTTATTAGGTTATGTTGTTTTTATTTGATATTTATGGTGAAATCGACGGTAATTATAACACAGATTAAACGAAAATGAGCGACATATCTGATGAACGTTCATCAACTGCATTAAGTGAAACAGATTCTAGTTTTGTTGAACTTGAGGAATTGTTAGAAGATTAAATGGGGTCAAAAAATTACAAGTCCTCTAGTTCTGCTTCATTTTTTTATTCTTATGAATAATATTTTCTTCCCGGAGCCCCTACAAAGACTTTGCGGAGCCCTAGAGCTCCGCGGAGCACAATTTGAGCTGGCGTAGAGTTATGTACTTCCTAAGTAATGTATTAAATCAATTTTAAAGAAAAAATTCAAATTGATACAGAATTTCGACAAAAAGGATTCACTGGAGTGTTTGGCTGTACATAGATGGATCACATCTCAAAATAGATAGACCATCTGATGATCCCGACTCATATTTGAACAGGAATGGATTTCATTCGATACAGGTATATAAACATGTTCTATTTTTACTTGATCTGATTGCATATGCAGGTACTATGTGACTACACTATGCGAATTAGAGATATCTTCATTGGATACCCTGGTTCACTTCATGATAGTCATATTTTGAAATCATCCCATTTATATTACTGTATATATTGGGAGATAGTGTATATTCTCTACTAAAACACCTGTTTATACCATTCAGGGATAGGGGACAGCAAGTGAGAATAACTGTATTTTTCTCGCCTAGCTCATTCAGTTTTTCTAGGCATCTCCAGACCATTTTTGAGCTAATTAGGAAAGAGCTCAGCACTTTAATGGCTCCTTGGCTATCGGCATGATAATCTCTTGTCTGCGATAGTTTCTCTCGATGTTAGACTGGATACACTTCTCAATATCGTAAATTTTCGCCTTCAGTATGCTTGGGTATTTGTCCACTTTCAGAGTTTCAGACTTTCAGAGATTCTCGGTCCATACACTCCTGTTCCAGTTCATTCTGTGGTTTTGGAACCTTCTATATATCTGAATTAGGGCGTGGTTCAAAGCCCACTTGTACTGAAACTCTAGGCTTATTGTACTCTTCACAGTTTCTATCCCATCAGATTGATTTTCTTGATGAATTCAAGAATATGTCTGATGGGCGCTTTCGCGATTTCTTCATGTTCCGGATATTGTACCCCGAAGTACCATTCCCGTTCCCACTTAAGGTTCCGACAGTGGCATAGTATGTGAATAGGAGAATAGATTTAGGTGTCTTCTAAGGCCGCAGTGTCCCGTAAGGAGTCCTATTACGGCCTTGAGTTCGCTTCTGTAAAAGTTTAGCAGTTGATTTTGTCTTCTCGTGGATGGCTCCTCTATGAATCTTTTGGACTAAGTCCAGAAAGTTCCAATCAGATCCAATGGTGTTCTATATTTATTTATTCCTTTCACACCCATTTAACATGTTGGTATGAGATACCACATGTGTGTTCTGGTCCAATAAGAGTTTTTCCGTTCCCTTCCTTGCTAAGAGGTCTGCTTTCTCGTTTCCAAATACTCCCTCATGTCCTGGCACCCCTTCAAGGGTGACCTTGTTATGTTCTGCCAGGGCCTGGAGGGACTGTTGGCAATTAAATATTGATTTAGATTGTACTTCTACCCTTTTGTAACCATCAGTTACCACTGAATTGCATGCCTTTCGCTTGCCTTGGCTCATTTTTCTTGCAATTGTATACGATTAATATTTTAAAACTAATGTCTTACAAACTAGTCTGCCCCAGGGTCTAAAAATATAGCTACAACTATAAAATAATTAACTTGTAGCACTAATACCGCACTACTCTGCTATAAACTGATATAATCACTTAACCAATATATTCTTAGTAGATTCGTGTTATCCAGGTGTTAGATAGCCTCAATGTGCACATGATGGAGCAACCTCTGCTCGTGGATATTGGCACATTTGACAAATATCTGGCCAATGATGCCCCTTTATGCTTTATTCTCGATTTGTTGAATAATTTGGACGTTGATCGTACCGGCATAACCCTGCAGTGGCATGCCAGATGTCCATACAGGTTTCAATAGGTTTAAAGAACAAAAGTGTATTGTATGCAGACAATAGAATTTCGTATTAACAGCAACATGTTTTTAAATTTAATACGAAGCTCTTTACGTTTCTTTTTGATATATAATCCCCATCGAATTCTATTATATAAGGTCATACCCAGATAATTTGCCTAGAGCTAGGAAATCTGATGATATGAGTCTCAATATTCAGATGTTTGTAGCCTTAACCTAATTAAGGCTCTTTACTCCATTTTGCCTCATTATTCATCCGTCAAAATTGTAAATAAAGAATCAATGCCGCTTAATGCCAATATTCTAAGAAAAGAGTACCTAGATATTTAAATCAAAATTGATTGTAATTGACATTTTAGATTCATAAATTACTTGATAAGACCTTAAAAAAAAAAAATTGACCCAGCGGAACTTCCTAAATTACTATAATTCAAAAAGCTTATTAAATTTTATCAATTGTGAAGATTCTGTACACTATTTTCTACAATAGTAGTGCTACCTCGAAGTTCTATGCCATTAACGTGGATCAATTCAAAGGAACCGCTTGTGGTGAAATAACTCACCACGATAATTCACAGCAGTGAGCAGTGCTGTATTTTTCCATAAACAACATCGTCAGTTTTCTGATTAAGCTCCTGCGACATTAAAAAATAAAAACATCTGAAAACATTGAGAAGACAAAAAAAGGAGTTAAATGCCATACTGAAAATTGCCTTTCAGTATTGTACCTTATTGGGACTACTTTGAACGAGAAAATATTGATATTATTTTTATGAAACCTCGTAGACATACATATAATTGAGTAAAAAGCTATTTTACATTTTTATCATTTAGACTACATAAAGTCTATTTTTACAATACATTTTTTCTCCCTTTTTACCACATCATTCCGACGTAAAGATGAAAGACACATCAACGTAGACATTTATATCTTTATTTTAGTGTAGCCGAGACGGTATATATTATATTTAGATTTATAGAACTAATTTTGGGGTTTTTGTTTTGACATTGAAACTTTCGTTAAAAATACTTCAAAGACTATTTTTCGTTGTCTTCATGAATAGAAATTAATATTTTTGAAATTTTTTAAGCGTTTAAATATTTCTGGGTAAAAAATAATTAAGGCCAGTGGTATGCACTGTGCATTCAAAATACAAAATAATTTTAACTCGTAAAAATAAATAATAGCTGAACTAAGTACGGCGTTGCACAAATTCCAGACACACAAATTGTTTACGTGGTTCTAGAAATTAATAAATATACAAAAAGGATATTACCAAAATATACCCTTTGAATTGCACGTCACACCTACTTTCAGAGTTGTCTACATAAAGGAATGACAACTCTTTTCGGACAGGTATCAGCGACAATTTTGTACATGCCCCTACAATGTATAAATAAATCAAGCCTTATTCCATATATATGCCTCCGTCTATGGTAACAAAACCTTACCTGAGAAATGACCGCATACCATTCTTATTACAAATATCCTTCAATGTTCTAATTGTTCTCGAAAATCTCAAAAAAAACCACAAAAAAAATTAAGCTGTCACTTGAAGCCATCAACAAAATGTCTTAGATTGCCAGACCTAAAGGTTATGATTCAGAATTTTCAATATCCACATACTCTACACGTGTGAAAGACGATAAATATTAATCTTAAGCGATTGTAATGAATAACAAACTCGTATTAATGCTTTCATCTATTTATTTTTCTTTTTTAATTGAAATTGAATGCGCAGAATATTTAATGGAAGAGATCTGACAACATAGGAAGAGCGTACTGTCAGAAAGATGTTACAGACAAGTTCACTGTATACAAGGCGTATCTATTATATCGGATATCTTTGTTCTTACCCGTAAAAAAGTTTTTTAACTGTTAATGAAAACTATTTAGCAATGACTTCATATCGAAGGTAATAAATTTAAAATTGCAGCGTTTGACACCTCTTTCATCTTATATGGAATGTCACTGTCACATCGGACATAGTAAATAAGAAGTCATTGTTTGACAATTCAAATTTCAAAACGACTACATAAGTTATACTTACGAAAGTCACAATATTGTCGATCCATATTTTTACATGAATTTTACTGCAATAAATCAAAATGTAACAAATTGTCATTATTCTTTTTACAGCTGGACGAAGATATACGGTCGCTGCCAAAAATTTACATTTATGCGCCGTTTAATAAACACTGATTTCTGGCACATTGTACAAAAATTACTATTTTAGGTTCTTCAATAAATTTTACATGACTACTGTAATTAATAAATTAACAAAAAATAGAGGAAAATAGATTATAACACGTATTAAATCTGAAAATCACTGATCCAAATCGCATGACAGATAATTTTAATAACTTTTTACAAATGTAAGGATACATTTTGCGAAAAACATTAAAAAACAAAAATTATAGAAAAGCACGTCTCTAGCAACTTAATATTTTTAATTCCCACAACTAGGTATAACTGAGGTAAAACATATATCAGATTTTAAAAAGAAGCAAGTTCCAGGATCGGATAACAAAACTGCGGAAACATTTCAGACTTTATAGCTGCCCCACTCACAAATATTATCAATACAAGCCTCTATGTGGGCATCTTTCCTCAACTTTTTATAAAAATGGCGAAAAAACAGAAATAACTAACTACAGACCGATAGCCCTGATTTCTTTAATAGAAAAAGTGATGAAACATTGAATAGGTCGCTTCCTAAAAAAAACAAATTGTTATCAAAAACACAATATTTAGGGAGGGAAGTTCAACGCAAGACGCAATAAGGGAACTAAATAATAAAATTTACTGTTCAATTGACAATAAAAAACCATCAATAGGAATCTCTTTAGACTTGGCTAAAGCTTTCGACACCGTCAATCATTGTCATTTATTAAAAGACCTTGAAGATATGGGTGTACAAGGAGTAGAGCGAATAATTTAATGAAGTTATACTTAACAAATAGAAAACAGAAAACCAAACACAAAATATCACCAGCATCGATCAAATAGGTAAATGTTGTGTACCTCAGAGAACAGTATTGGGGCCTCTACTGTTTATAGTCTACCTGAACAATCGGTTTTTAGTTGAAAATTAAACAAATATTATTAGCTATGCAGATGACACAGTAATGCATTACGAAGTTACTGACTGGAATAATTTGAAAAAAATTGGTAGAGGAGGATTTCCCCAAAATAAAAACATGTAAATAGACCAAATAAAGTCCAACATAGATAAAAATTTGTTTGCTATTTGATTAAACTAAGAAATTTAAGTTTTTTTATCAAAACGCACGTGTATGTTATGAGATCTCATTATGTGCATGTTATTGTTAAATATCATTTACACGGAATGTTGATAGTGCGATTTTTAAAGTTTACTGACATGGGCGTCGAAAAACAAATTTTACTTAATATAATGTCAAAAGTGTGTAATATATTTTTTATTTATATTACCTAATAGAACTTATGATTTTTAATTGTCTCTGGTTCATATTTTCAAATTTTTATTATTATATTGTTATATTTATGTTTTGTTTATAATTATTTTTGTCGTATTTTTTGTCACATACAATCTGTCATTGTAGTACAGTGAGCAGATTCAGTGACACATTTCTTGTTTATTTACATTTTATTTTCTATTGTATTTTATTGTATCTAAAAGTATTTTATTATCTAGTTATTTTTTACTATTCGGGGTTTTCTATAATTATCCTAATATATCACCAGGATACCAGAACTCAAAAAAAAGTTTCGAAGTTTATTGCTCAACCATTTTGAGGATCCTACAACCTACTAATATTAACTTTAAATAAAAATGCTCTATTTTTTGGTACATTAATTTATTGTCCATTGATATAATTTGAGAATAGCCTCTCATGTAAGATCAACAATTAATATAGTAGAATATCTAATACCATATTTTGTCCATATAGGTCTGCGTGAGATTTAAAGATCCTTTCTTTTTCCCATTTTCAATCTCATGTAAAAATTTGTTCCCTTTTACAGAAACAAATTTTTTTCAAATCACAAAAGAACTAAATCCTTTAAATAATTGATGTTCCTTAAATACATTCATTCTCAATAACGGACTATAAAAGGTTGTCCAATTGTAAAGAACTTATTTTTTCGGTATTTTTTTTTAATTATATAGAGGCTGGTTAAGAGTTTAGCCTCGTTAATTTTTTCTTTAACATTTTCAGTTTCCTAATTAATTTTAAGTACTCTATGCCGTGACCCATAGTAATCAGAGTTAACTTGAAGCAATTTTTGTAAAAGTTTTCATTAAAATGCTTGTGTATGTACTCACATACTTTAGACTGGTCAATTTAGTAATTTATCAATTTTCTATCGGACTTTAAGAATCTAAAAAATGGACTTTAAAAGATTTGCTACGTTTACATGAAAATATAATAATTCATAACTCAATAAATTGTTTAAATTATACTGCAATTTTGTTATGTGTCTATCACTTTGTTCGTCCTACAGACTCGTCCTATCACTTTTACTACTCGCGAAACAACACTACTATTTTTTAAATGCTGCGTAAACAAAACTAATAGTTCCTCAACTAACTGAAATAAGGCACGTCGCTTTTTTTTACTCGCTCTTTGTAGTTGGGTGTAAGGAAGGGAGGTGAACAAGTTGTATGGAATGATCCACAAAAACTGTTTCTAAAGTAGTCCTTAGAAAAATTCACGTATGTCAGGCGTATTATTATTTCTCTTCTTTTTAAATGTCAGTTTGGATTTAAATTAGAGTGACGCCAAAGATATCGGATAAATAGATACGCCTTGTATACATTACACTTGTCCGCAACTTTTTTTTGACAGTACGCTCTTCCTATGTTGTCAGATCTCTTTCATCAAATATCAAACATTAAATTTTTATTAAAAAAATTACTATTACCTTTAATACAATCTAATAAAAAAAGGAAATAAAGAATTGAAAGCATCAATATGAGTTTTTTATTAATTGCAATCACTTAAGACTTTTATTTAGCTATTTTTACATGTGTATCATATGTGAATATTAAACATTCTGGTATATATCTCTTAAAGTTTGGCAACCTAAGACATTTTGCTGATGTTATCAAAGTGACAGATCAAATTTTATTGTGATTTTTGTGTTTTTTTGTAGTTTTTAAGAATAATTTAAACCTTGAACTTTTTAATAAGGACTTCTACGATGGGGAGGAAATGTATAGCGTGCGGAAATACGCAGAATAAGAATGTTATTCGATCATTTCATAAGTAAGATTATGTTAGCATAGACGTAGGCATATACGGGGAATAAGGCTTAATTTATTTAACAGTGTAAAAGTATTTAGCACTAGCATTGTTTATTTAAATAATAATGTTCTATATTTTCTGATCAGGTTTCCTAGAGAAATTATTCAACGTACAATTTGGCTGCAAAATCTATGCTTGGTGGAGGAAGACATTATGAAAATGAAAGAAGCCTTAATATGTTCTGACCATTTTTGCATGGCAGACATTTATGAAAATTTAAGTGGTAGACACATCTTAAAATATAATACCATACCTATGAAGTAAGTACAGTGCGCAAATATGGGGTAATTTTGTTGATTTCTCCTTAAATTTGTGTGTTTTTTAATGGACTGTATGAATAGATTTTACTTGTTTTGGGTATTCAAACTTCGACACCACTTTTAATAGAGTTTATTACAATATTATTCGGTATCCAACAAAAGAACAAGTTGCTGATACGAAACACAGGCACAAACAATGCTAGAATACGTCTAGTATGAGGCTACTTGCTTTTCTAACTGTTTTACTTAATAACACCCCGAGATAATAAGTTTTAATTCACTTTTTCCGAGAAATAAGTGCCGGCCGGCCAACGCCCACAAAGTGCGAGAAAACTCACACCACAAGTACATCCTTCTCGTCTTGAGTCAAGATTGCTTCTGTTTTAAACTAATCAATCTCCGAGATTGCACATCTATGGATTGCACAGTTTATGAGAAGAGGTAAAAAATAAGAGGGAATTGCCAGGGTTGGTTGGAGTTACGTCATGAACTACCAATCAAACATAAATGATGTTGGTTGCATAATGTTAGATGCGGTTTAGCAGTTAATTATATAATAAGGGGCGAGAGGAACAAATATATTTAAATTCGGTGTCTAGCGGCGTAGGGGAAAGAGGAGTAAAATAATTGATGTATTCTGGCGGAGAATAATGTTAAGTTATTTTCCAACATACAGTATTTATTATGGGTATTTTTATAATATGTAAGCTCTAAAATTATACAGAAATTATCACATTTTACAGAATTTTGGGAGAGGTAGTTGAAGAGGCGAAAAATGAAGAAGAAAAAAAGACTGCATCACCAGTAAGGTAACTTAATCATTTATATTGAGAAAAGCATACAATTCTATATATTTTTTTTTAGTTTTTTAAAGAACAATGAAGATCCGTGCACATCTAGTACTCCTACAGGTCCTAGTGTGTCTGGATCACCACTTCCTAAAAGGTAATATAAATTTTTGAAATCTTCTTTATGTAAATAACTTATTTAAGAAAATTATCATTGCTTAAGTCAATACTAAATTAAATATAAAATATTTTAGATATTCCAATTATTATACACTTAATTCTTTTTGTAGGAGAAAATTAATTAAGCCCCGTTACTTAGCTGATATTCATTCATCAGACATGTCCAGCCCAACTGCTAAAAAGCCTTAAAATTTGCAAAATTGATAATAGAAAAACAACGTAGAAAAATATCTACTCTACAAAGGCAGAATCGAAGATTAAGATCTAAAATTACTAATCTAAATTCTCTATTGGCCCATTTGAAAACAAATCAGTACATTTCGCCATCGGCAGAATCTATTATAGAGGTACTAATAAATCAATTAAAAAACAAACGTAGAACCAATAACATCTTGATTGAACCTCCATAGCCAGTTTTACTGGTTTTAAATTTTTTAGGAAATTATTTCGCGATCGTAGGAAAATTATTGTATGTAACTTGTGTAAAAGTGATTTTTCACACAAAAATATCACTTTTCACACTTGTAATATATTATAGTATTCCAATTTCCGATAGTATTATGTATGTTAAATGAATAACCTTTATTTATTTGTACATACCAAGATAGAATAAAGTATGTTTATTATTAAATACAATGAGTTTTTCAGGCTACTCTACCTGGACGTGCTGCTGAAGTAATGAAAATGATTTTAAAAGGTTCTTCTCATCAAAAATATTCACCTGTTTTAAGGACATTTGCCTTAACATTAAATTTTTACTCCGCAAAGGCATACAATTTTGTTAGAGATACATTTAATAATTCGCTGCCACATCCAAGGACTCTAACAAAGTGGTACAGTGTAATTGATGGCAAACCAGGATTTACAAAAGAATCACTTCGTGCTATAGAAGCAAAAATTTCAACTTCAACAAAAAAGGTTTGTGTAAACCTAGCTCTTGATGAAATTCACATCATGAAGAAGGTTGAATGGACCGGAAAAGAAGTTATTGGATACATCGATTTGGGAACCAAATTAAGATCGGACTGTATTCCAGAAGCTACACAAGCATTAGTTTTTATGGTAGTAGCTATGAATGATTTGTGGAAAATTCCAGTTGGCTATTTTTTTATAGAAAGTTTAACCGGATCTGAAAAAGCCAATTTAGTTAAAGAATGTTTAAAATTTCTTGGTGGAGTGGAGTTTCAAAGTGACTTCTGTAACGTTTGATGGAGCATCAGCTAATATAACTATGATGAAGTGTCTGGGAGCAAACATAGATACGCCATCTTCATTAACTACTTATTTCATTCATCCAACAACACATGAGCAAGTGTATTTTTTTTTGGATCCATGTCATATGCTCAAATTGGTCAGAAATACATTCGGAACTGCTGGTAATGTCTTAAAAGATGGAAAAAATAGGGAAATAAAGTGGGATTACATAAGGAAACTAATACATCTTCAAGAAAATGAAGGGCTGTTAGCAGGAACAAAACTGAAAGCTCGGCACCTACAGTGGTTTAGAGAAAAAATGCGTGTTAGAATTGCTGTTCAAATTCTAAGTAAAAGTGTTTCTGATGCTCTAATATTTGTCGAAAATGATTTAAAATTACCTGACTTTGTTGGTTCTGAAGCAACTTCAGATTTCATATTACTTTTTAATAATATTTTTGATATTTTTAATTCTAAAAATTTTTTTGCCAAATATAAGTTCAAGCAACCTGCATCTGAAAAGAATTGGCAGGATATATGTAAATATTTCGATCGGGTTTGTAAATATATAATAGAATTAGAATTAAATAATGAACCTGTTGTTGTTAGTGGTAGGAAGACAGGTTTCTTAGGGTTCTTAATTTGCATTGAAAGCATGAAATGTCTGTTTTGGGATTCAGTAGTAATGAATAAAAATTTAGATTTTATTCTTACTTACAAGCTTTCTCAGGACCATTTGGAACTTTTTTTTAGTGCAGTTCGTAATAGATGTGGCTTCAATAACAATCCCACATGCAGATTGTTTCAAAATTGTTATAAAAAATTATTAATTCATAATGAAGTGAAGTCAAATAAAACTGCCAATGCAATTGCTTTAGATGGCACCAGCATCTTGGATTGTAGCAGCACTAGTAGCAAAATTGCGTTAAATTTAAAATGTTACGAATCAGACACTTCTGAAGAAAATTTGGAATTTACAAATGAGCTTCGTTACCATGATTATCTTTCTATATATTTTCTGAGCGAATACATTCAGGATGTAGTTGCCTACATTTCTGGTTTTATAGTAAAATCCTTGAAGAACAAGATTCACTGCAAACAGTGTTTTGCGATTTTAGAAGGAGATTACAGTTTATCAAAACTGCAAAATCAAAAAACTTACGGAAAATTACAAAAAGCTTCTAGATTTGTAGTTACTGTTTGTAGTGAAGCTGAAAAATGTATAAAAACAGTTTCAATGAACATACACAGTAATAATATTATTAACATTGCCAATATAAAATGTAAATTAGTAAATAGTTCTATGCGATATTGGCCTTCAAATATTTTTGATGTTTTTTCTAACCATATTTTTGATTTTGAACCACTTAATGACCATTGCATTACTGTCACGAAGCTCATTTTAGATAAATATATAGACATTCGACTTCATCATGAATTTAATAAATTAAAAACTGTTAATAAAGCCAGAGTGAGAAGTTTACTTACAAAAAGCATTTTATTTCAGAATCAGTAATTTTTTATTTTAATTATTTGTTTTTATAATTTTCCTTCAGTATTTTTTCTATCCGGACAAATTAGAAATAAAGTATCTCTTGATAATCTTAAGCTAATGTGTTTTAGCCTTGTCCAAATATTATAAGATCATTGCTGATTACTCTCCTAAATGAGTTATTGTACCATTACACAAATAATGCCAAAAATAGGTGTCGTGACATGCAACCCAAATAGCATGTAATGGAAAGATCCTATTTGTATATTTATGTATCTAAAATAAAATTGTTCTATTGTTATTAATAAGTTTTTTATATCATAAAAAAGGTAGTCCGCAATATATTTATTCTTTTTTCGAACTGTAGAAAAGGATTTCTGACAATACCCATGTAAAAATAATAATAAATGGCTTTATATTTTTACTTACTCTTCATGTATTTAAAAAAAAAGATAATATATAATAAAATACTAACAAAAATGTTCTTCCACTTTGAGCTACCTACTATTTTAATCTATAAGAAAATATATAAAATGACTTTTTGAATGCCCTGTATAATATTAAATAGGTTTTCTTTAAATTTACCTCTGAGTCCGAAGACCCATATGTTATTGCTTTGGTCATTAAATAATGTTTACTAAAAATATATGTAAACCCTCCCGAAACACTACGTCTATGTGCGACGTACGATTCCCCTTTCCCCGTCTGGTATAATGTGCGGACAGAAGGTGTATTGGGTATACAGTGTGAAGGGCGAGTCTATCTTAGATAATATGATGTCTATGAGTCACGCTTAGTTATCATGGCTTACTGTAAGAACATATTTTGTTTATTACTCTTTATTATGTCCTGGATGTGGGAGCGGTCAGTAAATTCAAAGTATAGATGGATTTTACATTTTTCTCTGCAATGAAATAGATGCTTATAGACGTCGAAAACAATAAAAAATACCTTTGCAGGCATTTTTTGTCGCCCAATTTTCGACCACGTGGCTTAATATTCACTTTTTAAACTAAATTTGGGACAGCTTGAAAGCGGTTTTTCTAAATTGAAGATGAGAAAAAAAAAACGAAATATCAGTATCCGAGCAACGAAACTAGTTTGATGTACCAATGTCTGATTTTGAAGAAGAAAACTGTTAAAAACTGGTTTGGTGAACAGTTTGCTTCATTTTCATCTGTTTAAAATACTTAAATTTTGTTGCACAAGACGTGATTGTACAAGAAGTGCCCCTCCCTCGAGTTTCTAGGAGTCGTACGTTTCTTCGTTTGCAGAAAAAACGAACAATATGAAAATTCATCGGCTGTATGAGATACTAGACGTTTTTGCTAAACTTTGGAAAATACGAGCAACTTTAATGTAGGAAAAAGAAGACGACTGTAGTGCAAACTAGAGGATGTTCTACAACAGAATGGAAATTAAATTAGGATAAAAAACTGGCGAGTACTGTTAAGGTCCGATATTTTTTCGTTCGCCTCTTCTACAAATAAAATCTTGTTTGCTCGGTGTCCGCACTTACATACGAGCATCCTTTTTTCCTCAGTATATTAAGTGTATTTTGTAAATTGGCAAGAAGTGGTCTGTTTTTTGAAACTGAAACCAAATGCCAAGGTCCAACCCAACTAACAAAGTAGCTTTAAAATTTATTATTATATTTTATTGATATTATTTTGCTGTTTCTAGAATGCTAATTTGTTGTACTAAAATTGCAGAAACCACTATTTTGTTCTCTAAATTGTTATATAAATTAGTTTTTTCAATATTCTTACAGCAAAATTGTTAAATAGTTTTCACGATAACTATAAAATTGTTACATAAACATTTATAGAACTATTCTATAGAACAGGTATGGGCAACCTTTGCTTCGCTGAGGGCGTAATTTCGGGACTTAATTAGGTCGCGGGCCATAGGCAAGAAATAAGTAGGTAGTAGTGAATAAAAGAGCGACAAAAATTCACGCATTTTTTTATTTATTAATTATAATAGCTATGCTCAATCATATAAAAAGCAAGTTAATAAAAAAAGATCAAATAAAAATTAATGAGAGACTTGAGTTTGAAGCTGAGAAACAAGATGATCAATATTGGGTTCAATATCACTAGTACATAGGCGCAAAGTGTTTTCTAAATTAACATCTGTAAGCCGAGTACGATGCTTATTTTTATTAATTTTCATGATTGAAAAAAGCTGCTCACATTTATACGTGCTTCCAAATGTGCAAATTATTTTTCGTGCGAAAGCTCTCAGCCGTGGATACTTTTCTTTGGAAAGGTATGTTCTGTAAAATTCGCTTAGTTCCACATCATCAAATTTAGATTTCAAATATGAGTCTTCTTGAAGCTCGATCAACTCCATTTGTAGGTGAAGCGGAACATCTTCCACACTACACTTACAAGGATTTGCAAAAATATTGAAAGTGCTATCCATATTCTTAAAATCGGAAAATCGATCGGTAAATTGCTCGGACAGTAGTTTCAATTCTTCAGTATAACGACCGTATTCAATATTTTCGTGACTGGATAATGTTGAAAAATGAAAACAGTTTGAACTTCTCATTTGTGTTTCCCATAAGCGAATTTTGTTTTGAAAAGCTATAAGATGACTGTACAACTGATTTACCAATTGCCCTTGTTTTTGGAGCTTCAAGTTCAGATCGTTTAAGTGTCCTGTGATGTCTACCAGGAATGCCAAGTCACAAAGCCAAGTTGGATCACAAATTTGCGGTAATGTTTTCTCTTTCATTTCCATAAAATCAGCTATTTCTTTTCTAAGGTCATAAAATCTTTTTAGCATTTTACCTTTGCTTAGCCACCTTACTTCGCAATAATATGTCACATCATCGTGTTCTGAAGAAAGTTCATCCAAAAATGCTTTAAACTGGCGATGATTAAGACCGCGGGATCTAATGAAATTAATGGTATTTACTACCACGTCCATAACATTCTTCAATCGAATGGACTTGGAGCACAAATTTTGTTGATGAATAATGCAATGCAGAATTATTAAATCACATTCTTGCACATTCATAGCTGTTGCTCTTTCCTTCAGAATTCCGATAAAACCTTTTCGTGAACCGACCATTGAAGGCGCACCATCCGTGCACACTCCAACTAATTTACACCACTGTAAACCAAATTGCTCAAAAGTACTTTGCACCTCGGCAAAAATATCTTTTCCAGTAGTGGTCCCTTGTAGCGGCCGCAAAGCCAGTAATTCCTCTGTCTCTGCAACTTCTTCATCAACACCTCGTATAAAAATAGCTAACTGGGCAGTGTCAGATAAATCTGTACTCTCATCCAAAGCAATCGAAAAAGTTTGAAAACTAGCTAATGTATCAGTCAATGTTTTTTTGATATCACTTGCCATCATATCTATACGTCGAACAACAGTACGTCGCGATAAGCTCACTTTCTCAAACTCTCTCTTCTTTTCTGGACACAAAAGTTCTGCAACGTCTACTAGGCACTCTTTAACAAACTGTCCCTCAGAAAATGATTTCGATGTTTTCGCTATTTTGGAACTAATTATAAAACTAGCTTTAACAACAATGTCTAGATTTGATCTTTGTGAATGGAACATTTGTTGCTGTTTCCCTAAATCGGTAATGAGTTTTTTAATTTTATCCTTTCTTAACTGGCCCATGAGTGAATTATATTGAGCAAAATGCTTACTGGAGTAATGCCGCTTCATATTGTATTCTTTTAAAACAGAAATTGTTTCATTGCACAACAAACACATAGGTTTACCACTGTGCAAGATAAAAAAGTATTCATCAGTCCATTTGTCTTGGAATTGACGACATTCCGTGTCCACTTTCCGCTTTTTTGAACCAGACATGTTTTTGCTTGAATATTTCCCACGTCGTACGTTTATCGGTTGTTAAGAAGTAATGAGGCGATGCGCACTAAGCGGTTTATATATTATCCCCAATAAGTAACTAGAATACACTCGATCGTACGCAAGCGCATCGGGCGGCTTGTTTCGCGCATGCTTTGCTCAGGTCTCAACTCGCATAGACTTGCAAAATAGCAGTTTGGTTTGGCATTTGCAAGATCGCAAGCTCTTTTAGTGGTATTTTTGTGTGCGTTCACGTTGGAGAAAATTTTGGTTCACTTGTTGGGTTAAGAGAATTCTGATGGAATGGAAGAAATTTCAAATTAGAATTTAGTTTTTGCTTTAAATGTTCTATGTTCCGAATTCAGAAACGTTTTGTTTATGTGTTTGTTCTTTTAATGTTTTTATGGTCTTAGAATAACTGTTTTTTTTAAGTTCGTTCTTTTTTACTGGGTGGTTTTCTTAAAAATATTTAAAATGTTTTATTATAATGTTTTTGTTATTATTTTTTATTGTTATTGAACATGATGCATGACCCAATTCCTTTGATTTTTTTATAAAATTTTATGTAATCATAAATTCTCCATAAAACTGACAGCTTCTCGCGGGCCGGATTGAAGCTGGTGGAGGGCCGGTTCCGGCCCGGGGGCCGGGGGTTGCCCACATATGCTATAGAACATTTCATGTAATAGAATTAAGTTGCTCTACAGTGATTCTATATTTACAACTTTTTGATTACACAAATACTACTGTTTCTTGAGCTCATAATAACGCTTTAGTAGTTATATAAATATTAGTGTAAGATAATTCCGCATCAATAGATGAAAACTCTAAAATAACTGTAATGTAGTGTCGAAATATACTTCTGCAAATCAGAAAACTATATAGAGCTATTACAAATAAATAATTATCCCTTTAAAAATATTTATAAAAAAATAAAGCAACTACAGTTGGTAGTACCTACACCATATTATTTTGTATTTTATGTTTGTTCAACTACTTCCCATGCCATTTGTATGTGAGGGCATGTATGGTCTGAAATTGTCATATTTAAATAAATGAAGAAATATTAAAAATAAGTGAGAGCTGCTTTTCAGAGAATAGTAAGAAATAGCAAAATATTTTGCTGTTTTGTCAGATAATAGTTATGTTCTGAATGAATAATCATGCCCCAATACTAAAAGAAAGCCATATTTTTGGTGATGTCCATGTTAAATATGCTTATTCTAGCAGTATTATAAATTATGATTGCTCTATAAAGTTGTAACTCTAATCATTTCAATTATCAAATACTTAAATTACAAACGATTTAGTAAGGTTATGTTGTATTTTAATTTGAAACTATTATACAACAAACCGTGGTAAACTTTTGTAGGAATGACTGATACATCTTAATTATTGTATGATAGTTGTTTTTATTACAATAATATTTTATAAATATGATTCTGTCTTAAAATAACTTCCTAATACCTTTAAATAGCCGCCATATTTAACAATAATTTAGACTGTCAATTTTACTAGTTTATAAGACAAAACCAATGTTAATTAAAGATTTTTTATCATTAGTAATATTAACATAATCTTATTACTAAAAAAATCGAATTGCATAAATTTAATTTTTATTTCACACTGAAAAATTATTAGAAATATGAATCAAACTCAAGACGCTTGAAAATCTAGTATTGTATATGCTATACAGGGTGAGTCATGAGGTACCTTACAGACTTCTACCATATGTAGAGTCCCTTAAGGGGTATATCATATGAGCATTAAAAAGTGGCAACTTCCCTTCGTTATTAATAGACGCGGTGTTTTGTGAATTTTGACAAAACTTTATATGGCCGTAAAATCTACAAGGATTTCTTTAATTTTTTGGTGGAGCATTACACTGGTGTCTAGCATTTAATTCATATCATCAAAAGTTAAAAATTCCAGGATTGGCTTAGGAAAAATTAATCTCGACGATTCCTATCAAAAAGTTCGCCCTGTATAAGATTTTTTTAAATTATAATAAGATATTTTTAAAGTACATAGATAGACAATCAAAACTGTGTATGTGACATTTTTGTCACCTTTTTTTTATTAAGGTTCGATTTTGGGTAAAACTGAAAAATCACCTTAAGGGGTCACATAAATTATGTTATAACATAAAGAAAACATTGTTAATTGTATGCATTTGAACTAAACGAGCCAAACATAAGCCTTTAGTGAGCTTACTAGATCGTTAAATTAATTTTCGACAATTTCCAGATCCGGATTAGTTAATTTTTAAATTTTAAATAGAAATCGGCCTATTTTTGTAGACTATAGAAACTACTCAACTAAATTAAACATGTCAATAATCAATAAATAAATTGTAGCGAATAACAATAACGAACAATAAATTCACACTTATTAATTAATAATTATAAATGCTATTTATTAACCTCTAATAAAAACTGCACATTTTACTTGCCAACGTAGGTATCCGAGGGATGTATTTCCAACATGATGGAGCATCGCCTCATTTTTTAGTTGCGGTAAGAAACCATCTAAATAATGTTTTTGGCAACAGATGGATAGGACGTGCAGGTCCTATTTCATGGCCTCCAAGATCCCCAGATTTTAACCCCGTAGATTACTATATTTGGGGACGATTGAAAGAATTAATTTATTCACAAAATATTAATGACCGACAACAATTAATTGATAGAATTATCCTTTGCTCTAATGTTATTAGAAACGATCCCTTGACTATCCGTAAATCAATAAGGCACTTAACGATTCGGCAACAAAAATGCGTAGAAGCTGGAGGGTTTCATTTCGAACAACTACTGTAATTGTTAAATTATTACCATGATTTTATTTTCTAGTATACATGTTATCATTATTCTATGTATGTAGTATTAGTTTTTTTTTTAAATTTCTTAGTTGTTTATTTATTGTTTGTTGATGAAATTTAAACGAAATAAAATATTTCTAATAAATACATATGAACTTATGTTCAATTTATTTGAGTCTCCAAAAATGTACATGTGATTTTTGTTTAAAAATTAATTAAAAATTTATAACTAGGCCTGGAAATTGAATAAAATGATATTAACGGTGTAGGCACTAAAGGCTTATGTTAGACTCGTTTTAGTTCAAATGTATACCATTAACAATTTTTTCTTTAAGTTATAACATTATAATGTGACCCCTTAAGTTGATTTTTCAGTTTTGCTCAAAATCAAAACTTAATAAAAAAATTAAAGAAAATGTGACAAAAATGTCACATACACAGTTTTGATTGTATATCTATGTACTTTAAAAATGTATTATTATAATTTTAAAAAATCTTATACAGGGCGAACTTTTTGATATGAATCGTCGAGATTAATTTTTCCTAAGCCAATCCTGGAATTTTTAAATTTTGAGGATATGAATTAAATGCTAGACACCAGTGTAAAGATCCACCAAAAAATTAGAGAAATCTCTTTAAGTTATAACATTATAATGTGACCCCTTAAGGTGATTTTTCAGTTTTGCCCAAAATCAAAACTTAATAAAAAAATTAAAGAAAATGTGACAAAAATGTCACATACACAGTTTTGATTGCCTATCTATGTACTTTAAAAATATCTTATTATAATTTTAAAAAATCTTATACAGGGCGAACTTTTTGATATGAATCGTCGAGATTAATTTTTCCTAAGCCATTCCTGGAATTTTTAACTTTTGAGGATATGAATTAAATGATAGACACCAGTGTAAAGCTCCACCAAAAAATTAAAGAAATCTAGTAATCCTTGTAGATTTTACGGCCATATAAAGTTTGGTCAAAATTCACAAACCTTCATAACGAAGGGGAGTTGCCACTTTTTAATGCTCATATGATATACCCCTTAAGGGACTCTACATATGGTAGAAGTCTGTAAGGTTCCTCATGACTCACCCTGTATAATTAATAGTAAGTCCTACTACGCATCCAAAAACAACTTTATTGTTATAGATAGCTCTTATAAGTCGGAGATACACATGCCCGTAGCTTGCACACTTCCATGCCAGCTACTTGAATGTTCAAGCTACTTGCATATGTAACTGTTAACTACCAGTAGCTTGTATACAAGTAGATTGAACAAGATTTGATTTTTTGGCATGCAATGTGCAATTTGAAAGGTGGGAGGTACGAACTGCATGCCAAATTGAATGTGTTAACACAGACGACAGATACTAGCATGTCAATAGTTGTATTCAAGTTGTGATCGCCGTCAAGTTTTTTCTTTTTTCGTTTCGTTGATACCGTATCATCATGTCTTGGTGGGGAGATGAAAAGACCATAAAATTTATTCGTTTATATAAAGAGTACGAATGTTTGTGGAATTCGAATTCATCTCTGTATAAAAATAAAATAACACGAGAAAATGCCTATAAGAAAATTCAAGAAGAAATTAATATTACGATAAAAGATATAAAAAACAAAATAGAAGGTTTGAGAAGTACTTACCATCAAGAAGTAATTAAGATATAGAAATCAAAAAGTTCAGGAGCCGGAACGAGTGATATTTTTTGAAGAAATTTATTTTTTAAATGATACTTTTGAGTACAGAAATTTAACGTCTACACAGGTAAGTAAAAAAAATATTCAGGTGAGATCGGGGCTGATTGGCTGCCAAGTTACATGTACAGTGAAATTTTAATAAATTGGAAACATTTTGCTATTGCTTTTGTTAGTTGATTGAGGTACATTGATGTGAAAGGCAATTTGTGAAAATTTAAAAACTAAAAACACTTTAAAATTCTGGGACAGGTTAGCGTGAAACGTTGTATTAAACTTTCCGTGATCCCGAAGGCTTGTAAGCTACTGGCAAATGTATCCTCCGTCTTCAAGCTACTGCCACATGCAAACTACTGGCATGCAAGCTACTAGCACAATTTGTGTATCTCCGGCTTATTATCGCCTTGAATTTACCTTTTATGACAAATCTAGAATTAATTTGTTTATTCCAGATACATTTAAAAAACTGAAATGTTACTGATTCTGATATGCAACATAACCTCAAAATTGAAAATTTATAAAACAGTTATAAAAGTTTAAAAAAATATTTTTTTAAAATCTGTGTAAATGTCCAGTAACTGTCCGGTAACTGCATTCAACAAATCTTATAGTTACAATTTACAAATGAACCAAATAGTTGTGTAATACTGCTCCCATTTTGTGTTTATTACTGTTGAAAGAATGTTCCGGAAATGTTTTTCGCTAATATTCTGCTTTATAAATTTTATTCTGTAAACACTTTTTCAGCTGTTATAAAATTGTTTCTAGGGAATGGCTTTCAAAATGCTTGTATAACTCTGAATTTAACTAAAAGTATTGCCTTTGCGGTTATTTTTTAATCCTTAGTTTTATAACATTCAGCCTTTGATTTACCCTGGGTCAAAATAGTCTAATTTACTTGAGTAAAACATAAAATATATTTTTAGAATTTTTACCCCCTAATAAGGGTGTTGTTTTTTCGGAAATTCGCGATGGTAATACTCTTAGTTAAGAATTATACAATTTTATCAACCCTTTCGTCGACCCAAAAAAAAATGCCCGCAGTATCATCTTAAGTTCAAGAAAACTTATTTTAGGCTATATCCGAATTTATTTGGGAAAAATTAAATATTCGGCCACGTGGCCAGAATCCCTGTACCGGAAGTATCAAAACCAGACGTAAAAAATGCCCGCAAAGGAATTTTATTATTGTCTAGAAGCATCTATTTAACAGGTACATGATCTCTCCCCTGCACCAACTGTAAAGAGCTGGTGAAAAAAAGATGCCAAGTTTTTACATTTAGCTGAGGGGTTATAACTCATATGCTGTTAATTTAATTAAATATAAGGATAGTAGAAAGGTAAAAAGTAAATGCTCATAAAGTACCATTTGGCAAAGCGAGACCGAGGCAGGCGACAAGCGACCGCATGAAGAGACCAAAATGTGTTTCTTACGTCTGAACACTTGTAATTATATGAAACACATTTGGGACAGCGCGACCAATGCAAAAGAGGCGATAGCACTTTTAAAGGTAATATTTGGGAAGGCGAGACCGAGTAAGACGACAAGCGAAAGGCAGCAAGCAGCAAATACTGCCGTGCTAAAAGTGCTATCGTCGGTCGCGCCCTCCCAAATGTGTTTTATATAATTACACGTGTTTAGACGCGAAGAGACCGTTTTCGGTCACCTTCGCTGTCGCTTTACTCGGTCTCGCCTTCTCAAATTGTACCTTAACACGGCAGTATTTGCTGCTTGTTGCCTATCACCTGTCGTCTTTTATATCGGTCTCGCCTTCCAAAATGTTACCTTTGCGCAGAAATAAACGGATTAATATGTTTTTATAAAAATCCATTTAAATAAACTGTATTGGGTATGTAATTGTAAGTTAAATTAATAAATCATTTCTTTCAAACCTTTCGTTACTGTCACCATTATCAATTATTTTTAAAACATATTGTTTACTCTACAATCCATTTAGATGTGTATGAAGATGAACGCTAATAAAACTTTGTGAGACAGAAAGGACTGTTTCTACCACCTTCCTCCTTTTAAATTTAATAAATTATAGGTAAAAACGTCAAATTTTAGGAATTTTAGCAAACTTATATTCCAGAAACAATTAACATATTAAAAAGTATGTTCCATTTTTGATTCGTGTTTTTCAAATAAACACACAAAAGAGACAATGAATCGAAAGATATCTGATCTTGAAACGGAAAAAAGATAAAAATCACAGTTTTCACTGTTGACTGGCGCAGGAAATTTTCAATCTCAGGAAATTTTTGTTTGCCGATAGATATAGAAAAATGTTTACTCGATATGGCCGGTTGTTATAAAACGATTTTTCAAGACTGTTTACATTTTTTTGAAAAAGAACTTAAACACGATATAATTCTTACCAACAAGAAATCTAATTTAAAAATTTAAATAAGTTAGCGACATTTCCATTCTATCTTTTGTTTCGTGACCAAACTTTAATACCGCATAATATAATTTCTGTCCCGAACATTAAATACTGAAATTATTTTCTCGAAATTTGTTGGGATTACTGTAATGTGGTTTTTCCATTTATCCTTTCGTAGCATTATCCCATTAAAGGTAATAAATACGTCTGAGAAGAAAAGAACATACATAATATGGCTTCTCTCAAGCAGAAAATACACTTATTCGTTACTAATTTCTAACACCTTCGGAATCGATATAATACGCACAACAACCCTTTTGTTTAAAAGACAAGGTCCGGGTGCTTGATTTTGAATGATATAAGAGTTTATCTCGGTTTAATATTTTTACTTGTTGCGGATATATACAATGACCGTCACAAGTATGGAACAAATCCATTAGAAACTTTCTTCCCAAAAAATCCTTCAGAGAATTATTTCATGAAAGAGGAAAATTATTTTTTTTATTTTGCCGCATCAACCTCTTGGAGCGGGGCGATTCAGTCCTGGTAAAAGATATAGGCAATCAATGACGCATGCATATAATTTTCTATGGATTTTCTTTAAATTCTCAGTAATGAGTATACGTTATATTACCTCTAAACATCTCAAAGATGTGCCATTTTTGATAAGGTCGGCAGGATCTTGTAAGATTCCACTTATCGGGAGTTCAGTGGTTTATCACCTTGGTCCCTTCACTTGTAAGGAAAATCGAGCTTTATTTTTAATTGGGACTGGACTTCTTTAAGTTTGGACACTATTTGTTTCCACTGTTGTTGTCATATATTATTTGTATGTTTTTTAAAAACTGGTTTAAAATCGGTTGTAGGAATTTCTTCGACCAACGGAACACTGGCGAATTCAACGTCTACTTGGTCTACTTTTTCATTGAAAGAAATTCCAATATGAAAAGAAATTTCCGTATAAACTGCTGGTAACTCATCTTTATTAGGTTGGGTAAATCTGTTTTATTTCTTCCCTAGCACTTAGTCAATATTTTAGAGTTCAAGTAGTTGCAATATTTAAGGGTTACTAGCAAACAATGTCTGGATATATTCGTTTTGCAGCTGCTACACTTTAATGCATCAATGAAGATTAGGGGATACTTTGAAAAATTAGAAACAAGTTAGCATTATTTGGTTATTAGGAGAGTATGAATATAAGAGTACTTAGGGAATTTGGATAATGAGAGGGTAATTTTTGGACTTTGGAGTGTCCAAAGCTGTGTATACGAAATTGGGATTGATGATAACTGGTATCGCTGGGTGTTAAAATTAGAACGTTAATCTTTAATATAAAAAAATTTTTTTTTTCTTAGAATATTTCGAAACATGTCAAAATTTGAGAAAACCGCTGACTGGACCCAGGCCAACAATGGGCCCAGGTTCGTCAGATTTGTACAGTGTCGTATATCTACCACGGGCCGGGCCGTGTATTCGGAAACCGCTGACACGTTAGATACTCGGAGGAGTTCTATGTCGCGAATTACAAACTCGTAAAATCCCGACGGGTTAGAACTAATACGTCGAGATTTTACGAGGCTGTTATTCTCAATGCCGAACTAACGTTTCGGCGTTTTCCGAATATTCGGCCGGGCCAAATAAGATCGAAGTAGGTCCGTTTGGTTTCCATCGCGCGGTAGATATACGACACCGTACCAATCCGATGAACCTGGGCCCCAGAGCCAACAACGGGCGCATGTGACGTGACTATACAAAAAATTAAACGAAAAAATCTACAAATTCGTTTTGGACAACCGAGGAAGAAAGAGCTTTTTCATAAAAAGTTTTATTTGTTTGCTCATTCACCGTACTTGCCAGATTTGGGTATTGCCGAATTTTCACTAATATCATTTAGGGAAACAAGGTTGAAACAAGGAACGATTTGTTTTCAAATAGAAACCAATATGACTGTGATGCTAAAAGAGAAAGATGAAGTATGATAATCCATTTAAAAGCTAATTTTATTTGTAATTAAACATACAACATAACAAAAAAATAATTGAATGAAACGAGAATGTAAATCATTAAAAAACCTTTCAGAGCTCTAAGGTTTGTAACGGTTGTAACCGTTTTCGTTATTTAGTCCCAGACATTGTAACGGTTGTTACCGTTTTCGTTATTCTGAAACCACCATCTCTAAACAAACGTCAATTGTCGTTTATGCCTTGTGTCAAAACTCGGGTTGTCATTTCGATTTACCTCTGTCATCGAACAAGTTGATTATTGAATTTTAATTATCTTTTATCGTGTACATCCGATGTACTAATTATCTTAAATATTTTTAATGACCGTCTGATTTTATAAAGGTAAGTTTCGTACCGATATTTTGTTGAAAATATATATTTAGTACAAGAATTTCTTTATTAAAATGTCAAATCTGAAACATAACCTCAACATTGAATGGCACATGATAATCCGTTTTATATAATTTTATCTATTATTTTGTTAATAAAGAGATAATATGCTTTACTATATTTAAATATGTTAAATAAGATTTTTCCTATTCATATTAATTCTAGTCTCTGTGAATCTATTCAAATAATAGTTTAATTTGTTCATTTGATAGTAAAAAGCATAATATCTGTTTCCTATATACTCTTCCTGATTCCTTTCTTTATATTTTTACCTTTTTCCTTGTAGCCTTGCTGTATATAGATGATCCTATAGAAGTTGTATATAGATGGTTTCAGTAGAAGTTCAATAGAAACTATATAGATGGTTCAATAGAAACTATATAGATGGTTCAATATAAGCTGTATCTAGATGAATTTTAGAAGAACGTCATGTTTAGAAATCTGGAAGAACGTACAAGCTGCCTGTTTAGAATACATCAAGAAGTTTAGTTCAACCCCCGAAAGAAGTTAACGAGATTTCACTTTACCTTTGAAAATGTAACAAGAAGGCATCTACAGTCACTCCTTAAGTGTTACCTCTGATACCACAGATAAGTTATAATAAATCATTTAAATTTGAATAATTAAGTCTCTGTGAATTAGAATTTGTCGCTACCTTATTTAATTATAGTATCATAAAGGTTGGTGATTTTCTATATTTTCATCATTAATCGCTTGTCAAGTTTAGAAAGTTTAAATATAGTGGCGTCCAACATTCTTTTTCAAAGCGATACGAGTTGTTTATTAACCTGACCCACTCCCCAAATAATAAGAGCTTAAAACACTATAAAAATAGATAAAATAACAAGATCATATTACAAGTTAAGAAATACATATACTGTTACGCAGGTTTTTGGTAACTCAATTTATTTTAATTCAACTTTTACAAATCAACCATACAACTGATAACATGAACATAAAACGTGTATCATAAAATCGTCAGCATCCTCGACTTATATAGCTTGCTTGACCTTTCTCCAACCCTAAGCTCGAACCTTCTCGAACTGTCCAGATTTTTCTTGACAAGGAATGACCGCAACACACTGTAGGCACAGAAGTATTCTTTATACTTCTGTGCTGTAGGGTAATGGGTAACATAACACTTCTTTTTGTATTTGTACGTTTCCTATAACAGCCGCAGGGTACTGCTGGGTACAGGGTGACAATACTAATCGAAATCATCCAAAATAACAAATTTATGCTATCCATATTACTTCACAATATTAAACAATTTTTATAGAGGGCGCTAAAATCAAAAACAACGCAATGAACAATCGTATTTCGGAATTATCCATTAAATTACATTTTCGATAATATGTATAACAATATACAGAGTAGGCCACTCAAAACAGTTCACCCTGTTATTTCGCAGTATTTATTGGATTTTAAGAAAATGCTGAAATTCTAAACGGGAGACATTTTTAAAATACAGACATGTGTCATGTGTCAACTCCCTTTCTTCCACTTCTCCAACCCCTTAGTTTAAAATAGGAAATATACCATGTGTGACTGTTTGTAAAAAAAAATTTAATTTAATTAAAGTGTATTACCTCTAGAAAATTAAACGCAACAACGCCTATGTTTGGCTAATGGGTTCAATTTTTTCCAACACATCAAATATACATTAAAACAAATTAAATTAAACCCATTAGCCAAACATAGGCGTTACGTTTAATTTTATATAGGTAATACGCTTTAATTAAATTAAAACAATTTTTACAAACAGGTATAAAAAGTCATAGACTATCATAGGCGTTGGAGAAGTGGGAGAGAGGGGTCGACACACATGTCAGATGTCTGTATTGTATAAATGTGTCCTCTTTGGAATAAAAATCGACCTGTTTGAGCACTTTCTTAAAATCCAATGACTACTGCGAAATAATAGAGTGGACTGTTTTGAGTGGCCCACTCTGTGTGCCTAAATATAATATATGTATACAGTGTGTCTACTTAAGTTGGCTACACATGGAAAACTTTTTATTATTAGTATTATCAAAAAAATGTATTCTTCATAAAAAATTGCATGGTCTAAAACCTAAAATACAATTTTATGAGTCTTATACGAGATTTGTCAAAAAAAAAAATGTTGGCAAGACTTTTTGACAAACCTCGTATACGACTCATAAAATTTGATATCTGGGTTGTATCTTAGGTTTTAGACCATGAACAATTTTTAATGTAAAATACATTTCTTTTTTCTAGAATTAATAATAAAGAAAATTATTTATTATAAAAAGTTTTTTATGACTTAAAACCTAAAATTCATTCTTCTAATACCAAATTTTATCAGTTGTATACGAGGTTACTCAAAAATAAAGGTACTTTACTCCAGAGCAAAATTAATATTTTTTGATGCACTTCGTGTACGGCTCAAAAAATTTAATATCTGATGGTTGAATTTTAGGTTTTAGACTATGCAGCACATTTTTTGATAAAACTTATATTCAAAAAGTAGCCAACTTACGTAGTCACACTGTATAAAAAGGGTCCCCGTAGGAATAAAAATCGATGTTTTTGTTTTTTCCCAAAAAAAATTTGTCCTTCGAAATATTCTAAAATTAGCCGCAACCAGCTCTTAATCAGAGATCAGCAAAAAATTCGTTGATTTTAGAGATAAACATTTCGTTCGTTCGTTCCTTTTTTTTTTTTTTTTTTTCACATTAAGCTACTGTGTTTCATAGATTGATCGAGCAAAGTGCGTTCTCGTTAATTAGCGGGTAATTAACGGGTTAAACTTTGTTTTTCAATATCTGTAGGTCGATCTACAATCTGTCTAATAGTCTATAATTACGCGGGGGCGCTTTAGAGCAACTAAGAATCATTATTGGCGTGATCAGAGGCGTACAGTAAGAAATAAAATATGCAATTTTTGTTTTTACATAAATTAGTTGTTTTTGAAATTTGTATCTAGTGTTGTATGTTTTAATGCCTACCTAATTCTATAATTACTTGGCACCAGAGGAAGAGATTTTTATCGATTTCAACTTATAAGTATATATTTCTGTTTAAATATAATATAACGTGCTGACAGATATAGCGGACGCTAGAGGTAATATACTATGCCACAATTGTTGGATCCAGTGTTTCTCCAGTGGCTACCTTTCCAACTACTAAGTGTATGCCATCCAAAATTTGATAATTCCAATTAAAATTAAAATAGAAAATTAATTCCTAACTCATATGTGATCAAGATTTAATAAAAAAGAAAATAAAATCTCAAAACCACGTGTCACAAAAATCCTTTAGATAACACCTCAACAGGCATTGAATTATATCAAAAGAAAAACCAGAAAACAGAGATAGAAAATTAGTTTCAACCCTCTAAGTTGGATTTTGCTTACTAAGGATAATGTAATTCGTGGACCGGTTTCGCCCTTATTAGGACTCATAAGCAAGTAATAGACATTCTCTATTCCAATCTCTAATGAAATATGTAGATGCAATAAATTTACTCGCATACATGGATGGATAGTATGTATGAATAAAAAGTCACAAAATAACACCATCTCCATTTAGTAAACAAAATCATAGTACCTAGTTCAAAAACTAGGTGGAATAAAAGTCGTGCGGGTAAATTTTAAAACTACGTTACTTATTCTCTATAACCTCTATAAGTTTAACGCATTTATAGATTCCATTAAAGATCGGAATCGAGAATGTCTCTTCCTTGGTGTTGATTTTTAATAAGGACGAAACCGGTCCAAGAATGACGTTTGAGTGTTGAAAATTATTTTCTATCCCTGCTATTTTTGATATAATTTAATGACTTTAGCCAAAGCCATAGTTGTTTTCAGGAAGGAAATGGTCTTTCGTATTATTGTAATATAAGGGCTTTAGGATTTTATTTTATTTATTTTAGAATTAAAATATTTTGATTAATTATTTGATATATTGTCCCACTTTTTTTTTTTTTTGTTAATACTTGCCACCACCTTTAGAGGCCTTAACTTGACAGGTCTCCTTTCAAAAATGTTAGTTTTTTGAAAAAACAAGGTCGTTTAAAATAAGCCTTATCTTTTAATCTGTTTAATGTATGTGATTTGTTTTGTATAGTCTTGAATATTTTAAATTTTACTATTCCAATTAACTAATATTTGTTTTTCAAACATTTTTAACTTTTTATTACTTGTAAACTTTGTTCATTTTACAATGTATTTCACCCCACATTTGATGAAACTTGTTTTGTAGTATTCCCTAGTGGATGGAGAGTATGGTGAGTTTTCTCTTTTTTACTAATTTATATATCGTTTGCTCTAAGTGTTAACACACCTTACACCACATATTCTCCTTTCCACTAGGCGAGCCTGAAGATGAAGTGATGACACTTCGAAACCGGTCGCACTCAATGTTTTGTTAAATAATAAAACATTAACTTTCCTTGTGAGATATAAAGGACTTTTTCTCACCCTTCACCTTAAAATTACCTCAACTCACACATGGCTACCCCCCTTGTCAATAAAGATAGTTTAATTATGTTATCTGCAAATTTTACAACACACAAACTACAAAAAATTGAATAAATAATTTTGTAAACATTAAAAATTCTTATGTCATAGACGCAAAGAGAGGTACATGGTTTTTCATTATATTTTGACCGCTACTTATTTTCATTATTATTGTAAAAGCTTTATTGTTTTGCCTGTACCGACTAAAAATGTAATAACTGGCAGAATTGTACATACAACAAAATATAATTTCATTTTTTTAAAGGGACATCCTATATATTTCTGTCATTTTAAGTAACTTGCATTTTCTGATTACAAATATATAATATTTTAATTATTTAGTGATTTATTGTATTATGAAAGCGTAAAACATAGATGGCTATGAAAATGATGTTTCCAAGTGAAACAGGTTGTTTGTTTATTAAGAGTTGTCAATTGATTGCTTGTAATGGTTTATACTGTGGTAAAACAACAAAGCTTTTACTTGAAACTATTTTTTGCGTTCACAAGAATAATGAAAATAAGTAGTGGTCAAAATATAATGAAAAACCCAGTACATCATCACAAACCAACGAATAGAAATTTCACATCCCTTCAGTGGCTATGTATTGTGCTGTTTACAGTTTATACCATTTACCCAACTATGTAACCGTTTTTGAAATCACCGTTTTAAGTGCGAAACCCTGTATAAACTCTATGAGGCCTTAAAAATAATTTTTACTACTTATTTCTCATTCTAAAATATTAGACTAACAAATTTCACTTTATGTTTCGTAAAGTTCGGAGAGTTTACGATAAAATTTGGAGGCTTTAGGAGACACGTTATGGATAGGTAATCCAACTACTACAAAATGGTACATTATGCAAATATCCTGTAACGGTAGCTATTAATTCACGAACATAAAGTGTGAGTTTTATTTGAATGTATTAATGGCCATTTCTGTAAAGTTGCATATTCTATTTTATCTACGACTAGACTATTACGTAAAATAACTGAATAAGGTGAAGCCTTCAACTGAGGATCAAGCTCATAAATCAAGTGTAATATACCAAGACCTTGATAAATAGTCGGATATTTTTGTTGCGTCTAAATATCGAGAATATTTTAATCAATTGATTAATGCCAAAAATTATCAAATTGTAAAATTTTCGAGAAATTTAGTACATAGTAGACTATTAATCAAGATTATGTTATATTTGTGACGAGTATTTCCCTAGACTAAATATTGATTATTTTCTTTTTCCTTTTTTCGTTTTACTTTTTTCTTTTTTCTTTTTTCTTCTTCTTTTATTTTTTTCTTTTTTGTTTTTTCTTTTTATTTTTTTCTTTTTTCTTGTTTCCTTTTTCGTTTTTCTTTTTTTTTTCTTTTCTTCTTTCTTTTTCCTCTTTCTTGTTTTTTCTTTTTTCTTTTATCGTTTTTCTTTTATCGTTTTTCTTTTTTCTTTTATCGTTTTTTTTATTTTTTCTTTTATCGTTTTTCTTCTTTCTTTATTCTTCTTTTTTCCTTTTTTCTTTTTTCTTATTTCTTATTTTTGTTTACGTTTTTCTACCAATACAATTAGAAGTCAAACTTCAAACTTATGTACACAAATGTCAATATAATCCTTCAAATAATACAACCCACATACTTACGAGGCCATTTTGAACCCTGTGACACAGTTTAGAGCTAAAGAATCAGATCGCTCACTCTGCGTCGACACTTTTGATTTCAATGTTTCAGTTTATACACTGTGCAACTCGGATAATACAATATATGACAACCGCCTATAATAAAACAGCAGTCTTCTGCGTATCCTGAATTTGTATCCTTGGAGTGGATGTAATTTTGGAACTTTCAACTGGTCCGAGTGAGCTAACTGATTCTTTAGCAATAAACTGTGACTTCAAAAATAATATTCACTGACACTGACAGCAGCAAGCAAAATATCATGTGCGTTTTAATCATCCGCTTCTGCTTCCGGAATTATCGGTTTAGTCGTTTTAACCTGTCAGATTAAAACAAGAAAACCGACAATTCCGAAGCAGAAGCGGATGATTAAAACGCACCTATTAAAAATATTGCGCCAAGATGTAGGCAACACGTAATAAGGGTTCAAAATGGCGGAGTTTTCTATATCCTTTTAAAAGGCACTCAGAAAGCTGCGCAATGCGACCATTCTCCGTATAGTAAAAGAAAATCAAAGTATGTGATACAACCTAAATATGACATTTAGCTGAGATAATAAAATCTAGAGATAATAAATATCTATGGATAAAATGTATTATCCAGGGTTTAAAAATTAATCTTTTTTTATGCAATCCACTATAAGTATACCACAATTTTTAATTAAAACTCCTTTTATTAATCTCTCGATGCGCGCCTATGAGTGTGTCCAGACCACCCAGATGATGATGGTCATTTTTCAAGAAACATTTTAACTTCTTTTAGCTCGCACACATAAGGCAAGGTAAGGTACACAATATGTTCCGTGTGTGTGTCTACCTTTTATCATTTTTACGGATACCGTTAGCAATAAAATTTAATCAAACGTTTTGTCACTGAAACTTGATTCGTCATTAATGTTTATCTCAAGTAATTTGTTTGAAGAAAATTGTCTAAAAGCCATGCAGGTATTCAATAATGTATTGAATTATAATACGACTATCTAATTGTTCCAGATTGTTTATAACTGCCAATTAATGTTGGATAAAAAATGTCTGAAAAGGTTGGAATAAAAATATTCCTAGAAAACTTTCAGCTGAAATAATTGGATGGGATATCAAGATTAAAAAAATTTCTGATCATTCTGACCGCTCCAAATTTGACGACATTTGAAATGATAAAAATTAAATGAAAAAAAAAATATTCAACTTTTATATGGCTTATTATTAATAGTTTTGAGAGAGGCAAAAACATTTTGAAGAATAATATTTTCTCTAAAAGTTGAAAATAAAGTTTTTTGAATTTTTCAGTTCATTTTGAGTCTTATAATTTCTAACGGTAATAAAATTCCTTTAAATATATTTTTGAGCTACGGTCTCGTGATTTTGGTAGAATAGCTTGCTCCCGTTAAATTGTCAATAAAACGAAGTACTCGAAGTCAAAATGCTGAGCTCTTACGTAATCAGCTCAAAAATGGTCTGGATATGCCTGGAAAAACTGAATGAGCTAGGCGAAGAAAATACAGTTACACTCACTTGGGTCCAGGGACATAACAGGATAAAGGATAACGAGATTGCAGATATTTACGGAAGGAAAGGGACCCAAGCACCATTTGTGGAACCTAGGCCGTCTTGTGGCATTAGCAGTAACACAAAATTAGGAGAGATTAAAAAAGAATTGGGCAGTAGAAGAACCGATAATTGAACAAATCTCTTGGAGCTAAAACAGGCTAAAATACTTCTGGGTGAATATACCTAATGCGAAAAGATCGGAAGCCTGTATCTGCCTGAGCAATAGATTATGTATTGTAACAGGGAACCTTACAGGGTATTGCACATTAGTAAACTAATAGAAGATACTGAGTGCAGATTCTAGGAGGAGGACGAAACCTCCATTCACATTCTGACTTAATATATAGCTCTCCAGAATTCAAGAGCACTATACTTAGGAGCTTATCAAATAGAAAAGGCCGATTTACCTAACTTGAAGCCACTTCAAATCCTACACTTCCTTGAAAAGATAGGACTGGAGGGGTCGTTATGGGCATCGAGCCTATTTCCTCGATGAATTAGCGACAGAAATGGGCGCAATAGATCTTTTAGGTCGCAGTGCATGGATACTCCATACCCAACATAACATAATTACTCGAAGACAACAGTAAAAATGTTCTTTGTTGCTGTTTTATAAACCAATTTTGTAGTTTCTTTTACTCTTTGATAAATTGTTCAATCACTCAAGATAAATCGATTATATTTAGAAACATTATTTCCATTTTTATTTGTATCAGCACGAACAGAACTGTTTTAGGGACGCGATTTAAAAATAATCCTTGAAATGTTTTTATAGACTTTTTAACATTTTTCAACTGTCCGAGGGAGAAATATAAAGAGTAAAGGAATAAGTAATTATAATAATAGAAAATACGCTGGTTTTGTACATTTCTAAAAGTTTTAGAGATAATTAATTTGGAATGTTAATATTATTTATGGATAAACTGTACGTTCAAAAATAAAAATCATGTAAAGATCGAAAAAAAATTGAAAAATTATCTATATTTTTGAACATACAATTTTTTGTATTAATCAAACAAATATTTTTTTAGATTGTTTACCATATTCAATAAGTGTGAATATGGTTTTAATTTGGAAAAATAGTCTATTAGTGGCAAATATAAAGCTGCTATGAATAGGTTCTTTAAGAAGTTCTACAAATACGAATACATACAGGTGAAATGGCTCCAGCAGTGGGATTCTCATCTTTCAATACGGCACATGTCCAGACGCCTTTCTTTTTTCGACAGAATGCGATTCTTATGTAATGTCTCTCTCTATTCAATTCGTGACGTGTTGAGTTCGCACATAGGAAGCCCTGTCCAGATCATTGGTTAAAATATATTGCGGTAGCGAGAGACCATATTGAAAAATAAATTGACTTGCAAACCTCTAAAGCCCGCTTTTCAATTTCGTGCTCCGAACTTTTTAATCCATTTCCACCATTGGAAGGTAATACTTTAATACACGTATTTACTAGGATAAATATACAATGTTAGTATTTGGGTTGGAATCCTTAAATTGTCGGCGTTAGGCAAATTTTAAATTTAGTTCTGCTTTTATTTTGGATAACCGTCACTATGACGATGTTTTGATGGCGTCATCCATTTTTTAATTATAGACCTATTAACGTTAACCTAAATACATTGTTATTAAACCACCAACAGTTTTGTGTTGTTCTTTATTTAAACAATTCAATATATTTACAGTTGTGGGTTGTGGAATTATACACCACCTGCTTATGACTATTCACAAAAAAGTTGACTTTATGGCAAAATCAGATATATACATGAGATAAACCCCAACATGTTACAATAAAATTGGTACACTTACTAACTTTTAAATTTATTTTAAAAAATGTTTGAAAAACAAAATGCTATACATAAAAAGCAATAAAGTGGTTTAACGATAATAGTCTACTATTAGAATGGATGTCCAGCAGCTTATAGAAACATTATGATATAAAATAAAAAATCTATTGCTTGCATCATCCGCAAGATCAGAGCCACAATTAAAAGTAAATATTCAAGAAATATTGGGTGGTTTCACTCTCAAGAGATCATAAATAAAATGTCCCAATGAATTGTTGTTTTTTTTTAATATTTTGCAAAAATTAACGAAAATTGTTATAAAATATTTCTGATATATATTTATTAATAAATAATCTCAAATAATCTCAAATAATCTCAAATAATCTCAAATAATCTCAAATAATCTCAAATAATCTCAAATAATCTCAAATAATCTCAAATAATCTCAAATAATCTCAAATAATCTCAAATAATCTCAAATAATCTCAAATAATCTCAAATAATCTCAAATAATCTCAAATAATCTCAAATAATCTCAAATAATCTCAAATAATCTCAAATAATCTCAAATAATCTCAAATAATCTCAAATAATCTCAAATAATCTCAAATAAGTTAAAGAGTTAAAGTTGATAAACGCATCTTGATACTTACTTGCGAGGCTAGAAAATGACAATTAATTAGGAAAAAATAGGTCATTATGTTTTCGTTACGTGCATGTCAGAGTCCGTAGGTTTACGTATGTACGTAAACGTGAACGTGGATATTTTAATACGCATGCGTAGCTTGAAATTTTCACGTTTACTTTTACGTTTATATCAGTTGATATTCTTTTTTCTATCTAATTGTCACTTATAATTATAAAAATTTATGGTATACACTTTAAGTTTTCTTTTCCTTCTATTAATTTCTTTCTCTTAATTAACTATCTTTTATTCTTTTTTCAGGTAAGAAGTTAACATTTTATTTCACCAGGGAATTATTATTAAGGGTATGTATTTCTATTATTGTTAAAATTATTACTATTTTATATTTTGATTTTGAATAATTTATGTTTTCATTTTATTTTGTATTGGTTCATCTTCTAGTTATATTTTTTATTACACATTTTATTGTAACGATAGTTTTATTTATTTATAGTTTATTGATTTATCACATTACTTATAATTTTTAACGTAATAATTAATTTATATAATACTTAGGCACTATTATAACTCACAATTCTAATTTATTTATTACAATTTATCTTTTCTGTCTTTTAAATTCAATGTGCTCGTCCGTCGACGTACTCGCGCTATTTATAGAAAGCCAACCCTGTACTAGAACACTCTAGACTTTCCAACAACGATCGAGAACTGACTCATACGTCGCACCGCGATCATTCCGGTGGTTTCGAGAAGCGGTGCGTTTGTCTCTATATTGCCAGACTTCATACCGCGGGCAAGGAGTAAACAAAGCATAGGATAGGCTTTTGCGTGACATTGCCCCTCCTTAAGAAAAAGTTCCTCCTGGAACTAAAACTAAATGGTTGAATCTGCCACTGGATCCTCTTTTACAATTTCCCGTTGCATGGAAGTAAAGAGGGATGGTTTTTATCTAAACCTAGACCTGGGCGAATGGCTGCAGACCTTGGACTCTTGAAAAAGTACTTCCAGCATGTTTTTAATGATCCTCCAATTTAGCTGGTTGTTCTGTATCCTTGGTATGGCTAGTTTCTGTATATTGGACTGTAGTACGTGCTCCCTCAGATTAAGTAATGCTTTCCAGACATCATGATAAGTGGATCGATCTCGGAATGTGTTCATTGTTATCAAACAAATAAATAACGAGATCCAGCTTAAAGTTTCAGTGCTTTTCCAGGGGCTGGTAACTGATCTTGAAGTTCTGGCAATCGACCAAACTTCTTTCGGAACATAGATACCAGATCTCGAGCGTCGTTGATTTTGGCGGAAGTGCTATGGACCAGCGAATAGTCTTTGGGAACCGTGAGCAGTTATTGTTTTTCGGTTGTAACACCATGTCTTGCTTTTCCGGTACCTCCATATTCACCCATAAATACTTTAAAGACAAGGTCAGGTGTTTATTGGAGCTGGTTTACTTCTTCTTCCCCGTCATGGTCACCCTCAAATGGCGCCAGCCGATTTTGGTGCACTACCTTCGGTTTACCGTTCGGGATCTTACTTATACGGTAAATGACATCATTGATTTTATTCTTGATGAGATACGGACCTTCCCAAGACCTTTGAAGCTTCGGAGAATAACACTTTTGTCTTTTTGGGTTATTGAGTCAGACTTTGTCGCCTTCTGTTGCTTGGGTATCGTACTGTTTCTTCATCCTGTCGCTGGCGATTTGAAGATGCGAGCGGACCAATTCATGCAGATCGTCCAGCTACATCTTCTCCAGGTTGGCTTCCAAACTCGAGGTCGCACGGTAGCCTCATCTTACGCCCAAACAGGACCTTTGATTTATTTACAGCCTGTTGATTCATTTACAGCAGATCTATAAGCCATTGCAAAGAGCGAAAGATACTGATCCCAATCTCTCTGATGGTTTGAAACCACTTTTAACAGATATTTGCCAATGGTCTTATTCATTCGCTCTACCATTCTATCTGACGGTGGGTACAATGCCGTAGTTCTGGTTTTCTTTATGCCTAGTCTGTCACAGATTCCTCGGAAAAGCTGGCTTTCAAACTTTCTGCCTTGGTCACTGTGGATCTTCTAGGGCACTCCAAATCGACAGATAAACTCTTTTATCAACACATCTGCAACAGTTGCGGCCTCTTGATTTGGAATGGCGTAGTCTTTCACCCACTTTGTAAAATAATCCATAACCACCAAAATGTATTTATTACCATCCTCGATCGCGGGGAATCGTCCAGCAATATCTAAGGCGATCCTCTTAAATGGGTCCAACGTTGTATTGCTTCATGGGAGCCTTTCTTTTCCGTTGAGGTCCATTACTCATAACACAGATGGTACATTTCTTACACCAGTCCCTTACATCATCGGAACTGTTCATCCAGTAAAACCTTTCTCGAACTCTCAGGGTTTTCTTAACACAGAGATGTCCTCTTGATAGACTGTCGTGTAACTGACGAAGTACTTCGGTTACTCTACTCCTTGGAATGACCAACTGTCTTCTGTTCTCGGAACCATCATCATTTTCAAGTACTCGCTTTAATAAGCTATCTTCCAGTATAAAAGAGTCCCACTGAGCCAAATATGACTTAAGCACTGGAGAGAGATTATATACTTTTTGCCAAGTAGGTTGACGATTTTCCTCTTTCCACTGTCGCATATTCTTTAAAACGGTATCGTTCTCTTGTTCTTTCCTAATTTTAGCAGGGACCCACTCATCGTTGACTACAATTTTTCTTAGTAGTCCACTTTCTTTGGATTCCGCTTTGTTGCAGTGGGAGCACTCTGCTGGACATGGTCTTCTAGAGAGAGAATCGGCATTTATGTGACTTATTCCGACTCGATATTCAATCTTGAAGTCGTACTCTTGAAGTCGTACTCTTGAAGTCGTACTCTTGAAGTCGTTCAATCCATCTGGCGATTTGACCCTCCGGGTTCATAAATTGCATCAGCCACTTAAGGGCTGCATGATCAGTCCGGATTAAAAATTTCCTTCCATACAGGTGTTGGTGGTTGGCAGAAGTGTTCCACACACTTTACAACTGCCAGGAGCTCTCTTGTGACACAGTAATTTTGTTCAAGTTTCGAGAGCACTTTACTTAAATACCCTAGTACTCTTTCTTTGCCTTCCTGAATCTGTGAAAGCACTCCTCCAATTCCCACATGACTGACATCAGTATCCAGGATGAATTCTCCCTCCGGTTATGGGTAAATGCTTCTTTAGTGTTTTAATGGCAGTTTGGCAGTCTTCGTCCCAGCAGAATTCTCTTGCTTCTTCTGTGAGTAGTGTTAGTAGTTTATAAATATCTGCAAATTTCTTTATGAATCTTCGGTAGTACGTTGTTGTGGCCACTCTTTGATAAAACCGATTTTCTCCTTTTCTACAGCCACGCCGTCCTTGCTGACTATATGACCCAAGTAATTAACTTTATTTTGAAATAGTTGGCATTTCTTGGGGTGTAGTATTAGTTGGGCAGCTTGAAGTCTTTTAAAAACATCTTCTAAGGTCCTTAGATGTTCATCAAATGTCTTGCCCAAGACTATAATATCGTCTAAATAAACCAGGCATGTTTCCCAGGATAACCCTCTTAATACGTTTTCCATAAGTCTTTGAAATGTCGCGGGGGCATTACATAGTCCAAATAGCATAACATTGAATTGTCATAATCTAGATCCGTTGGTAAAACTACCTTAATATGACCAGAAATTGATTTGTTGCCAAATAAGTTTTATAAAACAAATACAATTCTTAAACAGTTTTTCAAGAATTTTAGCTCAGAGTGGCAACGTTGCTGCGGAATTTACCTAAAATAGTATTAATAATCTGCAAATACCTTTTTCGAGGCCGGATGCAATTCGGATGCTACCTTTTCTTGGGTAGGTAAAAGTTAATTTGTTGGGATGCAATTCGGATGTCGCCAATTATATTTAGGTTGGAAAAAGGAAAATATAAAGTTATAATTTTAATTCTATATAAAAAAAATATAGAAATAATTAATATAATTAATTTTATATGATAATATTAAAAGGCCCATATAGGTACTAACCTGAGATTTAGAGTCTACAGGTATCTAAATTTCATATTTGGACGTACCTATATATTGTTCCTAGATAAATATTTCAAATAACATTTTTTAAATTAAGGGTACTTTATTCTCGAATCAAATTTAATTTTTTTGCCCTCTCTGATACATGGCATTTTTTTTAATTATTTCAAGTTAATATCCTGTTTTAAGACAACAACTTTAATCAAGAATAATTTTTGCTCAAAAATCAATAATAAAAAGGTTATCCATATGGTTCAATCTTTTTTGAGACACACAGTATTTTGTGTTTCATACCAATAATTATATAAATTCCTTTTACATTTTAATCTTTAAAACAATGTTATGGTCGAATACAAACAACTCTTATACCTCATTGGATTTATATGCGAAGAACTTACAAGTTCTCGCCATATCTTAACCAGAGTTTAATTTAATTTCTGTGAAATATTGGTGTATAATGCAAATTTATAAGGGTAGTAGTTTCGGTATGAATATGTTTTAATTAGATTAGTTTTTCCTTGACGTGTAAGAAGAGTATGTAAGTATTTTCTCAGTTATTTTGTTTCGCGGCATAATAAATTCATTGTTATGACTTTATGAAAATTAGAACAGTATAAAAGGGAAGCCTAAATTTGTCTTATATTCCAATTATTCAGGATATGAACATGTAAGAGATGAATAAATGTTAAAAAATTATAAACACTGGGAAATAATTTATGTAAAATTTTCTGTCATAAGAGATAATAATCTTTTATAAAAACACCCTACATTAATTAAATTATGGAAATTTGAAATAATTTTAGACTCTGCGTTGTAGGTACATAATTCAACTTATGTGAAGAAATAGTACAGGTACCTATACGTATATGACGAACCGTGGGTAGAAATTGCTGTCAATTTTTACCAATTATTGCATGATTGGTTGCACTACTATATATAATTCATTTGTAATGAATCATTAATATTAATAATAAAAATCCAGCTTCCGTTAAAACGGCTTAATACACAATTAAATCGCTAATAACGGCGTAAAATCTGAAAAGTTATTTAAATAATCTGCAGGGGCTTTTAGTAATATCTTCAATTGCCCCCGGGGTCGCTTGGGATCAGAATAATAACAATTTATTGTTAATTACATGTTATCTAAAGAGTGCTTTTGAAATTACACGCAATCTCCAAGTTAGTTGTTGAATATTTACATAATAGAATGCATGATAAAACGGTTATTCATTATTTTTTGGTTTCGCTTATATTCTTAAGGCAACTACTAAATCTAGGTACGAGGGTTATTTAAAAAGTAATATTTTTTCACCACAAGGATCTCAACAGACAAAACCATATGGGAGGATTCACCATGTTTCTCAAGCCTCAAGCGTTACAAAGAAAACGAAAGTTTTTTGGAAAAATAATACTCTTACTCCAACGATACTCTCAATTATAAACGCCTTCATTGTTAGTTGCTAAATCGAAGTTTTCAAAATAGCTATTTATACAAGCAATAAATTCGAATTTGTAAAATATCTCTCAAGCTCGAGCCATTTTTAGTATTAAAAACATATAGTAATAATGAAGCCATTATTAAAATTCCAACTCTTGAATTTTGACCATAGTGATTACAAAGTTTGGAACAGGTTCATTATTTTAATGAAGAAGCACTTTCTTCTTTAATTTTAGAGCTAAATTGTTACAAAAAATTGTCGTAATACTCGCTATTTATTATTTTTTCCTTTTTCTAATAGTAATAGAAGATAATTCATGGAAATCCTATAACACAAGTTTCCATAACCATTTCTACTATCAAAACCGTTTTTCCACTTTCTATGATGAAAAACCTTTGTGTGTCCATTAGGTTAGGTTAGGTTAAAGGTAAATGGGATCATCATATCGCCTTCATCTACGACCCAGATGGATCTATTGTGGCTCATGCATAAATTATAATTCATGGTTAAGTTATATGAAACTCTCACATCTTTAGTATTGAAAACAATGGAGAAGGCTGTTGACGAAGTCCTGGAGAGGGTACCACGTCACCATAGCCAGCTCGCGTACCGAGCAGGAAGGTCTACAGAAACTGCCCTGGTAAAGCTGACTGAAGTTATCCAGGATTCACTGACAAAGAAACGGTCATGTGTGCCTTCCTAGACATAGAAGGAGTATTTGACAACACGCCCCCCCAAATCTGCCAACAGAGCACTTGGGTACAGAGGAGTCGATCCAGATGGATGGATCAGCTGCTATCTACGACAACTGCAGATACACCATCTCCATCTGCACAACCAGATGATGTTCACAAGGATCCTAACCGCAGACGAACTTCTATGCAGGTTGACTGACTTTGGCATACCACGTCTATGTGACGCAGACGGCATAGTTCATATTTGATACAGGCAAGTTTGGAAATATCCTGTGTGAAACCAAAAGACGGCACCGTGAGGTGGGACTTAGTATAAACCCCACGAAAACAACACTAGTAACCTTTTCAAGGAAAAGAAAACTCATTCTCAAAACCATCAAATTAGACAGGATATACATGGAATAGAAAAATGAAGTCAAATATTTAGACCTAACCCTGGACAAGAAACTTCTCTGGAACTTACATAAGAAGAAAGTAGTAAATAAGGACCATAAAAGCCCTAATGTTATGCAGAAACATTGCGGGTAGAAGATGGGGCTGTAACCCGAACAAACTGCGATTGATGTATACTGCAAGAGTGAAACCAATCATCACTTTCGGAGCTGTAGCCTTCAGTAACAAAACTAGTTTAGCTACTACGAGAGCTAATATCTCAAAAGTATTTAGACTAGCCTGTGTTTGCCTCACAGGTGCAATGAGAACCTATCCTACGGCCGCAATGGTAGTGATATTAAACCTCATCCCTCTACATTTAATGCTAATGTGGCAAAAAGGACATGATACAGAATGATCAGGAACGGAGTAATCAGCCAAAAATAACTGAGAGACCGAAGATACTTGGGATATGCCACAAGATGAAAGAAAAAAGTAGAGTCTTGTTAAAAATTTCAATACCACAGAGCTGGGCTGCAAGAAATAATAGTACCAAAAATCCTTGGTGCTTGTGACCTAAAGACATGCTATTCAGTGGTATATGGATTGTTCAAAAACCATAAAAGGAACTGGAATAGGAATGTATGGGCCCAGAACCAGGAAATCTGAAAGTTTGGGAAAATACCCAAGCATCTTCCAGGCGGAAATTCACGCTATTGAGAAGTGTATCATCAGATTATCATCATATCCGATAACCAAGCAGCCATCAAAGCGCTGAGCTCTTACGTAATCAGCTAAAAAATGGTCTAGAGATGCTTAGAAAAATAAAATGAGCTAGACGAGGAAAATTCAGTTACTCTCACTTGGGTCAAGTAGAAAGTAACGAAATCGCGAATAGTCTCGCAAGTAAAAGAGCTCACTCTTTGTGGGACCTGAGCCGTTCAGCGGTATCAGTAGTAACACAATATTAGGACAGATTAAAAAAGAATTGGGCAGTAGAAGAACCGAAAATTGGAACAATCTCTTTGGGCTGAGACAGGCTAAAATATTTATGGGTAAATATAACCAGAAAAGATCGGAAGAACAGGCTACTTATTGTAACAGGTATCTTTACTGGGCATTGCCGGTTTAAAGGTCACTTTAGTAAACTGAGAGTACGAGAAGACATTGAGTGCAGATTCTGTGAGGAGGAGGACGACGAAACCTCCATTCTCATTCTGACTGAATATATAGCACTCCAGAATCCAAGGGCACTATGCCAAGGCGCATATCGAATAGAAGACTAAGATTTACCTAACTTAAAGCCACTCCCAATCCTACACTTGCTTAAGAAGATAGGATTAGAAAAGTCGTTATAGGCATTGAGGTATTTCCTTGTTGCATTCGTTATAGTCGTTACAAACATTGAGACATTTCCTTGCTGCATTAGCGACAGAATGGGGTACAATAGATCTTTTAGGTTGCAGTGTATTATCACCCCATTCCCAATATAACATATATGAGGCTTGTTTAAAGTCGGTAAGTTCTTCTCGGGTAAAGCAAAAGATCTGGAACCTAGCTATTTTCAAAATGGAGCAGGTATATAGAATGTACTCTGCAGATTCATCTTCTACGCTGCAAAAACAGTTTGATGTTTCTTGCACATCCAGTCTTTCCATGTGGGTAAATTAGGCGAAAATTTCTTATCATAATATCAGTCTCGTAAATATGCGTAGATTGTTAATACTTCAATCATTTATTTTAGCTGAGGTGTTCACAGAAGTGCAGACCTTCGAATAAAATAGCTCCGGAGTATATCCCCAGTACAGAGTACAGAGAGTGTAAAACTCTCTCTGTCCAGTACGAGATAATTATTTTGGCAGTGTTCTTTGCAATACCAAGGATTGGTTCTGGTCCTATAAACTCAGATTCGGTTTCTCCTTCAGTGAGCGCGTCAAATTTTTCATTGCTCTTCACACCACTGTATCCAAGAACCCATATTAAAGTATCCACACTAACAAAATCAATTCGGTTGGAGGAAAATTGATTTCAATTTTATATAGATCGTTTCTGCTTGGTAGATCGTGGCAAAAGTGCCCATCCTCATTGATTTGTCAATTTGGCTTTTTTCCGAATACTAACAATCCTTTTTCAGTTTTGAAGCCGTCCGTGTACGGTATATAGTAGTCCGTCAGGGAGAGGGGAATATCATCATTGATCTATTTATCTTTTTCTGGAATGAGGACGTTGTATGACTTTTCTATGTGTTGTGGAAGAACTAACGAATCTGAGACTATGCCGAGAATCTGATGGTTATTAATTTCACTCAACAGTCCCATTTCGTCCCATCCTAGTTATTCTTTACATTGAGTTCTCTATTTTGGCCTCTATTTGGTATGTGTGTTTGATCTGTTCTTTGGTTTCCGAAGATTAATGGTAAACTCAAGTTTCATCGATTTTTCAGTGATTTCAGTTAAGCCTTTCGATTGAAAGCACTTTATTACAGTACTGCTTTCAATTCAGTTTTTTTAAAGTGTACAAATTCACATAAGACCTTCACTTTGGACCACTTTTAAATACAGAGTAATTGACATATCGTTCTGTACTGCCATATTAAACTTAAATAAAAGATGCTTCTGCATAGCAGAATATTAAAAAAATTACCCTAATGCGCACCACCTCTAGTTGCCGAAGGATTTTCGTATTTTAAAATAATTCATGCTAACCCAGTTTACACTTGATTTAATTTCTGTCTATCTATTAGGAGATTTATCAATGCTATTTAGGGATTTTTTTAATTTTCGTTTTCAGTTCGGTGAATGGCTGCATTTGCGCAATCTTGAAATTCCATCTCTCTTTTATTTTTGAACTACGTCCTGCAAAGTCTCACTTTAGACTCATTACTTCTTTTGTAATTCCTGCTACTTTTGTCATTTTTCTGTCCGATTCGTTTCGTTTTTATACTTTAATGAAATTCCTAACATAGCTATGTCCATGGTCCTTTGTGATGTTTCTAGCTTGTTGATAATTTGCCCTGTAAAAGTTCTCCTGTCAATAAGGATATTGCATACTAGTAATGTATTTTTTACGAGGGTGGATCAAATATAAACGAGTCTATTTCAAAATAAATTCGAATTCGCATATTTGTATTTAGTCTCTCATTTTATCTATACGCTTCCTTAAACGATTTGGTATTTTTTTAATCCCGATATCATAAAAGTTAGCGGACGTAAATCAAACCAATTGCACATGAACTGCTACACCTCCTCGTTTATTGTGAAGTGCCATTCACCTAGGGCTTCCTTGAGGAGTCCGTACATGTCGAAGTGGCATGGTGATAGGTCTGGGCTATACGGTGGATGTTCTAGGATATCCTCAGGACCAAACTGCGAATTTTTGTTGTTAATGCTGAGGTGTGAAGTCCGCCTTTGTCATGGAGAAACATCACACAATAATAGGCAGCATTAATGGTTATGGTTGCAGACTACCGTAACCAAGACCTTTGTTGTAGGCAACCAAGACCTTTGTTGTGGGCAACCAAGACCTTTGTTGTAGGCAACCAAGACTTTGCTTTCACTGGTGCTCACTTGACAGTTTTTCGTCACTCCATACTGACCGTCTTCGATGTAATAATGGACCCAAGTCTTATCTTTACTGCTACACGTTATGCAACTGCGTTAACTTTATAGGTAAAATTGATTGTTTTTTAGATACAAGGACTGACGGGTTTAGCTGTCATTTTATCATAGCCATGTACATTATTTTCTTAAAACGGTATCTCGTTATGGCAAGTTTTGAAACAGAGTTAGATGTCGCTAGCAATGTTCCAGCAGTGTTGCCGTTTATCCCGTTTGTCCAAATTTGTTTGTTTGACATTTGATTTTTTAGATAAAATAAAATATGTGTTTTAAAAAATAGCTCTGGAAGAAAATAAGTTTGGAATGCCAACACAGCATGAGCATTCACTTTTCACTCGACATCTGTTAGAACAGAAGGTTTGCCAGCTACATCTGCTTACATCTTACATTACAATAGTACTGTCAATTCTTGGCGAACCAAAAATACATTGAGTTACTGGCTCATTATTACTGCCTTCCACACAGTCGACGTCTGCGCAATTCTCATTTTCAAATTTTTTACATAATTAGCAAAAACATCCTTGTTTCTAAATTGACTTTCCGAGTAAATCAGACTTTTTACTTGTCAACTCCGCATATATATCTAAGCAAAGTAAATCAGTTTACCCACATTTACATGTTTGGTAAAATTTGCCAGGATTTTTAAAATGCAAATAAATTCATTTGTTTATCGATTTTTATTACTGTTGCAAAATATTAGAATATTCCGTAGATATATCGCTACGGTTGTTCAGAAGCTTCTCGAACAAGCCTCGTATAACAAATTATAATACCCGATCAGGATTTTATTAGTTGGAATCTTTAAATTGCTTCCAGATATGCAATAAAGTATGCAATGGAAATCTTTGTTTTTGTTTAACTACCATTGCAAATTAAAGTTTTACTGTATCCACTTTAAACTGTAGGTATATATTATAAAATCACCCAGTAGCGTAACTATCGTTTTATTTCGGGTAGGACCGTTACGTGGTATAAAAGAAAACAATCATCTGGATACGAATTAAAACACTTTTTTTTATAAATACAATAAGTGAAGCTCCTCAGGCGAGATTGGAAATCATTATACAACTGGAATGCACTAAAAATGTAAGAACTAAAATAGGAAATAGTAAAAAGGATAGGTTTATATCCAAAGTTAGATAACGAAGAAGAAGATAAAAATGAAAAGGGCTACTACCAAAATTATTTGCCTTATTAGTGTTTTTTTTTAGAGAAGGAATGAATTATAAAATTGTCTACTGCGCATTGTGTATTGAGCCTTATATTAGTTTATATGTATGCTATAATTAAGCCCTTTATTAGTTGGAAGGTACACTACTAATTTCCGTAATTTTCTTCTATTCTTTGTCTTCCAAGTTAGGTTTTACTTCTCGAGTTCTTTCTTTATGCCTCTTTTCCAATCATTCTCAAACTAGAAAGGGACTAGGTTTTACCCAAAAATACACAACAAGGTTCTATAGCAATTTATGTAAATACTCGTAGTACCGATACTAAAAGTTATAGTCCGTCAGATAGTGACAGGTTTAGGTGCCCCATTTTCGCATACAAGCCTCAAAGAGGGTTGAAAAGTACTTCGATTTTAAGTAGAATAAAAGGAAATTTACGAGTGGCTGCTGGGGATAACACATAGAAAATTCGATTTTCCTTAACAAAAATGAAAGGTTATTTGTTGCCCATTTTTCCACTCAAGCCGTTTTCACTACATGATTAATTAATAGAACTAGGCTTCAGAAAACCAAAGGCTTTAATGTTGCAAGTGGCTAAAGGGTTCAAATAAGGGCGTAATCTTCTAAGGAAAAATCGAGATTTTGCCCGACTTTTCCACACAAGCCCATGGAATGTATGAAAACGAACGTCGTCACTAGTCCGAAAAACATATTTTCTTGAATGACCCCAATGTATAAGTACATTTTGAGGTCGGAACATTTTTCTGATAAGGAAAATCGAATTTTCCATGTGTTATCCCCAAGAGCCACTCGTAAATTTTCTTTTATTCTACTCAACATCGATGTACTTTTCAACCCTCTTCAAGACTTGTATGCGAAAATGGGGCACCAAAATCGGTCACTATCTGACGGTCTATTATATTCAATAGAATTATCACGAAATAATCATATTTGACAGCTCAATAATTTCCAGATATTACATCTTTCTAGCTTAAATGAAATAGATGGTATTATATATAGTAAATAATCAAGCTATAACGAAGTTGATTGTAGAAACTAAAGAATAGATTTGAAATTTTATATTAGAAAAGATTTATGAGGGTTAACTACATTTGAAGAAGAATTTGTCTTCGAAACAATTGTCGTGAAATTTTCAAATTTAATTTTTTAAATAAAAGTGTTCATGAAAATCTTCCATGTTTGGTTTTTCTCATTTTAATTGGAGTAACTTCGTTGTAAAAAAATGTTGATTGATTCTTTGTATGTACCAATCACGAGTATCAGCTATTAGTCAAGTATGATTATCGATTATTACTTAAGCAACTAAAAGAATAGAAACCATAAGATTGCTAGTGATAATCAATCTTAGAAACAAAATAGAGAGCATTTGTTTTAATTTTCATTATTTCATTATTTTCCCACGCAAAATTGCCAATTTATAAAGTGGAACAGGCTCATTTATAACGTCAAATCGACAAGTTTTTTTTTGCCAATTAAGGAAATGATGGAAATTAAAGATGCAGATGCCGCCGACCTGTAAAGCAAATAAGACAGCTGCTCATTGAAGACAATATTATTGTATAAACAAGAAACAATAATCGTGCAATGAATTTGTTGAGATAAATCAGCTTTTTTGGTAGTTTTACGAATTTATTTCTTACATTTTAATGTACAAGGTGGAATAAAAAGCAATGTAAATAATCTGGGAGGCGATAGTTATATTTCAAAAAGTTGAAGGTTTATATGAAATAAATAGTCAAATATTTACAATATAACAATTAAATGAAAATATAACAATTTAAAAAGTTCCTACATGATATTGCGACCTAAGCAGAGGATTTGATAGTGTTGTACCTTGTTTAAGCACTGTTGTACATTTTAGATAAATAAGGATGTTTAAATATATTATAATTATGCCAAATTCTCTAAATTCATTCTTACTCATCAAAAAATTCTTGGCAAGTCATCCTTTAATTACTCGAATCAAGTGATAATTGCTCTGCCTATAACAAGATCATGGAGAAAAGGAGAAAAATAATTTTCTTTTGGATACCATCTGATATAAGAATGTTTGGGAACGGAAAAACTGATACAGAGGCGCAAGAATCAGCACAGTGTACTACTAAAGATCTCCTGCTATCGGTTTTCAGAAAAATATTTCCCAACAAAATATTGGACAAATGGAATATAAAATGGATAAATAGAACAGCAAAATTCAAAGAAGTATAATTATCTGGGAAGAGTTAGGTCGAGTACAGGAAAAAAGTATTCGAGTATTGGATATGGATACTAACAATCTATCCGGATACTTTTTTTAAAAAGTATGGATATTTTTACCTAAAACTGTATTTGGATACAATTATCCGGACAGTTTTTTTGAATACTTTAAAGGATACTTTTTAGAATACTATTAAAGTAAGTTAAAATAATGTTTTTCTACAAACGTCAGTAAAAGTATAATTTTTAAGGCATACTGTCAGTGTCTAAAATGCCATTTCATGATACTGGTGTTAAAAGTAAATCATTTTAAAAGTGATTTATTTTTATGACAAAATATTAAAACATAATTCAAAATGAAGTGTTTATTCAATTAAACTTACAATTAGTGAAACTACAATTATAATAAGAAACTCTATGGCCAGTCTCATTGGTAGATGTAACAGAATTTATTTGACTATTTCCATATTTTGGACTTTTCTTCAAAGTATGCAAGAAGCACTTTTTCACTGGCCTCTTTGCCACTGACATTTTTTTGATCACACCATTTCAAGGAACGATCGTACGAAAACTCGTACTGTTGCTTTGACTTCGGCCTTCTGCACACGGAGCACGGAGCTTCTCGTCTTCGGCTCGTATTAGATGCGACATACGAGAGGTGCACGGGGCGTCAGCGGCGGGGATTTGTCAAAGCATACAAGCTGCAATACGCCGGGCGTACATCAATGTCAGTCGCTTTCAGTACGCTTAACTAAAAAGAGCACGCTTTCCTCAAGTTTTTTGTGTAAAATGGCTGATGAAACTATAAAACTTGTTGAATTAATTGAAAATTATGAATATTTACATAAGAATACCATTCTCGTCTTCGGCTCGTATTAGATGCGACATACGAGAGGTGTACGGGGCGTCAGCGGCGGGGATTTGTCAAAGCATACAAGCTGCAATACGCCGCGCGTACATCAATGTCAGTCGCTTTCAGTACGCTTAGCTAAAAAGAGCACGCTTTCCTCAAGTTTTTTGTGTAAAATGGCTGATGAAACTATAAAACTTGTTGAATTAATTGAAAATTATGAATATTTACATAAGAATACCCTTAAGGACTACGCCAGAAAAGACAACAGAAAAAGCTTGGGCAGCTATAGCCTGTTATTACAATTTTTGTAGATATAGGGATGCACCCAAAATTTCCTACGTTTCTTATTTTCCTTGCGATTCCGAAGATAAAGTAACAAAAGTAGGTCCTCTTCATCACTTGATATCTTCACAGTGCAAATACAAAGTTCACACTTCACGAATAATGTAATTATTTGCCGACGAATCTTGTACGCTTCTATTACGATAAGCTTCGTGTGCAGAAGGGTAGGCGTAGAGGAATCGTCGCTGCAGGACGAATCTTATACGCGTCTATGACGATAAGCTCCGTGTGCAGAAGGCCTTACTAGGCAATAATTCAAAAGCAGCTTTATTGACAGCTTCTTCAATTTCCAGCGGTAGAAATTCATTTTCTTGATAACTTTCCATCGAGGAACGAAGAAACGAGAAATAATAAGTCGTGATTTATTGACGTCGTGGTCCAAACTTCCCTTCTCACAAAATAAAATATCACTTTTAGCACTTATGTCATAAATAACTATTTTATGCCAATTTTTATAATGCATAAATACAATGAAATTTAATACAAATAACAGTACTAGACATGTAGACAGAGTGATGGTAAGATTAAACCTACAGTCCTGCTTTGTTTGTAAAGTTAATACCAGTGTGATGGCGACCGGCAACTGACAACGTCGAAACCATATCCTTTCTTCTCCAGCACTGTATATCGAAAATAACAAGCAATATAATAAAAACAGGAATTTAAAACTCAAAAAACGTCTCAAACATAAACATAGCAGTAGACAAGACTTTATAGGTCTTTTCATGTAAAAACTTGCCGGTGAGCCTATGATACTGAATTCCAACCGTCCGTATATTGGATGAATCATCGAATTCGTCCTTGGCGATTGATAATTTACACCAAGAATATAGCTTATCAGACATTAATGACAATACTTTGTTTGGGGCATACTATAGAATTACTCGTGTACTCATTATAAAACATCATCAGTACCTGTTTGTGCAGTGAATTTAACTGTAAAATATTTTTTAATCAAATTTTTGAAATTTTGTGAAAAAAAGACGTAAACGATTTTAGGAAACCTTAGTAATATAGTATTTTACTTCAATCACATCTAAAAAAAAAATGATGGATGTTTGCTGAAGAACTTGTCAATTGGAAGTTAATAAACATGCTATTCACTGACGAATGCAGATGCTTTTCTAATCACATTGATGAACAACTTCTAATCGGGAAACGAATTTTGAATGAGCGCGATAGTAATTCGTGAGGGATCTATGATGGCTTGAAGGTATTTATTTTCCGAAAATATGGGTCCAACGTACATTCTTCAGTAGAATAATTCCCGCTCACAAATTGACAGAATTATGTAAACTTTTCTCAGTGCCTACCATAATGAGGTTATGAATTATTGGTTCGCCCATAATCCAAACCTCAATGCAACCGAGTAAGTTTGGAAGGTTGGAGACAGCTGGCTCCTCAAGTTATTCCGAATTTAATTTGATAGTATGTCCCGTTGGTGCGGAACTTTTATTAGTTAGAGGATGCCACACACGTTATTAATTTTGAATTTTAATTTTATTTCGAAAAACTTTTCGTTAAAATAACTAAGAGTTTAACGACTTTGTTGAGTAGTTCAAACAATTTTACTTGCAGGTAATAACTGGATAAACATTGGATTAAAACATAAATTCAATTATTTTCTATCAAATGTCATTCGAGAAACCCTTCCGTTCATTCTGATATATCGATTTTACAAAAATATCTTAATAAAGTCCGTCTCATCGATTTTGGCATGTATCTGCAATAATATGCCACACACGTTTAGAGTTTTATTTTTCTCATTTACAAATACTACATTTACTTATAAACTTCAATATGACGTTTATTTTCAAACCATGAAATTTTATTTTTAAATCCAAAAGATATCTTATTGTTGGTCATTAAGATTTATGCTAATATGTCTAGAAGCACAACAAGGGAAGAAAATAGAAAAATTGCTGGAGTACTTTACCAAGGAGACAGAAAACAACGGACCTTTGATATCAGTTTCATATAGACAAGTTGCAGATGCTTTAGAAAACAGTATTCGCAGTGTCACACCTGTAAAAATGGAAAAAAGGAAGGGAATAGCAAAAACAATGCCAAGGACAATTACACATTGTACCCAAGTTAAAAACTAATAATACTGTACTAATTAATATAACTGTACTAGTGATACTGTACTAATGATACTGTACTAGTGATACTGTACTAATGATACTGTACTAATGACACTGTACTAATGATACTGTATTAATGATACTGTACTAATATATACGTTCAGTAAATAAAGACATTATTTTAGAGAAACAATTGAATTCTGTTTCTACCCATGAGTTTTATATTTCTTCTTACTTGTTATTAATATTCACCAAAATTTAAACTAAAAAAAAAGGAAATTAAAATTTAATTGGGGTTAATTTATATTATATAATTAGTTAGGTATATTTCAAATGCATTGGGTCTTATGGTTTCTATCTTTTTCATGGTTTTTATCTTTTTTATGGTTTTTATCCTTTTATGGTTTTTATCCTTTTTATTTGTATTTTTTGTCTTTTTGTTTTTTTACCATATGTTTAATTTTAAACAAATTTATTGTTAAGCAGGTTTTTGGGTATCTCAATTTATTTCAACTCTACTTTTACAATAACTATACAATTGATAACATTAACATATAACGCCTGTCATAAAACTGAAAACTGACGTCAGGATCATCGACTTATATAGCTTGCTTCTCGAACCTTCTTGAACTGTCATCTAGATTTTTCTTGACAAGTAATGACGTTTCCAGACATTTTTAGTCTATTCTATCTTCTTTTGCTCGTTCTTTTACTTATGACGACCGCAGCACATTCTAGGGCGATGAGTAACATTGCACTACTTTTCGTATTCGTACGTTTCCTATAACAGCCGCAGGCTACTGCAGGGTGCTGCGTAACAATATTAATAACTGAAATAGGTGTTTTTCACCTATCAGTTCGTACTACTTGTTCACACTGTTTAGTTTGTACGTACTTTGTAAATGTTTGTTGTGAATAAATTATTAAAATTAAAAAAAACCAAAAAAGGTTGACAGCTGTGTGCACGTAGTTTAGATTCAAAAAGGAAAAACTTGTATTTCGTGCAAAACTTTTTTATTAATCAATGCATAGCGCTTTCGGCTTATTTGCCATCATCAGTGCTCATTGTCCACAACGTATCCAACAAGTTCCTGGTCATCCTCACTCCCAAAATTATATATTTCGGGATGTTTACAACTTGCTAAATCATAATTTTATTAATATTAATATTTTCAAATTTAAATTTAAATTTAAAATTTAAAATTTAAAATTTAAAATTTAAAATTTAAAATTTAAAATTTAAAATTTAAAATTTAAAATTTAAAATTTAAAATTTAAAATTTAAAATTTAAAATTTAAAATTTAAAATTTAAAATTTAAAATTTAAAATTTAAAATTTAAAATTTAAAATTTAAAATTTAAAATTTAAAATTTAAAATTTAAAATTTAAAATTTAAAATTTAAAATTTAAAATTTAAAATTTAAAATTTAAAATTTAAAATTTAAAATTTAAAATTTAAAATTTAAAATTTAAAATTTAAAATTTAAAATTTAAAATTTAAAATTTAAAATTTAAATTTAAATTTGAAAATATTAATATTAATAAAATTATGATTTAGCAAGTTGTAAACATCCCGAAATATATAATTTTGGGAGTGAGGATGACCAGGAACTTGTTGGATACGTTGTGGACAATGAGCACTGATGATGGCAAATAAGCCGAAAGCGCTTTGCATTGATTAATAAAAAAGTTTTGCACGAAATACAAGTTTTTCCTTTTTGAAATTATTAAAAGATTATATGTCCTGCCTTTCATCTCGTCAAAAACTTGCTGGTTGTTTCTGCATGAGAGGTATTTCTCGGCTCATCAAAGTCTTGTAAGTCGTCTAGAGGTATCTTTATAGTTTGTTCCAACAACGATCTTGGAACCATACATAAACCAGTCCAAGACTTATTGTTGACAATCTATCAACAACTAGTAATTGACAACTTGTCTGGGATTGGGCCTCAACTCGGAACTTGGTTATGTTGGAACATATTTTAAATAAATTTAACAGGCGCACTATTACAATAATAAACCACAAAATAAAATAAATGATATTAAACAAAAACTATGAAGACTAAACTCAATTCACAGATACAAATCAGATTTGTTAGAAACGCTACAACCAGGAAATTTTAAGGTAATTCCAGCTTTGCGCCTATCTTGATAATTCGTTCCTATTCAGACCCAAGAACTGATTTGACCGTACACAAATCGGTTTGTGATTAGTTTTAGTTGTGTTGGAACACTAGGTTTTCGTACAGTTTTGAGTCTGAAGTGTTTTTTTTTTTTGGAACACGAATTATAGACTGCACATAATTGACAGTACGCTTTTAAAATAGAGCTATCGATTCTTTATCGCATAAACTAGGCGCGAACATGCGTATCATATATTATGGCTGCCCCTATTGTCAACACAATCCGATTCAATTGGGCTAGGGAATCTGGAAAAATGGAAGAATGGATGGGGAAACGTCTAAGCTATCAAAGTTTGGAGTTCTAACAAAAGTAACACCTGTGGTTTAGGCATGCAGAGAAAATCTTTCAAGACGACTGGGTAGGTTGAAAATGAGTGAGATGATATCATCGCCTTCCACTGCGAAGACGACTGGGTAAAGTCTGTTTCAATGAAGATAAGCGATTTTTTAAATTTATAAATTATAGATTTTTAAATCTTGCTTAAAGTTAATAATTGTTACATATTATTTGATAGTACATTTAATTGTTTATTAGATTCTTAAGCGTGTGTGCCTCAAATCGTCTTAAACACACTTCCATTTAATTAATAAATATTTTTTGGATGGATCCTTACAAATCCTTGTTATCTTATCCTAGATTAGTGTCCTATATTCGCAGTAGAAAAAAATCTTACATATTTTGATAAGTATACATAATTTGGTAATACTTAATTCAATTGTTAGTATAACGACAAACACGCTTTAATCGGTTAAATTGCTTATATTAACGTATTGTTATGTGATTTGTTGAATTTAAAAAATGAAAGTTACGTCCCTGATGCCGCTTTAGATCCCTATCAATTCAACATAAGCCGAAATTGTGCAGTAGAATCAAACTCGTGCCGAAAGCAATGCCAACCCTCGTTCGCTCCATGACTAATTACCAATAATTAAAATAGTTAGCAGTTATTCACACGTTCCTATCTCCATGCCTTAATCGACGCGACGAGAGAGCTTAAAGCTTTTGCCAAATTATAGAGATGCGGATATTGACGTAGAAATTACAACACATCTGTCGATCCTATCCTCGTACCTCCTTTATACTTAATTTGGATAATCTAGGCTTTGATGAAATAACAAAAGAAAGGTATGTACGGGTATTTGCTTTTATTTTGCTTGCTGGGCGATAGAAAATAAATTAAAATGAATATCACACCTACGGCATATATGTACAGTATCACCAAAAATTCACCGTACTGAATTAAGAAATAAATTTTGCAAAAAAGACAAAGTTAAGGTCTATTATAGAAGCCTCTTTTATAAGAGGAGGGGTACAAAATAAAACAGATTATAATCGTGCAGCCGTTCCTAGGCGTAGTAGCGCTAGATGCTGCTAGTAAAGACCTTCTCGAATCAGTTGCCCAATATCCAAGCGACGTCATCGTAGGAGGTTAACCTTTGATCGTAGTGTTCTCAACTGTTTTTGCTTGCCCCCTGCGAAATCGTTATTACAGTTTAAAGGAACAAAGAGTGTATTTAAAATTATGAGTCCTGCTTGAAAAATTGGCAACGGAAGCTTTCCCAATGCTTTAACAGGATTTCAAGAAGGCAAGACCCCCAACTCACTCCTATCGGTTATGAGCCAAAGACAAGAATACCATTGAGCTTAGGTAAACATGCGACAGTATTCCAGGCAGAAATAGCTGCAATACAAGAGATATTAAGACATAAGATAATTAAGAAAACCAAAAGCGACGTTAAAAGTACTCAGTTCTATGCAGGTACACTCAGCTTGTGTGGGACTGTTTGGAAGCCCTAACAGAGCTGGGTTATCAAAACAGACTACCTTAGTCTGGGTACCAGGCCACAAAGTACATAAGGGCAACGAAGAGGCTGATTCACTAGCGCGAGAACAAGCCTCAAATGCCCAGAATCCTTCTGTGGTGTTACAAAGACAGTTATCAGAACATGCACAAAGCAGTGGATGTTTAAAAAATCTCATGAATGGTGGAAAAATATACCAGAACAGATATAGACCAAAGAGTTCTTTGGAGGACCGTCGCCTAAACTAACCGAGCATCTACTAAGCCGTTATAGGAAAAATACTAGAGTACTGGTAGGTCTATTAACAGGGAATTGTAGGCTTAACAAATAAATGTATAATATCGGCCTGACAGAAGAGACCTCATGCCGATTCTGCACAGCACAACACGTGTTGTGCTGTTGCGAAGGTCTATCAGGACTGATATTCCTTACCCTTGGAGAAGTAACAGCAAGGGTAACTAGCTACGCCGGAGAATTACTTGCTAGTCTATGGAGTCTACTACAAAATACCAAATTACACAAGGTACCCTAAACAATGGTTAATAGATATCAACAATAGATCTGAAAAGGTCGAGGTGGGGAGGCTACAGGGTCCCCATAATAAGCGCGATCTTCAAAACTTATCTCTTAAAGCGCCCAAACTACTCGAAAAGTGGTATGCAGCTCATAGCGTCCTTCTTGAAAGCATGTTGAAGCTTTTTTTAAGGTTCCGCAGTATGTATTTTTAAAGCAGGAAGCAAAATTTCAAATACACTCTTTGTATTAAATTTGACATAACGTTTTCGCAGGCGGCAGAAACGAATAGTTGAGAACAACAATATTCTATCAAACGTTAACCTACTACGTTAAAGCCGCTAGGGCAACTGATAACTGATTTAGGAAGATCTCTACTAGCCACACCTAGATACCAAGCCTAGGAACGACTGTGGGCTTGGATGTTCCTATGCTCTATCTGCCAACCATTGATGCTGAATGCAGCAGCCTTTAGGATTTCGTACCTAATTTCAAAATATAGTTTGCTGTCGAATTCAAAAGAAAAAACTGCCATTTTCAGTTCCGAAATTACTCGTATAGTAGTGGTTGGATTGTTATGATTATATCACTCAGTAATAATTTCGTATACTTTTATTTGGTTAATATTAATTAATCATATATCAGTTACGTGACTAATAGCTGATAATCATACATTTTGATGGTGGTATGCAACAAAGAATCAATTAAAATTTTTGCACAACGAAGGTACCTAACTTTAATGTACCCAAGAGCCCAGCGATTTTTGGTTAACCTTCAATCTATTTTGTAACATTAATTTTGCAAATATTTTCTTTAACTCCTTCAATTTCATTATAGCATGACTCTTTATTATCATTTAATGCTATAGAGATCTAGTAGGCAAGCTGTCAAATTTAAAAAATGTCTGGCTTTGGTGAATTTTCGTTAAAAAGTATTAAAGCAAATGTTGAAAATAGTAAACCATTTAAACAGTAGATAATATCACGGAAAAAAAATGGGGAGATTTACTAATTAAATACATTTTTTAATGATTCGTGGTATAATCTATTAAATACAACTCTTGGTATCAAGACTACTGATGATGATGATGATGATGATAATAATATGATAATTAAAGGAAAGGGAATACGCTGTATAATAATTTGGTTTAAGTTGCGTTAGAATGATAAAAAAATACGATTAAATTAAATATTATGAATTTAACATCCTGTATATTTAAAATAATTACGTTTCAGATGAATCTATGTTTATACTAAAGTGAAATGAATATTTTTAGAAGATTACCAATAAATCAGATTTTAATCATTTCACTTCTAAATAGAAGAAAAATCATTTTTATATTGTTGTGACATACTAGTAGACAGTCTATCAAAATAAAAGTAATTGTTTTCGTCCATAGTAACGATTGCTGAAAAGGATAGGTGAGAATTTTCTTTTTTGGGAGACATGATTTTTTTTTAAATTAAGTTAATGTTTCATACAAATCTTAAATCAATTAAAAAAAAAAATGGAAAAGGGCAATCAGAGTTCATGTATAATTTGACTGAAAAAAAAAAATTCGATGGTTGCTGTGATGATCAAAACTTATTTGTAAGTTTATTTTGTGGCAACCATTGGACCTGAACGGGGACTGCATGTACAGGTAACATATACGTATGTGGTGTATATTGACCAATTTAAGCCAATATAAAATGGGCACACCATACCTATAATACCATCCACCATGGGGCCCTGTAGGCGGACCAGGATTACAAGAACAATAAAAAAAATAATAATAAATAATCCTCATTTTGAGCTGTGAACATTGGCGATAATATAGGTATAAAAAAAGATCGTAACTTTTTTAAAACCATTTGTATCGAACAATAAAACAACCCATTTTGCTGGGTGGCTAAATTTTATGGTTTTTAATTTTGACAAACAAGCGAAACAAGTTTTTATTTCACAAAACAAATAATAAATTCATATACTTAGCGCATTGAAAAATGATACAAAGTGACAGGGACACGATCTTAATGCTTGTTTCTCTCGCTCGAGAGCACTTGTCTTTAATTAATTATTAGTAAAGGAATCATTAAAAAGTTTATATAAAAGAAGAAAAAAAAGGCGTTGCCACGATGATGAATAGACTCATTAAAATTTTAACATTCTGACTGTTTTATTACTGGAGATGGAACTGTAAAAACGACTTTGACGATTATTCTAAACTCTACACAGTAAATTACATTGTTTTTAATGTGGTGGTAAAACTGTTTATTGCATAATTGTAGCTCATAAAATTTAAATAGGGTTACAATGATAGGATCCAAATTATAGAGTCGTAACTGATTCAATCTTGGTGGTACCATTAATATATTTTTTAAAACAACGATTTATTTGAATGATTATCTAAGGATTTATTGAATGCAACATCTGGTGTTTCACTAAGTTTTGTTTTTCATTAAAATATTTTTTATTTTATTATTATTTTTGATTTACAGTTTGAATTAAATTAAGATAGCATTTCTGGAACCAATAGAAAACCAATTAAAATCATTAATTTTCAGTCACGGGTATCAGCTTATCCAATCAGCTCTGAGTTACACTGATAAGGTCCCTAGGGGTATAATCACTTGTATTGTTAACTATTTTTTTGCAAGCTAAGCATTGTTGAATATATGGACTTTCAGTTTAGTTTTTTTAGAAATAGCAAATTTACGTTTATCTCTATTTATTATAATTTATGATCTATATTATTTATGAGATTTTGATAAATTTTCTTTAACTCACCTTTGTGAACCACAGATATGAGATCGTGTTTTCTTCATATTTGTATTTAGGTACGTATTGTATTTTCCATTCATATATTTTTCTTCCATGTTTCTATCATTATTTAATGTGCCAATTCCATATCTTTTCTTCTCATAAATCTTGGTATCTGTAACGTGTGGAGGGTGGGTTACCCCACGGCACTTAGGCCTCATTAGGCCTATTGTGCATCCTTCTAAGATTATAGGCACTTTCTAGCTCGTGAGCCAGCCTACAGATTTAATGTAGTTGACAACGTCGCCAAGAGGTGCTTCTCTTATATCTGCCGGTGTTAGCCGATACTCGCCGATCACAAATCTTCTAATAAATGAGAGCGCGCCGAGCATCTGTAAAGAATATGCTCGATGGTCTCATCTTCTTGTTTGCACCCTCTACAGAGTGCGGATTCTGACAGCCCCATGATATATAGATGTTTCCGTACTTGGCAATGACCAGTCAGATTCTGTCTAGTCATTGTCAAGTATTTGTTTGCTGCAGTGTTTTTAGGATAACTTAAGAGCTCCCTGGCAAGTCTGCAGTTTATTGTTTCATCCCATCTTTCCTTGAATTTTACAAGGAAATGTTCTTTAATTAGGTCTGTCACTACCGATTTTGTCAGGTCAATAGAAGGGCCAGGTCCAAAAAGTATTTGGTTGGCTGCTTTCTTGGTTAGTGAATCAGCAAGATCTTTTGCTGTGGCGTGACCTTTGATCCATCTTAAGGTGCCCACATTGTTGATGGATACTTCGGCCAAAGCTTCATGACATTTTAGTACTAACCCTGAGTAAATTCTTGGTCTGTTCGGGGTGAGTAGTGCTTGTCTGCTATCTGTATAGATGGGCATATTCCTTCCAGTGATATTGTTTCTGGTTATTTCTTTTGCTGCTACGAGAATCCCCGTTAGCTCTGTTTGAACTACACTGGCACTATTGGTCACAGAACATTTTAAGTTTAAGAAACTAACTTTATTTGCAAATAATATAAAAATAGTCCATAATATTGGACATAGAGATCACAGAAGATGGATGTATGCCTTTAAGTTAAAACAATATTTCTAGGTTGCTACTTAGAAAAGCATTGGTAACTTATCTAATAAATGCAGAATTTGAGTTAAAACATACACCACATACATGGAAAGTAGCCGAATTAATGATAATGACCAAACATGGTAAACCCCCAAATGAAGCATCAGTTCCCTGTTACCAATTGTGTATGCTGTGTTAGTCGCTTTAGCGCTATTATTATCATCAGTTTGGGTTTAGGAGCAAGAATTCAACAATGACCAATCTCATCGCATGACCGACATTATTGAAAAGTCCTACGAGAAAAAGCAAATATGTCTGCCAATATTTTTGGATATATCCGAGGGGCAAATCACTCCCGCAATACGTGTACAAAATATCCGCAATCCCATTGAAAATCGCCGCAGTCTCATCAAAATCAGTGACAATCTCTAAGAAATCGCCGCAGTCGTTCCGAATTCGCTCGCAGTCGTTCCGAATTCCCTTGCAGTCCCCCGAATTCTCTAGCAGTCACTGAGCAATCACTAACAATCGTTAAAAATCGCGCGCAGTAAGGTGACATTAACCAATTAGCCATTGTTGATGTAGGGTGCTTTGATTAAGCCATCTAAACCATTTTGTGTAAAGAAATTGCAGTTTACATTTATCGAAAGGGTCCTTCCGTGCATTTTGAGGCAAGAACTATTAAGTTAAATTTACATTTTGGAATTTAAAGGTTTTTTTAGGATAAATTTAGACACTAAATCTACTTGTATACAAGATTTTACAAGGTGGTCGAAAATTGTCCCTTTTCATCTAGTTTTTTTTTTTAATGTATAACAAAATTGTTGGTATTTTATGGGGGTTGGGGTGATACACGTTTTAATTAGGGTTTTAAATGTATTTTTACTTTTCTATCTGTTTACGGATAAGGAAAGTATAGGAATCATGATTTTTTTCAACCTCGAATTTTCGACGGTTTTTTATCTTTTGGGGTATCCTGAATCTGTTTTGACTATTTTCGCGATGATGTCTGTGTGTGTGTGTCTGTATCCTCGATAACTCATGAACGGATACAAATAGAAACACCAAATTTTAAACTTAAGCTTTATTCCGGCGTCCAATTAGCTGATTAGATTTTGGGCAGAGTCGGAACATTTGGAGGGTATAGTCATCATTTTTATATTTTATGGAATATATCTGTTATTTACGTTTGGAGAAGAAATTTTTTCAAATAAAAGTTACTTACAATATTATTATCTATAATTTGTTCTATACAAAATTTGGTCCGTATTCGAGAAATTTGACAAAATGTAAAAAAAAAAATATTTTTTTATAAAAATTGTTCAAATAAAAGTTGTTTGTATTATAATTCTCTATAATTTTTGCCCTATACATAATTTCTCTAAAATGGACCGTATTCGAGATATTTAAGAAAATGTGTAAATTTCGAATTTTAAAGAAAAATCAAAAACGGATAAAGTAAAAAACATTAAATTTTAAACTTAAGTTTCCATAATGAAAAGAGCATTTTTTATGGATTGGAAGATCTTAATATAAAGGATTTTCGAAATTACTAGACAAAAAGTGATTCTGATACCTCATTTCTAAACATAATTGTGAACAACAAAAAAATTAAGGTAAAAAAATCAGCTCTTTGTTGGTTATTTTCCACTGAAGGCGGGCGCTTCTCAACTGACAGATTATCTCGTTTAAAAGGAACATCCTCAGCAGTACTAAATAACAAAAAAAAAACAAGTCCAGAAAAAACACAGCTAAAATACCAAATAACTACAATGACAAAGATGTAACAGAAAGTGAAAAAACTACCGGTGAAAACACTTTGCTCCAGAAAAATATCAATGGCATTTTAATTAGGAACGAACAATATTACGCAATTCTTTACGAGTCGTGGTACATAGGTCGGATTGTTCAGATAATTGATGAAACCACTAGTAAAATAAAAAATTTTAAATCTGAACTTGAAGAATATTTATGGCCAAAAAAAGACGACATTCAAATTGTTAAAAATAAATTAATATTTTATGGATCCATCAATTCAATTGGATCTGGTCCATTTAAACTAGAAACAAACATCAATAAAATTTGTAAACGTCTAAAAAAACACTTTTATGAAATTTTTAAATAAAAAACCTCCAATTACTTAATTACTTAACTTGTTTTATTTACCTGTACCTATTTGTTCATTTAGGCATATCAAAGATATCTAATAATGGAGGCATGTAAGTATCTACATAGAAGTTTATATTTCGGGTATCACATCAATTAAAACTGATCTTTTAAATGAATAAAAAACGTACAAAAAGTTGATTTATTGATAAATTTGTCGTACACACTTAGTTTTAAATCAATGCATTGTATTTAGCACCTATACATGCGCTATACAAAATTTAGTTTTTCTGATGAAACACCTAGCTAATGCTTCTTTTACTGGAAACCAACTGGTAAGCCATACAATATCGTAGAAATCCTTCGGAATGCGTGCAATTTTGCAATAATACTGACAATCCATACGTACGAGTAAATCGCCGCAATCAATAGGGAAATTGCCGCAATCAATAGAGAAATCGTTGCAGTCAATACATAAATCACCGCAGTCACGGGAAATCTGTCGGAAGTCATGTGGAAATCACCGCAGTCATCCAGAAATCGCCGCAGTCATCTAGAAATCGCCGCAGTCATCTAGAAATCGCCGCAGTCATCCAGAAATCGCCATATGATTGCGGAAATCATATGAATTCGGCAATACATGTACATTTTTACAAAGAGTGATTTGCCCCTCGGATATATCCCAGGCATTTAACCTTGTTTTACAAATTAGAGAAAAAGTTACCAGAATAATATACTGATATTTTAAAATCTTAACGCGGGTGTACCACAACAAAGTAGCGTACTAGTACTACTGCTTTACCTATTGTATTCTTGTGATATACCACACATAACGTTACAGCTATCTTAGTAGTGAGACATGACAACAAAGAAACTATAGATACACTCTGACAGGCACGTAACAATCTAACTAAATGGAAAAAGACATAGAGAACAAGAATAAATGACAACAAATCATCATTCATTAGCTCAACCTATAAAGAAAGGGTATAATTAACAATAACCATAAATAATAAGGAAATACTAGACTACGATACCAGTAAAATACCTAAGACAACCTGAATGTTCGATTAAATAGAAAGGAATATTTTAAAAAATAAATAAAAAAACTCAAAAAATAAGAAAAATAAAATTTGTCTTCTGAAATTAGTTATTAAAGTATTAACATATTTTTAATACCAATCTGAATTTATGAAAGCTAACTCTGGAGATGTACAGCAAAACAAATAGACATAATAGACAAAATTCAAATCTTTCAGAACAAAGTGCTTCGACATATTGTAGACGCACTATGGAATTTTATAAATATTATCACCTTCACAAAGATTTGAAGATATCTACCGTCAAAGAGGAGATCAATAGATTTGTAACAAAACATGAAAGAAGACTCCATGCCCATGACAATATCAAGGTCCTACACACCCTACTGAATACAGGCCTAAAAATGAGTCTCAAAATAATTAAACTTATTGAGTTTGTGTAGGGATTGTGTAGTGGGTAAAAGATATCAATGGGATTATCTTAGTATCCTAGTTTCATAAATTTAAGAAATTAAAATAAAATTGTAGGTTAGACTAGTAACAATAAATTTATACAATAAAATAAAACAAACTCAATTAGTTTCCTTTAAATTTTATTTTGAGAAAAAAGGTGTAACTGCTATCGTAGAAAAAATATTGTATCTATTTGAAGCAGAAAGTTCCTTTGAGGCTTTCTAACTTATCTTAACTTTTTTCATTAGACAAATAGACAAATAAAAACTGTTTGCAATAATTGAAAAACTAATTTATCCCTCACTGAATGATCCTTTTTCTTTATGTGTGATTTAAACAAAAAAGCCTATTTTGTTAAAAATAATAATTATCCTAATTCGACTTGAAAGGTTATTATTATTTTTGTTTGTTTTTGTCATGAATCTTACGGTATAAAATAATGATACCTATTGATACAAACATAATAATTATCGAAACAACCGCAACCGACCACATCATAGTGTGGCTAATTCATAATTAAATTTGATCAAGGTAAATACTATACATCGAGTTTTTTATTTTTATGTGATTTCAGAGCTGAACTGGTTGGTCTCAGTCGCCGGATGCAATTCGATTTTTTTTATAAAAAGGTATGCTTGTTTTTTGCATAAGCATTTTAGTTCCTGCCTTTACATATAAACAAACGTGCTAGTAAAATATGGAAAAGTTTTATTAAACGTACTATTTCTTTAAGCTAACACATTTAGCACAATGCTTCTCCAATTTTATTAACCCATCTAAATGAACGTTGGCCGGTTGACCATCCAAAAGCGCCTCTGCAGTTGCGATGACTTCCAATGCAGCCAAACTGGGTACTCGACAGATGTTTCTTCAGCTATAGGAAGAAGTAGTAGTCCGAAGGGACTAGATCTGGGGAATATAGTACTACGTTTAATATAATTTGTAGTTGTCGAATTTTCACCCACTTTGGATTCGTTAGAATTATTTTAGAGTGTGTTCAAATGTATACACTTTATTTTTGTATTTATAGCATTTTCACACCCATTTTGAAATTATTTCAAAAATTTCAATCTGAATTAGGGTGTAGTTTAAATTCCACTTGTACAGTAGCTCTAGGATTATTGTACTCCTTTCAATTTCTATCCCATCAGGTTAATATGAATTTAAGTAAATCTCTGATAAGCACTTTCGCGATGTTTTCGGGTTCCGGATATAGTACTATGATGTGTCATTCCCGTTCCCATTTATGTTCTGACAATGACATAGTTTATGAATAGAAGTTTTGTCCTCTTTACATATTCTACATAAGGAGTTGCCTGATATTACAGATTTAGGTATCTTCGTTCGTTCCTGTTAAGGTTTAGCCATCGATTTTGTCTAATCTTCCATGGACTTCCAATGAATATTCTAAACTATCTGAGATCAGGAAGATTCATCCAGAGCTTATGGTGTTATCTGTTTACATTTTCCATTAGCAACCCTTTAAATTGTATATATAAATTACAACATGTGGGTTCTGGTTCAATTACAGTTTTCTTATGTCCTTCCTGGTTAGCAGGTATGCTATTCTTTCCCAACACACCCTCATGTCCCGGCACCTGTTCAAAAGTGGACTTCAGCCTGGAAGATTGTTGCCAGTGACTTCAGGTTTACACCAATAATTCTCCCTGAGATCGCACGGTAAATCCCAGTTCCTGTTCTTTTTTTCATCTTCTAAAAATCTGAATACCAGATTTATCTGTATAAGTCTCCCTGAGATCGCACGGTAAATCCCAGTTCCTGTTATTTTTTTCATCTTCTAAAAATCTGAATACCAGATTTATCTGTATAAGTCCCCTTATCTTTTCTGAAAGCCAGTCTTTGGTTTCTAACTTTTATAAATAAAACAACACGTTCAAAAGTTTAAATGGAGACATTAAATTAAAGAAAAACAATGGGTAAATTGAAAAATTATTCTGTCTGGTATCCATATGGTTCGAGGATGCTAAACCATACTGGTGTAGCACTGATACTAACCTTAAAGTAATTTTAAAGCAACAGGTAAATAGCCAACACCATAAGCTATAACACATTGGACGAAAATACTCAAAACCATGTCTTAGAGAAGACATCCACAACTTTTAATGATATCTGGTGATTCTGTGTGTAGAAAATGTGAAGAGGATAACACAAATTACCTTTACATATTATGCTGCTGCTAGAACCGTATTAGATGGGAATAGCCGAACTCGAAGAATGCCTCACAAGACATGAGTTGATGGAGAGTAAAACTTTATGGAGGTACAATGAATTGCTTTAAACTATATCGATGGCGTAGAGTGACCACTTCGTATTATTTTATTTAACTGAATATCTTATAAGCCATTAAACGAATAAATATGTCAGCTCTGTCTCGAAAGCGCCGCCTTCCAGCGACATACATGTAAACTACATATCAATTACATTGTATGTAGAGTCGTTTTATCTGTCTTCTGTAAAATTTGCTAACTTGGACATACGACATACTCTACGCCATCGATATGTGATTGTATATGCTACATGATGCTAGTGATGTACAGGGCCGACGAGAGCCAGACCAGGCACCAGGACAATCCTCCAGATCGGGCCCCGTGACAATTTTATCAAAAATTAAATAACAAAAGGTAGCAAAAATTTCTCCTCCTCTACTTGCAAAAAAGGTCTTCAAGTAAGAACTTCCCCAACACCACTGCTGCCGGGTTGCATATTTACACATCCTCCTATATGACGACACCTTGGTGCTGAAATTTGTTAGCCTTTATGGCCTACAATTGCGCAACAAAAGCTCATTGATTTAGACACCAATACAAATTTTATGTTATGTGAGACTTTTTTTTTAATTTGAGCTGTGTCCAGGCCGTTGGAGTCTATGCCGGTAGGCGTAGCCACCCTACGAGAAGTCATTGCTTCGTTTTCTTCTTGTATATTTTCTTTTTTTTAATCTCAAAACACTTCAAATGTGTCATTTGAATGACATCATGTCTATTAACGGCATTTTAGTACACGACCGTTTAACGGCAGTTTAAGTACAGCCAGTGTTTTATAGAATGCAGATAAACTTGCTTACTGATTCCAGCAATAAGACAGGCCTCATGCATTGGTGCCTAAATCAATGAGCTTTTGTAGCGTAATTGTAGCCACAAAGGCTAACAAATTTCAGCACCTTGGTGCCGTCGTATAGGAGAGTGTGTAAATATGCTGCCGGGCCCCGGGAATTAGTCCCGGTTGCCCCCCTCTAGTCGGCCCTGGTGATGTATATTCCTAACTTTTTTAGTATGTAAATTTTAACCATATTGAATAAATCGTAGATGTTCATTTTTATCTTATCAAATAAAGTCACTGTAAGAAAACTTGCCCAGTAACTCAAATTTAACTTAAAACTTCACACCTCTATTAAACATATATCAAAGCCAATTTATCTCGAAAATCTCCCGTTTCTTTTAAGAAATTTAATTAATAACGGGTAGAAGAAAACAGAAACATCTCTTTTTAGTAGAGAATTATTCGCTACTCGCTGGCTTTAAGCTTTCTTTTGAATTAAGAGATATCTCTATATTGCAAGAATGAAGTTTCATAGCGTTTACCGTAATTCTCCTGAAAGAACTTTCAGACAAAACTTTGCGATGAAGTTCCGTAATAAAGTTTTTCCAAACTTAGCTCGCCGTGTACGCATAATAGAGCATAGATAAGGAAATTAAATTAGGAAGGTTTATGAACAATGGTATGTTTGTATGTAACCATTTTAGTTTAGTTTTAAAATAAAGAAAACTTAAATTTTAGCCTTAACATCATCATCATGTTGTGTTTTGTGGTTCTGACATTATCTTTAAATGCATTCTGTAGATTTGTTATTATAAAGCTAAAAATCTCCCAACCGAAAAAAAATAAGGTAGCGATGTGCTGGATGATAAAAAGGAACTGCTACCTTCCTATTTTACTGTACAAAGAAGCCTATTTAATAAATGAAGGTGGTGCTCAGTGCAAAAAGTTATTAAGACGGCGGCGTAAAGGCTAATCACAAATAGAATAAGATGGAAACTTTCAAGAAATGGACACTATACACTGATATTAAAACCTTTGAAGGATATTCTGATGGTATAAGAAATAATGAAAAGGATCACAAGCAGTGATTTGATTATAAAAATGTAACTGGAATCGATCTAGTGCACAGACTGTAGACCGTCAGATAGTGATCGATTTAGGTGCCCCATTTTCGCATACAAGCCTCGAAGAAGGTTGAAAAGTACATCGATGTTGAGTAGAATAAAAGAAAATTTACGAGTTGCTCTTGGGATAACATATGGAAAATTCGATTTTCCTCATCAAAAAAATGTACCGACCCCAAAATGCACTTATACACTCGAGTCATTCAAGAAAATATGTTTTTCGGACTAGTGATCATGTACGTTTTTATACATTCGATGGGTTTGTGTGGAAAAATCGGGTAAAATCTCGATTTTTCCTTAAAAGATTACGCCCTTATTTCAATCCTTTAGCCACTTGCAACATTAAAGCCTTTGGCTTTCTGAAGTCTAGTTCTATTAATTAATCAAATAGTGAAAACGGCTTGCGTGGAAATATGGGCAACAAATAACCTTCCATTTTTGTTAGGAAAAATCGAATTTTCCATGTGTTATTCCCAGGAGCCACTCGTAAATTTCCTTTCATTTTACTTAAAATCGATGTACTTTTCAACCCTGTTCGAGGCTTGTATGCGAAAATGGGGCACCTAAATCTGTCACTCTCTGACGGTCTATGTTGGACGATGCAGTATACCACTGTTAGCAGATACACTGCATAGGACTAACATCAAATGCAATTAATATTGGACTATCTAACGCTTTTAAATATTCACAAAATAGTCTGATAAACTTTAACTGGATCCTAAACCATATGTGGTATTTCAAATGAACAGATAAATATACGACACATTCCGCTCTGATTGGAACATATTGAAACATTTATAAATATACATAAAGAGACCATCCAAGAGCGGATAAACCAACTGCCTAACAAAAACATTTCCATGCGGTTGATATCCTCTGTTCAAACGATTCTTCAAATGAATATATAGTCTCTCTTCCTGGACAAACAAATTAACTGAGAAATAGTTTTGCACTTTCAGAATAAGCCACTGTGGAAGATGGAACTCATTGTATTAGATAATACGGAGTCAAAATTGTCTAAGACTTTGACTTTTTAACTCTGAATGTTACGTAATGTGAGAAAAGGAAAGTGAAACAAATACCCTTTGTGGGACCTGAACCGTTCTGCGGTAAAAGCAGTAACACAATATTAGAAGAGATTAAAAATAATTGGGCAGTAGAAGAACCGATAATTGGAACAATATCTTGGGGCTAAGATACTTCTGGGTAAATATATCCAGAAAAATCGGAAGCCTGCATCTGTCTGAGTAAGAAAAGGCTACGTATTGTAACAGGGATCCTTACTCAACATTGCCGACTAAAAGGACACCTTAGTAAACTGAGAGTAGTAGAAGATAGTGAGTTCAAATTTTGTGAGGAGGAGGATGAAACCTCCATTTACATTCTGACTGAAAGTGTAGCACTCCAGAATCCAAAAGCACTATACCTCGGACTCCTAGGAGCATATCAAATAGAAGAGGGACATTTACCTAACTTGAAGCCACTCCAAATCCTACACTTTCTTGAGAAGATAGGATTGGAAGGGTCGTTATAGGCATCGAGACATTTCCTTGCTGTATTAGCGACAGAAGGGGACACAATAGATCTTTTAGGTTGCAGTGTATTAAAACCCCATTCCCAACATAAGAAAATATATATGTGAGATTACGCCAAACAGCTTATCTGATTTAAATTTATTTTACCTATTGAGGCGTACTCAGAAAGTGAGCATAAACATAAGCAAGATGTACCGAGAATATTACTCATGGTGGTTTACCAATAGCCATTGCCATCCAGGAGGTGGTGGTCGTATGACAAAATTTGTCTTTGATGAAAATTCAATTCCTCAGCAAGCCAACACGACCAACAGTCGATATGCTAACCATTTGTCCATAATCTCATATACTATCCAAATCAAAATTGTTAACTATGACTATTATCAATATCACAATCTGGGTAGACTACTGTAAGTTGCAAACATTTCTGTTTTAATACACTGTATATCTCTTGTTGATTTCGGGCTGTTTTCTTCTTCCATTCTTCTGTATTCTTTGTTTTACTTTTCAATTTTTGTCTTTGCCCTTTATTTACAGGTATCACACTTAAAGTCTACTGTAGTTCAGCCTTCTGGTGCTTTTACTAAACTAAAATAATTGCTCAGCATTTTTCGTTCTCAATGCTCTCATCTGCTTTTCTTCTTGTTCTTTTGGTTCTTAAGGTCCATGGTTTACTTTCGTAGGTTGCTGGTTTAATGATGGTACTATATCGTTAATTATTATCTTCATCTTTCTGGTACAGTATTTTGAGTTAATCAGCGAATGGAGCGTTCTACCTTTTCTATTACCATTTGTGCTTATTGCATTTATTACTTTGTTTTATTTATTGTTCTTCTTATTTTATATTAAATATGGCGTTAATATCTTTGACAGATAGATCAAGCTCCAAATGGTTATTATTTAATAAATCAAGTATTTGGCATTAAATATGAGAATTATTGATACGTTAATTTTTTTCTACTTTTTGTTTTTTCTTTCAGCTCTTCTATTTCTTTTACATTTTTTTGATTTTTTCACTTTCTTGAATCAGCAGTTTTTTTATTTCAATTATTTCGGTATATCCTTATTTTGTAAAAATCAGACCTTCCATTGCTACAATAATTATTTCTTAAAATTACTTTTTACTCTTAGATTATATCTTTTATTAAACAGGACTTATATAATTGATAATTGCATTTAATTAATATATATTATTCATTGAAATGATCTGAATTTTAAATAGCTCTTAGGTATATTGTTCTAATTACTCCCTAAAAAAGAACAGGTGAATTCAACAACTTTTAACCACTTTTATCGCACAGATCGATAATTCTACTAATTTACTTGATGATGGATGGAACAACTGTCTTAGTATTGAGAATTCACAATTAGGAGGTTGTGATAATTAGTTCAAAAATAAATATATAATAAACGCTTGGTTTAAATTTTCAAACTTAATTCTACCTTCTTTTTCTATTAAATATTCACTCCTTTGATAATTTAACAAGCAAGGGCACATGAAAGGCAGGTAGCAACTATCTTTCAAATTGAAATTAATTATATCTCACGTTAAACTGGAAGCTTAAACTTTGGTAATAAATACGAGTTGCAAGAAAAAGGAGATCAAAAGCGAAGAATATGCTATCCTAGTAATACAGCATTGCTCGAGATAAAACTTTATGCTCCACTAGACAAGTGAATAGGTGTAACAAACTTTTTCCATAAATTTCAATTGGCTGAAACATCTACACAAAGACTTCGACGATTATTCTGTTGAATTACACGCCGTATATCTTTCTTATTTATTTCTACATTTTGTTCTTGTTTAAAATAATAAGGTGCCATTTGGAAATTAAAAAACTCGAGCAAGTCTGAATCCCATTTTTATTGCAATCATTCAGATTGTGTTTATAACTACACAGACGGAGCTGTCGTATCGGCTGCCGCATTAGAAAGAATGACAGCTGCTAATTTGCTTGGGGATGATTTATACGAGTACGTTTATTTGAGGATCGAGCATGCGTTTTATGAATGAATCAGTCTACTACGCTTGCTTTACACTGCTGTCACACTTCAAAATCAATTGCGTACTTTCCTGATAAACACTATACAACTATAATAGATGTAACTAGAAATAGTATATTACATTATGAGTGTGGAAAGTGACATTTTTCACACGAGTGGGAAATATTGTCGCACGAGGCACAAGCCAAATGCGACTATCACACGAGTGTGGAAAATCACTTTTCACACAAGTGATGTTCAATATTTTTCCTACGACCACAAAATATTTTCATCAAAAAATGTAAAACCAGGTTATTATAATAATTAAAATGTATTTAAAAAAAATAACAAAAAACAACAATCGTATTTAATAAATTTTCATATTTTTTAAACAAAAATAAAATTAAAAAACAAAAAATAAAAAAAAATAAAAAAAAATAAAAAAAAATAAAAAAAAACAAAAAAAAGTTCTGCCCCCCCCCCCCCCCCCCCGCCAGGATTGGAACGCGGTCGTTCGCCAGGTCTCTCAAATGGCAAATTTGATAGTTTGATGCTCTAACCAACTGAGCTAACAGGCCTTTGGTCAATTGAATGATCTAATCGGTTATATGTTTAACCAGAATAAAAAGCAAACATAATCTTAGTTATCTTAAAATTATTTTAATAATAATTGTTAAAGATAAATATCTAGGATCTACTTTACAACAATTTCAATAATTTAACAATCATATCGATTTTAGTATTAATATGGACATTACATCGATCAAAATAGAAATTATGGGTTTGACATTTTATGACAGCTGCTGCGGAAAGTAACATATTCTCACTCGGGTGGAAAGTAAATTCTTATTCATACGCGTGTGATATAGGGCACTTTCCATAGGACTATATAGTGTGATATGTGTCACTTTCCTAAGTGGTCGTAGGAAAAATATATTAAACTGATAATAACTGGCATTAAGAATGCAAGTATACGTTTCCAATATAATTTTGAAAGCCTTTAATGCGTTTTAGAGCCTTACATTTAGTCAATACCGAACTATATCCATAAAACAATAGTCTCCCACATTCCCTTATAATAATTTGACAACTACGTGGATGACACCGTGAATGTTTGCAATTTGTTTTTGTAGACATTATTAGTCTAGTAGTTTTTCGTCGTTAGTCTGAATATGTTTTATATGATTTGATTATAAAAGGCAGATAAGCGAGAACATCTTAAACGATTGTTGACATTCTTTACTAAACTTTCTTTAATAATTTTTAAAACGATTAATAATGTTTATCCACAAATTGTTGGTTGATTATATTTTTTGAATATAATACATTGTTTGTAAACAGTGTGATACATTTAAAAGCGGAGCATCCCTCTCTCTGTATCTGTAATGTGTGGAGGGTGGGTTACCCCACGGCACTTAGGCCTCATTAGGCCCATTGTGCATCCTCCTGAGAAGATAGTCACCTCCTAGCTCGTGAGCCAGCCTACAGATTTAATGTAGTTGAAAACGTCGCCAAGAGGTGCTTCTCTTATATCGGCCGGTGTTAGCCGATACTCGCCGAACACAAATCTTCTAATAAATGAGAGCGTCGAGCAATCGTAAAGGATATGCTCGATGGTCTCATCTTCTTGTTCGCACCCTCTGCAGAGTGCGGATTCTGACAGCCCCATGATATGGAGATGCTTTCGTACTTGGCAATGACCAGTCAGAATGCCTGTGACTAGGCGCAGATTCTGTCTAGTCATAGTCAAGTATTTGTTTGCTGCAGTGTTGTCAGGATAACTTAAGAGCTCCCTGGCAACTCTGCAGTTTCTTGTTTTATCACATCTTTCCTTGAATTTCACAAGGGAATGTTCTTTGATTAAGTCTGTCACTACCGATTTTGTCAGGCCAATAGAAAGACCAGGTCCAAAAAGTATTCGGTTGGCTGCTTTCTTGGCTAGTGAATCAGCAAGACGGTTACCTTTCGATGGCGTGGCCTTTAATCCATCTTAAGGTGATTATGTTGTTGATGGATACTTTGGCCAAAGCTTCGTGACATTCTAGTACTAACTCTGAATAAATTCGTGGTCTGTTCAGAGTGAGTAGTGCTTGTCTGCTATCTGTATAGATGATATTGTGATATTGTTTCTGGTTATTTCTTTTTCTGCTATGAGAATCCACGTTAGCTCTGTTTCAACTACACTGGCACTATTGCTCACAGCCCATGTTATGTTTAGGTTTAAGAATCTGGAGTATATTCCACATCCTGGGCCTTGTTTTGTATTAGAACCGTCGGTGAAGATATGAATTGTACCTGCCACTTCTGGCTCTTCTATTTGTTCTATTATAACTTTATATGGCTTATGAAAGATATATTTTGGTGAGATGGAGTCCATGTTTGCTTGAAGCAGTGGGAGCGTACCCAGCGCCTCCTGCCAAAAGTGACGTCTCACCTCACCAGATCCTACATCAGGTTCTATTCCGACCGTGTGGAGGCGTGTCATTATCGCCAGAGCAACCTCCTTGATGTAAATATCAAGGGGAGTGAGACTAAGAATGACTTCCATGGCTCTAGTTGGTGTTGTTTTTATGGCTCCTGTTATGTTGAGACATGCTGTTCTTTGAATTTTTCTAGTTTACGGATAGCTGTTAATTTTTGGGTTTTCGGTACCCAAACAACTGCACCGTATGTTTGCATAGGTCTTATGATAGCCGTGTAAGTCCATGCGACGACTCCGGAGGAGAAACCCCAGGTGCGCCTTACGGTTCGGCGGCATTGTTCATAAGCAATGTATGCTCTTTTAACTCTGTTTTCTAAATGCGAGTTCCATGTTAACTTGCTGTCAAAGGTGAGACCTAGGTAATTCACGTTTAGTTCTGTGTTTAGGAGTTCTGGAGGTTTTAATTCCATTTTCAACCTATAAGCACCCCTATAAAATGCAAGTTTATTTAACGGTTCTCAAAAACGAAAAACTTTTATAAAGATTTTGTTATTTTTGTTTTAATTTTACTACACCACTGTATTTATAAGTCTTATGAAAGGAAACTCCCAAAATTTTATTAAAAAAAAAATTGTTAATAACTAAAAGAAGGTAATATTTTCTCTTAATTAAGAATTACCTGAGGTTGACGCACCTTATCAGCTGATTATGTAATCATGTAGTCTGTATTCGAATATTTTGATTTCAAATATTGTTTGTTCTTGAGAAATTTGTTGTTTTTTTACATTAGTTTATTAAAATTAAAATATGTATTACAATGTGTTTTTTCAAAACCGCATTCTCTTAACTCTTACAGAAGCGAAGTTAAAGAGATTCTTTGATGGAATGAATATGCAAAATAACTGGAGCCACGCATTTAGATTTTTCTGACCATTGATGTAATTTGCAGCTCTGTAGAAGATAAATGTCTTTTAGCGGAAACATGTGTAATACTAATGCGTACATCACTAAACTGAGAAAGATTCCGATAATTTGTATGTGTTTTACTCTTTTGTACAGGAACGAATAGTGTGACGTAATTCGCTTACGCGACTTTACCAACGTTTGCTATTTTGGTCGGTGAATTTCTCATAGTCACATCGTAGAATATCTTGTTTTTATAATATTAATATAAGACGTGGGTCTGGAATTTCTGCAGCGTAGTACTTAGTTTATTTAACGGTTGAACAAGCTTTGTAATTTTAACAAATAACCAAGGAATAATAATATTAATTTTGAAAACGAACCATTTGCGTATATTTTTGCAGATTTTAGACAAATTCTGAAAAATGACAACATTGATAATGTAAAGTAGAATTCTAGTGAAGTTTATTGCCGGAAATCAATAGCTCGTTCTATTCGTGAGATTTAAGTCCTTAACAATTGGTACGAGTTTATGTTGTCTTCATCAAGTCCATTATGTTTAATAACTTTGTCGTAACGCTTCTTAAAACTTTGAACGATATTTTAAAGAAAAAAATTGAGATCCGTTAATTAACTTTATAGGGGTGCTCCGCTTTTTCCTATTATATACATTTTTTTTGTTGTCTCGTATCACAAATACCTTTTTAAATTTTTAACTTTGATTACTTTACAATAATAAAAATATTCATAATGTGCTAGAACTTTTGGTGAGGGTACAGTGCACACCATCAACATTTTATGCAGGTTGTGTCTTGTGACTATCTTGACCCTCAAACTCTTGTATTTGCTCAGTGCAAAGTCATGGTAGGGGAAGCAAAAGCGATACTAGCGCAAGCTGCGGATAATTCGAACACTTTAGGGCGATATGTTGTAATTTTGGCGTATCAAATACACGTATACATTTGACTGTTTTTTTTTTAAAGTAGGTAAAAACAGTACAATAAGCAACTGGAGTTGCTGTGTTGTAAATTCTAAAAATACTAGCAAAAAACAGTATAAATTATAAAAAAAATTCAGTAGCAAAGTTTAAATTAAAACAAAGAAATAACTGGATAGCTGTACCAATAAGAAGAAAAATTTCCTTTATTTTTGTAACAATAACAGTAATACTGGAAATAGTAGACATCAGAAACTTGAAAGGTTTTAAATAAACAATAAATTATCATTTTACGATGTTCTTCAACATCCCTTTAATCTTAAATGTTCAGCAAGAACTAGATTTCTGCCTTTAATTATAGTACGTGGCTAGAATGCAATTTTGTGACTTAGTGATAGGAAACCAGTTTTAATCTATGATTTTGTTTAAACAAAAATGAAGAAAATATAAATAATAATCCTTCTGTTTATACATTCACGCTATTATTTAATGGTACTTTTTTATTTTGACAGAGTAGGTTAATTCTTTAAAATTATTGGACTTAGGCAACTTTTCATACATTTTTCCGTAAATCTATATTTTGTTATTGATTTTTAGTGATTTTACTTACTTTTTTTAGTATAAGCGATAAAAATAAATAATCTTATTAAATGTTTCACTTGTTTTACAAATACATATAGTTTTATTAAAACTAACATATATACTTTTTAATTACGAATTCTATTAAAAATTGTATTGTTAATATACGCAAAAATAGTCCATTAGTACCTAGAATAATTGGCGCTGCTGCCACGCACGGAACGAATACATATTCATTTTATTTTGGTCCTTATTACTTTTTCCAAAGATTCATGTTTTTCGAATCACAGCACCTTTTAAATATTTTAGTAAACAAAAATCGACGGGTACTAATAATGAATACTTGTTTTTTTGTAAAACCAAATCAAAAACATGTATTTTACAAATATTCATAATAGCCTCCGTTTGATTGTATGTTACATTCAGTACCATTTTAATAATAGAAAATCAAATATTTTGGAAAATAAAATGATTTCTGCTTAAAGTTATTTGTATCGTCAGTGATTCTATTCCTCAATTGGTATTCGTCCATTATTTTCACCTTTCATAAAGGCCCAAAAGCAAAAATCGAGAGGGTTGAGGTCTGGACCTTGTAATTTGTTCTTAGTAGTCTGGCAACTCATTCTATAAGAACGGCAATCTAGATAATCTCATTCAAACGATCTATGTATTTATTATTGAAAAAAAATCACTACCTTAACTTATGCAGCTGTCAATTTTGAAAAACTAGTAATGTCAAAAAACTTATTAAAATGAATGTGTTAAAACACTAGAATAACCTAATTGGGGCTGAGAAGATCACAACCCCCATAAAAATTATAAAATGCATTGTTTTCGTCATTTTTCTTCCAAATTAGCTCCTACTTTGAGAAGACCACATGTCTATTTTCATGACAAATTATTTAACATTTTCGATTGATTGGAAAAACTTGATTTTCAATTTGTAACCTCAACAGGCCATAATCTTTTTTGTAACCTCTTTTGCATATCGTGGGCGTCACTATTTGACCGGATAAATCCGGTCTTCACCAGAATGTAATCGAACTTCGACAGAATTTCATTAAAAATTCGGCATTCAGGCAACGATGTAGTAATAGTAAAAGAACAAATATCTATTACCGAAGTACAAAAGTAACAACGTATTAATTACCTCAAAGAATAGAGCATAATTTTTGTTTCTTTAAAAGTGCGAGATCTTTTTCAAAGTACCAAATTGAGACAATAAAGAAACGATATAAATTTTCTTGTTAATAAAGATTTTATGTACTACATAAATGTATGGATAGAACCTTTATACAAACAAATGTTTTGAAACGATGATATTAAACAAAATCATGAGTTACAATTTGATTATATTATTCCTTGTGTTACATTTATAAAAGATACAAAAATCTTCATTGTTGACGTTAAATTATTGTGCATATTGAAAACATTTTCTAAAAAATAAAATTAGCCATTTTTATGAAGAACTTTCTGAAAATCAATGGGGTATTTGATTTAATTACTGTTTACCACACGGTTTTCAAAATTATTGAAAATATGTCATTACTTTTTTTCGAATTGTTGCGAACGTCGAGAGAGTTTATTATTTATGAGATCACATTTGGCATTTGGACAAAAAAGAAATAGTTTAACAAGTGGATTCCTTAAGGGATATATTACTGACTCACTATAACTGAAATATATACTTTTCAAAGAATTTTATGGTGCATTTTCCTCCAAAAAAGACTAAAACAGCTATGTCCAGTAACGAAAAATATAAGTAAATTAACTAATTATTAAAAAGCTTTATTTTGTACACCAAAAACCTTTATTTTGTACAACAAAAACCTTTATTTTGTACACCAAAAACCAGACTAATTCAATAAAATAAGAATTCACGGGTCACGACTGGGATTTTTAACAACTGGTAACCCTAGGTCCAAATTGACATCCAGAATATCAGTTGTAATTTATGACCTACCTTTTTGTCACACCCCGTATAAACTATCTGCAGTCATATTTTCATTTGAAATAATTATTTTATATTTAATTTTGAAATAGAAAATAAGGAAAATGTGATAAAATGAAGTAATAATTTTATTTGCTTTAAGTATAATTTCTAACCAAAATTAGTTTTTTATATAAACTCATAGAATTAATTTTACTACAATGGCTACGGCTAAATTATAAAAACAACATGAAATGCTAGACTTGAAGATAAAAACAAACAGAGAAACCGATCTTTGTACATGTTGGTTGGTACAGGGACATGATACTCGAGCGATAAAGCCAGCAAGCAGACCAAGAAAAAGTGCAAGCTTTGACAAAAACTTGTTGTTTAAGCGAGTATCTAAACGTTTCTGTTATACCGTGCTCTCACGGTAAAAAGAGTCGCTGGCTCGATGTTATATATCTTTCTTTCTCTGTGGAGTTTATTTTTTTTAGTTACTGATTAAATACTACCTTGTTTTCTTGGAATTGAAATTACTACTTAATTAAGGTCTAGGCCAACTGGACCTAGCCAACGAACATTAGAAAACACTGGGCTCTGAAATCTACTAAGCATTGTTCCAATACGAAAATGATGTAAAAAGTTCTAAATTACGAGATATTAGCATGTGTTTATTCTAATAACTAGAGGTACAATATGGTCAGAACCCCTTAAAATTTTGGGCATTCATTAATAAAAAAAGGCGAAACTAGCATTTCAAATAAAATGATCTACATTGGCAGTGAACTAAATTTGCCTCAGTCAATTCTCAACGTATTTGCTGATTACTTGCCAATTATAATATAAATGATTTAATTAAAAGAGATTAATTTATTTTCAACTTACGGCAGGCCCCGATAGCATCTCAGCGTTTATAATTCTGGATTGTGCCAGTGTACTTACACGCTTTCTAACAATTGTATTAAATATATGTTTAAAGAGTTCACATGTACCTGAAATGTGAAAATTATTGTAAGTATCCCTATATTTAAAAAAGTTGATAAATCAGATTTAGCAAACTTCAGACCAATTTTAATTATATACATTTTCTGCAAAGTTTTTTAAATTCTACTCTATAATCTTCTTTATAATAATGTAAATAGATTGATTTTTCCAGCAGCATGGATTTATGAAAGGACGGTCGACTATTACGAATATAACGAATAATTCTCAATACATTTCTAAAGCTTTGATAAGCAAACACAAACTACACATATTTTTCCAACGATGAACAACTTCTAGACTAATTTTGTTTAAAAAAGTCGAATTGCAAACATCCACGTAGTTGCCAAATTATTATGAGAGAGTATGGTATTCGCGATTCAAACTAAATGATACGCCCTCTGGAGGAAATCTGTAGAAATCTATAAGTAGGATATTGTTCATTGTTGCCGGGAGTAGCGAAATTTCTCTACGCTTTCTTTATTGTTTAAATGTAAAATGGATTAAACATAAAGTTACTAGATTTTGGCACGTTGTAGATTAATTACAGGTCTCCGAGCAATTACTACTAGAGGGAGAGTGAAACCAGTTTGTATGCGATTGTTGTGTTCGCAACATCTGTAGAGGAAGTGGGCACAAGGGGAAAGGTAAACAACCCCTTTTATTCAGTGGCATATCATTTCTTTATAAGAACACACATTGTCCAAACTTTTTAATTGTAAAAAAACTAAAACATTTGCTAATTTCACTATTTTTAAAATGTATACCGTCTTATATGTGTCTGATGCAAGAAATAAGATAAAATGACTGTAAAGGTCTAATTTTTTCAATTAAAGAATAAAACCTCAAAATCAATACATCAATTTTATTATAAATAAATAGAGGAGCGACTAGTTTCGGCCATACAGGGACATCTTCAGGCCTGTAATACAATAATCCTTAATTATTATAATAGGAACAATATAAGAATAGATTGATCACTTACGGTTAAAATGAAATAGTTTAAGTCACAAAAATGGATCTATATTGTAGCGTTACAGTATTGTAAATTAAAGCTGTAGAAAAGGAAAAATAATTTAACTAAAATTAAGAAAAATGGATACGGCATCTATAGTAGAAGAGGTGAGAATGAGCAATTTCGAATGCATTTAAATTGCTCGGAATAAAAAATAAGGCTGATAATTTATAGTAGTCAAAGAAGGTCCGGATATGTAAAAGAGGAGTTGGCTTTTTCTCTGTAAATGTTGAGAATGTAAAGATGGAGGGAAGACGAATCTTGCTGGCTCAGGTGTAGATAGGCTAGAAAAAGGAGAGTGTAGATGAAAGCTCCAGTAAATATCGTCATTTTCGTCTAATTTTTTATTCTCACTTACCGTTTCGGCTTTATCTTCGAAATTCATTTTCAAAAAGAAATAACAGTAATCCTTCATGCACTGGTAGCCTTCTTTGGACAATGTTTTGAGTAGGTGAAAACTGGAACTAGTCTAAAGAACATACAATAAGACGGGAAAATTATCATTCAGTTGCAAAAACGTTAATTTGAATTTATAGACAGGATAAACTTCGACAGAACTTGATCTGTCTGAATGACATGAACTTCAAATTACGTACAGTCTAATAAAGTTATGGGATCATTGCTAACGAGAATTATTTCAAAACAAAAATAAAGTTAATTCAGTTGTTCATTAAAATATTTACTGTTACAATCAATGCCTACTTTTAGTTTGTAAAGAGCTTCAATTTACCGAATTTATATTATTTAGGATTGGAATGATGACATGTCGATTATTGATATTTGAAAGAAAAAGTGTGTTGGTTGAAAACCAATATGTTTCCGCAGAATAACCATACTAATCGATTACATACCACTAACTCACATTAATTGCGCGCTAATGGATTTTATACATTTAATAACAATAAATAATGAGCGAACGATTAGAGTAACTGGAAGTTTATGTTTAGTTTGAAATAAATAGTGAACTATTGGAGATACTGTGTTGATTATGGTAATGCGTATTTCATTAATCCGGAATCATGCATCCGCCATATAGAGTGGCATTTCATTAATACTACATGAATAATTCATGATTTTTGGGTGAATTTTCAAATGTGTGTAGGAATATGTATGCTCTTTTTCCTAATTAAATATTATATTACATTCGTGCGACACGGTTAACCGCACTGCGACCCATTGTACATGCCGTTGTTTGAGAGTCAAAGAAACCGGAGCTTCTATTGAGCCAAATGTCTAATATTCTTGTGTGCCAGACGAATTACTCCCAAGCAGTTGTATCTCTTTTATATGATTCGAATGTATTGACAGAGAATTTGGATGTGTATAGCACAGATAGCATTTTAAAAAGTTACAAGAATATCGTGCATAAAACATGTCTAAACTCTCTAATGTATCAAATGCTAAAGACTTTTGGTTGAGTATTAAGCAGTTTCGCAGTGTTACAAAATAAAGCTCTTCCTTCTCATGTTTGGGATGCATTTTACATGGAAATGTATCCAACTCAAGTAAATACCGATATTTCTTTTTTTTATATTCTTCATCCATACCTTGATGATTCCATCACAACCGATGAAATCTATGCTGTACTAATTATGTACAAAAATAATAAATCTGGTAGCGATAGTATCACGTACAAATGTTTTAAAACCTTCCCCATAAATGGATTTTATACCCAAATATTTGAAAATGGTACTATTCCTAATTCCTGGTCTAATATTTTGCTATGTATGTTGCATTAGAGCTGGCCTGCAGATGATCCAACAAATTACAGGCGTTGACTGTTTTGCAAAAGTATTTACGCATATTTTTCTAGCTAGGGTTTCGCTGTGGGCCGATAACTGTAATATCTTAAGCTGGATTTAGAACAGCCATACTCAACCTTTTTTCCTTCGGGCCACATTCGTATATGTGCTATGTTAGACGGGCCGCAATATTTTTGGATGATGACCTTTTTTTTAGGACATCTATCTAAAATTATTTAGTGGAGACCTCTAATAAAGAAAACACAAAACATAAATATATCCCGTTGTGTTACTGCAAAAACAAGATAACTCACATTTTTAGAGTTTCGATAAAACACTATTCAAACGTTCTTCTTCAATGAAGAAGGTATTGAAAACATTGTTTACAAAGTATAAACTAATAATCTATCAATAATTGGTAAAAAAAAAAGAGAAAAAATGTCACTTAGCTTATTTTAGCTCTACAAACAAAATATAATTCAATGTATGTGTCACCATCTTCAGTCGAAGTTTCAGTAACTTTCTTGTCTTTTTAATTAAAGATGATGCCATTGGTTTGTTAGAAAATTCTAAGCTCGAACTCCATGATCCTGACATGAGCTAGTCCGAGGGTTTGATGAAATTAAATTTACTATATTTCCCTTAAATTCAGTTATTAATTTAATTAGGTTACAAATTGGCACCAACCTCAATATTTCGTTACAAATTAATTTTACAGAATTGTCACTTATTTAACATTTTAAAAATAATAATAGTTGCGTGTCCAAAATATGAACTGTCATTGGTGGATTATTCGTTCAATTAAACGCAATAGCATATTTTTTCGTTTTGTAGTATGTGCGTAGATAAGCTAATCCATGTGGCTGTAAAAAAAAAGAATATTCTGAGCAAAGACATGTCTTTGATTCTGAGCTTATTCTTTTCCATAACAACAATTAACTTTATGACATACCGTAGTAACGAACTCATATTAAAAAGCAATCGTTAAATAGGTACATATTAAATTTATTCATAGACCTACATCTGTATTTTAGGACCGATTGAAATTACTTATGTGTGGTCAACGCTGAAAGCAACATAATATATATTTTATTAAAATCCAAAATTCCGAATTAATTAAGCAAGAAATAGTCTCAACATTGGAAATACACCTAGACTTGTTTAATGTTTACCGATCGAAGCAGTGTCTTAAAACTACTCCATGCGCTTGCTCAAAATTTGTTGAAACAATCCGTTTATTGGTGCCAAAAGTGAATTATATCATTGGTATTATACTGCTTGCATATAATAATATACCATCTGTTAACTTTTCAAACCTGACCTTAGAATAACGGTATAGAAATATAATGTTATTGAATAGAAAGAAATATAATAATATGTAGCCGACCGCGGACCGCAATATCTCATCCTTGCATTCGAAAGGCCGTGGTTAAACCAATTACTCTTACGTCTAAATATAATTTACTTTGCTTGATGCATCGGTTAACGTACTGTATATGGTAGAAATCGACCGCCTCGAGAACGATGCCAGTACATTTTTATAAATCTGTTTCAAAGTACTTAATAAGTCAATTAATTATAGTAGAATTTAGTAAGTTTTTTAATTATCCCCTCCAAACTTCTGAAAGAAAAATAACTAAAATAGAAGATAAATAGAAGGTAATTTTACATTCCTTCAAAAACAATGGTTACGATTCTAATTAGTGTCCTCTTTTAAATTGCATTTAATTCTAAATTAGTCCTTCGTAATGAAATTGCAATGTTAAAAAATATAAAATACGTAATTACCTCCTTGTACTTTCATATCTCTAAAAGAAATACTTTTTAAACCCCAAAGGTTTCCGTTCGAACGTTCTTAAAAAGCCAATGATAAAGCGAAATGCTCTTTTTCGTTTCTATCATTAAATGCGATTCCTGTAAAGGCAATTGTCTCAATTATGTCTTTTGTGCCCTAACCACTAATGGCTCCGGTACGCTCGTCTTGTCCTATCTAAGCCCATTAGTTTCTTAAAGATAGAGGTGGTATTGTTATTTTTAAACTATGTATAATTAGATAGATACATTTAAAAAAAAACTATAATTAGAAAAAAATAAGAGTTGATATGGCCTTATCATATACGGTGCGTTCATAAAATGTGGAAACGCTTCATTATCTTACGGACAGGTCGATTTTTCCAAAAATTAATTTTTACCCTCGTTATCTTACACGATAAGACCTGTTCGATTCTTTTTTAAAATTAAACTGGTATAATTTTCATGAGTTTGTGAAATAAGTTTAAGAAACAAACGTTCGATTGAAATTTTTTTTGATAGTATAAAAGTTCGAATTACAAAAGTTCAAAATTACAAAAGTTCGAAAGTGAGAAAGGATCGAAACAAAAAAAAATCGAAATTAGAACAAATGATAGGAATCGCATATGACCGAAATTATAAATGATCGGCATCAGATATGATCGAAATCACATATAGTGTGGAACAGCCAAATTGAATAAATTCGGTAATAAATAAATGAGGACGTGTTCGGAAAAACGCTCGGACACGTCGATTGGTATTTACAGTTGCGCATGTTTTTTAACAAAAACCTTTTATACATGTAACAGTGGTCAATACCAACTTTCTTATTTTAAATGCAACACACTGTATATTTTTCAATTTTTAGATTTTTCAGAAAATTCTGGACATATTTTATGTACTATGTCCTAGACCTTTTTTCGAAACAATAAATATTTTCCGATTTTTTGCAAAAATCAACATTAACAAAATACTCAGTGGCAGCTTGTCCTAAGGGGCTAAAGGGCCTTGGCACTGGCGCAAAATTTGTAAATATTTCGGTCTCTAAAAATATTTCTTCTTATATTACTTACAATAATTATTACAATTGTCAGATCAAATTATGGCTAAACGATACATTATATAAAATATATATTATTATTTAAGTTGATCCCGTGAGAAAATTTGCGTCGTATTATTCCTAGACACAACAAATTTAATAATTCAAGCAATTGACTGTCCGCCGTCTATCCGAGCACATCGACCAGTGGCCCGGCTGCTTACATATCAATTCATTGTAAAAGTTTACTAAAGGTCACGCCATTCGCCTGTAGAAAGCGCTTCTTATGCGCCCCACACACACGCTACTATTTCAGCGTTTTGGCAACGCTGCAAGCGTTTTCGACGATTATGCAATTTTAACCACACACAAGCGTTTCAGTAGTTCGCGATTCGCCTTCGAGAAAGGATGAAAAATATCGTTTAAGCAAAGAAAAATAGCAAGTGCACTAATTAAAATTGCTGAAAAGTATTTGAATTCTTTTATAAACGAATCTCGCAAACTTTTTTTTTGACAAACTCAATGTCGCATTAATCAATGTACTGCTTACATAAATTTAGTAGTTTTTCGTAAGCCTTATTCTTAACAATTGTATTAGAATATTATTTGCTTTTTATCATTCACAAGCACTTTTTCTATTTAAATATTTCAATGAAAGCAGAAATAAATTCTTCTGATTGTACAAGCTATTTTAAAGCATTAAATATCAAACCCGACTGATTTCGGCTGCCAGCGTTTTTGTGTCACGAGCTGATCGCCAGCAAGACAGCGCTCAAACACACATACGCGTTTTTCGGGCGTTTTTTTGTGCCTCTAGGACGCTTGCGACAACGCTAGCTGCCAAAACGTTATAGAAATAGCTTGTGTGTGGGGCGCATTATACATTTAAACGGGGCCACGTTTCAAGCGGCTCGGAATGAATAGTTAGAATAGTATTGTTTCAATCGCGTGTTTGGCGTATTGCTTTTGACATTTTATGCGTGCTGAATTTTTGTTTGTTAGGTAGTTAGTTAGAATAGTTTAGTTTTTAAAGTATAATAAATTAAAAATCGTCCGAGAGTCCGAAGCAAAATGAATAAAATAAGCAATCTGTTACTGAAACCTTTTTCTATGCACTCGCTCGAGGAAAAAATCCAAATAAAGGAACTTAGGAGACCTCTTCCCGATTTAGAAATAACAAAAATGCAGAAGGCTTCCACCTCAAGTTCGTCAAACTTTAAAAGCCGGATAAGAAAGTTTAACCGGAATTTGTACTTAAAAAATAACATGATTTGTGGATGTGATGAAACAAACGCATTTTTTTGTTTTGTGTATGTTTTGTTCGGGGGCGATTCTTCGTGGACGCTGCATGGTGTAACTGATTTGGTACACATTTATGAGAAAATTAAAACACATGATAACAGTAAGGCCCATGTAAATAATATTTTTAGTTATGTAACGGTTGGAACCGTTTTCGTTATTTTGGCACAAACATCTCTACTCAAATGTCATTTGTCGTTTATGCCTTGCGTCAAAAGTTCCCATTTCATTTTGATTTGTATCTGTCAACGAACAAGTTGATTTAAATTTTAAATTATTTTGGACATCCTATGTACTAATTGTCTTTTAATATTCTTATTGGCCGTCTGATTTTATAAGGTAAGCTTTAATACCAATATATTGTTGAAAATATATATTTTGTACAAGAATTTCTTAAATGAAATGTAAAATTTTAAACATAACCTCAATACATGAATAACACATGATAACACGTTTTATATAATATTATGTATTATTTTGTTTGGAATGAGATATTATGCTTTACTATTTTTAAATATGTTAAATAAGATTTTTCTTTTTCATATTAATTTTAGTCTCTGTGAAACTATTCACTTAATAGTTTAAATTATTCTCTTAATAATTTTGATTCGTTCATTTAATAGTAAAAGGCATTTTATCTGGTTCCTGTTTAACTTTCATAATTCCTTTCTTAATATTTTTACCTTTTCCTTGTAGCCTGGCTATATATAGACGGTTTAATTCAAGATATATCTAAAACTGTTTATGGGAATTTCTATCAAGAAGTTCATTTCAAGTTATATCAAGAGGTTTAGTTCGATTTAAGTTTATGAAGATTTATACCTAAGAGTTTGGTGCTATCCGAAGAGTATCGTTCGAGTCCCTTTGAAGAAGGCCTATGCAAATCTCTCCTTGTATACTACCTCCTGTTATAACAGATAAGTCTATTTTTTTTTGAATAAATCATCTAAATTTGAATAAGTAAATCTCTGTGAATTAGAATTTGTTACTGCCTTATCTAAAACTTGGTTTAAATAAAATATCTTAATGGTTAGTGATTTTCTATATTTTTATCACTAATCTATAATCAAGTATAATAAGTTTTAAATATAGTGGTGCCCAACTTCTTTTTCAAGGTAATACGAGTTATTTAATAACCTGACCCACTCCCAAAATCATTTGAGCTTAAAACACTATAAAAAATAGATAAAATAACAAGTATCACATTACAGTTATTCTTTGCTTGGAAAATCAAATATACTGACTCAATTAATTCGGCTTCATAGACAAAATATTATTACCCACAATAAACAAGTTGATAAAAACAGATATATTTTAAATATCATTATTAACTGTATTAGATTCTGTGGTGCATTAGAATAAAGGAGTGTTCCGAGAATTGATAGATTTTAGTTCTTAATTAGATGCAGATTTAAAGGAACATTTCAACAAAGCAACAGAATTTAAAGGGGTCTCTAAGACCAGACAGAATGAACTATTGGCCTGCATGCTTGGCGTTTACCATGAAGAAGTGGCTAATGAAATAAAAAAAAAACGAATTATGTAGCTGTAATTACTGACGAAACTACAATTCAATTGGTCATTATTCTACGATATATTGCCTCCAGTAAGCCAGTAGAAAGATTTTGAAAATTTGTAAATCCTCCCGGACAAAATGCCATTTCAATTGCAAATTGCATTTTAAATTAAATTAATCCATTAATTAATGGCACTCCAAATAAGTTGATCGCGCAGAGTTACGACGGAGCGTCAGTCATGAGCGGAGGTATGAATGGAGTACAAAAAATAATTAAAGATAAATATTCTTTAGCAAATTATGTTCATTGCTATGCACATCAGATTAACCTTATAATGAGCAGTGCCGGTTCAATTAATGCGTCTGTTCGGATTTTTTCGTTCATTTAACTGGAATTTGTGCTTTTTTTCTACATAACCTCAAAGAACAAAAGTATTGAATGATATAGTTCATAGACGATTACCACACTCATCACAAACGAGATAGAATTTCCAATCACGGGGAGTTAATACAGTTAATGAATACCGAAATGAACTGATATGGATATTTTAGAGAACGACAAAGATATTAAATTAAATTCTACGATTGAGCAAGCCGGTGCTTATAAACTTAGATTACAGGACAGAGATTTCATATTTTGGTTAACAGTTTTTCATAAAGTCATGCCACATGTCGAAATAATTTTTAAGCAACTGCAGACGATTAATACCGACCCTATCAAGGCTAAACAAGATCTAAAAACTTTGAAAATTCAATGCAAAAAATTCGTAATGAAATGGATAAAATTATTGACAAAATAGACTCAGAGCTTTTAGAAACCGCAGATGAACTTGTTCCTCAGAAAAGGCGATGTTACCTTCGTTTCGATCTATCTGTTTCAACAAATAGCAAAATAGAAGTTTTGGAAGTTTGCAATTCCATTATACAACAAATTAGGACACGATTCACTTTCACAGGACATCTGATAGCTACCGCATTATTCATGAAAGAACATTTTATCGAATACCAAAAAAACTTTCCTAATCAATTGCTTTCTGATACAGTTAACGCATATCAATTTCTAGAAAAAAATCGTCTAAAAACAGAACTGCAAGTACTTTACGAAAGAGAAGAGTTGCAAACCATTTCTGCAGCCATTCCTCCTCTGTTATCATAAGTTTCGCAGTTTCAAGAAACTATTAAATTACTGGAGGTTTTAGTGACAATACCTATGTCAACATCCGAAGCTGAAAGATGTTTCTCTATGTTAAAGAGGATAAAAACTTTTTTACGCAACTCAATGAAAGAAGAAAGACTAAGTGTGCTAGGAATGTTATCAGCTGAAAAAGTGTTTCTAAATAATATTGACGACTTTAATAGACGATTGATTGACTTTTTCGCTAATAAAACAGAACGAAGACTAGACTTCAAATATCGTTCAATGTAAAATATTCTTTATTTTACTGTATAGGTTTGGAGTGCAATAAATTACTATTTAAAGCTAAATTCTGGTAAGTTTTTTATGTTACTTATTATTTTGTAAAAATGATAAATGCGCACGTTAATATACTTTAAAATATTACGCAATATATGCTTTTTAACGACTTCGAGTCAGAATCTGGGATAGGCACCCGAAAATGTTAATCCGTGGCTCCACCTATGTGCTAAGGCAGGAGCCGCCACTGAAAATACTTATTTTCCATTTAGGTCTTGATAATAAGAAAGTAAGCAAAATCATTTCAGCGTTCTTTTTTACTGATATGAAATAAAAAAGCTTTATTTAAATAGGTAGTTTTGTTTACTTTTGTTTAAAACGCCTGACCTTAGCAAATTGATATCTGACTGCATGACAGTAGTTGTCAGTGTTATAGTCATTTGAATTTTCTTAACTGCATATCAGAAAAATTATTCATTTAACAGAAATGCACAAAATAACTAATTCTACAGATGATTGGTTATGGAGATAACACACGGACATAAATGGAAGTTACTCCCTTATTTCTTGAAAAATTTCCAAATTTGCCGCGTATATGATAATAATAATGTTCATTAGTAATAATAGTAATTTACAATAAATTTTAAAATAATTTTATTAGTTCAGTTATCTACCAATAAACTGGTGTACCACAAAGCCTCTGGACTGTCCGTGGTATGAGTTATAATGTAGTAATTATCACTGTGTATTTCCTTAATAATATTTATAACTTATAACGAATTAAAACTTATATTACATTGTTATCACACAAATTAACATTAATAGAATTTTTGCAAATTAGTTGATATATATTATAGTATGAGAGACCACTGCAAATTTCGACCGTCATCTGATAACGAAATGAAATATGCTCCAAAAGCATGTAACAACATTATAGTTTACCAAATTGCACCTGTGCCAATCCCTAACCTGAGCAAAGTGGTTAAAAAAAATTATTTCATATTCAAAAAATCACATAAAACATGACAGCGACAATTATATTTTCCCTGAAAATTACAATCCTAATTCGTTGTAAACCTAGCTTTTAAACCTGAATTATTAATATTTTTACCTACCTTTTAAACCATGTTTATGTATGAAAGGAAGAAGGATGGCATTGTATAAACCATTTGCAGAGATAGTCAATAATAATTATAAAATCTTGTTAGACAATTATTTTAAACCATAATCATAGTAGTTTTTTTGTCGTTTCTATGGCAACCTGTGAAAATGAATCACAACAATAGGCATACAAATAAATGTTTAAATCAGCGAACATTGATTCATATTTTTAATGATATTTACCTACTAATCGTGGATAGATGTTTTTGTGCGATGTTAAGAGGAAGAAAATGTTTCCCTTTAACGATATATATCAAGATATATTTAAATAATATTTTCTGGAAAACTTTAAGGGCAAACAAAATTAGCGCTGTCATGCCTTATGTGATTTTCTTAATATAAAATAATTTTTTTAAGCCACTTTGCTCAGGATTGGGATTGGCACAGGTGCCATTTAGTAAAGTACAATATTTTTCCATGCTTTTGGGGTATATTTCATTTCGTTATCAGATGACGGTAAAAATTTGCAGTGGGCTCTTGGGCTATTAAGAATACAATAATTATAAGAATAATATTGAATATAAAAATTAACAATTTGATAAACTAACACATTAAGTAACAAATTGAAAAAAGTGGGAAATTAATTGTCTGTTATTAGATATTAGGAAAAACTGATTTTTAAAATGGTTTGACGCGCATGAATTTTTAAAATGTTCTGGTAAAAAGTTATAAAAACGGGGTGCTGAATATTTAAAGTTTCTTTGCCCAATTTTTTTTTTTTGTGTGTTCGGAACTTGAAGATAATTATTTTTCTTGGCTCTGGTAGTATAGGAATGAGAAATTACATTAAAATTTTATTTATTTTTAAATAAAAAAATCAGAAGTTTAAGGAAAAATATCTGACGAATATCCAATACATATGCATCCCGAAAACACATATCCCAAGGGACAATTAGTAAAATAAAGAAGCAGTTTCGCGAGCTTGGATATGTTAGGCAGATAAAACAAAAACAGCTGCCAATGCAATAACTAGTGATAACAAATTGGATATTGATGGACTCACGTTTCGCCCATAGTAACAAAAGTTTATTTTTGACAAATTTTAATTTTTGCCATATTTTATTTTTGACAAATTTTTTATTTTTTAAATTAAAGTTAAATGTTAAATTAAAGAAGTTAAATAAATAAAAAATCATTAATTTCTGATTCAAAAACCTTTCGATCCTCCTAACATGACCCGAACTCGTCGATAATTTCCCAACATATCGACCAACGTTATAAATTAATTCCTTGAGAATGACGGTCTCTTCCACCTCAATCAGGAACTTAGTGGGATTTTGCGGTCTATTGTTGTAAGAGTACAGTTGGTTCGTTATCCCGATAAGTTTATTAGCGAAGCATTTTGCGGATACCCAAAGGTCCAAAATAACGTTAAAAGCTTAGAGAAACAGAAATTTCGCTAGTCTCGTCCCACGATACAGGTCATATTATGGCTTTTGAGAATTATGAGTTGGTAAATGAAACAACAATCTCGGGCACTGGAGACACTGCAGTAAATGCATTAAAGGATTTAGTGTCATGAACGTTACTGCGAAGTTCTAGTATCGATTTAATTAAAAATTTAAAATTTATATCGTCGTATTAAATATTATTAATTTCCAGGTTATGCGATTGTTGAATTTTTATCAATTAATTTTTATATGAAAAAATATCAATTCTAAACTTTTAGAACGAAAGTTTTTTTACCTCTCATTTTTAGCAAATGAAAATTTTACTTACATACAGGACTGGTATGTCATAAACCCAGTATACGGACGAAGGGACAACTAAGTTGTCAGTTTAACTTGGCAACAATTTTCTGATGTTTGCTGAATACCACAATTATCGTTTGTCTTGCAATAATAATAGAAAAAAATAGAAATATTTACTTTTTAGGTACAATGTGGTACAAGTGGAATGAACATGCTCGTAAAATGGTGGGCCAGAAGTGCTTTGTAAGTAATTGTTGCAGCTTAGGCGGCTGGAGCCCTAAAAAGAAAGCCACAATTTGTTCTGCATAGTCATCTAAGAAAATTGTGTCTCCATATTGTGCTTTGAAATAAACCAAACCAAAACAGCACAAAATTAATTGATAGTGATCTAGTTTTTTACGACATATTCTACATGAAAAAATATAAATAATATCCTAAATTTAATATTTTATCCTAAAATATGACACACTTTATGTCAAACACCATGAAAATGTAATTCTTTATAAATCTGCCTATACATTTTTCTCAAATTAGCAAGCTTGGCGACTACTATTTTGGATAAAAAGGGCGTGTAAGATGGAATGGTGAGTCGCAATACCCTTAGATATACGAGCACTTCTTACCCTTGAGCCAACCACAGATCAAGAAATAATGGAACCAAGAACCAATCGTCTCTGCTACCAAAAAGCATGTCATACAGTTAGTGCAGGGCATAGTGGCGCATTCGTTTGCAAAATTGTTTTAATTCGTATTTTTTTTTTAAATGTCCGTAAGGCTTGCCTTATTATAAAAGTGTAAGATGAAACAGCAAAAAAATTGATTCAGCGCGTCATCGGGCTTTCTCTTACCCATCTTATACATTGAGTTGGAAGTACACGCGCGTAGGAAGCATATTGTTATAACGTAAAAAAAAAATAACAACGAACAAAATTTTGAAAATTTATTTAGGTAATTTTGTTTATTATAGTTTGAATATTCGGTAAAAAATTTAAAATTATAGCATTTTAAATTTTAAGGTATATTATTTAATTCAAGAAAATTAGAATTTTCGTCAATTTTGGATTTTAAAAAATTCATAACAATTAAAGGGTTAAAGATACGATGATGGGCGTAAGGACTTTTTTTATTCGAAATATCCTAAAGAATATAAAAAAAATTAATTAATTGCAAAAAATGCATTTTTTCTGTCTTAAGCAAGAACAAGCTAAGCATAGCAATAGGGATGCTCACCACAGATAGTCGATTCAAAAGACACTTTGGCCAAACAGTAGAAGGTATTGCCTGCGTATTTTGTTAGAAGGAGGACCGACCACATATTGCCCAATACTGATTCTGCAAGACGAGAGATTCTCGTCTCATCTTTTCTCGACTGCCGTGCCTCATCGTTTTTTAACATTTACGATATTAATACCCAAAACCCACATGTCAAGTTTTCATTGGGCCACCTTGTAGATATCATTAGAAATACATCATATTATTATTATTATTATTATTATTATTATTATTATTATTATTATTATTATTATTATTATTATTATTATTATTATTATTATTATTATTATTATTACACACATATAGGCAAAAACTTAATAAAACAATAATGTGAAAGTAAAAATACATTTTGGCAATAGTTATTTAATTAAATGCAACTTTGTGTGAAATTTTCTTAGCAAATACCACTAGGGGTTAAAATAAAAATCGAAAATTTATCGATATATGAAACATATATATGAAACTTGACAATATTAAAATTAAAAAATAGCAGCATAATAATGTTGAATACAAATATGAAAATTATGCCAGCTAATATCTATTTTAAATATTTTTTTTTTTTTCAGGTATGTTATGAAAAAAGCTGTAGTTAGGTGGTACACTTGTCTTCTGGATTGGTAAAACTTTTTAATTACATTTTAATTGTCATTATTGGCATATTACATTGAAATAAATTTCGAAGTACCTAATTCTGTTTAAACTGCAACAGTTAAAAAATTATTATTGTATTGGAAGAAAACCTTGTAAAAACAAAATATGCAAAAATATTATACAAATTATACAAAAAACGTACACTTACACCAACGAGAGTGACATGAGAAATGAAACAAAAAAAAAAGAAAAACTAAAAACTAAGAAAGAGATTGATACTAAAAGCTCCAGTTAAATATAAAGGGTGTTTTAATAAGAGTTTCTGAATGTTATATTTAAATAAAATATATCAATCTATACATAAGTATCAAGGATATACTTCAGTATAAGTAATAATACAGTAGCGGCAGTTTATTGATTATGAGGGTTCCATATTTTCCTGCGCATGTCCGCAAATAAACGGCAAATACGTCAAACTGGCATATGTAAATTGTCTATGGATTAATGGTGGTTGATTGTTTTGATTATTTGATTGGTTGTAATGTACATTTTTTTTATTATATTTAGACTTCTTTCATTTATTGTGTGATATTTGATTCAAACAGACAAAAGGATAAGATATTTTAAAGTTACTTTTCTCAGTGTAGAAATAAGCGGAAAAAACGTCAACTGTCAATAAAAATCTAACCACTCCGACATCAACAAATAATTAAGGTAAGAACACATTTTCTTTAAAAATAATCACTGTAATTGTACTTTCTGTTAAAGTGAAAACTAATTCCACCTTCCTTTATTTTTGCTGATCGTTATCGAGTAAGGAATACAAACTGAAGTGGCAAGCTGGAAGTACCTGTTCAGTAAAACATGAAATGTGTCATTAATAATGAATCCGTTAAATTGGTTTAATCAAAATGACTAGTCAGAACCCCGCATTATATGTTTAAAAAACTTATCTGTAATATGGAGTATTGCCATGCATCGACTGATAACCAACATGGAAAGAGCAAACACTAGAGGCGGTGTACTACCATCATCTTGTCTGTCTTCCTGTTTTGGTGGAATTCCATTGAAAATTCTTGCATTGACACTTTATATAACTACCCATTACAATTTTTAACTAATCTTATTAATCTCTTCACTTTATATGAATTTAGTTCAGTCTAGTTATAATTGTTTTTTATTATTAATTATTTTGATGTGTAAATTTAAATGTGCTACCACGAAATAATTATAGAATTACTCGAAGACCATAGATTTGTACACAAACTTGTCACTCTCTAATGTTAACACTATTGTTGTACCTATTACAGACTAGAAAATGAAAATATAGCCGAAACATGTCATTATATTTTAAATTTATATAGTATAGATTTTGGGTTTAAACTTGTCTCATTTAAGATGACCACATTTGAGAGGTTGGCTCCCCATCTGCACTTAATTAAATATATCACAAATGTTGGTGTAAATCCATGTATTTTAGTGTTATTAAATGTTTAAGCATTACTTTTTTAATAAAATACATAAAAATAGATGTAATGGAATTTTTCTAATGCGTGAATTAAAATGTAACATCTTTAACGGTTTTGCAATGCTAAAAGATTTAAAAAACAGAAAAGCAGTAAAGAAGAAGCTTTTTCAGTTTAATATAAGAATAAATGTTGCACCGAATGTCTTTGTTTTAAATGCTTGGTATTTAATGTGATTGCATCCAGTGTTTTCCCGCTAGAAATAAAAATACTCTGTTGCCCGACTGCTGAAATGAAATTTGTCTAAAATTCCTCCCTATTATCATAGTTAATCAATCAGAGAATATTTATTTCGACTTACGACACACACTCCATATCTTCGGACCGAAACGTGCTGCCCTTTGGCCATACTATAATCCATATGGCACTAATTATATGTAAATTGGCTATTAATATGGGATAAGACCCAATTTACGTATATTAAACCAGGAAACGTGAGAGCGTTTGGGTGGTCGGACTAATTCGAGAACGCTAAAGTGATTAAAAATGGCCGCAAGTTGGGAATTTTATTAAAATAAATACTTTATAAAATACTCCGAATGGGAAGAAATTAAGGTATTACATTTAATATACTCTTCACACAGTAGTGTGTGAAGAGTATTATGCATTTAGTTCCGTCCGTCCAATGTCACGTTTTTTGTTTGCAGGATAAGTCAAAAACGAAAAACGATATCAATTTGAAAATTTAAATAAAAAAAATCTGAATAAAAATAGGTGTTTAAGTGTGCCTGAAATATTACAAAAATCTTAACTCAAAATGGAAAAATGATCAACTTGAAATTTTTAGCAAAAATCAAGCTCTATAAGGGAACAAAGTCTATTGTTTTTAAAAAAAATTCTAACTAAAAATGAAATTTTTTCAAGTAAATAAAGCCTATTGATTCTGAAAAAAATCTGAATTAAAATGTGGAGTTGTGGGGAGTTGAATTAATAAAAAAATTCCTAACTCAAAAAAGAAAAAAGACATCAACATACTACTTTTAGCAAAAATGTTTTGAGGGGTGTTGAAATATTAAAAATAATACGAAAAAAAAAATTAAATCTTTGGGAAAAATCAAGCTTTATAAGAGAATGAGGCCTATTGATTAAAAAAAAATGGGGTGTTAAGGGGGGGGTTGAAATATTTAAAAAAATCTTAACTCAAAAACGAAAAATAATATAAACTTGAAATTTTTAGGAAAAAGGACAAAGCCTATTGATTTTAAAAAAGTTTGTGAACAAAATGGGAGGTTAATGGGGGTTTAAATAAAAAAATAGAAATTAAACACCAAAAGTGATATCAACATGAAATTTTTAGTAAAAATATTCTTAAAAAAATCTGATTAAAAGTGGGGGTTAAGGGAGGTCTGTTAAACTGTGAAGTATAATATAGAATGCCAAGAATTATATATCTTCTTTCTAGTTTTATCTATATTTTGAATGTTCATTGATATTTTTCAGCAATTTTATTATAAATTAGTACTGACTTCATACTGATTTCAAACCAAAAAAAAATATGAAACTAGGGTGGGTTCAGAATCTAAAAATTCAATTGGAAATTACAAAAAATCTTATATCAATAGTAATAACAAAAAAATATTCTATTATTTCTTCTCTGTCTTCTCTTCTATCTTCAGAGGTTTATTTTATTTTTGGCTCTGATTGTTCTCTACTCAACTATTTTCTTCTGCCTGACTTCATATCCTACTTTTTATATAAAAAAGTATATTTTATCTTCTATTTTAAAACTTTATTTCTTATGCAATTTAAAATTCTTTCAATATACCTTAATTAATTTCCAACTCCCTTGTATAACATCCAGTCAATCTAACGCTACATGTTTCCTCCCTCACTTTTTATTTCAAATTTTTCTCCAATAAATCCTCGTGACATCTCTTTTCAAAACAACTTGATTTTCTTTCCAATTGACTTTACAGAATAATTCAAGCCACCCAGAATTACAAAAAAAAAGTTACTAATTTTTAACAATAAAACATTATTAAACAATTTTATTAACTGGGTGCGCATGCTTGAAAACGATAGAAACTGAAACTCCGGGGAATATATTCACTTTATTTTCACTTTCTTAAAAATTGAAATAACGTGAAGGCAAAAGAAGGAAAAACTTTATGGTCAAAATAAATACAGAGATACTAGATCGTTTTAGGTCATCCGACCAATTAAAAACTACGAACTTTTCACTTTTGACAGCAAATGACACTGCTGGCGCTGGCATTTTATACATATTTTTAGGTTTTATGATTTGTTTTTATCGACAATGGAATTTTTCACCTATTTTGAAAAGCTAGGAAATAATATTAATGCACGTTTTAAATTGTCGTTTTTAATAATATAATCAAACTAGAAATTCAAATCTCTTGGCAATAATTTAACTTTGAATATCCTTCCAATTGTGTTTAAATCTCTACGATTGTAGATTCTGACACCCACTGCGCATGCTTGTGAATTGAATTCTCTCGTTATTTTCATTTTCTTTACTTGAAAGTAGGAGAAAGTTTTGAGAGAAAATGATTCAACAATTTTGGTGAATTCTATTTCAAAAATACCAATTTTTACAAGGAAGTAAAAATATTTATCTCTCCCCAATTTTAAGAATAGGCACCCTGGTGATTTTCCATATCAATAGGTATTTTACCCTGATCTATTATCACCACATCCACGTTTATACCCTTCATTACGCCGGTTTTAAGTGCTTTTTAAGATCTTTCTATCACTGTTGGGCGAAAATAAAGGGTGAATAGATTTTCTTATGAAGTTACCCTCTAAGTATAATGTCCTTATTTCGTAACACATTGTATGACATCATTGAAATACTTTATCGAACTACGTTTATGATTATTATTACGGTGGAAGGAAAACGGATATCTTTTACATATTACATAAGAAATCTGTTGAATAAAAAGTTTTCACTATAAAAATCCTCTTAATCAATCCACCAATTATAAATATAAAAATATAACCAACAAATATTGGATTAAAAAGAATAGTCCTCCTTTGGTGAATCTTTGCATTATTTTTGTTACGGTCTTGCGAAAAATTACCAATATTTGAACTTTGAACAACATATAACAAACTTCATACTACTCGTATTAATCAACAATCTCATTCCTGCCAACTATAATTATTTTAAAATATACACAGATGGTTCAAAACCTCAGATGGAGCAGAAATTTCAGGATTCTTTTTAATATTTAAAATTCTTTGTTCTGTATATTCACTGCTGAAATCTTAGCTATTGAAATCACTCTAAAATTGATAATAAATCATGATATCATTTACAATGCCTTAATTTTGTCATATTCTAAATCTGCTTTCGAATGAAAAATCAATCCAGCTATCAAAAACTTTTCTAGCTCTTTAAGTATTCAATCAAAAAACAAACAACGATCTTCAAATGGGTTATGGTGACATCTTAGGGAACGATACAAGGGATATAATTCCAAAAGAGGCAATCAAGCTAGACAATATTATTAACCATCATAATTATAAAAATGTCGTCAATATCGGTAATAAATAAATATGTAAAACCATTACACCCGCATATATCCAATTTGCAAATCAGATGATTAAAATTGAACCATGGGGTACTTTATCTGCACACCTTCATAGAATTTTTGTTTCTGACAGTAATATTTGCATCTGTGACAACGAATCTATTGCTTTCATATCAAAACTACTATAAAAATCATCACAAACTTCTCAAAACTTTCACTGACAATAATATCACGTTACATGTAAATATTACTTGCTTCCTTATTCTTGATAATATACATGTAAGAAAACACGATATTTTTATCAAATTAATCTATTTTCAAAATTAAACAAACAAGAAAATCTCCTTATTTTTCAGACCAGCTTGCCCTAGGAACTTGATAACTTTTAGATTTCTACGATGTACTTAAGAGGTGATTTAGCTCAAATTGCTGAATCTGCATGGATTCATAAATTGACCAGGACAAATGAAATCAGAGTAGCTTGGCCGGTTCGTGGTCCAAAGTCTACTTTACGATAAAATGAAAGATATTATAATACGATAACGACTAAAATGTTGAGCGCCAAAGTTTTTGAGTAACTTGAAAATCTTATCTGATTTGATATGTCCTATTTAATTGAGTCAGTCTCTGGTACTTAAAGTTATCTATATGAGTTCTGGCAAATAAAAGAAAGTGAGAAAATTTAATACATTTAATATAAAAAGTAAAAAGAATACATTTGTATATAATAAATTAATAGTTGGTGATTAAATGTGAAAATGTGAATAAATGAATGAATAAAATTTACTGATAAATAAAATGTTTAATAATTGTCCCGACCATGTGGCATTCTAGTACGGTACTTCCCTTTTGTATGTCGTGTCGTGGACCATCCGCCTTTAGGTACTTAGATACTTGGAGCTTGGGGCTCGGAACTTGGAGAAACTACGTAACTCGTAACATCTCTTAACATTTAGGAGCAACTATGTAACTCAGACTTCTTGTTTCTAGGAGCTTCTAGGAGCAACTACGTAACTCAGAACTTCTTGTTTCTTAGAGCTTAGAGCTTCTTGGAGCCACTACAGGTTTAGAAATAAAAAAGAACCTTAGTAACATTAAAAGTACATATACATGCCAGTTTGGAAATCTAACGGACTTATGCATAAACGGGACAAATATTAGAATATAAAATATTTATAAGACCAAAATAAGTTAAGAGCCATATATTTCCGTTTAAACTGTATGTCCAGACTGACTTGTAATTCAATTATTTAGTTGCCTCCCCGCGTATTTATTATCAAAGTATCAAAGAAAGCTTAAAAATATTATTAGATAGGGAAGCTATAATCTATATAAAATAAAATAAAACATAAATAACCAGCATGAAAGTAATAAAAAAAAGCAAATAGTCGATTCTTTCGGTTTTCCAACGAAATCAAGCAAAATGTTAAAATATAAGGTGAAAGAAACATTACCTGACAATTATCCCAACGTTAACACACAATAAACACATAAAAGACAAGATAATTATGGAAAACTACTAATAGTTAATTATTTGTCGGCACACACTACCACACCACGTAGTTCGATAAGCCAAAACGGACGATCTGAGCGACAGCAGCAGGTTTTATATCTCACTAGCGTGAATATAGAAGAAAAATGAGAGATCGGCGCGCAAGCCTTGCTTTCGCAATTCAGATTCGATTAAATTTTGGTCATTTACGAGGGGTTATGGAGAAGTTCTTGTTCAAAATAAATTTGAAATTATTTTAAAATTAATTTTACGTAACAAACTTAATACATAATTCTAACATAACAAATATGATTCTTATGGCTAATAAATAAGACACTTTAATGCCTTCGCCGTCACTCCGTTAAGAGGCGGGTACCTGCTTGGATCCATATACTTTAACTAAATACCATCGATCCATCGTTATCGAATTTGAAATTCTTACATACATATATTAGATCCATTAGTAAATTTCCTAATATATATCAAAATAGTGATCTAAATCGTACAATAATATAACAGTTATGTGGAAAACGGATTCTTTTTCTTACACATACACATATATTTTTAAAAATGATGTTAATGGAAATTTTTAAAAGTAAATGAACAGTTGGAAAAGTTATTGTGTATATTTTGGAGTTACAATAACGGAAAAAGAGGAAATTGAAAAGAGATCTGCCAAGGATACCTAAAGTAGAAAATGTTTTTAATTGAAGCGAATTTTACGAACAATGTTTGTTAATACCCACAGTTCTGTAAGAGGGTAAACAGAGATAATAGAAAACTGAATAAAAAAATCGAAAGAGTCACCGCAAAAATTATGGAGAAGTACAAATCGGAATACATAAAAAAGGTATGTAAAAATTCAGAATATTTAATTAAAGTGAGGATTTAGGACTTCAAGAGAACAATATAATACCCGTAACGTAAGTTAAAAACAGATAGTGTTGATCTGTCGATAAATTTCCAATACGAGTTCATAAAATTCCCGCTTTCGGTTCATATGCTTTTGGTTCATTTGCTTTGGTTCATTTGCTTTGGTTCATTTGCTTTTGGTTTATTTGTCAATTGCTAACTATTTTGTATGACATAGTATGGCTTTGCGCTTTATTTATTTTATTTTTTAAAAGTTAATAACATTTATTTCTACAATGGAAATATGTTTTTTTGACAGGCATTCTGACTGGTCATTGTTTCATTTGGTTCATTTGGTTCATTTGCTTTGGTTCATTTGCTTTGGTTCATTTGCTTTTGGTTTATTTGTCAATTGCTATCTATTTTGTATGACATAGTATGGCTTTGCGCTTTATTTATTTTATTTTTTAAAAGTTAATAACATTTATTTCTACAATGGAAATATGTTTTTTTGACAGGCATTCTGACTGGTCATTGTTAAAAGCGGAAGCATCTCCATAGCATGGGGCTGTCAGAATTCGCACTTTGCAGAGGATGTGAACAAGAAGAAGAGACCATCGAGTATATCCTCTACGATTGCTCTAGGTTCTCATTTATTAAAATTTGTATTCGGCGAGATTGACCAACACCGGCCGATATAAGAGAAGCACCGAACTATTGAGTCCCTCTCAACTTAGTAGGATGTAAAATGGGCTTAGTGAGGCCAATATGCCATGGGATAACTCACACTCCACACGTTACAGATACAAATTGACGTAAATAAATTTGACCATTTATTTCACAAATTTAAACTTGATCACAGAAACATGGTTTTGAGAAAATTATTGAAAGTTTATAATCTTGAATTGTTTATCGGTATTAAAAAAAAATCAAAAATCAAAAACCATGAACTAAGTAAATATTTAGAGATACAATCTTATGTATATTACTATATACAGTACTTATTTTTCGTGTTATGCATACGACTAGTATATAAGTTAATAAAATGACAATAGGGCAATAGCCAGTCGACGATTAGAATAAGAAAATATGGTGGTGGGATATTAGCAAAGAGGTTAGAAAGGGTAGAGGTAACATAGGAAGCATTTGTCGCTGCGCGAATTTTGCCAAAACCAAAAAACTGGGTGGAAGGAGTAGGGAGATGTTCTGGGCCGGACTTAAATATTTGTATTGTAGTACCTAATTTTGGTGGGTAACTAAAAGATGAAAAATTATGAGACTTTTTTTGACTTTATTTGTTAGCACGATTCATGTATGATGAGGGCAATAACACTTTATCAATATATAACTAGCTAAGGGCCGATTCCACCGTTGTGTCAAACGAAGTTTAAATTATTAAACGAAGATTAAAATGACATTGTTAATGTAAAAATGTCATTTTAAACTCCATTTAGTAATTTAAACTTCGTTTTTGTTAATATAAAAATGTCATTTTAATCTTCGTTTAGTATTTTAAACATCGTTTAACAAAACCCTAAGTAAAAGTTTATAAAATTATTGCAACAAAATAGCTCTTGAAACAGCCAAAGTACTTTTTGCTCGAATTACACACAAGATTTTTTCTACGATCACACCAAAATAAAATATATAATTAAATTTTATCAGAAATGGGTTACCTTTTCGTTCGTTATAATATTTTAAGTTTATTTGACATAGGCCTACTCTTCGAAGAGAAAAAAATGTTTTGGTACTTATATGCCGGTAATTATTTTTGATTTAGTTATTTACGGAAAATACCGTTCGATGAATTAAAATATTAGTCAATTAATAGTTATTTATGTAACCAGTTACGAAATGCCTTATTTTGTGTAACGAGTAAATATTTGCGGAACGAGGTCCCGCAAAATGAACGAGTTACACAAAACGGCATTTCGTAACGTGTTTACATGCAAGATTTTTTCTAATTTTGACTTGATTATTTATAAAATTGTGTTAAAAAACGATTCACCATCATTCTTTTGTAGGTACTTCCAATCAAATATTATAGAAAATTGTTGTATTTGATTGCCCTACGACCTTTTTTTTTTTTTCAATAGTAATAATAAAAATAAGGGACATGTGCAGTGTTGAACAAAAAATCTTTTTGCCCATTATCCTTAAAGGAGTACGTCAAAATTGTACCTCCAACATTTCTGGGCAGTTTTCAATAACGGTGTTATTTTAAAAATAAAACGCAATTTACAGCTTCTCTGTTTTTGTTTTCTTTTTTGTTCTTAAACGTAATGTCATATTTTCAAATGTGAAATGTCACTATTCATGCCTTTTTTTCGATATTTGGTTTTTTCGATTTTTCGTTTTTTGGATTTTTGGATTTTTCGTTTTTTTATTTTTCGATTTTTTATTTTTCGATTTTTAGATTTTTCGATTTCTTGATTTCTCGATTTTTCGATTTTTTTAATTTTGGATTTTTCAACTTAAAAACCAAAAAAGAGGCAGTTTTATTTATTTTTTTTTTTTTTTTTTGGAACTGGTGCATAATGTTTCTCAAACTTTTTTTGGCGACGGAACCTTTATTGAAAAGCGAAATATTTAACGGAGCCCTAAACACATAAAACATATAATTTAAAAAATTGATTTCAAATTTTTCTTTATTTTGACTCTCATTTCGACTTTTAATAGGTAAACATGATAAAAAATCGGCTCTATATTAGGCTCCGATTTCACATATTCAATTTTATAATTGTAATTTGAGAAAATTACTGCCCATCTACGTAGTCTGTTGGCTGAAAATTGTGGTATACATTTAGCTGGGTTAAAAATAGTTAACACAGGTAAATGATCTGTAACTGGGATAAAGAAATGTCCATATAAATATTCAATAAATTTATTTAAGCCAAAAATTATTGCAAGGACATGTCTTTCAATTTGGGAATATTTTTGTTCGGAGTTTGATAAGGTACGCGAAGCAGAAGCTATAGATTTCTCAATATTTTTTTCAAAAACATGACATATCATGGCCCTTATTCCCACATTTGATGCATCTACGAATAATTTAATCGGCAACTCAGGCTGAAAATGCACAAGAACATCATTTGTTGTTAATTTATTTTTGATTTATTCCAAAGATTCCTTGCAAGAATTATCCCAAATCCATTTCACCAATAAAAAATAAAATAAAAAAAGTCCTAAATAAAAATCATATCCTCCTTCTTCTTAGTAACTTAAAAAAAGGTCCTCAAGCCAGGTCCCTCCATTTTGTGGCGATAGTACTGTTTTTTTTTATTGTTAATATTTTCTTCGCGGAGCCCTCACAAAGTCTTTGCGGAGCCCCAGGGCTCCGCGGAGCACACTTTGAGTAACACTGTTATATAGAGAATTACTAAATAAATAGTTTTGAGAAAACTATTGAAACCAGTTGTGAAGTTTGAAACGATTAAATTGGCAATGAAATTGATATTTTTGTATTTGATTGTATGTTTCTCTTTTCACTTCCTAAAAAAAGATTCCCCATGAAACAAGAAATAGTAAATAGTTTATAATAATAACCTTTATTTGCTACTTATAACATGTACCAATGACCAAGTCCGATTCTGTTTATTTTCAAATCAACAAATATGGACGTCGACTGAATCCTTAAAAATTAAATATCTCACCGAAATAAATGTAAGTTTATTTTATCTCCGTCACATTTCGCAGGTTCATTATAAATAAAGCTTTTTACAACACATCTTGGCATTTTCAACGTTAATTTCTAAAATTTAAGTCACTAAAATACCAAATTAATCCTCGTTGACACATAAAATTTGGATGGACAGCGCTCTGACATATGATGTTTTCAACTGTGATTGGTGGGTGTGAATAATTTCGAAATGGGATTATGCGCAGTATCTTATGTTCCATCTAAGGTTTGTATAATCTAAGGATATTAGTGGGAATGTCGGTGACAAAACCAAACAGTATAGCGATAGCGGGGATATCGCCACATCTTCACTGTGAAAGCACGGCTATGCCTAATACAAAATAATAAGCATTGTATTATTTAGTGTAGGTACAGATGATGTAAAGATTGTTTTAAATAGTAGCTTCAGCCCATCTACTCCTATTTAATGCAGTTAATCGACTTGGTTTGTCGATAATTCGGTGACTTTCTAATTTAACCATTTTGCTATTGTAAGCGTATTTTTTGAATTATAAAAAAAATTTTAACGTAACTATTTGTTGTTTTAGGGTTATTAAACCAATTTTAGGAATATTATTCATTTCTCGTAGACACACAGATGCTAAGTTAACTGTTTACCAGGGATTATTAAAAAACGTCATTTTAAAAAACTTTTTTACTTATTGACAGAAATACCTACGTGATTAGAAACATATTTTTACTTATTATGATTGATTTAATTCCGTAATAGTTAAAAAACTATACCAATCGTACTTAAGTAAATAATTTATTTGACAATGTTTTTACTGTGTATCTTACTTTACGAGATTTCATTAGCGCCTCTGTAAATAGTGTACACCCTTTATAGATTTATTTTATCTCGTTGCCATTAGTTAATTTTTAAGTGCTGACTATAAAATTGTTTTTTACTAATTTTATTTTATCTCCCATACACTTTTGTGGTTAATTTTTTTTTCAATTTATTTTTGTCAAGTGTTCTTGAAATTAATTGCTTTTAAGTTAATTAAATTAGGGATAAAGAAAACGTATAGGTACAATTAGGTCTCTTGTAAAAAAATTACTAATAAGGAAAAATGTCCCCCTTTTTTTAATTAAAACAATGTTTATTTTTGTATCAAAACCTTTAGAATGTCATTGAATTTCCGAGTTTCTGTATACTTTTTCACCAATTCAAACAAAATAGAGATTTCCATGATACATACATTAATGGAAAATAGTAAAAGTTTGGTCAAAATGTTGTAAAGTAACAATAATAAATCAAATCATAAGCATTATTTTAAAATGTCAAAGAAACACGTGTCATCCAGTTAACCTTAATTGATGACAAATATACCAATAAAAACGAAGTTAAGTGTGTAGGCATTCGTTTGAACCTAAAAACTAGATGAAAGGACCATATCTATAAGAATCGTAAACAGTTTGTATTAATATTTAATAACATGTAAAAAAATACAGGGTGATACTGTCACTGTCACTTAAAATACAAGTTGTATCAGAATATACTAAAGGCAATTGAGTTACAACATAATTAAAATTAGAAATGAAAAATAAGATATAAATTAAATCTGTAAAATTGTAAAATTTCGATGATATTATTGTATTTAAGCAAATAGTAATTATATCATCTAGTAGGTAAATAAGTCTGTCCTGCTTTGATAAATAGGGGAATTTTTGTAATAAAAGAATTATTAAGAATGATAAAAAATTATTGCAGCAAAACAATAATAATGACCAGTAAAATGTTAAAGGACTTAAGCAATGATTTTGTAAATAAATACTTACCTTTAAATGCTAATTTTGTAAAAGCACTAAATTCTTTTGATTTTAATCGGTCAGAGAATTAAAGACCTAAAGGATTTTGTTGAGGATCTTGTTAATAAAACATCTAAAAGTAGTTTTAAAACGATTTTTTTAAAGACGTATGTTCCTTTTCCTGCCTATAATTTTTAAGAAGAAACAGTTATAACATATCCCCAAATAATCAAAATTAGTATTAAGTAACAGTGAGATGCAGCTGGAACTGCAACTGGGAAAAGGGTCCTTTAAATAAAATATTAACAGGCATCATCAAAAAACTATTTGTATTAATAAAATACCCAAAGGACGATGCTTTAGAAGCAAACCATTTCTTGGGATCATCGGCCATATAGTTTGACCTAAACTTCCGAGATATCTACGAAGATGAACATTTTCCATTGTATCACCTAAAAACAATTAAAACAATTAAAACAATTAAAACAATTAAAACAATTAAAACAATTAAAACAATTAAAACAATTAAAACAATTAAAACAATTAAAACAATTAAAACAATTAAAACAATTAAAACAATTAAAACAATTAAAACAATTAAAACAATTAAAACAATTAAAACAATTAAAACAATTAAAACAATTAAAACAATTAAAACAATTAAAACAATTAAAACAATTAAAACAATTAAAACAATTAAAACAATTAAAACAATTAAAACAATTAAAACAATTAAAACAATTAAAACAATTAAAACAATTAAAACAATTAAAACAATTAAAACAATTAAAACAATTAAAACAATTAAAACAATTAAAACAATTAAAACAATTAAAACAATTAAAACAATTAAAACAATTAAAACAATTAAAACAATTAAAACAATTAAAACAATTAAAACAATTAAAACAATTAAAACAATTAAAACAATTAAAACAATTAAAACAATTAAAACAATTAAAACAATTAAAACAATTAAAACAATTAAAACAGTTAAAACAATTAAAACAATTAAAACAATTAAAACAATTAAAACAATTAAAACAATTAAAACAATTAAAACAATTAAAACAATTAAAACAATTAAAACAATTAAAACAATTAAAACAATTAAAACAATTAAAACAATTAAAACAATTAAAACAATTAAAACAATTAAAACAATTAAAACAATTAAAACAATTAAAACAATTAAAACAATTAAAACAATTAAAACAGTTAAAACAATTAAAACAATTAAAACAATTAAAACAATTAAAACAATTAAAACAATTAAAACAATTAAAACAATTAAAACAATTAAAACAATTAAAACAATTAAAACAATTAAAACAATTAAAACAATTAAAACAATTAAAACAATTAAAACAATTAAAACAATTAAAACCAAATTGGATGAGGCTGAAGCTAGCTGACAAATTAGCAGACAAACCGGGCAGCAGTCTTTTGAAGTATTTAAAATAAAATAATTCGATTCTAGATATAATTTGTATACAAAATATTCATTAAGTTCTTGGTAACTGATTAAACAAAAAATCATAACTGAGCATTTATTCAATATAATTTTACTTTTTAATGTCAGGTTTTTTCGTCAACCCTTTAAAAATTCAAGATTCCATCTTCAATATTACAAGAAATAATGCCCTCTAAAGTTTTCGCGCTTACATCCGGTATAATCCGCTTTTTCATTATTTTAATTTTATCATAAGTTAATATTAATTCAACAATAATAAACTAATTAATATTTCAGTTACATTTACTGATGCTGTTATATTTTCAAAAATCTCTCTACATCTCTGTATTTTTCGTTGAACCGGTCACTGTAAAATAAAATAAAAATAAATGCAAACACGACTCCAGCTGTCAATTATCAGAAAACAAACACCATTAAAATTGCCATTAAATCAAAATTCGAAGTGATTCGTACCTGTCATGCGATGTATTGCCAATACCAGTGATTCGAGATTGGTTTTGCATTTTGATATGCAGTTTTCGTTTGTCACGCTTCCACAATTATTAATAACCTGGTAATATGACGTGTGTTTATATGAAAAATCAATTTTGTGTGTGTATTTATTTATTTATTTAATTGTAATGCAATGATAATCTCAATAGAGCTTAAAATACTATCGGGAAGTTTTTGAGTAAACTAACTTCGTTAAAAAGTGTTAGGCTGTATGAACAGTTGACGAAACCTAAAAAATGTGAACGCAAAATTTATTTGTGACATTTAGACTTTGGACTTAGTCGTTCATCCCATTCAGATTTGACAGCTCTTAAAAATTATTGTCAAACAAATTTTCAAAAATGCCGCAGCATTTAACTAAGTCTCAGAAGTCGAGGGCTATGTCAAAATTAAGAGAAAATTGGTTTATAAGTGAAATGGCTACTGAATTAAATGTCAGTAAAACATCGGAAAACTACGAGTTTGTCGTCTTAAAAACTAAATATTCGAAGAAAACTATACGTTGGGTACTACTAATAGTGGGTGCTTTTCCGTCAATGTTTGTGCGTGGATAAGCGTTAATGGCCTTGGAATATGCTGGAAAATTAATGGGCGATTAGCAGCCGAGCGTCACATGAACATCTTTACTCGTAATTGTTTATAATAATTTATTTTTATTATAGGATAATTCTTCAGTTCATACGCCCCGAATAGTAATATAAATGGTTTGTCATGGCCATCAAAAAGTCCTGACTTGAATACTATTGAAAATGTATGGGTCTTCATGGGTGTGACAACCAACTTAGCTAAAAGAACAGTACAACAGCCAGTTGGCTAAAGAATCACCATTTGTCACTAGTGATAGGTCTTTAACTACTGTTATCAATATACTATTAAGGAATGAAGGTAGCACTGTCACTAGCCAAAGAGTTCTGGAGTCTTGAACTAACATCCAATCACCAGTGGCAAAAAGTAATAATAAAAAATAAAAAACTTATCCCTTAATAGTCTAGTGGTTTTCACAACTGGTTAAATAAAGACTCTGCTAGTCCTTAGTGGTAGAAACACGAGGCTTTACAAACACTCAGAACATTTCATAACTGGTTTTGGAAAAGAAAGGAGAGGATAAAATAATAACTGAATAGACAGTAACATATGTATTTTTAAAATAATTATAGATAACTAATAGTCCTAAGAATAATAAATCAATTTATATTTAGGGAATAAAGCAAAGTACTACGACTAAGGCACTAATTTGATAATTCAACCTTTTGATAACGACTGAAATGATATTTTTAATACTCAACCAAGTTTTTAACGTCAAAGAACCAATACTTTCATACAAAGTTTCATACAAATTTCCAACAATTCTTTCTTAGCGGATGCTTACAATATAAAATAAATTTATATTCCAAATTTCAGTTTTTTTAATAACTAATGAAATCCGACATGCCACCGCTACACGAAAAATTAAAATTCAAATGCAACAAAGTTTATTTGGATCACGATTTTTTTTTAATATTTCTTAGTCTTGAATATTCAAGCGTTTTTAACCTTAAAAAATCTGGCTACAGTTACGAATCAAATAGAGTCGTAACAAATTTTTCAATGATTTACATAATAAAAGAAAGAAGAGAATAATAATAACTGAATAGACAGTAACATGTGTATTTTTAAAATAATTATAGATAACTAATAGTCCTAAGAATAATAAATCAATTTATATTTAGGGAATAAAGCAAAGTACTACGACCAAGGCACTAATTTGATAATTCAACCTTTTGATAACGACTGAAATGATATTTTTAATACTCAACCAAGTTTTTAACGTCAAAGAACCAATACTTTCATACAAAGTTTCATACAAATTTCCAACAATTCTTTCTTAGCGGATGCTTACAATATAAAATAAATTTATATTCCAAATTTCAGTTTTCTAGACCAAGTAGGTTTGGCTGTGCGTTGATAGATAAATCAGATTCTGCTTTTCAAACCCATTTAAATAAAGTATTATTTGATCTCACATAATATTTAAAAAAACGAGGTGTTTCTGTCACCTAGAGGGGATTAAAGCGGAGGCAGAATTTTTCTTGTGAGCCATCCATCGTCAATTTTCTTCCCCATTTTTGTATTTAATTTTAACAATTTCACCGTTATACTATAATATTATGATGTAGGATTTAATTACAACGTACCAAAATTAATCATCCGTTCATCGATTAGCATTCTTAATGAAAACAAATCTAATTGTGGTTAATATACGCACGCATTCACAAAGCAAATCTCGCTAAATTACATTATAACGAGTCTGTGTTTTGGTTTAAAACAAATGGGACACAATTAGAAATGCGCTATCGTGATTACGAATGCATCGTGCTTCTACTGATTGTGTTATTACAATATTCTAATAATTTTATTTATTAGTATTTTTGTTTAATTTTGATTTTAACCAAGCCATAATTTATTTATGGACTACAAGCTGGATGGAGAAATTTTAGAGGGTGACTTTACACATCATCAAACTGTATAATTTAAATATTACTATCTGAAAGAATAACTTGAGGCGATATGCCGTCAATTTTCCATGACATATAAGGCCTCAGCGTAAGATAGAACTTTTCGATCCATGACCGGAGTTTTTGATAAAATAAAAAGTGACAGAATTTCTTACTTAGATAGTTGCTCACTGTCAATCAATAGAGATTGTTAGCTAAAAATAGCATACATCTAAATTTCTCATTTTTGGATATTTTAATCCGTCTATACCCACTTGGCGAATTAAAGATTAATTATGGAGCTTCAGTACAGTATCCTGTAGAATCTCCAGCTGTCCAAATTACAGTATACCATTACTGTTGCATGTTGCATGGCAAAAGATTTTTTACTATAAGTATTTTAACCGATGAGGCCCCATATTCCATGGAAAATTGATAGCATAGAACCTAAAGTTATGCTTTCAGATAGTAGTATTTAAATTATATAGTTTGATAGTGAGTAATATCACCCTCTTAATTTTCCCACCTGGATTGTAGTCTGTTAAGGTACAGTTACATCTGACATTTATTGCATGATAATTATGTTTGACAGTTGTTTATTCCAGTGTAAACACTCAAAAATATATCTCTGATAGAAATTTTTGTGTGTTTACACTGGACTAAATAACTGTCAGACATAAATATCATGCAATAAATGTCAGATGTAACTGTACCTTTATATTCATATGCCCCTATGATCTATTGGTTATGATCTATTTCTACTGAGAGGTGTTTTCAAATAACTCTTCACCATTTATAGCCAAGATACAGGGTGTTTTATCAATTTCGCCACAAGTATTCTTCATGCCTTACTGAATATACTAAGGTATACATAAGAAACTAAATCCAGATCCGTCTTTACAAAAAATGAATAAATTTTCTATCCTTAAAACAACATTTAAATATTTTTTTTTATATTTGAAAAAGTACAAAAAAGTGAATTTTATACTAAAAACCTAAATTTAAATTTTTGTCACAATCGATAAGTTACCTCCTTTAATAAACTAGTTATTTAAAAACGTAAAAAATGTCTTTCCTTTTCCATACTATAATGTTCATATTTTATGTTAAGTACTCAACTACAAATTGCCGAGACCTTATTAAAAACAATATTTCTCAATATTAAGAAAGACTATATAAAATTCCTTAACGGCTCAGTATCTTTTTAATAAGCCTCGGGCAAGTGACTTGGGTTCGAGCGCTGAACTTATTAAGAAGCACTCCTTCCTCAAATTTTAATAACTAATGAAATCCGACATGCCACCGCTACACGAAAAATTGAAATTCAAATGCAACAAAGTTTATTTGGATCACGATTTTTTTTTAATATTTCTTAGTCTTGAATATTCAAGCGTTTTTAACCTTAAAAAATCTGGCTACAGTTACGAATCAAATAGAGACGTAACAAATTTGTCAATGATTTACATAATTTAAATGAAAGATTCTATTTAATCTTACTTTAGCAAGTGTCAAAGTGATCTAGTAGTTAAGAAATTAGTTACAAAAAGTTCAACTTTAAACTGCTTTGGCGAATGCAGTTTGTCTGTAGCAGGACTGTGTGATTCCTGCATTTATCTGTTTTTTAATCAAAATACAATTTTTATAGATAACACTTTTGTCTATCAAAATATGGCATCAAAAGGACTTTCGTTCACAAGTTTTGATGATAAAATAAAATTCATTCCTCCTATTATTTTCTCCCTCTCTTCTTTCCTTGATATAATTTGTCCATTTCAAATGACAATGGGAATTGTCAAGTTTTGTTTGTAAATTTATTTCGAGTTTCTGGTACTTTTTTTTTTTAGAAATTATTTGTTTTAAGTGTAATAAAGAATATTAAATGCTATGTTTACTCTAAAACATATACTTGGCCGCACTGTTGTACTATTTTTATATTTAAGAAAATATTAGTCAAAGAAAGAATATACTAAAAGTCAAACCATATGTATTATTTGTTTTTTTTTTCACCTTTTCTAGCATCCCTCAGCAGACTTCTCCGATCAGGCTTGGCTTCCAGCATACCTTCGCTTGTATGTAGTGGGTATAGATTTAGTGTGCCACCATTTGGATGCCCTACCCCTTCCCATTCGTTCGTGTACAGTTTACGCTTGAAAAAAAAACGACAACCGTTTTTCTGCTAGTCACAACAATATCGTTAATACTGACAATATCACCATGCAAAGAAAAGGACTGGTTGAGTTTCTAATGAGGAGTTGGCAGACATGCATTACATGGCTGATGGCAGATTACCGAAAGCTATGCGATTTTATCAAGAGCGCTTTCCTAACAGCCATTCCAGTAAGGTGAACATTTGTACATAGAAGGTTGACTGAAACAGGTGCTTTGAAGCTAAATAATCAATTAAAAGGGGCCCATCAAATAATAAGAATTCCAGAAATTGAAGAAGCAGTTTTAAGTTCAATTCATGAAAATTCTTAACTTAGTACCTACTAGAAAATTAAGAAATAATTTGAATATATTGCACGTTCTTGTTTGGAAAAGTCTGAATGACCTCCTATTATACCCGTATTGTATTTAACGGGTCCAAGCGTTACTATCCCGAGACTTTCCTTTGCCAGTTAATTTTTGTCAATGGTTTCTGTGGAAAATTGCGCGTAATCCCTTATTAAAAATAGTAAAATAGTGTGGACAGATGAAGTCAACTTCTTTAGAAACGCTATCAGAAATTTTTGCAATAATTTTATTTGGTTATAATTATTGGAAATTACTTAATTTGACCTTTTTTCTTGCCAGAAAGGCTAAATGGCCATAATTATCGCCGGTTTCTGGAGGAGGATTGCTCATATTGCTAAAAGAAGTACCAGTTTAAATTAGAAATAGAATGTTCATGCATGACGTAGCGTCCGGTCACTTTATAGTCCAGTCATTATAGTAAGTTCACCTCGGAATTCGAGATACCCAGCTGTAAGTCTGTAAATACTTGTATATTGAGATCCTAAAGGTTGTCTCAAAACCTACATATGGTAGGGTGTACGCAACTATTAAATTTCAAGGTCAAAGGTCACAAAAATCGGTTTTTGCTCTTTTTTTGTAAATATATCATTTCCTATGGGTTTTTTGCTATTTGTATTTATTATCAATATTGTAGAATACAAAATTCTCTACAAATTTTGTTTAAAAAAATTTTTCATACGGTGAACCGTTTTCTAGATAGAGGGCGGAGAGCGCGCGGTCACAGCATCACTTCAGGTCAACCGGTGCCTCCGGTCGAAAACGCGCCATATATAGTTGATGAACTCTCGATAAATCAATGATTATAAATATTTGTCAATTTTAATTAACTACTATATTGTATTTTATCATTTTTTTCCTAACCTATCCACTTTTTATTTAACAACACTTACCTGCCCATGTAATTGCAGAATTGTTAATGAAAATATAAGAATTATATTTGAATTTTAACCTAATTAATATTAATAACTTCTTACATGATGAAAAAAAAAAACACATAAATTATGAATTAATCTTTTTAATAAAAAATATCATTCAATACATTTATTTTTATTAAAAGTAAAAAAATGGAATAAAGGGTACAAAAACTACAATTTATAATTTTAATCATCTTCTTCCTCTTCATCGTCGTCTTCCGGCTGCTGGTAAATTTCAAACTGGTCTTCATTATCGTCTTCAACGATATTTGTCTCAAGTTCTTCCATGATTTCGGGGTCAAAGGTTCCATCTTCGTTAATGTCGCTCTGATATGGTAGAGCATTGAGACAAGCTTGCCCATTACATTGGCCACAAGCTAAAGAGCATTGCAAGCCCACTTTCCTGCATCCGCATCGCGAACCACAACCACTCTTGCAGTTGCAGAAAATTGTATTTAGCAAATCTTCTGGAGCAGGTGGTAAAATTGTCATGATAGGCACCAGAAAATCGCCTTGCCCAACCCTATACCTGGGGTTCCAAATCATGCCCTAACCAAGTGTGAACTTGATAATATACACGTTTGAAATGTTGATGAGCAGCTGCACTTGTTGGTGGAATATTTGAAAGCTGCACAGGTTTATTAAGTTTTGTAGACTTGACGTAATGCATATAAAGAAGATGATCGAGACTTTTCACCGATTTCGGAGCATTTAGACTGCCAATAAGGTTTGAGTTCCACTCTCTAATAATCTCTGGGCCGAACAATTTTCTTCCTCAAATGCTGCAGCTAGTTCATCCAAATTTGTCAGTTTCTCAAATACTTGTAAAAATGATTTTTTTCCCATTTTAAAAAGCGCAGAAGTTGTGTCACAGCCACTTAATGTGTGCAGAAATAAAATATGTGTTTTGGAATGATGGATAATTATCAAAACTTTTAGTCGAGTATATCTCCGTTTTTACATTTCCTTTCTCAACTTTTTTTTTTAAACAAAATTTGTAGAGAATTTTGTATTCTACAATATTGATAATAAATACAAATAGCTAAAAACCCATAGGAAATGAGATATTTACAAAAAAACCGCAAAAATTCGATTTTTGTGACCTTTGACCTTGAAATTTAATAGTTGCGTACACCCTACTATATGTAGGTTTTGAGAAAACTTTTAGGGTGTCAATATACAAGTATTTACAGACTTACAGCTGGGTATCTCGAATTCCGAGATTCTTATCTAATTTATGCTTAAATGACTGGACTATTAGTGCTGATGCAAGAGAATATTTAAATCACACATTTAACCTATGGTTAGGTCGTGGTTGATCCCAACCATGGCCTTCTAGGTTTCCAGATTTAAATAGTTTGGACTTTTTCTTGTGGGGCCATCTTAAAACTCTGGTTTACCTCACAATATGAGCAAAAGAGGTAAAGCATGCATCCTTCAAGTTGAAGGACATTTTCAACAACTTATCTAATTTCTATGTACTATTTTTTTCCACAAAGATCGTTATTACTTTCATAATAGACGATTTATAATTTTGTTTAAATTAATAATAGTGGGTATACAGTGTGTTGCATTTAAGATGAAGCCACCCCTATATTTTGTGTATCTAAATAAATACAGATTTGAAGTTTGGACCAAAATAATAAAAAAAAAATGCGAATTTTGTCATGAAATTTGGCATGTGGGGTTAGAATAATATTCGGAACAACTTTTTCAAATAACTTTTTCTGATATCTCTAACGCGAAGAAACATATCGAAAATTGACCCTGTTTGTGGATTCGCAGTAGGTCGCGTTTAAAATTTAAATTTCGGTTGAATATCTTAAAAAATGTGAAGCATCACCCTGTGTGACTATGCAAAATTTCAGATAGCCAAAATATCTGGGTGTTTTCATCTTAAATGCGACACACTGTATATAGTTTTTTAAACAAGAATAGTTTGTTAGTTATCTTGTTCTTATTAAAGAATATTGTGTTATTTCAATAAAAGTGAAAAAGTTAATTTTTTTAACAAGAACAGTCTTCTCAGAATGTCATTAACATCCAGTGGTGACAGATTGGTGACTGAAGTCTAGATATTGAAAGACATCTTTCACTAATGAAAAAAAAAAACGAATTCTCGATTTTAACCAGTAGCAACCCAATTAACAAAGTCCTAAATATTATTACAGACAGTCAGTGGCACGCCATTAACTTTTGAAATCCTTATTTATTTATGAGCAGATTTGACCTCTTGAATTTTTTTTAGTCCCATGCACGGTTTTTGCCTACAAAAATTAAATATGTCTCTGCATAGTGAAACGGTTTTCGTTTTTTAAGCGAAAACCTTGCAATCGGTCAGAAAAAGATCATGTGATCAAATTTGCTAGAAATGAAAGGGGATTTTAAAAATGATTATTATTAAATATTATTATTCAATTATTATAAAACACGCTGTATATGTAGTTTACACCTCTTGATAATATTCATTATCTTTCCGTTTTGTTTTCCATGAAAAGGAAAAGTAACTGAATGTTTTGCGATTGGAAAAAAACAGCAGAAATGCCGACTGGAGCAGAGACATTTTTTTGGATGATTTAATCGTTGTAGATGAGCTGTTAGCAAGTCAGGGTCGGCCTGAGGTAGAAATTTTATTGGAAAATATGCGAAAGAATTGAATAATTTTTTTAATGTATGTACAGGGTTTTTCAAAAGAAATGCATTTTAAATGATGGGTTAAAAAATTATTTTCTTATTTCTTTAGCAATACTATTCATTAGTTTTTGTTTTTCTGTTGTTTTTGATATTTTCAGCGACACTCCCTGATCGGTTACTGTAAATAGCCATTTACGCAACTAAAATAAGTGACGTACATATATCATTACAAGACAGTATGGCATGATTAGTATATTATTGAGCCTCAAACTTAAACTTTTAAACTTACACACCTGTCTACTGAGTTTTAAATGTAATTTATAGTCCTGATATGGTTATTATTTAACTATAGTATAACAAAATAAAAATTTACAATCTGAAAATATCTAGTTATATTTTTCTATACAGGGAGCTCATTATCAATGCAATTTTGAATATTTTTCGCTTAAAGAAAAACAATTTTGAAACACGGGTAATTAAAATAAAAAAATTGTTTTGCGTATATTTTAGAATGTCTTAAATAATTTCTGTGAAATGTAGATGATATTTTTTTGGCAGTTCTGCAGTTCTACAGCACTTATGCACCAGTCGCCACCGATAAAACCAACTGTTTTTCAAAAATAGTAAATAAATTATCAGAAGTAAGTAATAAGTAATGAAGTAGAACACAAAAGACAATTAATAATATTTTCTGGTTAAACATACGTTACCGTATCTCCAGACACTTCCAATCTGAAAAAAAATCCTTATAATCTAGAGTTTAATAAACTCTTTATAAGTGAATCCTCGTCGGCCTCCTCCAGTCATAAATATGCAAATAGACAGTGGCTGAATGTTCCGGCTCACTGACATTTCGCAGTGTACAACTGGCTAATATTTTTGCAGGAATATAATCAGTAAGCAGACTAGAGTCGGGATTTAATAACAAGTCTGAAACGGGATTTTGAGGTCTTAGTCAAAACGAAATGGGAAATAATAACTCAAATGTAAATAGAATTTGGTTTACGAATGACGGGACTTCGTCTAGTAGGTTTGAATTTTACTTTTTTAGATAATTAAACGTATGAGATATGATGTATTTATATGATTTAAGCTGACTGTAATTAAACTTGTCAATCGCTGGGAAAATATGTTTTTTATAAGTTCGATAAAATAGAAACCCTCATTTAAATTGTAAGTATTTATTAAGTAATATACCTAATTTTTCCATACCATATTGGTCTGTTAAATAAGAGTTTCGTTGGAATAGGGACACAAGTTAACTGTAGATTGAGACCACTGAAGTGCTTTCAAATAACCAACCAATACTTACTTAAAAGGTCTTTCTCCCTTTATAACCAAAATACAGAATGTTTTTATGTTACCAATCACCCTGTATATGTATCTGACATTTGGCTTGCGTAATTAACCGAATCTAAAAACTTGAATCCAATGATGAACTTTTTATTTTTGCGTAGTTGATTTTACTGCTAAAATATTTCAAATCAAAATTGTCATTTTTGGTCATTTTGGATGTACCAAATGGAAATTATTTTATTAATTTTATTGCGTTATAATTAATTTTTCTGCTTGTTTGAAAATAATTTCACACCCTCTTTATAAATTGTTGAAATATTTGGCAGGTGGTTATTATTTTCGAAAAAACGCCAAAATACAAAGAAACAAAATGTGTTTTTATATTTTATGACAAGGTCATTCATTTGTTGTTTTTTGTAGATTATGTTTTTGAATTTAATAAAATATTATTCAAATTAGATATATTAGTTTATAGTTTCCCATATACTGACAAAAATGATTCTTGTCTAAACTGAGTGAAAAATTCTCCAAGCAAATAATTCTTTAAAATGGCCTGGTATTTTACGGTATGGTTCCTTCCATGCGGCCGTCGCATGCGGCTGTCGCCCTGCGTCAGTGCGTCGTGCGCGTCAGCCGCGAATGACTACGATCGATGCGACTGTACTGCTCGAGAAGTAGGGATGCGCAAATTTTTTAAAACATTGATGTTGACATCGAATGATACATCGAATACAAACTATCGATGTTGTAAAAAACGCAAAAGAAAATATCGATTTTTCTAAATATCGATGTTTGTTTTTCCATATATCGATTTGTCTGTAAACATCGATGTTTTCCAAAAACGTTCATTGAAGAGGCAAAAAAAAGAATAACGCGTAATAAAAAGAAATTCAATTCATCAATTGAAACGTGAAAAACCAAGAAACATTGAAAAGAAAATCATCGATGTTAATTGAAAAATCGATGTTAACAAATAACATCGGATAAAAAACGTCGATGTTAACATAGATGATCGAAACCGAAAAATCGATGTTTTTTCGATACATCGATACATCGTTCGCATCCCTATCGAGAAGCAGTATAGCCGCAGCCGCGAGAGCGTTTGTTGTTGTTTTGTGTGAAATTTTTGGTTTGATTTTTTATTTAGTAAATATTCAATTGGCATTTCTTAAATTAGAAAAGTACCCAAACATGTCGAAAGTGCTATTTACGGTTAAGATAAACTATTAGTTGAATTTGTGGCAAAACATTCCGCATTATTCTATTTGGCCCACAGTTTGTATAAAGATCAGGTTGTCAAAGAAATAAATAGCTGAGGCATTAAGTAGATCAGGTAAGATATTAGATAAATAATAAGGTAAATAATGTAATTCAAAAATGTATGTATTGCATTAATAGGTAAAACAACATTAGTTTCTGTTCTTCTAAAAGATCCAATTTGTCATGGTACCCTGACCGCTGTTGAAATATTCCTTAAACAGGTCTCTTATATAAAATCCATCTTCATCTGCAAAACCGCCACCCCTAGCAAATGGAATGAAATTTGTAGGAGGTGGCAGCTGCTGATTAATTTCATAAAAGGGTTTATTGGAAGCTTCAAGGAATGCATCTCGAAGGAGGTTATGTAAACAACATGCCACTATAATTAAATCGTCAACTGTTGATGTACAACATCATTGCATAAAAAACTCGAAAAATTTGGCTTAGCAATCCAAAGGAATTTTCCGAGACACGTCGGGTTCTAAAAAGCCGGTAATTAAAAATTGCTTTGCGATCGTCAGCGCTGGCTATTGGTCGGGGGAAGGGTTTCATCATATGAGTACTTAATCTAAACGTTTCATCGCCTACCAAGACGTATGGAAGAACATGTTCAGTATTTGGTAGCTTGTTTGGAGGTGGAAAAATGGAACCATCCCTGACTTGTTGGCCAATTTTTGATTTACCGAAAATCTCCTTTTCCATATGAACCAACATCAATAAAAATAAATTTATAATTGGCGTCGACAACAGCAAGCAACACAATGGAAAAAAGTCCTTATAATTATGAAATAAAGATCCACTGTATGAAGGGCATCGAATTCGTATGTGCTTACCGTCGACAGCTTCTAGGCAAATAGGAAACTTCCATTTTTGACCAAATTCCTTAGCTTTTTGCTTTTTTTCATCCAATGATGCACAATGAAATAAGGTGTCTTCTTAATGATGATAATGTCTTTTTTATGATTCTGCTAGTATAACTATGGGAGACTCGAAACGGGAAATCTAAGGAACATAATGACTCACCCGTTGCTAAAAACCTAAAAAAAATATTTGATGATAATTAATATTAAAAAAAAATCGATAACAAAATTTTAGTTATAATATTATTTTATTATTTATAATATTAATTAATTAATATTATTTTACAATTTTAGTTGACGACTGCAAAAAAAGTTGGAGAAATATTAAGGATACCTACAATAGAAGAAAAAAGTGGAAAGCACAGGTTCTGCTGCATTGCCCAAACAGGCGAAATGGGCTTTAGCAGATATGTAGTCCTTCCTGGACCAAACAGAGCACAAACGCCCGTAAGTTCTTTTTTTAAAAGTACTGTAAATATAATATACGATTTCCATTTTTGTTCTTGGTAGAAGTACATCTCTCGGAACTGATCAAACACAAAGAGAACATGATGAGTGAGAAATAAAATAATATTGTATGGGGAAGTGTCTCAAGAATCATCTCGTCCAAGTAGTTCTGCCTCAGTCCTGACAGACATTAACCCGACGCTACAAGGAAGCGGGTGCAATAAAACAATTTTCCAAATCAAGTCGCAACAGAAAAGAGAAGATAAATGAAGACATAATAGCTACAATAAGAGAAATAAGTGCTGAAAGAAACTAAATCATTAAAAAAATTGGTCTAAACAAACCAGATTCTCTGGACTTGTTTTTCCAGAGCATTGTAGCCTCAGTAAAAGCATTAAGACCCGAGTTAATCAATGAAGCAAAATTAAGAACAATGCACCTGGTATTCGAATTAGAAGAGAGAAATGCATCGAGTCTACTACGAAACGCTAATGAACTTCCACCAGGCCCAGCAAGCCCCTCTGTTTGGAGTTCAGGCAATATACCTACGATTTACAATTCGCCGTCATTAGACAATTACTTATTAGATCTAGATAACTTTCAATCAAATAACTCTAATTTTTATATTTGTTGAATCCATTACTCAGTACTTTTTTGAAACTTGTGTTTATTTTGTTCTGATTTAGTTTTTTCTTTTAGTTTAATAATAATAAATATTTCATTGCCACGTTAGTGTAACATCCCTCATCGCGTCTTTGGATTTATATTGGATTTACAGGGGCATTGCTATTTTTCAGATTGGCTAATTGTAATAATATTTCTTCATCCTCTTCTTCTAGTAATAAGTACATTATGTTGATCGACGCGATGCAATGCTAAGAAACCACTCAATTAAACGGCGGCCGCACGCGATAGTTGCGTTGCGGCTGCCACATGGAAGGAACCATACCTTTATCTGAAACACCAACGGAACAAAGAATTGAATGAAAAAATTAACTAGTAGCTAACAAATAAAATATATTTTTATTATCTCACTGAAGAAAAGAAAAATAATATGAAATAGCATAATTTTATGTTTGCCATTAAAACGAATTGGTATTAAATTTAATGTTAATTTCTTTTGTTTTTAAATTAACAAAACATAGGTATCCATACAACTTAATTTGGGAGTTAAGGGGGGTTTGTTAGATTATGAAGAGTATAATTTAGAATGCAACGCATTATATATCTTCATTCTAGTTTATATTTGGGTTATGTCATGTATTGTGATAGGACTGATTTTATAAAATAAACATTTTAGTTCACTTGGTTTATTTGCCAGTAAAAGGTATTTAAAAAATTTATTATTTTATTTGACATGTCTGACAAATTGTGAAAATAATATAATATTTTTTACACAAAAATCAATGCGAAGCTTTCTACATAACCTGATATATTTTTAAAAATATTTTCTAAATATGAAGAAAAGTCAGCTTACTAAAACTAATAATGTTTATAAATGGTTTTCAACATTTTAAATTCAAAACAAATATTACCATAACTAAAATATTCATTAATAATTGTAGTGCTTGCAAACAGTATGATACGAAGATATCGGATAAATAGATACGCCTTGTATACATTACACTTGTCCGCAACTTTTTTTTGACAGTACGCTCTTCCTATGTTGTCAGATCTCTTTCATCAAATATCAAACATTAAATTTTTATTAAAAAAATTACTATTACCTTTAATACAATCTAATAAAAAAAGGAAATAAAGAATTGAAAGCATCAATATGAGTTTTTTATTAATTTCAATCACTTAAGACTTTTATTTAGCTATTTTTACATGTGTATCATATGTGAATATTAAACATTCTGGTATATATCTCTTAAGTTTGGCAACCTAAGACATTTTGCTGATGTTATCAAAGTGACAGATCAAATTTTATTGTGATTTTTGTGTTTTTTTGTAGTTTTCAAGAATAATTTAAACCTTGAACTTTTTAATAAGGACTTCTACGATGGGGAGGAAATGTATAGCGTGCGGAAATACGCAGAATAAGAATGTTATTCGATCATTTCATAAGTAAGATTATGTTAGCATAGACGTAGGCATATACGGGGAATAAGGCTTAATTTATTTAACAGTGTAAAAGTATTTAGCACTAGCATTGTTTATTTAAATAATAATGTTCTATATTTTCTGATCAGGTTTCCTAGAGAAATTATTCAACGTACAATTTGGCTGCAAAATCTATGCTTGGTGGAGGAAGACATTATGAAAATGAAAGAAGCCTTAATATGTTCTGACCATTTTTGCATGGCAGACATTTATGAAAATTTAAGTGGTAGACACATCTTAAAATATAATGCCATACCTATGAAGTAAGTACAGTGCGCAAATATGGGGTAATTTTGTTGATTTCTCCTTAAATTTGTGTGTTTTTTAATGGACTGTATGAATAGATTTTACTTGTTTTGGGTATTCAAACTTCGACACCACTTTTAATAGAGTTTATTACAATATTATTCGGTATCCAACAAAAGAACAAGTTGTTGATACGAAACACAGGCACAAACAATGCTAGAATACGTCTAGTATGAGGCTACTTGCTTTTCTAACTGTTTTACTTAATAACACCCCGAGATAATAAGTTTTAATTCACTTTTTCCGAGAAATAAGTGCCGGCCGGCCAACGCCCACAAAGTGCGAGAAAACTCACACACCACAAGTACATCCTTCTCGTCTTGATCAAGATTGCTTCTGTTTTAAACTAAACAATCTCCGAGATTGCACAGTTTATGAGAGGAGGTAAAAAATAAGAGGGAATTGCCAGGGTTGGTTGGAGTTACGTCATGAACTACCAATAGTACCAATCAAACATAAATGATGTTGGTTGCATAATGTTAGATGCGGTTTAGCAGTTAATTATATAATAAGGGGCGAGAGGAACAAATATATTTAAATTCGGTGTCTAGCGGCGTAGGGGAAAGAGGAGTAAAATAATTGATGTATTCTGGCGGAGAATAATGTTAAGTTATTTTCCAACATACAGTATTTATTATGGGTATTTTTATAATATGTAAGCTCTAAAATTATACAGAAATTATCACATTTTACAGAATTTTGGGAGAGGTAGTTGAAGAGGCGAAAAATGAAGAAGAAAAAAGACTGCATCACCAGTAAGGTAACTTAATCATTTATATTGAGAAAAGCATACAATTCTATATAATTTTTTTTTTAGTTTTTTAAAGAACAATGAAGATCCGTGCACATCTAGTACTCCTACAGGTCCTAGTGTGTCTGGATCACCACTTCCTAAAAGGTAATATAAATTTTTGGATTCTTCTTTATGTAAATAACTTATTTAAGAAAATTATCATTGCTTAAGTCAATACTAAATTAAATATAAAATATTTTAGATATTCCAATTATTATACACTTAATTCTTTTTGTAGGAGAAAATTAATTAAGCCCCTTTAATTAGCTGATAATCATTCATCAGACATGTCCAGCCCAACTGCTAAAAAAGCCTGAAAATTTGCAAAATTGATAATAGAAAGACAACGTAGAAAAATATCTACTCTACAAAGGCAGAATCGAAGATTAAGATCTAAAATTACTAATCTAAATTCTCTATTGGCCCATTTGAAAACAAATCAGTACATTTCGCCATCGGCAGAATCTATTATAGAGGTACTAATAAATCAATTAAAAAACAAACGTAGAACCAATAACATCTTGATTGAACCTCCATAGCCAGTTTTACTGGTTTTAAATTTTTTAGGAAATTATTTCGCGATCGTAGGAAAATTATTGTATGTAACTTGTGTAAAAGTGATTTTTCACACAAAAATATCACTTTTCACACTTGTAATATATTATAGTATTCCAATTTCCGATAGTATTATGTATGTTAAATGAATAACCTTTATTTATTTGTACATACCAAGATAGAAAGTATGTTTATTATTAAATACAATGAGTTTTTCAGGCTACTCTACCTGGAAGTGCTGCTGAAGTAATGAAAATGATTTTAAAAGGTTCTTCTCATCAAAAATATTCACCTGTTTTAAGGATATTTGCCTTAACATTAAATTTTTACTCCGTAAAGGCATACAATTTTGTTAGAGATACATTTAATAATTCGCTGCCACATCCAAGGACTCTAACAAAGTGGTACAGTGTAATTGATGGCAAACCAGGATTTACAAAAGAATCACTTCGTGCTATAGAAGCGAAAATTTCAACTTCAACAAAAAAGGTTTGTGTAAACCTAGTTCTTGATGAAATTCACATCATGAAGAAGGTTGAATGGACCGGAAAAGAAATTATTGGATACATCGATTTGGGAACCAAATTAAGATCGGATTGTATTCCAGAAGCTACACAAGCATTAGTTTTTATGGTAGTAGCTATGAATGATTTGTGGAAAATTCCAGTTGGCTATTTTTTTATAGAAAGTTTAACCGGATCTGAAAAAGCCAATTTAGTTAAAGAATGTTTAAAATTTCTTGGTGGAGTTAATATCAAAGTGACTTCTGTAACGTTTGATGGAGCATCAGCTAATATAACTATGATGAAGTGTCTGGGAGCAAACATAGATACGCCATCTTCATTAACTACTTATTTCATTCATCCAACAACACATGAGCAAGTGTATTTTTTTTTGGATCCATGTCATATGCTCAAATTGGTCAGAAATACATTCGGAACTGCTGGTAATGTTTTAAAAGATGGAAAAAATAGGGAAATAAAGTGGGATTACATAAGGAAACTAATACATCTTCAAGAAAATGAAGGGCTGTTAGCAGGAACAAAACTGAAAGCTCGGCACCTACAATGGTTTAGAGAAAAAATGCGTGTTAGAATTGCTGTTCAAATTCTAAGTAAAAGTGTTTCTGATGCTCTAATATTTGTCGAAAATGATTTAAAATTACCTGACTTTGTTGGTTCTGAAGCAACTTCAGATTTCATATTACTTTTTAATAATATTTTTGATATTTTTAATTCTAAAAATTTTTTTGCCAAATATAAGTTCAAGCAACCTGCATCTGAAAAGAATTGGCAGGATATATGTAAATATTTCGATCGGGTTTGTAAATATATAATAGAATTAGAATTAAATAATGAACCCGTTGTTGTTAGTGGTAGGAAGACAGGTTTCTTAGGGTTCTTAATTTGCATTGAAAGCATGAAATGTCTGTTTTGGGATTCAGTAGTAATGAATAAAAATTTAGATTTTATTCTTACTTACAAGCTTTCTCAGGACCATTTGGAACTTTTTTTAGTGCAGTTCGTAATAGATGTGGCTTCAATAACAATCCCACATGCAGATTGTTTCAAAATTGTTATAAAAAATTATTAATTCATAATGAAGTGAAGTCAAATAAAACTGCCAATGCAATTGCTTTAGATGGCACCAGCATCTTGGATTGTAGCAGCACTAGTAGCAAAATTGCGTTAAATTTAAAATGTTACGAATCAGACACTTCTGAAGAAAATTTGGAATTTACAAATGAGCTTCGTGACCATGATTATCTATCTATATATTTTCTGAGCGAATACATTCAGGATGTAGTTGCCTACATTTCTGGTTTTATAGTAAAATCCTTGAAGAACAAGATTCACTGCAAACAGTGTTTTACAGTTTATCAAAACTGCAAAATCAAAAAACTTACGGAAAATTACAAAAAGCTTCTAGAATTGTAGTTACTGTTTGTAGTGAAGCTGAAAAATGTATAAAAACAGTTTCAATGAACATACACAGTAATAATATTATTAACATTGCCAATATAAAATGTAAATTAGTAAATAGTTCTATGCGATATTTGCCTTCAAATATTTTTGATGTTTTTTCTAACCATATTTTTGATTTTGAACCACTTAATGACCATTGCATTACTGTCACGAAGCTCATTTTAGATAAATATATAGACATTCGACTTCATCATGAATTTAATAAATTAAAAACTGTTAATAAAGCCAGAGTGAGAAGTTTACTTACAAAAAGCATTTTATTTCAGAATCAGTAATTTTTAATTTTAATTATTTGTTTTTATAATTTTCCTTCAGTATTTTTTCTATCCGGACAAATTAGAAATAAAGTATCTCTTGATAATCTTAAGCTAATGTGTTTTAGCCTTGTCCAAATATTATAAGATCATTGCTGATTACTCTCCTAAATGAGTTATTGTACCATTACACAAATAATGCCAAAAATAGGTGTCGTGACATGCAACCCAAATGGCATGTAATGGAAAGATCCTATTTGTATATTTATGTATCTAAAATAAAATTGTTCTATTGTTTTTAATAAATTTTTTATATCATAAAAAAGGTAGTCCGCAATATATTTATTCTTTTTTCGAACTGTAGAAAAGGATTTCTGACAATACCCATGTAAAAATAATAATAAATGGCTTTATATTTTTACTTACTCTTCATGTATTTAAAAAAAAAAAGATAATATATAATAAAATACTAACAAAAATGTTCTTCCACTTTGAGCTACCTACTATTTTAATCTATAAAAAATATATAAAATGACTTTTTGAATGCCCTGTATAATATTGAATATGTTTTCTTTAAATTTACCTCTGATTCCGAAGACCCATATGTTATTGCTTTGGTCATTAAATAATGTTTACTAAAAATATATGTAAACCCTCCCGAAACACTACCTCTATGTGCGACGTACGATTCCCCTTTCCCCGTCTGGTATAATGTGCGGACAGAAGGTGTATTGGGTATACAGTGTGAAGGGCGAGTCTATCTTAGATAATATGATGTCTATGGTATGATACTGATAATAATAATTACACTTAATACCAACCCAAATAAAAAAAAAAACAGGGATATTGGCGCTTGTACAAAGTTTTGAATCGAACTTTCAACCGATAAAATTATTGGAAAAAAGTGTACACCCTTATTAAATTATCACAAGCCTCTACTGATTACAAGGAAACTTGCATTTATATTTGTAAGTGAATGTATTTTGCTTAGTGGAAGAATCTATGTAATACTCGTATACTATTAGTACTAACATCTTAATTTTAAAATGGTAGTCGTTTTCTACGGTATCATCTTAATGCCTTTCAAAAATCATTAATTTTATACAGTACATATTTCAAGTACCAGGTGTAAAGACAACCATTAAAAACGTCAAAATAAAAATTCTTGAATAAAATACCCATTACATTTCCAAGAATTAATGATTATTTAGACTAAAGAAGACAAATTTCTATTAATTTTAATAACGCTTGTTAAAATACTCCGTATATAAATAAATAATGATTTTTAATGCTAATGTACACCCGGTGCAGCTGTTTATTATGCAACGAGGCTTTCGTACCGAAGCAACCGAATCTGCATTTTAACAAGTCTTGATAGATTAGAGAGTGGAGATGTCATAGCAGCGTATCCTGTATTTTATAAACCCGGTGAGCTCGTATTAGGTTAATTCTAAACAGAACATGCATAGTAAATTGTTTTATGCATATATTTTAAGTGATTCCGAAATCTACATGGAATCACCTACTTTCAAATACCGCGTATAATATATACTGGATAAATATTTTTTTTTGGATTCTTGAAAATGGACTAGTTTTTAGGAATAGATAGCATCCCATCTATGATTCGATTGGAAGATTTGACATTGGCAAGTGTTTTATTCGGAAGTACATCCTGTTTCAATGTATCACACTGTAGACAAGGGCGTCTCCAGTCACTGGGTCGGCGGGGGGTCAAGTTGATAAAATAAATTATCATTGTAGGTAAAATAACTTTTTTTTTGGTAACTTCAAGTTAAACTTTTTTTCTTGGAAAACTTAGCAGAATAAACGAATTTTTGGGAAATATTGCGTATAAAACCAATTCAGTTATCATTTTTTTTAAGTGTCTTTTATATTCGTTTCATGTGAAATAAATAAAATAAATTGTGACGTATTCACATTAAATTTATTTACCATCTTGGCAACGATTTATCCATTTCTTTCGAACGGTATAGGTAAATTAGGTCCCTGTATGTCATAACTAAAATATGCAAATTTTAAACCGCCTTTATTCATAGGTAAATTCGGTCCCAATAGTTCTTGACCAACTGAACCTTTCTGTTTAGGGTGAAACTACTTGCTGTAGAACATAATTAAGAATTCCAAGTATTATGGCGGTTTTCACTAAATGGACGAAACAAAAACAAAACACAAACTCGTGTCGAAAAAACAAAACTGCAACTTTTCGCAAACTTTTTGAAGACAGGCGTGTTTTGCGACAGTTGAAGTTTTGTTTCTTGAGTCTCAATCAGAAGCGGTAACATCAAAAGGTTTTGACGTGTTTTGAAACTCAAATCTGTTTACTGGTCATCTGTACATCAGAGTCAGAGAAAGTTAAGTCCAAATATTGCAATTTTTAGGTTTTTATGATATCACATACCTACATCCAATAAACTACTTTTATATGTTTTTATAGTTTGGACCTATTTTAAAAAATAAAGACGTTAGCTTGTGTAGCAAAGTATCAAATTTAAAATTGAATAGACGTAGTCAGGCTCTGACATACATATATACATATAGGGTGATTTAAAAAAGACAATTAATTTTTTTTCCAAGGACCGCAGTATAAATCAGCCACGACTTAGAATAAAAAAATCTTTTTGTCTAAATATGTTGGTTGGTTATTAAATGTGTTCCCCGCGACAAATAGTGGAAAAGGACTGAAAACAAAAACAAAACTTTAACAAAATGTAGCTCGCCTGATGAAAACAAGAATTTTGGGTTTGTTTCAGTTGTGTTTTTGTATTCAAGTTCCAGAAAATACAAACAAAACACAAACTCAATTGTCCGTTTTGTGGAAAACAGTCTTTACGAAATGTTTTCCAAATTACGAATATTTATCAATAAGTTTTTTTATGTATTATATTTTTGCAGCTCTATGCCGCATAGCTTAGAAAAAATCAATTAATTTTTTTTTAATTTTACTCAAAATAAATTCTAACTTGGAACTGAGGGATCTGTATTTAATACCAGTGGCGTAGCCACAGGGGGACAAAGGGGGCAATTGCCCCTCTCACCCCTGGATAATTGGCGCTCCTATGACGCCAATTCACCTCTTTTTAGAAATAAAAAATGTCAACTGAAATATTAGTAATATTACCAAAATATCAATAACAAATAAGTAATTTTGGATGTCATATTTTAATCTATTCAGTCTTAATAATTTATAGGCTACTCTGCGAGGAGTAATCGTGCCGATGCAGAGCAAAATCAATGTCATTGTCAATGCGTTTTGTAATTGAACACAGTTTTGTTGAAGAAAGGTTTCTGAAATTTGTAAGCTTGTCCTCTTCATCTGCAGATTCCTTTTATACTGCCATTCCCAATAACGAGCTAAATAATTTTTATATCCCGATAGCATTATATCGTGGCTAATCTTATGACGTTGCCAGTTCTATGTCAGGTCATATAAAAGGTCTACAGACTAGAATAAAACAGGATGCTCCACAACCAATATAATATGTCCATTGAAACGCGCACAGATTAAATCTTGCTTTAGTAGATTCTGTTAATTTATGTATTGATGTAAAACTTCGTTTTTATTCTAGAAAGTATGCCAAGGTTACATATTTTTTAAAGTATCCAAAAGGAATATGATAAAATTACTACATTAAAAAGGTTTTCTACTACACGTCGGGCGAGCCATACCAAAGCGGTTAATTCTATTTATGAAAATATTGAAGTTTTTCGTTATTCGTTGCAAAACATTATAGACGGTGAAATATCTTTTAGCGCGCGACAATTGGCGGTAGCTAATGGACTTCTAAATTATTTGCAAACATTTGAATTGCTTTTTCTAATATGTTTTAGGAGAAAGGTGCTGACAAAAATAAATGTATTTTCGAATTATCCTCAAAAGGTAGAAATAAATTTAAATACAGCGGCAACACTATCCAGGATCTTAACAATTTATGCATGAATTATAAATCATTTATACGGTTTGAAAGTGACGCCAGACGTATAGCTTTAAAGTGTAATATTACTACTGAATACAATTCTAAAAGGTTGAAGCACCTAACGATCACTAAAATGGACCCAAGACATAAATTTAAAATAAACATTTTTTATGTCCGTTGGATACGTTCATTCAAACCACGGCCTAACGATTTGCGGATTTTTTTAATGTGTAAAATAAATTTATCTGCTTAGAATCTGATACGATTTCGACTTCCGGTATTGCCATAAAGGGATTAATATACCTTATAACTTTCGTTTCAAAATTTAATGAAAATATATAAAATCTTTTGACGGTTGGTACAATTAGTGCTAATGCCGAAAGATCATTTATTAGGCTAAAAAATATAAAACCTATAGTCGATCGACTACGACAGAGCAGCGTTTAAATGACATAGCATTATTAGAAAATATCGAATGTGACTATGTTAACAATTTGGACCTCTTTGTTATAGCTGATGACCTCTATACAGGGTGAGTCGGGAGGAGCGCACCAAACTCTAGGTGTATATTATACACGTGAAAATAATGTAAAAATACTTATATGTTCTTATCCGATTTTCATTTGTTTTCAAGTTATGGCGTAATTAAAAATGTTCATCTAGCTTTCCACTTCTGAATTTTAACATTATCAAAGTATGCCATATGTTCAAGGTTCAAAGGCATTTGATAATTCTAACGTTTTGATGAACTGTCAGTGAACAGTAACTGAACGTTTAATTTCGAATTTATGTGATTGTTAGTGTTGCAAAATGCTAGATACTTATTCAAATTTGGAATATGCAAATATGGTGTTTGTTTATGGGGTCTGTAATGGAAATGCTACAGCTGCTGCTGAAGAATATCGTCAACGTTTTCCACACCGAAGACATCCTGATAAAAACGTATTTATTAGAGTTTTCAACAAATTGTGCGAGACTGGTAAGCTTCCCAGTGCTTTCATAACATCTGAACGTGATCTACAAGGTTTTGTAGAAGTAGAAAATATTCTGCATCTAGTAGAAGAAGATGCAACTACTAGCTCACGGACAATTGCCACTCAATTGGGAATTCCACAAAAAAGAGTGATAAACACACTCCACGAGCAAGGCTTGTATCCTTATCACGTACAGAAAGTACAGCACCTACAACCACAGGATTACGCTAACCGTATGGAGTTTTGCCGGTGGATAAATAATAATCATCGTGTTGTATCGAGTATACTCTTTACGGATGAAGCTACATTTACGCGTGATGGCATTAATAATACTAGTAACTATCATGTATGGTCTGACGAAAATCCCCACGCAACAGTCGAAAGCAATTTTCAACATCGGTTTTCTGTAAACGTGTGGTGTGGTATGGTTGACAGTTATTTAATTGGCTTTTTCATTTTGGAGAATTGTCTCATAGAAGACAACTACCTCAATTTTTCACAAAATGAATAACAAGGCCTGCTAGAGGATGTTCCTTTAAATATTAGAATGCAGATGTACTATCAGCACGATGGAAAGAAATGAATCAATTAGGAGAGCAACAAACGCTCTTCGTAGACGAAGCAGAAAATGTTTGAAAGTCAATGGCGGTATTTTTGAACATTTATCGAAAGAACGCTATGATTAAGAGAATTTTTATGTGTAAATTTGTTTATTTGTTAATATGCTATAACTTGAAAACAAATGAAAATCGGATAAGAACATATGAGTTTTTTTACATTATTTTCACGTGTATAATATAGTCCTAGAGTTTGGTGCGCTCCTCCCGACTCACCCTGTATAAGCAATAACAACTGTTTGAATTTTTAACGTTTTTTTGTACCTATTTTTTAATATATGTTCTTTTTTTCTTTTTTAGAATTTAGTATTGCTTTATTGAAAGTAGGTACAGTTTGAGTTTTTGTTCTTGTTTATTTTTAAATTTGTATTTATAATAAAAATGCCAAAGATTACGTTTTCTTTGAGAAGAACAACCTAAACAGGTTTTTGCACATTTTTAATATCTTGCCTCCGCCGTCCCTAAAACCTGGCTACGCCACTGTTTATTACTTAACTTCTCTCTTCTTCTGTACATATTAAGAAGTCCGGAATGGATATCCTCTCAATGTGCAAATTGAATAAAAACCTTCAATCATCATTATTGTCTGTTTTACCTAGGAATCACCAGGACCGAATTTTCACATGCGCTATCAGGTAAGACAGAAATTACAAGGCCGAATCGGCATGTTATTTTTGAATGTGGGACCCAATTTATATGCATCTCTTTCGATTAGTGAAACCGGATCGTTGTTACTCTTTCAACAGTACTATGTTTCTTTCGTTTTAAATTAAGCTGGGTGTTTTTGCATGTAGCAATATCACACATTCTTCCCAGCATGCTGACCTCTAAAACTAGTAATTACTTAAAATAATATTTTTTTACACCCACATGGATATTAGCTTATCTACGGACAGATTACAAAACGAAAAAGTATGCAAAATTTCTATTTGACAGTTGTTAAATTCCATCGGGACGGTGGTGTAGCGGTCTATCGCGCCTATATTCATTTATAGGCAAGTTTATGAGTCTGAGACTGCTGGGTTTCGAATCCCAGACCAGACCATGTGGATTTTTAATTAAATTACATGGTTCGGTTTAGGATTTGATGTGTGGCGTATTAATAGAAATTCAATTTCTGTTGATATGACATGCAGATTAAAAAAATTCGCCATACATTACCGTCTCGATGATGGTGGGTGAGGTTTTCCGGGTTTTCCTCACCTGTAAGTCAAATGGCATCATCAATCATCTTTAAGTCGCCCCGGAGCGCCACGGCAAATAATAATAATAGCCGTCCCTTCCCCTACCCAAGTCGTTCAGTCGACTTCAGGGGTTGAAATTCACACGTAACGGGGTGAATTAGGGAGAGTATTATTATTATTATTATTATTATATTATTATTATTGTCTTCATTAGAAGATATACCGTAATTAAATTTATAGGATTTTTATTTTAAACTATGCTCAAACACATATTTGTTAAAAGATATTAAGCAGTAGGATGGTTTTCCTGCACATTCTTCGCAAAACGTAGTTACTTTATTTACTTTTTTATCGGCATCCTTGTTGTTAAATGTTTTTCTTGATAGTTTGCACTCAAAAAACGATGCATCACAGGAAAACAACTTATGTTTTAAATTAAAAGGGGAATTTAAAAGTAATTTTTATTTGGCAAAAATCATTAGCATACCATTTTTTTCTTCAAAAATATTTTTATATTAGGAAAAATATGCAACTTTATTAAGCTGTCGCTGCATACTAAATATTACTGAAATATATAAGTAGTTTCCTCTTTTTTTTTCTATAACTTTAGCACCGTGTATTTTTAAACTATAATTTATAAAGTAAACTATAGTCTATAATTTGCGGATTTGTAGATTTCTACATTGTTAATTACATTAGATACATAATTATTTTCAATTAGTTTTAAACCCCAACATTCAGTACAATATACTTTGTTAATTATTATTAAAGCATCAAATAACCTGAGAATTACTGTTCATAAAGCCCTGTAAATTTAAAGCGCTAAGTTTAAGCTTAAATAATGTACGTACTCCAAATAGCTTCCGGTTTAAACGCGTAATAACGTTACATCTATGTACTTAACTAAGTAGTAGAAAATATTATATTTGCACCAATAATCCCTTTTACTTATTAACTGCTGATATATTAGCTTTTTATGTTGTTAATTCCATGTTAATTCGAATATTTAGTACTAAAAAAATGGAAACTTATCTATGATTGATACCTAATATATTACAAATTCTGTTATAGAATTTCTAGTTAATAACTGGCGAATACAATTTAAAGAACAAACAAAAATGAATCGATACCAAAAGTGAACAACAGGAATAGGTTGAGAGGTGGGCGATATGTTTTATTCTTGTTATAAATTATTTGTTTGCAAATTAAGCATTGGAGACAAATATAAATCTAATATTTGCTTAATGTTACCGATATAGTATGAATATTTAATAGTATATTACATACCGAGCGGGGAAATACTCTAGTTCTAGTACAACCGAGCGTCAGGGTAGATTACCTACAGACGCGAGGCTAGAATTGTTGGGATGGATCGCCTGATCATCATGTATATGAAAATTTTTATTTCAATTTGTTGTAGCAACAACTTGTCAATTTTGATTAATAATACAATTTTTATATCAATTTTTTGTTCTTTATTAAATTATTTTCAAAACTAGAATCTTTTCGCCACTGCAAACATCAGTAAGAATAAGTTTCTGTCTGTCTGTCTGTTGGAACGATACCTCAAAAACGGCTTGAAAGACAAACTTTTGTATGCAGATGAGGGTCTTTTCTGGCTCAAAACCAGTTATACTTCCGATCACTTATATACTGGGTAGTTTTTTTAATTATTTTTAAAAGTAGGCGGATTTCGACTTTGGTATCTAATCATATAATCTTTAACACTTGACCTCACTTATTTACAATTTTTTGTTGTGTTAATATACCTGTTAAACTGACACAAAACCTAATATACAGTGGCATCATCCCTTCGAGCATAAATATATGCTCGAAGCATCATCTCCGTTGCTAAGGACGAGTGACGTCATCGAATGAAAAAGCAAGTTGACAGAAAATATTCTACATGCTAAAATTCCAACTTATTTCAAAGTATATTTAAAATATGGCCCGAGTTCGGCTCGGAGGCCGTGCCCTACCCAATTTTTTTTAAATAAACCATTCACACAATAAAATTTTACTTTCAAATACAAACATTATTCATTTAAAATTTTATGAAAATATTACATCATTTTTCCTTGATGTTTTGTAGCTTGTCTTTCAAAAACTCAAACTACCAATATTGTTGAAACTTTGCAAAAATATAATAATATAAATTCAAAAAGGAAAAACTTGTATTTCGTGCAAAACTTTTTTATTAATCAATGCAAAGCGCTTTCGGCTTATTTGCCATCATCAGTGCTCATCTACAAAAATTGTGGATGTAAACTTACAATTTAAAAAGATTATATGATAAAATCTGAATTAGACTTTTAAGTCAAAAGTTAAAATAGTATATATACAATTGTTTGAACAAATTAAAAATTACAAGAAACAAACAAAGTGACAAAAAACTGGTATTGGGAATAGTGAGTGTGGGATAAGCCCTTACAAATCAAATCTGATCTCCAGAAGCAAGTAAGCTTGTGTGGAATTAAGGAATCATGCCACCCTCACTATTCACAAAATTGAAAAAAGGTTAACAAATTAGTTAAAATTTACAGAAATTTACAATTAGAGGGTGACTGTGGAAGATATGTTGAAATTTGAATCTAGAATGCAATATTTGATATGAAGAAAGTAAAACGCAGAAGGCCAAAGTAAAAAAAACTGAAGGTTTTTTTTTATATGTTTTATATACATTATAATTATGAAAAAGTCTACCTACTGTCCACAACGTATCCAACAAGTTCCTGGTCATCCTCACTCCCAAAATTATATATTTCGGGATATTTACAACTTGCTAAATCATAATTTTATTAATATTAATATTTTCAAATTTAAATTTATCTCTTCATTTTGGTTCAAGTTGTTTAAAACCGTTTCCACATGACAGTGGTGACAAGCGACACTTGAAGACTTTGACTTGTCAAATGTCAACAGAAGGAGGTGCGTTCACCTCAGTGTGGAACATGTTTCTCCGAGTGTGATTCGAGTGATTGGAGGTTAACGGAGATCAAAATTTGTTATTGAATTTAAAGATTTAATTTATTGTTAGTTAAATTTAAATAAATGTTTAATATAAATGATATTATTATTTTGATGTCAAGACAAAACAAAAATGTCACTCGCGTGATTCTGATGTGCCAGCCCGGGCTCTGCAGAACATTCTTTCAGAGAACCCAAGATGGCACAACTGAACCCTCGGTCCCTAAAGGTGAATCTGATGTTTAGTTCTAAAAATTACTAAATCACTCAACAAGCGTACTCATGGTTTAAAAGAGACAAAATAGAGAACAAAAAAGTTTTAAACAAAGGAGTACCATGGTCCCAAAGGTAGGCTCTGATGGGTGAAATCGAGTTTAGGAGGGGATGGCTCTCGAAGGCTTGTGTTGGGTGACTCGGACCTACATCATCATAGAGGGTTAATTGAGTTGTCTATGGAGTGGTATGAAATTTCTGTTAAGGTTCACTTGAGTGTTGAGACAGAGTATATTGTTGTCTTTTTCGAGAGTAATTTCAACATCTTCATGAAAATCTAATAAATTGAAATTTTTTGTGTTTAAGTTAACTAATAATTTGGAGTTTTTTGTTGGGCTGAAATTATGTTGATTGAACCTTAAGTGATGTCCGAATGCAGATGTGTCCGGCTTCTTGATGTGCTCGCCTATCCGGACTCCCAGAGATCTACAAGTTCTGCCGATATAACTGGCATCGCAATCGCTGCATTGCAACCTGTATACTCCACTCTTATCTAACAAATTCGTTTTTGTCATTTTATGTTGGTGGGGGTGGGTGATTCCCCACACCCCCACCAACATAAAATGTCTGCTTTCTATTGCTATATTCATAGACTTCTTTCAATTCCTCTAAATAAAATTAATTATCTTCAAGAATTAAATATACTTAAACAAATTGCATTTAACAACGGGTATGACCCGGACATAATTCAATCTCTAATCACCAAAATTAAGTTCAAGAAAATTCAAAAATTAGCCTACCCCAATTTAAGTCACATTAATAATTTTTACATATCAATCCCCTTCTGGGAAAATAACTTAGCTAAAAGCATTTCAAAATTTTTTGCTAACAACGTAGATAACATCAAAGTATCTTTTAAATCAATTAATAAACTAGACTCCCATCTAGTAAACACAAAAGACAAAACGAATTTGTTAGATAAGAGTGGAGTATACAGGTTGCAATGCAGCGATTGCGATGCCAGTTATATCGGCAGAACTTGTAGATCTCTGGGAGTCCGGATAGGCGAGCACATCAAGAAGCCGGACACATCTGCATTCGGACATCACTTAAGGTTCAATCAACATAATTTCAGCCCAACAAAAAACTCCAAATTATTAGTTAACTTAAACACAAAAAATTTCAATTTATTAGATTTATTAGAAATTACTCTCGAAAGAGACAACAATATACTCTGTCTCAACACTCAAGTGAACCTTAACAGAAATTTCATACCACTCCATAGACAACTCAATTAACCCTCTATGATGATGTAGGTCCGAGTCACCCAACACAAGCCTTCGAGAGCCATCCCCTCCTAAACTCGATTTCACCCATCAGAGCCTACCTTTGGGACCATGGTACTCCTTTGTTTAAAACTTTTTTGTTCTCTATTTTGTCTCTTTTAACCATGAGTACGCTTGTTGAGTGATTTAGTAATTTTTAGGACTAAACATCAGATTCACCTTTAGGGACCGCGGGTTCAGTTGTGCCATCTTGGGTTCTCTGAAAGAATGTTCTGCAGAGCCCGGGCTGGCACATCAGAATCACGCGAGTGACATTTTTGTTTTGTCTTGACATCAAAATAATAATATCATTTATATTAAACATTTATTTAAATTTAACTAACAATAAATTAAATCTTTAAATTCAATAACAAATTTTGATCTCCGTTAACCTCCAATCACTCGAATCACACTCGGAGAAACATGTTCCACACTGAGGTGAACGCACCTCCTTCTGTTGACATTTGACAAGTCAAAGTCTTCAAGTGTCGCTTGTCACCACTGTCATGTGGAAACGGTTAAACAACTTGAACCAAAATGAAGAGATAAATTTAAATTTGAAAATATTAATATTAATAAAATTATGATTTAGCAAGTTGTAAATATCCCGAAATATATAATTTTGGGAGTGAGGATGACCAGGAACTTGTTGGATACGTTGTGGACAGTAGGTAGACTTTTTCATGATTATAATGTATATAAAACATATAAAAAAAAACCTTCAGTTTTTTTACTTTGGCCTTCTGCGTTTTACTTTCTTCATATCAAATATTGCATTCTAGATTCAAATTTCAATATATCTTCCACAGTCACCCTCTAATTGTAAATTTCTTTAAATTTTAACTAATTTGTTAACCTTTTTTCAATTTTGTGAATAGTGAGGGTGGCATGATTCCTTAATTCCACACAAGCTTACTTGCTTCTGGAGATCAGATTTGATTTGTAAGGGCTTATCCCACACTCACTATTCCCAATACCAGTTTTTTGTCACTTTGTTTGTTTCTTGTAATTTTTAATTTGTTCAAACAATTGTATATATACTATTTTAACTTTTGACTTAAAAGTCTAATTCAGATTTTATCATATAATCTTTTTAAATTGTAAGTTTACATCCACAATTTTTGTAGATGAGCACTGATGATGGCAAATAAGCCGAAAGCGCTTTGCATTGATTAATAAAAAAGTTTTGCACGAAATACAAGTTTTTCCTTTTTGAATCTAAACTACGTGCACACAGCTGTCAACCTTTTTTGGTTTTTTAATAATATAAACGCCACTAAATAATGTACGAATCGCAGCAGAATATTTTCCATAGCAACCTGCTGAGGCCACCGTTTAAGTCCATGAACCGTTCAACAATATGCAACTGGTTGCGTAAAGTAGATCATTGTGACACTTGCTGCGATTACAAAAAATGCCATTTTATTTGTCAAACTTATTACGTATTTTATTACATTTTACCTTAATAAAAATAACAATGTGTAAATATAATTTAAAAGTGAAAAAGAAATAAAACAAAAATAAGTGTTTCCATTTTAAATAAACCTGCTTTTATCAGGAATTGAAACATAGTTTAGATTAATAGCAACTGTTCTCCTAGCAATAAAGATAGTGTGATTCATGTTCATGGAATTAAAATTTAAATTTGTATCGACTTGGACATAAGTACTTTACTACTTGTATAATTATTGGGGGATAAGCGAAAAAAATATCATCTTGAATTAACCTATTTTCCTGAATTAATCCTTTTAAATTTAAATAACTTCAAACATATTTCTCTCTCTAATTCTCATTTTCAACATGCTGTTTTATTTGACCTAGATAGCTTCTACTTTTCGACGTTCACCGTAAAGTTCTGCAGCACTAAGTGAAGCGAGTGGTCTAATACCATTATTAGAGTTTAAATTGAACACATATTAGTTCTTAAATCAATCCCATCTTCTCCAAAGCTAATACATTTTCATTATATTCCATTCAAATGGGATCTCGGCTCTCTGATGTTGACTCAATAATGATGAAGTTAGTTTTAGATCAAATATGTTTGGAATATAAAGGGATAAAGATAGCGAATAGAATAATTGAGAGGAAATAGAAGGAGATAGGAAGAACGTTTGTTATACGGCGGAAAATTACCATCTTTAGTTTCGGAAATGTAAGTAAACCGAATATCTGTTAAATTTTGTTGATTGGAATTTTCGTTATTATACTCTGTAATTTATGTCTGAAATGATCATTTTTATGCGATTAATATAATGAAATTACCATAAAAATAGCTACCGCTATTGTATTTTTATACTTTCTACTGGGGATTTCGAAAATTTCTCTATATTTGGGACATAAATTACCTACATTAAAAAATGTTGGCAGCGTCTCGGCTGAACAGATTCACTTCGGTGGTTAGATATCTGCAGTAGTCACAGCTTTAGACGCTATAAATGAGTACAAAGTATAGCAGAGGTATGTCGTCATTTGAAGGAGACGCAAGACCACCAAAAAAAAAGTAATCTACGAAAAACCAATAGCGCACATTCGTAACAAACCAGAAGCGACGAATAAAAAACAAAATTCTTTGCTGAATACTTTACTAAGTATTTACACCTAGCAACGAAGAACAAAATATTGAAGTAGAAAGAAAGCTAACTGATCACGCAAAAGTTGTCCTTATCACATGTATTTTCAATGCTGGACCACGTCTAAATTATTGACCAAAGTTGTTTAAAACTGTTAAAATAATTTTGATACCAAAAGGCAAAAACCCCTATAGTTATCTCATAGAGGCCTTTAAGTATCTTACCAGTTATGTCTAAAAAACTTGAAAAACTGGTGCTGCAAAGAATAAGTTCTGACGTAGAAACGAAAGAATGGATACCTACCTCTCTAAAAAATTTGGTCTCCGGAAAGCACACTATACGGTGCAGTAAGTTAACAGCATAAAATAGCTATGAAATGCAAAAAATACTGTATATCTGCTTTATTAGATGATAACCAAGCCTTTAAAAAGGTTTAGCATATGGGCTTAAATTACAAAATCAAGAAACATCTTTCCATAACTTACTTTAAACTCTTGAGATCTTATATAGGTGACAGAGAATGACGCACAAAGAAATTAAAAGTATTTCTAATAATTTCCCATTAAAATTAGGTTTTTTTACAAGGTAGTGTTCTTGGACTTTTACTGCAAACAGAGGATCTACCAACAAATAGTGAAATAGTCATGGGAATATTTGCAACATCTGCGATATTACAAAGAGACTTGATTGATATTCAAATATGGTCACTCAAATGGAGACTGACTTTTACACTGAGAAAAAATTAATGCCCTTCAGTCTTTTAAGTAATATTCAAATACAAAAATTCGCAAGTACGAGATATCTAGAAATGTACCTGTATTCAAGACTTGCATGGAAAAACAAATAGACAGAAAACACAAACTAATTGATTTAATAATATCAGAGATACACTGGTTAATCGGCAGAAAATCCAAATTGGCACTAGAAAATAAACTTCTCCTTAACCTATCTGGATATATGGTATTGAGCTTTGGAGATGTGCAAGTAAATCAAATTTAGATATAATCCAACGAAGTTAATTCAGTATACTTCGTATGATAACAGATGCACCTTGGTATGTGTCCAACGTGACTCTCCATAAAAATTCTATATATTCAGGTTGCAATCTCAGAGCAAAGCGCAAATCATCATAACAGATTAGAAAATCACGTAAATACATTATTCCATCCACTTCTAGAACCCCAAAACGAAAGATGTCTGAAATAGTCCAATCATTATAGTAAGTTCACCTCGAAATTCGAGATACCCAGCTGTAAGTCTGTAAATACTTGTATATTGACACCCTAAAAGTTGTCTCAAAACCTACATATAGTAGGGTGTACGCATCTATTAAATTTCAAGGTCAAAGGTCAAAAAAAATCGTTTTCTTTGCGCTTTTTTTGTAAATATCTCATTTCCTATGGGTTTTTTGCTATTTGTATTTATCAATATTGTAGAATACAAAATTCTCTAAAAATTTTGTTTAAAAAAATTTTTCATACGGTGAATCGTTTTCGAGATAGATGACGGAGAGCGCGCGGTCACAGCATCACTTCAGGTCAACCGGTGCCTCCGGTCGAAAACGCGCCATATATAGTTGATGAAATATCGATAAATCAATGATTATAAATATTTGTCCATTTTTATTAACTATTATATTATATTTTATCATTTTTTTCTAACCTATCCACTTTTTATTTAGTATTAATTTATTTAACACCACTTACCTGCCCATGTAATTGCAAAATTGTTAATGAAAATATAGGAATTATATTTGAATTTTAACCTAATTAATGTTAATAAATTCTTACATGATGAAAAAAAAAAACAAATAAATTATGAATTAATTTTTTTATTAAAAAATTTCATTCAATACATTTATTTTTATTAAAAGTAAAAAAATGGAATAAAAGGCACAAAAACTACAATTTATAATTTTAATAATCTTCTTCCTCTTCATCGTCGTCTTCCGGCTGCTGGTAAATTTCAAACTGGTCTTCATTATCGTCTTCAACGACATTTGTCTTAAGTTCTTCCATGATTTCGGGGTCAAAGGTTCCATCTTCGTTAATGTCGCTCTGATATGGTAGAGCATTGAGACAAGCTTGCCCATTACATTGGCCACAAGCTAAAGAGCATTACAAGCCCGCTTTCCTGCATCAACATCGCGAACCACAACCACTCTTGCAGTTGCAGAAAATTGTATTTAGCAAATCTTCTGGAGCAGGTGGTAAAATTGTCATGATAGGCTCCAGAAAATCGTTTCGCATTGCCCAACTCCATACTTGGGATTCCAAATCATGCCTTAACCAAGTTTGAATTTAATAATATACACGTTTGAAAGGTTGATGAGCAGCTGCTTTTGTTGGTGGAATATTTGAAAGCTGCACAGGTTAATTAAGTTTTGTAGACTTGACGTAATGCATATAACGAAGATGATCGAGACTTTTCACAGATTTCGGAGCATTATAGACTGCCAATAAGATTTGAGTTCCACTCTCTAATAATCTCTGGGCCGAACAATTTTCTTTCTCAAATGCTGCAGCTAGTTCATTCAAATTTGTCAGTTTATCAAAAACTTTAAAAAATGATTTTTTCCTTTTTTAAAAAGCGCAGAAGTTGTGCCACAGCCACTTAATGCGTGCAGAAATAAAATATGTGTTTTGGAATGAGGATAATTATCAAAACTTTTAGTCAAGTATATCCCCGTTTTTACATTTCCTTTCCCAACTTTTTTAAAGAAAATGTCTTGTTCGTAAGACAGTGTACGCCCAATTAAAATGACAAGTAAATCAATATCTTGTCCTATTATAACTGCAGTTTTTTCAGAATTTGATTCTTCAATTGCAGTTTCAACAATAAGAACATCAGCATTATCTCTGGCTTGTTTAGTAGTAATATTTGCAGCTTGTAATTTTTCAATTAACATATTAATGAGCATATCTTTGTTATTTCGATTTGATAAGAATTTTTCTTGAGTAACTGGTACAACTATTGTTTCATCTTCTCTGCTGCTCCATAGCTTTTACGTTCTTACTGTAATCTGAATTTTTTTAAACAAAATTTGTAGAGAATTTTGTATTCTACAATATTGATAATAAATACAAATAGCAAAAAACCCATAAAAAATGAGATATTTACAAAAAGCGCAAAAAACCGATTTTTGTGACATTTGACCTTGAAATTTAATAGTTGCGTACACCCTACCATATGTAGGTTTTGAAATAACTTTTAGCGTGTCAATATACAAGTATTTACAGACTTACAGCTGGGTATCTCCAGTTCCGAGATTCTTACCTAATTTAAGCTTAAATGACTGGACTAAAAAGGAACTGGCCAGCTGACATAACAAATGGTTGAAGAGGACCTGTTATTGCAGAAGACCCCATCGTACCAAATAAGAGCAAACCTCTGCTCTCTTTCGCCTACGTTTATTAAAATATTATATTTTATGATTTTTACACCATTATTAGCATTTGAAAATCATTATTTTTTTATATTAATTTAGTTGATTGCCTTGACTGGACTATTACTATAATAATTATTGTTGCTCTGTTTCATTAATGCATTTTATTTGTAATGTTTGAAGACTGTCATCTTTTCTAAAACTCCCTTTCTATAAGTAATATTCAATAACAAAAAATATAAAAAGGTTGTCCGAAACAATACTTCCCATTTTTCGGGAGCACCAAAAATTTGCATCGAATCAAAAAGTCGATAAAAACTCGTTAACAATCGTTGACAGGCCCAGACAAACTAACTCCACGCATACATAACCCAAAACTTTCCAATGGTTATTTGATGTGAAAACAGTCCATCAAAGGTCGGCGGCGAATAAATTGCCCCCGCTGCAGCAGTAGCAGCAGACATGCCAACAGACGGGAAAGTAAGATTTATGGCATCTGGCCGACTTTATTACGTATCGCGTAAATAAGTCCGCAATTTGGGCTGTTGGTGCAGCAGCATAGCACGCTTACATTGTTGGAAAATTGCATTTCGGTTTGGGGTTACTTGTATATAGCTGTAACTCTAGTTCCCTCATTTTACACGTGCACAGGTCGGGCGTATTTGGAATAATTTAATACTATAGGTTTCAGTTACTTCTCGATCAGGTTTATCAATAGTTCAAATAATTCTTGCGACTGAATCTAATGCACCGGATATTAGGAATTGAGTATAGGATACTGTAAATTTAATTAAAATTGTAGAAGCAGAAGAGAGAAACATATTTATACGGATTCAATAGTTTCAGAATGATAAATAGACAAGACACATAAATATCTGAATAATTCAATAGAAAGTATTAACGAATTTGAAAAATAATATAAATACTTAACACTTTGAGTACGGGAGTGAAGGACGGGAAATTTTTTGGCACTCATCTTACTCGGATAAAGCTTAATTTAAAAATATATGTTTCAACAAAAATTTTTTGGCAATTATTTTTTTTTTCGTGGCTAAACGTTGATGCCTTGTCGTCTGGCTAAATTCAGCAGGATGGACGGTGAGGCATTGATGTGATGCCACATTTTTGCGCGTTTAGACCTGTCGATTTACACGCATGCGGAACAATGCATTTGTGCTGGAGCGGCAGTTGCTCTGTGTTTGAGCTAACGTAAATATAATTGGTGATTTTGAGAAAGAACAAAAGGGATTACGTGAACTGTGGGATAATTGCATGTCTGATGAAGACATCAATGTTAGTGAATTTGGCGAAGTTTATCTGTTCGACGAGTATAGGCCCGGCGAGTGCGAAGATGAAAGTAGTGAAGAGGATAGTAGTCAAGAGGATAGTAGCGAAGAAATTATTCCTAAGCGTGTAAAATTGCATCATACAGTTTTCAATAGTCCAAATGACCCAAATAAAGCAGGTCCTTCAAATGTTACAGACGCGACGAGTGGTACTAAAATGCGCAATGCGAATACGGTAAATACATTCTATTTTATAATAAACAAATTTAAGGTTATGAGTGAAATTAAATTTTTCATGAATCTTTAGTCACTACGTTTTTTTTTAAGGTTGCAGATACAATAGATGCAGTAATTGCACAGTTTGCTGAAATTTATGGTAACTCAGAAGATGAGAGCGCTGATTGACCTAACAACGTAATATGGGCCCAATTGATGGTACTTTACTGAAACACTTCGATTTTACAGAGAATAGTGTTGGATTTAATGCAGAAATTTATGAACAGTTTATTGATAAGCAGCCTTATGATTTTTTTAAAATGTTTGTGACTAACGAAATAATAGAATTTATGGCAAGCCAAATAAATATCTATGCCGAACAAGTTCTTAAGGATCAAATTAAAAGCAAGGGGACACGTAAAGAAATGGAATCCTACCAGAAACAAGGAAACGGAAAGATTTATGGGCTTTATTTTTTGGGAATGCCTTATGAGGCTACCGCGACAAAAAGCTTATTGGAGTACTAATTCTCTTTACCTAAACAAGGTAAAAAAAGTTATGTGAAGAAACAGATTTGAATAGCTTTTGCAAGTGTGGCATTTTAATAATAATGAGGATAAAAGTTTTACAAACGATAGACTTAACACCTTTAGTAGAAAAGTTATTAGATCGATTTCAAACTGTTTAAATGCCTGAATCTAATGTGTGTATTTATGAAACCCTTGTTCTTTTTCGAGGTCGCCTCCGATTCAAGCAATACATAAAAAATTAAAAGAATAAATTTGGCTTAAATCTCTATAAACTGTGCACGTCTGGAAGATACACCTACAATTTGAAAATACATCGTGGAAGTGATAATAGAGAAGGTGGTTTTGCATTATCGGACGTTAGTGAAACAGTGAGATCAAACAGAAAACTAAACACGAAATATGTCTTCTTAATAAAGTCTTTGACCAAGAAAGTGGCACTGGAATTGTAATGCTTAAGTAGAAGGATACGCGCGATGTATTGCTTCTCACAACTCGACATACTGATCAAAAAATCAAGATTCAACAACGTGAAAAAGAAATAGAAAAACCAGCGGCTATCGTCGATTACGATAAGTCCATAAAATATATTGACCTTTCAGATCAGCTAAATACCTATTCACATTGCCTCAGAAGGGGTAATAAGTGGTACAGGAAATTGGATATTGAACTTATTTTTGGCTCAGCACGGGGTAATAAGTGGTACAGGAAATTGGATAGTGAACTTATTTTTGGCTCAGCACTGATGTACAGGCAACCCAGGAAAAAATACAGATAACTGTATTCAGGGAGAATTTGGCATTGGTACTCTTGGGCTTTAGTGAAAATGACAAAGACAATTCCACAGTTGAACCCCAAAATGAGGTATCCCATGAGGCATCCGTTAAATGCCACACCGTACTCAACCTGTTAAACATTTCTAAGCTTAAATAAAGGGTGAGTCACTAGAAACTGTACATGTACATATTTCTTATTACCGGAGAAATTTTTAATAGGCTTCCACAGAAAGCTATTGCCAAAATGGTCAATCTCATTAATGTGACTAAAGTATTAAAGATGTGGAAGATAGCAGAGGTTAAAATTATATTCAAGCCGGGTAAACTTCCCAATGAAAATATATGGTACAGGTGGTCCTCATACACAGTTACTCGCAACCTTATACGAAAAATTGCTTTTTCAGAAACTGAATCCTGTAATAGAAGAAAATGACCTAATACCCTTCCGTCAGATTGATTTTATAGTAAAATACTAGACCGTCTACCAAGACTACAAAATAACGTATATCATCGAGAAGGTCCCTGGAAGTTATCACCATCTTCTTTTTGGAAGTGGCTCAGGCTTTCGACAAAATATTGATTAGAGGGGTGATTCACAAACTGAACATGTTTACTGCTATGTCAATATTCAGAAATATTAAAATCCTATTTATCAGAAAGGTATTTCAGAATAAATCAGGAAGAATCCTATTCTGATGTAGGAGTACTTCGAAGTAGTTTACTAGTTCCAATACTCTACTTGCTGTGTACCACAGATACTTATTTTAAGCATAATACAAAATGTCCTGATTAATTATACTGTAATCTTGGCTGCTGGAACATATTACAAAGAAAGAAACTATCAAAACATTTTAAAAATAGAGAAGCTGGGTTAACACCTGGACGGAAAGCTGGCGATATAAATTTAGTAACCAACATTAGCAACAAACATAATCAATAAAATGATACTTCGATTCCTTATGCTTATCTGGGTATGACACTTGATGCTAGACTTAGTTGGAAAGCCCATATTTAAAAGAAACTTGAAGAACTTGGTATAAAATACAAAAAAGTATATTGGTTGCTAGAAAAAAAATTGTCAATAGATATAAGAAAGTGAAGAAATTTATAATTGACAACATGGATGAAAATTGTTTTTTAAATATAAGTCAAACCTAAATATGTATAAATTGAAAAAAGGAAATAGAACATGTTTATGTACTTAGTTTTCAAAACCACAGTACGACTGTCTTAGGATATTTGAGATTGTATAAGTTAACTCTGGAATATTATTTAATTTATACCTTATTTGTTACCAATCAAAAATATTAAGCCAAATGCTATACATATAGAATTAAAAATATTTGGTTGTTTTTTTTTAATTGAGTAATAATAAAAATACTTTTTAGCATTATGTTTAGTGTTGGACGCATGTACAACAACAAAAAAGATAAAAACAAGATAGTATAAACTGGCCTGAGTTAGGGATAACAAAACATAACATAAAACCATAGTGAGAGTTATTGAAAAAAATCCCGATTCTATTTTTCAATCCGCAGGGGAACGAAACGAACAGAATAATAAAACCGAAAAATTCCCGTATTAGAACCCCAATTTTATAGTCTTTAATAATAAATATTTAATAAATAATATATTGTCAAACGAAAGAAAAAGGTCTTCTGATGAGGGGATATTAAAAAGGTAATTAGGGACCTTTCATTCTTTCAACAACTACCAGTCTCATTTGTTTATCTATAGAAAATCAAGAGCATATTATTCAAACAAATAAAAAAAAAACACTTTCAAATTCTCTTTTACATCATAAATCCCGGATTTTTTGTATTTTTAAAGCACAATAATATTAGTCTACTTAAAAATCACAAGGCAATATTATCTTTAACAATACCCGTACCTCACGTGATCTAGTAAAACCAGTAATTGCATACAAATGGCCCTTTTGAATCAATTTTTGCCAATTTTATTGTCATTTGTGACAAATACGTCAGTGGTATTATTTGTTAGGAAGCTAACTGCTGACATCAATTGGGTCACGTGGGTTACAGGTATTGTTGAAGACTTGTTATAATATAACTAGTGGTATCAGGACTATCGATAAACGCATAATCTTAAACACGAAACATGTCAAAAATTAATTAAAATTATCATTTGTTAATACATTGAGCGCATTAATGAGTTGCGATGCCAAAAATTGTATTCAGTAGATTATATTACGAATTGACGAAATAAAACAGATCAGTAATTTATAGTTAGACTACAAAAGCAATGACGTAACACGACAATTTTGCCCACTAGATCTTTAAATCGCCAAATGAAATGGATGATATTTAGTAGGTACCTACTAAGTATGATTATCAACTACTTATTAGTCAAGTACCTATATAATGTAATAGTCCTCATCTGACTGCAAAAAGTGGCATGTCGTGTGGTTTACTCGCTATTTGTAGTTGGATATGGGGGGAGGGGGGTGAAAAACATGTACTATGTTTCAGTGGTGGGAGCTATCGTGTGACCTGTCAAATTTAAAAATTGAAAGTAAAGTTGTTTATCGATGAAGTTTTCTACTGACAATTAAATATATGCTTCTAGACGTTTATAACAATAAAAAATCTCTATGCAAGCATTTTCTGTCGTCTGGTTTTGGTACTTCCGGTGTAGGGATTCCAGCCACGTGACCGCATATTTACTATTTTCAACGAAATTCGGCATATAGATTAAACGCGTTTTTTTTTTGTAAATCTTAAGATATTGTAAGCATTTTTTGTGTCGGCGAAAGGTTGATATACAAAAAAAATGCAACCTGGCGAAAAGTGACCTATTTATTTGAAATACGTGTAAAATTATAATTAACAGTTAAAAAGTGGTTTAATTACTATCAAAATGTTTGCATGACTCTCAACTAAAGAGTATTTGCCATAAATTAGACTATTGTAACATTTATTTATTATTATTTTTTTTTTTTTTTTTTGAAAACTTGAGGTGTATAGAAGGTTGAATGGCTGAACTACTGTATCCCTAGTTAAAAGTCATACAAAAATTTTGAGGGCAATTAAACCACTCGACTATTCATTACATTTTACACCTTATTTCAAGGTTACTATTTCTTTTTACATATCAACAGTTTCACCGACACAAAAAAATGCTTACAAATTTGCATAATTTGTAAAGAAACAACAAAACCTTAAAAAAATATCACCTTGCGTGGTAGTTGGAAAGATTATTTTACAATATGAACAAAACTTTTATAAACAACATTTGCTTGGTTTCCGTAAGATGAAGGCAATTTTGTAATTATTGAAATGCATAAACAGAAACAATTTTTGTCAATTTTTCCTCACTTTTTAACAAACTTCACATTGACTTTTCGCATAAATCATTGATATGTTACTATGGTAATAAATTATTTTTTTTTAATCCAATCGCGGTTGAGATACAGTTTGTATTGATTGGTGTGTGTTGGAATAAAAGATAATTGTCATTGGTTGGTTGATATTTTAAATAGTTTGGTTAATCCACTGGTCTTTTTCAATCGTGCTGACTCGATTTTCGTAATTATTAAATTTTCTGTAGTTTAAGACCTGACATGTTTAAATTAAGCAATATAATTTCGTTTATTTAACCAAGAAATTGTTCGCGGGCCGCACGTTGAGAACCCCTGCTCTAGACCCTTCGATGAATAATAGCGAAATTATTTTGGTAAATATACTAGTTTAGCTTGTTCAACAGCAAGTGTTCTGGCGGATGCGCGGACATTTTAGAAGCCGCATGTAATGTATAAAAATAAAAATGTTTTGCCTGTGGAAGTTTAAGTTAAAATATATTGTTCACATAATTATTGTCAATGTAAATTAGTGTCTAAGTAGAAGGATATAAATTGGTGTTGTAGTTAGTACAAATAAATTAAGTTATAAAATAAATTAGTGTCTTCGTGAATATAAATTAAATAACAAACAATTTAAATAAATTAACGTTACAGTTTGCTACAACTTTTAAACATAGTTAGCTATTACATAAATATTTGATTTCGTCCATATGTTTTTACTACAAAGCTTATTAAGAACAACTCTTGTATAAAATTCACTTTCTGTTTTATTAAAATTAATAATGTTTCTTCTTTGCAGGTGAGTTTCGTACTCGATCAAGTATGCAGGTGTGCATACTTTCAACCATGAATAATGGAATAAATCCGCTATACTGATATACATGTGAGTATGTTCAGAAATATTTTATATGCGTAAAAACTATGGTATGCAAAAAATGTTACTAGTTTCGTTGAAACAAATAAATTGTTCATATTAAAAAGAATATAGTAATGTGTCAGATAATACGTAGTTACTAATTAATTAAATTACCCAATTTTACGCACTGTATTTAGCCGAAAAATAATGCACCAATTTTTGATTGTAAAGCCATTATCGACAGAAATTGACTCTATAAATCAGGCCGAAATTTAGAGGCAATTTAATTTTCAAATAAAAAAATCGCCTCATTTAACCTTGGCTTGGGCTCTTTCATTGTTTACTTAACGTAATGGTGTCGATTACTCTTTGAAAGGGCACTTAACTTCGCTTCCAACGTCCACTCAATCTCCATCCGCTTTATGGTCCACATATTAATTCAGAAATCCGCCATAGAGGTCGTTAAATACATTCAAGCTCTTTGCAAAATTGGTCACTGACCTTCCGAACCATCACTGGTCCAATCAATGAGCTGTTGTGACATACATCGACAGCCCTGTTATACCAGTATTTTATTCAGTATGGTTTAAATTGGCTGAAAATCAAATCCGGTGTACTACAAAGTAATGTCGTGAGGCCACTATTATTTATAAAGCTATTACTGATTTTTACTTATTCCAGGGGAAAATAAAAAGGTAACTTAATTATTTCTGCGTTTTTATAGTAGTATAAACATTTTCATACACTGAAAAATTTGATTGACTTCCTATAATATAAAATAAGAAAATAAAACAAATAACTTCATTATTTGCTTATAGTGTATCTTTTACGTATTTATTTTTGATTGATCTAGATATTTTGAAAATCTCTTATTCCTAACAATTATTTATAACACATGCTTCTTTCAGTTATTTCTTACAGTTATAATATTACTCACAGTTATTTCTAGCAGTGTCAGAAATTAATAACTTCCAGCGGGAGTGGAGAAAGTAAGAGAATAGTATATTGGTTCACGAGTGATGAAAATGATTTTCGACGAGTAAAACACAATACTTTTTCTACTAACTCTATTATGTCATGTAGGTACCTACTAAAATGAAAAAAAAAACAAACGTTAGCAAATGCTTTATTTTGTGTTAGGAATAACAAAAAATTAACCAACAATTAAATATTTCAGAAATATTATTTATTATTTAAATATTGATTTATTGTTATATTTAAACAATTGTTCAAAATTATGGGGGTATCACACTCAAGCTTTTTATTTATTGAGGTAGATGCCGACATATTTGTTCTACTGTTAAATGTCATTTCAGATGATGATGATGCGCCATAATCGGATGAACTAGTAGTTTCCTTATTTTGTACAGATTGTAAAATTTTGGTTTGTATTTGGTTTTTACTGTTCGTGGATTCATCAACATATCCTTCCGCAACACTACTAGATTTCCAACCACCGTGCTTTTTTAACAGAAGCAAGTCACCTCCTGCATCCACTAATAGCGTTGCGGATGTTCTGCGGAAACAGTGCCCAGTGTAATCTTGAGGATTCGGAAGCGTTAAAAACTGAGCAATTTCGTTAGGAAATTTACTGATTTTATTAATTCCAACAACCTGTCTGCTACACTTTCCATTCTGATAGTTAATAAAGAATCTTGAATTAATTTGATCCATGTTTGCGGGACGTAGGCTCATATATTTTTTAGAAATATCATAAAAGGGTCCAGAAATATGAAAAGAACGCGAAACTTTTGTTTTTGTATTACGGATTTTAACTAACAGAATACTTCCAGTATCCTTTACATCGCTTATTGTTAAATCTTTTAGTTCGTGGCAACGACAAGCGCCAGATAATCCAAAAACTAATGCTACCTACAAATATTAGTAGTTATGTATTAAGTATTTGTTAAAATAAAAATAATAATTCCGTTACCTTTGTTATTAAATATTTATAGTCAGGTGCATTCTTTAGGAAAGTCTTTATGCCTTCAGGCGAAAAAATTTTGGATTTTTGGCTTTTAAAACCATCAGATTTTCTTTTCAAAAGCGAACGTAACTTTGGATATTTACTAATATCGACATCATTTTTAACAGAGAGTGTAGTTCTTAGCATCGAATAAATGGACCATAACGTCGACGGTTTAAAATTTGAACATATTTCTCCAAAGTATGCTAGTAGTACAGTTTTCGAAAATTATTACACTTTATTTTTTTCTCTCCAGTCCAAAAATTTGATATAAATTTCTTCATATCTCTTTTTTGATTTGGCCGGTAATAAATCTGAAGAGGTTTCTTCAGCTTTAAAAATAATTTCTGGGGGAGTACAATCGCTTTCTGACTCAGACATAATGAAAATGTGTTAAATTTAGGACGAACTGAAACTGACAGTTCTCAAAAGTGATAAAACTTCAAATAAACAAATGAAAACCAGGAAACTAGATGTAGATTGGTTTAATTTGCACTATTTTTATACATTTTTATTTTATCTTTAATTCATTAAAGTTTAGGTAAAAACGCATATAGAATTTAATGAGCATCTTTTTATTTCATTATTAATAATTATAAGCTGCCAAAATATTATACGAGGCGACTGATATATGAAAATATGTAACAACTTACTTTCGTCACTAGAGACGAAAGTAAACGTTATAGGATTTTTTCTCACTAGTGACGGAAATCAAGTTTTCGCTGAAAGTATCCTGTGGCGAAAGATGTCTTTTTGTAAGAGTTCGTAGAAAAATATAATTTTGTCTAGCAAACGTAGAAAAAGTAGTAAAAATCCACTTTTGCGAAATATATTACTCTCCACACTAGTTATGCAATAAACCTTTTTCGAATAGGCACTTGTTTGGCGCTTTTAAAATAGCTTTCGAACAAATTACCTCCAATGTTGATTCGTTACATCACAACCATGTTACAGATAGAAATATCTGTCATAATTTAACGGCGAAATTAACAGGTCCGCGTGATATTCGCAGATAGAAGTCGGGTATTTCCATAAATTGCCATTAATGGGCCAGCATATGCGTATTAATGGATAATAAAGTGGAGAGAGATGGAGACAACCGTATCTGGATATCGAAGGGATCTATTTGATTGGAGTGTGTATGTACTGGAATTAACGGCATGAGTTCAGTGGTGGATAACAGAATAAAAAAGAAGTGGAAAAAATGAGTGAAAATGGTACTAAAATGAAAATTTAAAAAAATATCTTTTTGAAATTGTCGATGAATACAGTGGTGGAGAACAAATTCCATTGAGGATAAATTCTTCAACTGTCTTTTTGAGTTCGTATAGTATAATAATTTTAATTCTTACGTTATTAATAATAATGAGTTATTTCACTGTAGGCTAGCTGACGAATTAAGAAAGGCTTGTCGATTTAGAAGGATTTCCAATGGGCCTAATGAGCCAACACGTTTGCTTCCAAGAGACACCTTTCGACCGGCGTTATTAGAGAGGGAGAGGAAAATCTCTTTGCATTTGAGACGTTGGGAAGAGAAAAATGGAACATACACATTTTTTATATTAACATTATCCTTATAATGTATTTTAGCTTGTGTCGAGTGCATATAGAAAAGCGTCAGTCAACTAGAACAGTCATATACTTTATAGATTATCTTTAGTTATTGGTGCTTGATTTTAGACAATTACGAAATACATCCTGAAATTATATGAAATACATTTAATGGACGTTTAAATTATTAAGGGGCAACATTATTTTCAAAGAAAGTAATTACAATGCTAAAAAATGAATTACAAAACTCGTTAACACTAATTAAAACACACGGCCATATAAACTAAACGGATAGTGTCGTTGTCGATAGTGTAGTAGAAATAAGGTAGGTAGCCAATCAAAATACACTGTTTGACATTTCATAATACATCTAAACAACCCTTGCCAAAATAAAGAAAATTCAAAAAATCTAAATCTAAATGCAATCGGCACCATTTTCACGATGATATCCGAATCGTAGGCGACACTGAAACAGAGTACCAAACCCGCATCATATGCTACCCACTACCAGAGGAAGAATTTATTCTGGATACTGATGCCAGTAATGTGGGAATTGATGCTTTCACAAATTCAAGGGGAAAAGAAAGAGTACTGGGTTATTTTAGTAAAGTGCTCTCGAAAACCTGATCAAAATTACTGCATCACGAGAAGAGAGCTCCTGGCAGTTGTGACATTTTTACCAATAACTATATGAAAGGAAATGTTTAATTCGGACCGATCATACAGCTCTTAAAAGGCTGATGATCAAGAACTCGGAGGGCCAAATCGCCATATGGATCAAACGACTTTAAGGATTAAGGCACATAAATGCCGATTCTCTTTCTAGAATACTGTAGGTAGTAATTTCCATTCAAATAATTTTCATCTGAATATTAAAAAAATAATTTATTAACTTTAAAAAATCCAAATATATATGATAACTTAATAATAATGTCTTTTTAAAAAATGTCGCGTCTTTGTGTCATGTCTTGTCTTCTTAATTTCGAATCAGTAATCAATAATTTTGTTTCCTTTTCCTTGGTTACCATCCATCGGATAAGTAGGGTGCTAGTGTACGCAGCTATCGACCGAGATCATAATATATGTGATGTTATTATAATGGTACCATCTGACATTGACACTTGACCAACCTCAAATAAAAACTGACTAAGAAACCTTAAAATAAATTGACGTAAAAGTCAAAACTAAAGGTAAGACTATGTGGTGCTATGATGTCGCCACAAATACCATGCCCAGCAGAGTGCTCTCACTGCAACAGAGCAGAATCCAAAGAAAGGTGTACTACTAAGAACAACTGTAGTCAAAGATGAGTGGGCCCCTGTCAAACTTAGGGAAGAACAAGAGAACGATCCAGTTTAAAAGAACATGCGACAATAGAAAGAGGAAAGAGGAAAATCGTCGACCTACTTGGCAAGAAGTATCAAATCTCTCTCCAGTAGTAGAAGTCATATTTAGCTCAGTGGGGCTCTTTTATTCTGGAGATAAGACTACCTTGTGACCTCGAGTTTGGATGCCGACATGGAGAAGACATAGCATGCATAAATTAGTTCGCTCGTATCTTCAAATCGCCAGCGACAGAATAACGAAGCGATACGATACCCAAGCCACAGAAGGATATTTTAAGGAAGGCGATAACGTCTGGCTCCATGGCCCAAAAAGACAAAAGGGTTATTCTCCGAAGCTTCAAAGGTCTTGGAACGGTCCGTATCTCATGAACAAAAAAAAAATAATGATGTCATTTACCGTATAAGTAAGATCCCGAACGGTAAATCAATGGTAGTACACCAAAACCGGCTGGCACTATTTGAGGGTAACCATGACGAGGAAGAAGAAGTTAACCAGCTCCAAGAAACACGTGACCTTGTCTTTGCAGCATTTATGGGTACATATGGAGGTACCGGAAAAGCAAGATATGGCGTGAATGCTACAAAGTGCCAGCACTAGGGCAAGCAGGAAAGAAACAATACCAGCGATGATGCCAGCCTTTACGGCCTGGGTAACATTTCAACGCGGCAGTTCCAATAAATGGCAACGTTGTCATCATTTCTCTTTTGCTCGCCCCAATGCCTACTCTGTGTAGCTTTCACACGCACTTGTGCATCGCATATTGGAGTAAATTTAGTGGCCGACACCGTATGTCTCATTTCCATTGAATTAGTCAGAACTACCAGAGTTGCAATCTTTTTAATTTCGATTTGATCCATTGTTGAATATGAGTATCTCTTAGTTATTTTCAAAACTTCCACTTACCGTTCAGGATGTCACCTGGGAAAAAGATTTTCTACCTAATTAACTAATTCAATTTCAATAACAACCGGAAAAGTTGTTCCTTGTTTTCCCAATACCAAATCATTCATCGCATCAAATAAGAATATTCCCTGCTATTGTCCGCCACTGTCTTTTAGTTATTACCTTAATTAACGTCTTTATCTCTAAATCTGTCTTTTAGTGTCACTTGCTTCATATACATAGACATGAGTTTTCATCCTTACTTTTCTTAAGATTTTTCTTTCTTATGAATCATTTCTTCATAGCTTTTTGTTGGGATTCTGAAACGTAAAACTAGATAGATATTCAAATTGTTCAGAAAACAAAGGAATTATTCAGATTATGTTAGATAACTAATTATAACTTTTCTGATCTCTAATATATTCAGTTTATTTCGATTTCCTACTCACTTTCTTTAGGAGATTATTCAGTCTACTTTTCACGCCTTTTTGGTCTCTGATAACTGATCTACATATATAGATCAGTTATGCCACTTCTCGAATATCGATATGTTGTTTAGCCAATAGAGAGACGATCGTGATCCGGAATTCCCAAGTCTAATGCCTTTGTCTAAGAAACAATATCGAAACTTAGATGACTCGTTCTGCTTTCATCGTGTTGGGTCTTCATACATATCAAAGGATTTCAACAGAATTAAGTTATAAGTCTAGAAACAACACAAAAAATTGTTACCATATTAGAACGAATTTCCGATTGATCTATATTATATATTTTTTTATTAAATAGGAGTTTTTAGACAATAAATAAAAAATTTTACAGTCGTTCAACATTTTTCGATTGATATTTATCCCATCTCAGAAGCTGAGACACTTAAATTAGGCAAATATAATGAGCCTGGAACAAATCATACTTTTGGTATTGAAATATTAGTACAAGGTGTTTCTTATGTATTGAAACCCTGGAGGTATTATTTATTTATTTATTTATTTATTAAATACACTATTCTACAAGCAATACCCAATTACAGAATAGGAAAATATGACAAACATATTTAGACGAAATATACAAAAATTGAAAATATTACAGGAAATAAGTACAATGATGGTTATCCTATATAATGTCTTTTGATATCCTGAATACTAATGTGGAATATATCCAATTTCTGAGTTATGTGTGTGATTATAATTATTACACATACTATACAACGGTGAGTTCTTTAAAATATTAGTACAAGGTGTTGGAAAGTAAAATGAGTCAGTGTACCTTGAAGCTTGACGTGAAACTTTTAAATTAAGCATGTGTAATAGATATTCGCAGTTTATTAGATTGCTTATGACCTTATACAGCATAACAACAGAAAAATATTTTTGCCTTATATCGAGACTTGAAATTCCATTTTTATTTAATAAAGTGTCGTATGGGGTGCCAATGGGTGGATAAACTATATCATGTCTAAAACTTAAGTATTTTAGGAATCGTCTCTGAATTCCTTCCAATCGACCAATGTGCACTTGAGATACAGTGGACTCCATATAAGTGACGCGTATTCAAGCTTGGATCGGACAAAAGCATAATACAGACATTTTATAGTATCTACTTTCTTAAAATCACGACTATTTCTGATTATGAATCCATATGTACGATTAAATGAGGATGCAATACTATCGACATGATCAGTAAAAGAAAGTGCTGAATCAAATAGGGCTCCTAAATCTGCAAAAAATTTTTGGTCTGTTTAACGGAGTTTCGTCAACAATATACTGGTAAAAAGTTGGATCTGACTTTAAGGAGTACGACATGATATTGCACTTGGCTGGGTTCAATTTCAAATTATTTGTATGGCACCATTCATTAACTTGTTTTAGATTTTCAGTCAGCAATACTATTTATGGAAGCATAAATTTTAAGGTCATCAGCATTCAGTAGACACTACCAATGTAAATAAAAATATTAAACAAGAGCGGGCCAAGATTCGACCCTTGAGGGACACCCGATGTGGCGAGGTACTTAACAGACTTGAACCCATTGAGCTGAACGTATTGTGAACGGTTATACAATTGTGATTTTAGTAAGTCAACAATGCCGAGAGTCCAAAAGCAGAGTTTTTTACTAAAATTCCATGGTCAAGTCTGTAAAATACTTTAGTCATATCTGTATAAATAACATCAGTCTGAATACGTTTATCGATATTTTCTGCTATATGCTGAGTAATGACTGAGAGATTCGTTACTGTTGATCGACCTTTCACAAATCCATGTTGAGTGGATAACGCACTACTTATATGTTGATAAATACTGCGTTCCAGTAATATTTGTAATACTCTACAAAAATTGCAAATAATAGAACTAGGTAGGTAGTTCTTAACGTCAGTTCGATTTCCTACATGTAGTACAAAGAAGGGATCATACCTCTAGAACTGGAACATCGAATTGTTTCACACGTTAGAAGATTAATTACGATCTTTCTTTTTTGTCATTGTTATTTTATACCAAAAATTAATAATGTCTGGACCAAACTTCATAAAAAGAACATTAAAAGAAATCTATCAGTAAAAAAGATCTTGCTATAAGCTAATAGAACACCTATAAGCTCCATATAGAGAGTAAATAGCGAACTTAATGACGATATGTGACCCACCTAGCTAACGGTGCGTTGTCATATCTCTAACTCAGGATGTTCTACTTCCTAACGAATGTTATCCAATAAAAAACTAGTAATATTGTAGCAGTACTGTTAGTTGATGAAGACAAAATTGCCGATCAAATATGTGAGCGTCAGGAAATTAGATGGAGTAAAATATTTCCGTGCTCTATGTAGGAATCCCAATTTATTACCGCCATCGACTAACTTAAAGGAGTTCTCATCAGACACATCCTTGTTATTCATGAGTACAAGGTAGTGGTTGATGTGTTTTTTGTTTGATAGGCTTATATTTTGGGGGACTAAGTTTTCGAATCCCCATTTGGTAATAATCGTAAGGTCATAATTTAGAACAGTCGATACGATCTGTCTTCGAATATCGAGCTCTCTGGAAGATATGGGTTTAGTGGAGTAATTGATGGCTTGTAGAATATTTTAGCATAGGATTGCAGTCTTCATAGGAAGTGCCATCGATAGTTACAATTTACAATATTGACAGACGGATTGAAATTCCTAACATTTTTACACAATCGTTTAACAATGCGGCATGTCAGATCTGGTCGAGAGCTTGGCTAATAACAAATGCCACAATTATTGTTCGAAGAGTGTGTGTCAAAAGCTAGAAAGACAAAAACCCTATTGGCTGTTATGGATTAGTTTGTAGGATTCGAGCTCGATGTTGATATAAGTTTCCATGACTTGGATGATAGAGTATAGCTATAGATCTGTAATTAGAAGGGACGGTTTTTGCTTCGTTTTTAATACTGTTTGGATACCAGCAGTTTTTCAGTTATTTAGAAAAATTGAAAAAGGATTTAAGCCATTTTGTCAGGATAATTGATGGAATATCTATTTTTGATACATTATTGGTAATCAATTTCCTTTTTAAATTTTATGTCAACATTTAACTCAATGTTAATTTAAAGTTAAATTTGCTGCAAATATTTTCACAAACGTATTTTACCTTAGAAGATTTGATAAGTATTCCTTTATCAGTGGTGAGGGGAGAAAGAAGCTGTTAATAAAATTTTGGTTTTTGTGTATCATCTGAGGAAATCTTAGCAGCACTGATAGTACGATTGTACTGGTTCCTTATCGCCACGTCTATTTGTTTTTTCTCCGCCGTGGGATTTTAAGTGTACCTTAATGGGATTGAGTCTTGTATTTTCTAACAGTATGACACTCTCTGTAGATTTAATATTTTTGTTTTGGAATGATAGTCATGAGTTTATATGGGATGAAAGTTGCAATGGCGGCTTAGATAGTTTTGACTAAACAAGAATGAGAGGAGTTTTTGTTGAAAAAAAGATGGGAAGAATTAGTTCATCACAGTTGGAATATGTATAGTGTCATATTGTTTGTTAGGGTGGAACTTCTAAATATTCTAGTCGCATTAGATAGTTTGATACGATTAAAGTATGATCAAGATTACCTAATACATTTTGTAAGATTCAGGATTAGTGTTTAAGAATGGGTCGAAGGTGAAATGTGTTGATACATGGAGAAAATAGATGGGTTTGTCTACAAATTGGGTAGGAAAAATTGTTTGAATGCTTTCCACTCTCTGATAGATAATGTAGTAATTATTATGTTGTTATCATGATCTTGAAAAAAAAAAAAAACTTGCTTAGGTTATAAAAATGCTTATAATCGCATTATTCTCAGAATATTACCCGCAACAAGCACACCTTTCTGATAAATTTCTATACATTTACAATTTATTCTGTTTATATGTATTTATTTACTTTGATATTTGCAAATACTCCAGAGAAAATTTATTTTCCGTTTGAGCCAAATTTTAATTAGTCTGCGGTAATCGAAACTGTCCTATTAATTAGAATTTCGATTGCTCGTCAATACTGTAGTGTCAACTGGTATCATAAACATACTCCAGGGAAATATTTTCCCTAAACATCGCAGCACAAAATGATGTTTACACGATTCAGGGTGTGGACTGGGTATCTATCATATAGAGCAGAGCCGTATAATATTTTTTTGTTATGAACTGAAATGATTCTGTAACTTGCAATAAATTTACATCGTAGATACATAAAGTAATCACTTGCTCAATTGAAAGAGGCATATCTAAAGCTTATTTTTTAACAACTACCGATGCGAATGGCTAACAGACAGATGGATAAGAATAAGCGCGAAAATGGCCAAAATAAACTCAGGGATTCTCTGACGTAAAGATCCGTCAAAAAATCATGAATCTTGTTCTTTTACTGGTAAATGGGAGGTAAAAATGAAAAAGTAAACATATAATGAAGTATATTTTGGTGAAAATTTGTAGAAAATCAGTCGAGACAATGGGTGATATGTATAAACCGAAGCAAAAGCCTTTGCTTGCACAATATGAAGGATATACTTCAAATCGCATGAATAAAAATATGAGCAAAACCTTGTACTCGACCTGCAAATAAAAGACTTTTACCTTCTGCTCCAAGGAAAAATAAAAGTATATGTATAATACCTACCTTCTGCTTTCAGCCACAAGCAAATCCTTTTAAAATGATGCATCAAGTTAGTAGTAAACTTTAGTTGTAAAGTAGAGGTTGTATGTGGAAAATAATGGCAGACGTAGTACAGTTGCGAAATAGAAAACATTATAAACAGTGTTTTAATCCTCTGTTAAAGGATTTTAAAACTTTATTTCGATTTAACGAGGAACATGTGAAGTGGTTAGCAAATACATTTTTACACGATACTGGAGAATCTAGGGGTGCCTTACATAAAATGAAAATATTTTTGAGGTACGTAGCTGATCCAGGATATCAAAGAGGTGTTGCCGAGGATCTTGGTGTAGACCAATAGTACTGTGTCACGCACCGTGAAGTATGTGATTGACCGTATCGTTAGTCAAGCAAATAATTGGATTGAATTTTCTATCAATGACGTCTTAATAAGACAAGCAAAGACTTTATGGCAAAGTAAGTACCAATTTCCAAATATTTATGGGGATGAGTACGTCAACCGAAAAGGAAAAGCATCAATAAACGTCCAGGCAACCTGTTATGCAAATGAAATATTTACAAGTGTAGATGTGAGTTGGCCAGGATTTGTTCATGAGGCTCGATCTAGAGAAATTCTGAGATAAGACAAATTTTATCAAGAACTGAAAACACAATACTCATTGCGGATTCTAGTTATGGAATTGAGCCGTGTTTGATTACCCCTTGTGAAAATCCTCAAGATGGTGCTGAAACACAATATAATGTACTGCTAAAAAGAGAAAGGGTGATAATAGAACGCTGCTTTGGGCAACTTAAACGAAGATTTCCAATTTTGTTATATATTTGTTAAATAAAACTTGAAAATATTCCAAAATTAGTTGTTGCCTGTGTTATATTGCACAATGTTGCTAAGATGTTAGAAGACAGGAATTTTGAGGATGATATAGTACCTGCTGAAGATGCCATTGTTCACGAGGAGGTCCATGACGTTGGAAATTATAGGGCTCGCCGTCAATTAGGACAAAGAATCAGACACAATTTAACTACTATTCAATTTAAATTAATAGTCTTAAAATGTTAGGAACTGAATAGTTATTTTTATTTGTTATTTACAATCGAACAACATTAAAATACTATCAGATGTGTTTTTTCCGTTAGTAATTATAGTTTATAATAAGTATTGTGATTATCTGTATGAATGTTTTGTGTAGTAACTTGTTGATTGTCCAATTTTTTATTATAGTATTCTCTTTCTATTCCTGTAGTCATTAATTGTTCTAATAAAACTAGATGTTGTAGTTTTTTTGTAGTTTGTTTTTTAGTTTCTTCTGTTTTATAATTCTCCAAGGAAGTCTTACTTCGTTGTGGTAAAACAGAAATAGCAGGTACACGACCTGAAATACTAGATTTCTACGCAACAGTTGGTGGTGTTGGTGACTCAATACAGCTTAGAGAGGATACACTGGGACCTGCTATTTGATAATCTTGAGGTTTGATAGTAGTACCATATTGATTGACTCCTGTGTAAAATTTTATGTTGTGTAATAGAACGAAACAAAAATCAACTACTAATTGACCTCCTCACGGAAAATCTAATAATGAAATAAAATGCTGTGTGTGCCATAAGAAAAACATAACTTTGATATGTAACACTTTCTTGAGACAACCTGTATACTTGAACATAATTTTAAAATGTAGCTATCGTCGGAAAAAAAATAGGTATAGCTACACTTATAAATAAAACTTACCTGGAATTCTGGCCACAGTGGGATTAGTTTCTGCATTCAGTATTTTGTATAGTTGTTTATCCCTTTCACTAATTTAATTTTTGTATTGCCTGTTCTATTAAGATCACATTTTTCCTTAAGTCGTGTTTTCATATTGTTTTCCTTTTTCATAAAACTTTGTTTATCTATTTTCTTTCCAAACATTCCACGATATTTACTAAATATCTTTAAAATTGAATATTCCTTTTTCTTTTTTATTTTAAGCACTTGAGATTTTTCAAGTATCTCCGGAAAAATGTTTAACTCATTGGCAATAAATGACATTTCAGAATTCACTTGCTCTTGTTCTGACTCACTTGAGGACGACATAGTTTATAATGTATACTTTTGTGATTTCGTAAAAATAAAGTTTGTTTGAACCTGTTAAGTTTTTGTAAAGAACATTTGCAATTTAACATATGTCCGATGGTAAAAATATTTCGGGGAATCCCATTCGACCTCTCGAAATACTTCGGTATTCTCGACGTTTTACTTTTAAAAACAGAAGAATTTGCTTTATACATACCGTTAGGAGCTTTTGCTTTGGCTTCTACCTTTTACTTAAAGCAAATTCTTTTACTTATACGTTTTGCTTTGGAACATAAACAAACAAGCTAATCTTTTTATACATATCAGCCGTTGTTTCTATCATGAACAAGAATGATTCGGACTCGGGGACTTTTGAAGTGAAAAATCAATTAAAATCTCGAAGCTCACTTTTACATTTCTACTTTCATATAAGTCTGTAAATAAATTAAAAATAAACCAAGCCGACTCGGTGTCGATTCTCGAAAAGGACCCAGTACAATGGCCGAAGGTCACAGAAATGTTCCACATCTTGTGAAAGTGTCAAAACTATGCAAACTGTTGTTTCCTTCAGGATGATAAATATCCTGAAGCAGGTATGTTTAATATTCATCAGCATCGCGTGCTAGAAGGTATTTTAGTTATATGGCATTTTTGGTAGGTAAAATAAATATTAATTTACTATTCAAGTTACTTTAGAATGTTCTCAAAAAGAAAGATTTATCTGTAGATTTGTCTGTAGTTTGAAGGACTCTTAATAGTCTTAATATATTTTGAAATATCACCTATTTAAAAGTTGTGTTAGTTTTTCCTTAATGTATTGCCACCTTAAAAAAAAAGGTTGACGAGTACACACTCGTAACAAAAAAAAGTCCTCGTCCTTCTACGAGCTTCTAAAAAAAAAACTTCTCCGCTTGTATATTTGTGTATTTTTGTACAAGTCAGGTCCCTTTTAAAGATATCAAAGAGTAAAACAGGACATATTCCGTAAAAAGGACATTTTAAGCTTTAAAAAGTCGCAAGGAAATTTTCCTTGAAAAAAGGACTGTCCTTTTCAACAAAGGACAGGTGGCAACCCTAATTGCAGTCACCTGTTAAATGTTTTTAAATTTGTGATAGTTTACTTTCCTTGTTCTCAAATGAGATGGCTTTCAAATATATAGAATCTGGTTCTAACTGATGGTACAAGACCCGGTAAATTAAACAAATATAAAAATAACATAAATATTATAATATAAACAAATAACACTAGTCATAAGAAAAATCCATGTGTGGATTAACAAACGAATTAATAAATTGTGTCCTCCAAACAACAAACACCCTTTATATCAATATTTTTTAAAATCCGTTCAATATAATTTAAAAAGAAAACAAAAACTAAATCAAAAAGCATACTTTTTATTATTGGCTATACAATTTTATTGCCCAAATTAGTAACTTGAACTGGAATGTTTATGCATTTAGAATGTTAAAAGTGAAATGCTATGGCTTTTTAATATTAAATTATGAAAATTATTTATTGCAAACTCATTCTAAACTTATTACATATTTATTTACTGTATATATTTCCATTTTTAGACCAGTAAGCTACTTCAGTACTTTAAATTTTTAAACATATTTTCGAACGCCCAGTATACACATGTATATGTTTTAAAATTAGTATAGGGTTAACGTTATTAATTAAAATTATAATAATTTAGAATTATTAAAAGACTTTTATCTCTTTTTGTGAGAATTTAAAATATTCAAAAATAGTAATTTTATTTCATTAGTAGGTAAAAATGTATGGACTTGAAATTATTATAAAACATTAAACTGAATGCTCTTGTTAATAGAGGATATCGCACTTTTTTATAAGGTTCAAGGGGGGAAAGGTGGGTGGCTCAGTGGTAGAGTCTGGACTGTCGAATCAAAGGGTCCGCGGTTCGAATCCCACCGATGACCCTGATTTTTTTAATTAATTTATGTATTTAAAAAATAATTCTGATGCATTGTTTGGATTCCCCACTCCGACCATTTACTGTTGGGTTCTAAATAACAGTGCTGTTCCTAAAGTGGCGCTGGGAAACAGTAACAAGGCATGTCTGTAGGGGGTGCAGGAGTATTAGAGTCTTAGCATTTTTTAAATTAATTTATGTATTTAAAAATAATTCTGATGCATTGTTAGGATTCTCCACTCCGACCATTCACTGTTGGGTTCTAATTAACAGTGCTGTTCCTAAAGTGGCGCTGGGAAACAGTAACAAGGCCTGTCTGTAGCGGGTGCAGGAGTATTAGAGTCTTAGCATTCCTGCACTATGGAGTATTAGACTACTAGTACAATCCATAACCTACATAGAACACGAGGCTAATCTAAGTTGTCGAAGCCAAAGACACCAGTAAAAAAAGAGTTAGGTATTTTTTTTGCCTTAATACTTATTAGGAAATAAAATTTTCTCAACAGGAATGAAAGGGTTGAATTTGTTGCAGTTTTACTAATTCATAAAATAAAATTAAAAATAAAAGCAAAATTTCAAATTCCTTCTGAGCTTTTATTTTGGTGAAATTTTTAGGAAATGCCAATAATAATAAAACTTAGGGTAGAGAAACCTTAATTTTTTTTGTAAATTATTAATTATTTTGATAATTTTCTAGAGAATTTAAAAAAACAATTACGCACCTTTTTGTATTAAATAAATAAATAATTATCCAGAAGTTTTTAAATGGGGGGTTTCCACATTTGTTTCTTAAACGTCTCTATATAGTGCTGCCTTATTGTTGCACACTTTTAAAGCACTTAAAATTCTCGACACATAACATCGCGATGTATTTTCAGTGGCGTGCTTATGAACATTTTTCTTTTTTCAAAAAGTCCGGTTTGCTCTTATAATTTCGCAATTCTTGTTATCACCTAATACTTAAAATATTGTGATATTAACACAGTAAACTTTGATTAAATTGTTTTAATTGAATGTTAAATGGAAATTACTGACCTATCTTAAATACACACTAAAGTGGTTTATAAATATTCAAACCGAAACATATCCATTTAATGATTAATAAGTTTAAAATGAGTTTATATTAAAAAATTCTCCTAAATTATTATTAAAAATTCATAACATTGCATTGCTAAATTACAAACTGTACGAAAACTTCAATTCAAGTTTAAATTTTGAGCAATAAAATGTTATGGCCAAAAATAAAGATTTTTGTGCTATTTTCACATTATGGAAACGGGTTTTGTAATACAGAATAATGGTTTGAAGACAATTTACTGATTTTCTTATTAATCCAAACCTAAATTTTTCTTATAGTTGACATCTTACTTGTTTGGGAACTAAATTGAAATATGTTTGCTTAGCAAATGTCAAAAACATATGCAAATTGGCTCATTATTCGGAAGAAATAAGTCAAATAGATAAAACACTGTTATAAATACAGAAAGGCCCATTAAATACGGTAGGCATATTTAGAACCACTTCTGCAACCTGTATTTACCGTTAATTTATTTCCATTTCCCAATTAAACACCCGGTATAGAAATAAAAAGTAATTAAAAATCAACTACTTATATTTATATTAAAAAATTCTCCTAAATTATTATTAAAAATTCATAACATTGCATTGCTAAATTACAAACTGTACGAAAACTTCAATTCAAGTTTAAATTTTGAGCAATAAAATGTTATGGCCAAAAATAAAGATTTTTGTGCTATTTTCACATTATGGAAACGGTTTTTGTAATACAGAATAATGGTTTGAAGACAATTTACTGATTTTCTTATTAATCCAAACCTAAATTTTTCTTATGGTTGACATCTTACTTGTTTGGGAACTAAATTGAAATATGTCTGCTTAGCAAATGTCAAAAACATATGCAAATTGGCTCATTATTCGGAAGAAATAAGTCAAATAGATAAAACACGGTTATAAATACAGAAAGGCCCATTAAATACGGTAGGCATATTTAGAACCACTTCGGCAAGCTGTATTCACCGTTAATTTATTTCTATTTCCCAATAAAACACCCGGTATAGAAATAAAAAGTAATTAAAAATCAACTACTTAATAAATCTACAGTAAACTAACGAATCCCCCTATTTCCAATCTCTAGATACGGCTGTGACTAATTTAGATCACCCGTTGTTCGTTACACCTAAACGTCCCTTCTTAATGATAAATAGATCCCTTTCAAAACTAAAATCTGGCTCATCTATTAGTCGGGTCCAACATCTACGAGCCCACTATGAGGACCAAGAAAATTTTCTTCAAAACACCTAATCCCGGGAATTCCTCCATCCATCCTCGCCCGAATACCCGTCCGAAATTCCCGGAACATTCTGGAATATTCATATTCAGCGTGTGATTAAATGTAAATTTGAAAACTTCGCGGCACGTGGCCTTTGGGGAGACGACTCACAAACTCATTGCATTTGGTAAAATTGCCTTCAAACTATTTTCCAGTTCAAATATTGGAAAATATCTAATTTTAGATGGCTGAACTTCATTGGCATACGTTGGGTAACTGACAAACAATGTATTTAAAAAAAAAAATTTTACATGAAATTTTAATTTTTTTTCTATTTTTTCTTAATTATAATGTTTTCAATCTCTCTGAATTAGGAATAAATGTCTTCTTCTTTTTTCTTGATTCTGTTGGTTCGAAATTGTACTCTGGATTGATCGATTATCCTACATATACCGCATATATCGCATACCCTACTAATCGACAAAAAGATGGTTCTTTGATATAGGTCAGTAACATCTTTAGAAAAACTTATTTTGAATCCTTAATGTCCTTTCATCTTATTTCTGCTTAGAATCGTTAAGATACTTGCACTAACAGTATGTATATATTATTTATTAAATGCATACATTTTTGTTTTTCCGAGCTCATATTGGTTTATCCTTATTGGTTTATAGTAACCACTCTGCCAGCTTTTTACCTTCTACAAGTTTGTACCTAACTTGAATTGAGTATATTCTATAGACTCTTGAATAAACCTATAATTGTCCAAAAAGTGCTTAGATTTTTAATCTAAGATTTCACAGTCGCACAGTATGTTTAGGTGTTCTCAGTTTCTTGTAATACAGTTAACACAATAGATTTTCATTGAATAAGCCGATTTTGTTGAGGTATACCTGTTCTAGGTCATGCCCTGTCACGAGTTCCGAACGTTCCTTCAGAACATTTGTTTGCAGTTAATCAGCTCTTTCACTGCTCTCGATCCCTTTATGACCAGGCACTCAAACTGGTGTCACTCATTTTGCTCTACCCTACGTCCTCAGTTCTTCGATAAAGTCTCATTCATACATTTCAAATAGTTTCTCAGAGTAAAACAAGATGAAGTTTACTCTGATTTGAAAGAAATAAAAGCAAAAGTACCAAAGAAAAGCGTCCTGGGTCCCATTTTGTAGCTGATGTACATCTTTGACATACCCCTAACGAGAACAAGATACAATAGCTACAGTTCATCAAATTTCTAGAGGTGTTCGACGCCCAGACAGAGAATGCGCTACGTGTGACTAAGGTAGCTATTGTACAGTCTGCTAAACAAGTTATTTTAAATAGTTTTTAATATTTTTAGGTAATTAAATTTTAAAAGTGTGGAATAGTTTAGGGATTAAATTGGTCTGATTGGACTTTCTTAGAACGTTTTTAAAAGCAGCTAAAGATAGTATGTAGAATTGAAAATAATTATTATGCCATAAAAGGTGTTTTGGAATTCCTTCAACCTTTTGAAATTGAGTCAGAAAATATAAATTTTATAGGATAGCGGAAAATACCTATAATTTTTTTGTAGGCCTTTGTAAATCGTGGAAATAGTTTATATTTTATTTCTACCTTATTAAGGAAAATGGTACCTATTATTAATAACGGTTGTTTCTGAAACATTACTAAAATTTTCGAAATTTTGTTTTTCTACAAAATAATAAACTATACTATTTAGAAAAAAAATTATTTCTCTTATAATTTTATAAAAAATAACAGGGGAATATTTACATTTCTTGATCTATTAAACAAAACGATAAATTATCTCGACGAATGACACCATGTTGTAGTACGGAAGCTAGCTTTACATTTTTGTTGGTGGTTTCATGGGTTTCATATAAATTTTTTGTAATTGTAGTTTACACGTACATATACCTCTTAACACTTGTTTGCTTTATTAAAAAAGTGTATTGTTGTGATTTACGTCGAAATAAGTCAAAAACAACTTGAAACCCCATATAAAATCAAAAAGGAGAAACGGAAAAAAATTGAGCCTGTAAATGAACACAACTCAGAAACAAAAATAGCTATCTAATAATAAAAAAATAAAATTTGATTCTTGTGCAGCTTCATCTATATCATTAACTGTTTTTGGTTTTTTAATGGTTTTTCTTGGTGATGAAAATTCCGATATCTCACGGTTATCGATTCTTTTTTTCTCTCCAGAAATGCGGACGACAGTGTTTTTAGATACTCCTGTGGCTGCAGCAACACGATCATTTACATTTTTAAATGGTATTGAAGGTGAATTAAAGTTTCCTTCTCTTCTCATAAACTCTATAACATTGGCTATTATTTCGCGAGATTGACTGTTAATCACGCGGCCTCTTAATTTGCTATTAAACTTCTATTAAACTGTAATGAGCAAAAAACACAAACGAAAATAAAAGAAATGTTTTAGCGAAATTTACATCTGACATTTACGTCTGAATGAAATAGTGAAATACTTGATGCGCAGAGTGTACTTTCATTGCGTAAATCCGTCGGGATGCCTGTCAGTAGTGCTTTCTCTGTCTAGCCGTCGAAAGCCTCTAGAAATTTGATGAACTGTACATTTGCAAATTGCACTGCCGTCCTAGGCTGTAAGAAAATATCATGCATATACTGAAATTATACTGCAAAACATCAATTTTTTAAATAAATAACTGGACCAAAAGATAACTAATAAAAATGGTCAACAAATATTAATATAACTTTAGGGGATCACCTTGACATCTCACATTATATTGATCTGCTGGTTGTAATTTAGTTTCCAGGAATTCTGTCATATATCTATCACAAATTAAATATTTAGTGTATCATACTAGTCTATTAAGTGATACCTTACAGTTTTTAACCATTAATGAAAAGCTGTAAGTTTTATCGATTAGATTAACTCTAGAACGTAGACCATGTGATCTATTGTACATGTCATTGCTTCAAAGACAGAATATACAATTATTTGGTGCAAAGATTACCATTGATTCTAAAAGGTATCAGAAAATTGGGAAAAAACTTACATTTTTAACATAAGAGCAGTGTTTTTTAGGTATTCATGATCCTTTGACAAATATCCGTTATTAAATTATATCAGTTTAGCAATTTATCACAAGGTTAACCTTGTGGTCTGCTTATCGTTTACTTGCTGTCAGTTTGGCATCCCCCTGAATTAAGAAAATACTTCTTCGTTAGGTTAATGTCCATCCTATCTCTATTTTTTGTACTTTTCAGATTTTCTTGATATTTTGTGGTAATTCTCAAACGACGAAATTAATACTATTCATTTATACATTCTATTTTATCGGCGATTCTAAGCAATTTTATACTGAAAGTCTAGTCTAAGATACGAAGTAAGGTCGACCTTCACCCATCTGCTTAATGGATGAAAGGTATTTTTTTATTAAAAAAAATATGTAAATATACCGCAAATGGGTGACGTATCCTGTACTAGTAAAAATTGGACCATTTAGTTGGATTGTGCTATTTATATGAAATCTAAGGTGCGCCTATGATAGTTACCTCAAGTTGATAATTGTTAATGAATTATAAGTCCTGGGGATTTAGTTTAAATTAAAGGTGTATTTTTAGATACTCAGGTATACCAACTCTAGCAATACTAATAAAACTTTTAGGAAATTTAACGATGTATCAGAAAATGTACGTACTTGTTATGGATTTTCCATTTCCAAAACAAAAGGTAATAATAATTCCATCAAAAGTTTGATTACAATTTTCATAGATACATTAATCCGAATTGAAATATATATATATACAGGGTGACCAGAAGAAAACGTACTGGTGTCATTATCAGGAACCGTTGCAACCCGCTTGAGCGCTATAGTGCAAATGTGTCTTTTGCTAAATTAGCGCAAATATTTTTTTATATTTTCTATGTACTATGTACATTTAACATTGTAATCACTAATTAAATAATACAACTGAATCACAAAAATATACATTTTATTAACAAAAAATAAATCTAATATTAAATGAAAACACTAAATAAAAGTAGCTTTACGCGCTTTCTTTTTGGAAAATTCAGAAATAAGATTAGTCATATTTATATTATCCAACAAATAATATTCTATCGATATGATTGCCAAATTGCCCATTGATGATCTTAAATAGTTTTTGATAAACTTTAACTTTGAGAAAGTTCTCTCCGCTGAAGCAACCGATACAGGCATTGTTAACAAAATTCGCAAAGCTACGCTTGCATTTAAACAAGTATGAGTTAAATTAGGTTTAATAATATGTTCTAACATTTCTGTTGGTGTTTGCAATGCTAAATCTTTTAAAAATTACAACTCGTGGAACAATTCTGTTCCATTTATGTCACGCTCATTGCGCTTGTTGTCTGTTAAAATTTCTTCAAGTTGTAAACAACAATTTTGCTGTTCATTTTCTGGTAAATCTGAAAATATCCCACAAAAAATGAAAATGATCGGAATGGGACGACAATAAGTCGAACCGTTCACTAATTGATATTATAACTATATCAAGTGTATTAATATTTTTTATTTTAAAATCCCGTTCTCCATCTGTATGTAATTGGTTCATTGTCATTAATTAAATGGTTTTTTTAACACGCCTTGGTCTGAAGACTTTTCCAGTTTTAATGGTTGGCTCTACATCTAGAGATCTTTCAAGTTCAGAAGCATCAACTAAGAGATCTTCAAATCCTTTATCACTGCGGTATCTATTAAAAAACTTTAGCAAATTACTAATGGGTACATGCTTCTGAGATATTAAAATGTTTGGTTTCTAATATTTTGTTAACAATATTGACTCTAAACAGAACCATTAAACCACAATATTAATTTACATATTAACTGGTAACTTTTTTGTTTATTTGCTGAAGATTAAGCCATATGCTTTGTATTGTTATCGAAAGAAACTCCACTAAATATACCATGAAAGCGTCATAGACTTCCCCAAGCTGATACCTGAAAGGACTAATGCCATCATTTCTGCTCGATCGTCTAGTTTCAGAAACTAGTTTTAAATTGGAAATATGTTCTTTTAAAACTGTGGTTAAAGCAAAGTACGAAAATTTCTGCAGATCTGTCTAAAGCTTTCGATATAGAGTTTGTCATTCTCTCTTGATTGAGAAAGTCGCCGATATTGGAAAATTAGGAAGTTATCTCTGTTGGATCAAGTTCTACCTTACGAATCGACGACAACGTGATCTTATTTGTGGGTCAGTGTCGCGCGAAGTGTTTGTTACCTCGGGTGTTCCACAGGGTTCGCATCTTGGTCCTATGTTATTTATATTACTTATTAACGACATTTCTTCGTTTTAAGTATTCACAGTTTCTCATATATGCAGATGATATAAAAATATTCCTGCCAGTGTCACTAGACATTAATTATCTACAGTTAGGTCTGAATAGTTTTGTATCCTGGTGCGAATCAAACCTTCTGCAACTAAACGAATCAAAGTGCAAATTGATGAGATTCTACAGATGTATCAACCTCAGTAGTAGTTTTTATTACATTAATAACGACTCTCTGGAAGTAGTTTAATGACCTTGTCCTATTGGACAAGGAGTTATCCTTCAATTTGCACTTTCAAAGTGTCGTTCTGAAAACTTTTAGGCTACTTGGCTTCATCAAAGAGGAACACCAAATACATTCAGGATACTCGAACAATTTTGTGCCTATTTAACAGTTTGGTGCGCAGTAATTTTGAATACTGTTCCATAATATGGTCACCATCTTATACCACACACAAGAATAGACTTGAAAATGTACAGAACAAATTTTTAAAATATCTTCCGTTTAAGCTACGCTTTCCATCCCAGGGAATTGCTTACTAAAGAAGACTTACTTACTCACAGCATTTTTTACCTGTAGAGGTATTTTCTTTAAATGTTACTTTTAATTCTTCAGCCAATTTAGCTACACTTCCTAAGAACGTATACCTTTTCAGAGGAAATCCAGCGGTTGCCATTGCTTTTACCCACTCGACAAGTTTTGCCTCTTGGTCCGAAGTGAAGGTGCCTTCAGGACCCGTTTTTCTTTTCAAGGGTACTGTGCCCTTATGCTTGCACATTAGTGTCACTCTGGGAACACCATACGTCTTTGCAGCAGCTTTATAGGACATTCCCCTATTTACATCTTTAACAGCCCTTAACATATTTTGTATGCTCCATATTTACCTTAAAAAAATTTTTTTCTTTGGTGTACGTCTTCAACATCTAAGGTCATTAGCCTAGTGTTCTATGTAGGTTTTGGATTGTACTAGTCTAATATTCCATAGTGCAGGAGTATTAGTACTCTAATACTCCTACACCCCTACAGACAGGCCTTGTTACTGTTTCCTTGCGCCACTTTAGGAACAGCACTGTTAATTAGAACCCAACAGTGAATGGTCGAGTGGGGAATCCTACCAAGGCATCAGAATTAATTTTAAATAATTAAATTAAATAAAAAAATCCCGGCCAACGGTGGGATTCGACCCTGGGACCCTTGGATCAACAGGCAGAGACTCTACCACTGAGCCACCCACCCCCTCCTTAAAATAAATTGAAAACTATTAAAAACCTAAACAATTAATAAAACAAGAATAAATCTTTACATTTTTACTTAAAAAAAAAATGTATAAAAATTTAACTCAATAGTGGACACCTATATGGTCTAATAGTGAACACCCTATGTACACTACTGGATCCTAGCCTTGGTTCCTAATAAAACTTGAAACATATCAATGGTTATTTTTTTAAAAGTAAAAGTAACAAGTCAACTCAATTTTAGTTCGAATTCCTAAAGGGACACCCGTGTTCATTATAGGAACACACATAATTATATTTTATTGTTTCAATAGTGAACATCCTTATGAACTTTTCTTTTAAAGGTTAGGTTAAGAAATATTATCCATAATAAGGTCTTCAGAAATATTTTTAATAGATAAATATAACCGTATGTAATCATCCACTTCCCGTTTTAGAACTTCACTAACTGTCACTTAGAAGACAACTGAGGGCGAGGGGCGTTGGGAAATATTATAAAGGTGCACATTGTTGCCAAATAAATTGGTTTCCTTTTATGTTACAGATTTACTTTATTCTCACACTTTGAATTTTAAGATGTCCGCTATAGAGAACATCTCACTACTGGTAACTGTACCTTATAAACAATTGGTTAAAATATAAAAGAACTTTAAACGAAAATAAAATTCTCACAATTAGTACTACAAAATTTTTATTTTTGTTTGAGAATATTCTCTACAATTTATAAACGACGTTGTTTATGTTAATACAATTTAATTTTAAAATGAAACTATTTGAAATTATTTAGTGTTTCACCATGGATTTGTCGTGAGCTGGATGTATATAATGATTTCATTAGTGAATAATTGTATGAAAGTCAAATTTATGTGCAAGCCGTGGCTATAAATATATTTTAAATAACTCAGCAGACGTGAAGAGTCAAACTCATAACTGTAAATTCATAAAAACGAGGATGGGATTATAATCAAATTTCACCTGTGCTCTCTTTTCTCAGCAAGATCGTTATTTGTGGATAACAACCGCCATGCCATGGCAGCCTGTTATGGATATATTGAAAACGATATAATTCCATCGTAAATTATGGGGAATTTGCATTTCAAGAAGGTACTAAAGGATAGTTATTAACGGCAGAAATGAAAATTACGCCTGATTTAGATGGCATTAAAATACCGCTGAGAGGCATAAATGAGTGAACAATCGTCATTCATTTGTAGTTAATATGAAGGGGAGTATACAACCCCAATTTTCTTTTAAATGTCTAGAAATGCTAAATATTCAGTTGGAATTCCATTATATTTAGACTTGGAGTCTTGCAGAGTCGAAAGTTAATTTCTAAATATTGTTTAATTAATTTTTAAAGGAAGATAAAATGAATTTAATGAGTCGTTCAAATTATTTTGTGAACAACGAAACTATACTATAACATAGCAAAAATCGACTCACTAACTGCACTCGCATTTTTTCTGTCGCCGTCTAAAATATTTTTTTAATATTTGGTGTTGTCACCCGTACTCCTAATTACACCCAGGTTTTTATGTTCATGTTCGTTAGATTAAAATAGAAACGGAACTGCAAGTGCAGCTAGTGAGTCGGTTTTTTGCTTTCAAGTATATTTCAAATTACATTATACTACAGGGCATCTGAAGCTACTTGAAAGTAGAGGACCGAATCACATCGGATAAACAAAAAAGACAATATAAGTGAATATTGACAAAAAAGGGTGTTCCATTAAGAGGTTCCGAGTGTTTTTATTAAATATAACGCAAACCAATTAAGAAAAAATTTAAGACCATATAGCAATAGGTAACATAATCGTTTACAATTTACGTAAAACACAATATCGAGCCAATGGCCACCGCGACTTCTCTAGCAGGACGCAACTCCTTTGTCAACATTTTCGATCACAGCAGAGGAAATTTCTGGTGTTATCTTCACTAGAGCGTTACCGCACGATGTTTAGAGACTTAATTATCTGACATAATGAATATGGATCTTGACAATGGTTTCAATTAGACCGCATAACATCTCACACATCAAGATAAATAATTAACTTATTGCAAAGAGTGTTTCAAGGTAGACTTCTTTAAAAAAAAATGGGGATGTAAACAATTTAAAAATTATAAAATGAGATTCGACGTACCACCAGAAATGTGTTCAGCTATGATCTAAAATGTTGTCAAGAGTGGCCATTTTATCAATATTGGGTTTCATGTATTGTATACGATTATGTTACCTATTACTACAAAGTCTTAAATTTTTTCTTAATTCGTTTTTATTTTATTTAATAAAAACTTCCGGAATCTCTTATTGGAACACCCATTAGCAAAGAATACGTTAACTCTCAAGGAAGGTAAAAACTTCCTATGGCAGTCAATTATTCTGGATTGTAAAAATGGTCATTATAATGACATTTCATTTAAATCAGTCATATGGTGGCACAAGACTAAAAGCACAAAAGAAAATTAGTCGAGGTACAAAGACTAGTTTGTCTAATAATTCAGAACTACACCCACTGTAACAATGTAGCTACTGCTAGGTCTTCCTCCCCTACACCTTGTGGTGGAAAAGGAAGCTATGGCGGCGGCATACAGGCTCTTCACTAATGGACATTTATGGGAACTTTCGAGAAAAGTACACCATACAATATTATTATAGAAATTAAAACAAAAGAATGCTATCGGATAGAACATCTATTATTCATGACTTTAGAACCTTTCGATATTCAAATACCAAAAAGGGACAAGAGCTGGTAAAATAAAGAAATACAAACCGAATCAATCTAGTATACTGACGGTTCGAGGATGAAAAACAGCACACGATTTGGGATTTTTCATGTGAATTCAGGGATGACTATTAGTCTGAACCTTGGGTCACTGACAAGGCTGAAGTAACAGCAATAAAATCCTGCGCCAAAGTTATGCTAAATGACTCTTTAAGAGATAAGAGGGTATTAAAACACTGAAAATTGTAGAAGAACAATTTATATTAATATTTGATAGCCAATAGTGGCTCTAGGCTCTGGCAGGACATAATAAGATCGTCACTCTTGAATGGAAGCCGGGACATAAGGGAGTGTTTGGAAACGAGAAAGCAGATCTCCTAACCAGGAAAGGAGATGAAAAAACTCTAATTGGACTAGAACCCACATGCAGTATTTCATTCCAACATGTTAAATGGATTCTAACGGAACAGATAAATAGAGAACACTACAGGCCCTGGTTCGAACTTCTTGACTTAAGACAGTCCCAACTATTTATAGTGCTAAACCTTAGTGATAATAACTAAAAGTTATAATAGGAATCTTTACGGGACACCTAAATCACTTAGGGATATCTGATGACTTCCCATGTAAAACATATGAAGAAGAGGACGACTATTCCATTATCAGAACCTTAAACGGGAACGGGAATGGCACTTCTGGGTACAATATCTGAAACCTGAAGAAATCGCACAAGCGCCTATCAGACATATTCTTGAATTCATCAAGAATATTAACCTGATGGATTAGAAACTGTGAGAGGTACAATAAGCCTAAGGCTTTGAATCACACCCTAATTCTGGCACATAGAAGAAGGTAAAAAGTCCCAACGACAATCAATTTTTCTGGATTGTAAAAATGATCACTATAATGACATTTTATTTAAATCTGAAAATGTTATCAGCTAGTACATAGCTGTAATAATTTTGACGGATAATTTGATTAAGCTAGTTGAGCTATCCAGTAGCTGGCTTCCATTAACTGTCCTTGTATAACCACTTCACTTCCAGTAGATGGCAGCTACTAGCATTAGTCTTGCTAGTGATTTTAAGTATTTTGTTTTCATTTCCACTCGCATTATCCCACCACTATACAGGCCAGCACCTACCAGTGGGTGAATTTTCGGAGTAACAACTAGTGCTAAAAGTACTTTTAAATTACCTGTAGTCAATCTGATCCTAGTTTTATGTTTTGTTGATGATGATTCATTTTGTTTTAGAGTTCATTAAATCTCTTACTTACACTCTTCTTTTTCTTGAAAGAGTAAAACCAAATTTGGTAGATTTTCACACTTTTATTTTAAAAATATAAAATTTTTTAAAAACACTAACATGACATATGTTTCGAAGTACAACTTCTTTTTCAAATGTGACTAATTTACAATTCGGTATCCAATATATATACAAAATAATTTAACAAAACTAAGTACTTAAGAAAAACATCAATAACATTACAAAATAAACTAACTATTTAAAGTAAATAAGGGTACTTAGGTAATTATAATATCAATCAGATAACAATAAGATAGCACATTACCGGGATTATCTCACAGAAAACTAGGAAAGAGATTTAATAAGGGTGAATTATTAATATCTAATTGATCATTTAGTAAGTTATCTGAATTTTTAAATCTATTTATTTCAAGTGTTTCAAAATGGTTTAATTTAAGGCTCTTATTTTCTATATGTAAAATTTCAAAGTTGTCTGTAAAAGAATGATTTTCAGCTAAAATATGATTTGAGTAAGTAGAATTATTTTTGTTTTTTGTATAGCTATTATAATATTCGGACTAGCGTTTTTTGAAAGTACGGCCTGTTTTACCAATATACAATTTTGGACAACTACCACAATTTAATTTATATACCCCCGATTTATTATTAGGATTAATTTTACCCTTATTGTTTTTAATATACTTCCCAAGCGTATTATTGGTTTTAAAAGCTACGTTAATATTTTGGTTTTTTAAATATGATGATACCTTTTCACTAGGAGCTCCTATATATGTATGTAAGACTCTTATATCTGCAATTTTGATCTTTAATTATGGGATAAACTTGTTGAAGAGCCTGTTTAAAAAGTTTTTTCTCTAAAATGTTGTCTACTAACTTTGAATTAAAATTATTATTTACTGCGATTTGTTTAATGATATTTAATTCTTTTGTGAAGTTCTCTTTGGTAAGGGGAATATTAACTAATCTATATGGATCATACTGTTTTATGCTGCCAGCTTCTGTTTGTATGGATGAGATGAACTATTATTTATTGTAATATCAGTATGTGATGGCTTATGAAATATCCCAAAACTATGGCCTTTATTATTTTTAATAATATTTAAGTCTAAAAAATTAATTGAATTATCCTTCTCTGTTTCCATAGTAAATTTAATATTAGGGTGTATAGTATTGATAAAAACTAATAAAGAATTTAACTGTCTACTAGTACCAGTAAAAGAAGTCAATATATCGTCAACATATCTATGACAATACAGACAATGTTTACTTAAATTATTGCTATGAATTTTATTTTCTATATTATCCATAAATATTTCTGCAAGCAACGGGCTTAATGAGTTCCCCATAATAAGACCTTCATTTGCTGATTAGATGTTATTTTGAAATTGAAAATAATTTTGTTTTAGGCAAATGTTTGCGTAGGTTGACAAAATTGTTTACAGATGACTTGTGACGTAATGGCGCATGCGCATGATGTCATAAAAAGTCTAGGGGGTTTTCCTGAGCGACCCCATACCTGCTGTTAATAATAATAATAATAATAATGAATACCGCTTTTGTTTTCTTTTTATATTTCTGTTTAGTTCTAATTTCTATATTGTTTGTTTTGCTTGTTTTAATTTTTATAGTTTGTAGCATTTATATATTATTTATGAGTTTTAGGCAAACCATCAATTAATCATGTTTTAGATCAATTATTAATAAAAAATATCTTAATTCTTTATTTTAAAATATCATGATTATAATTTAAAATATTTTTTATGAATTAACCGTCATTATCGATGTTTAATGTCTATACAATTAAAAATATGTAAATAATTGAAACCTCTTGATCGTTCGATGGACTACGAAGCGATGATGAAAATAACTTTCAAAGTAATGGTTTATCAAATATAAGCCATTATGATATAAGAGCTCTTGAGCATTTTAATTTAAAGCTATTCAAATATACATTCTCTTGTTTAATATGCATTATAGGTTCTTTTCGGCTGAGATAATATTTTTGTTTCTTACGTTTAGACAGGATGAATATTTTTATCTGATTTCACAGAAGAACATATTACAGGAGAATATAAAAAAAAAACTTAATTATTTTATACTACTCGACTAAAGTTCGCTTTTTTCCAAACGAATTTTAATTTAGATTTAGGTATTTATTATTTTAGTATACCTTCCTATAATAAAAATAATATTCGACGATAGTGTTATGGTTTCAAAAATGATCGCTATTATATTTTTAATTTTATACTTACCTATAAATAAATCATTGAGATAATTACTATATAAATTGAAGAAAATGTGGGATACCTCATATTATTAAAAAAAATCCGATATAGTTTTGGAAGTGAAATTGTTTAATAGTATAAAACCTTTGGCTTTGTTTAGTACTAAAAGTCATATTTATTCGATAGGTTTAATTATCAAAAAATATTCATTTTTTAATTATCTTCTTTTCATTTTTTTTTAATGAATCAGTTCATCTACCTTAGAAATTATAGATATCACTGATACTTACTTCTTATTTGCTTGTTATCAATTTAAAAGTATTGTATTTTTTTTCTTTTAGGTGTGCTTTTTATTAACGATTTGATTAATCAATATAACAAGAGTATTTGCGAGAATCTTACACTCCCTCTTTGATTCCTATTGATATTTTCTAGCTCTTTTTCATGCCTTTTGTTGAATTTTGAGTCTGTGAAATGGGTAGACTTTAGTACTTAGCACTCTATTCAGAGTACTGACACATTTAGATTCTAGAGAAATAGTTATTAACAATACCCCCGTAGTCTACCAGGTGGCGACATCTAGCTGTGTGTATACGTGAGGTATACATTATCACCATCTATACTCTTCTTGAACCCTAGTTAAGTCTGCTGCTCCCAATATATCATGTTGCGCCATCTACCTGCGATTATCTGAATTGCTAGAAACCCTTGGTCAAGAAAATGATGGCCGCCATATTAAAAAAGCTTAGCGATTTTACACGTTAATTTACATAAGGAATGGAGTTGAATTGGTCTTGCTTATTTACTGATGTCTATTCAAGCTGTATGTATTCTTTTGACTTTTGGCTAGTTTGTGTGACACATAGACAGTTCAACATATATATCTGTAAGCTGGAGAAGGTGGGTTGCTCCACAGCTCTTAGCCCTCATTGGGCATCCTCCGGGGACATATAGGAACTGCCTTCCAACTTATCAAAAACCTGCTGGTTGTCGCCGTGAGGTGTCTAAAGACAGCCAATTTCTTAGATCATCAGAGTCATGCAGGTTATCAACTCAACAAAACCTGCTAGTTGTCGCTGGGGGGTGTCTATGGATAGCCAGTCTCTCAGGTCAAAGTCCTGCATGTTAATAACGTCATAGAGAAGTGTCTCCAGATTCGTCATTTTTAGAAGTAGCCATTTGGTGGGCTTCTACCACCCTGATGGTAAATGCCCAGGTAAAACCATTCTGTCCATTTACTCCACAGATCACAGTTCAATAGATAATAAAAATTAATCCTGTTCCGCTCCGCTACTTAAGGTCTCTTGACTCTATCTTCTGAGCACATGGGAGAAGTATCGCTTTGCGGCCTTTATTGCACATACTAGTATTCTGTTTTTCATTTGCGGCAGAATTGTGCGGAAAAGTGTCACTTTACTCACTTTTTCCAAGAAATATTAAGCAACATTATTTTCTAAAAGAGTTACATAAAAAATTCATTTTTATAAAATTGAAATATATTCTTTTATTCAACTTTTCTAGCAATGTTGGGATCGTTTCGTTATCTTTCTATTTTTTTTTCATCAATTTATTAATGATGAATAACAATATTGACTTTTTATTTAACGTTGCTACAAATGATATAACATCAATCCATCAGTTTCAATGTATGGTTTTTCCAACTAGACGTGGACAAGTAGATGTAGACAATTATTTATTTGTTTAGCTTTAGTAAAACGCTAAAAAGTAGGATTTTGGAAAAACATACTTTCAAATTATGCTAAATACATTTAAATTAATAACTATAAAGATAAATTATTTTAATCAATCAATACATCAGAACTGGTATCTATTATTTCTTTCAACGATCAATCCACAAATAAAACAAATCCAGCACAAGCCGTTCAAAATCGCACCTATGAAACATCGATTCCAACAAATTGATGGAAAAAAATGACAAACTGAATGAGTACTAAAAGGACACCTGGTATAATTAATTTCTGGAGCCGTTCCTGGAAAACAAAACATCCAATTCACAGAAAATCTCATCAAATAATATCGAAAGTGCGTGCCCTACTAAACATTCTCTTCTATATGACACATCAAATCTATTCCTTTGAACCAACGTAACCCAACAGCAATAACTGAAGTTGAAAAACAAATCAATTCTAGCTGGGAACAGTGCCCTCCGCCTCAACCCTCAAAGAGAAACCAAAGCGATCGAAATCCATCCATCCCGAACCCGTAATCTATTTCTAATCGACTTAAACCGTGGACAACAATGCACTTTAATCCAATTTGGCGGTGGCGTTTTCCTAAAGCGGAATGGGAAACGCGACGCGTGATTGGCCGATGTTTTTCTCTTTTATCTGACGACCGATGCGACTCTTTAGGTGCTACGATTCGGGTAGGTACACTGGTAAAAATTAAAATTTTTGTCGTTTTCTAACATACATATATGTACCTACTCACAATCAGTAAATAATCTAGAAGTAACTCAAAGCAAATGTTTGTAATCAATGATAATTATTAGCAATTTTAGACATACATTTGGTTTGCACCAATGTAAAATATTACCCAATTAGATTAACAGTAACAGTACCAATCCAATATATAATCCGAAATGTATCAAACCACATTATACCCCTTGGTAGAAAGATCTTTGACTTATTTTTCTTATTTAGGACCTAAAATGTACGATCAGTTAACAGAAGAGGTGAAAGATAAGGCTTTCTTCCAATTGTTCAAAAACAAGTTCAAAACGTGTCTGAAAATATTTACTTTCAATAACTCAAGGAAATATATTTTTGATTTAATTTTAGTCTAGAGAAGAGAGGAGTTCAGTAATTTAATTTGCAGAACGTAGTACATGTTCAAGAAGTAGATATTTTATTTATACCTCATCCTTCATTGCTTATTCGTATTTAAAATAAAAATTTTAATACATTTGATTGGCCTACTAAAAGTTTTCGTTTGTAAGAAATTATGTTTTCATGGTTTTTACTTTAATGAACCTTTTCTTTTGACAGATAAGGCAAACTTTTCATATTCACAGCCGTATCGTATGTATTATAATTGATTCGGAAATTTGTATTAGTATATATTGTAATTTTACAGTTACGTAAGAATGGCGAGTGCATTAGAAAATATTGCAAACACAAGTACTCGTGAAACAACCTAGTGGATATAAAGCATTATCTTAAAAAAAATATCGTATTTAATAATCTTCTAAAATACTTTGTTTCCCTGTCTGTGGATGAAATAGTTACTAAATGTGAGACCTATACTAGAGTATCTAAGCGGACAGTGGATAATATTAAACCCTAGAACCACAACATGAGGTAATTGAAACACTAACTACAACTTGGGGTCGTCGATGACCCATTTTTGATATAGCTTCTGATGTGACATGAAAAACATATTTTCCTACCATGGTAAGTTTTTTTTTCTAGCTGCTTTTGTGCTAATTCGTATGAAGAAAACCAGTTATCCATCGTAATATTTTGATTTATTCCTACCTGTAGTCGTTAACTTCATGACATATTGCGTTGGAATCGTACCATCCTGAGGGTTTCTGTTAGGATCTTTACGGAATAGCAGAACACATATTGTAGGTTTTTGCATCGCACATCATAATAATTTTCAGACCATATTTGTCCGGTACATTTTAAATTGGCATTGTCCTCTAAAATTTAATAGCTGCTCATCGATAGTTAAATATTCGTATGACGTATAGTTATTTTGGCAGATCGTTATAAAACAGTCTCCATATTTCTCTTATCGGTGCGAATTTATCCACTGTTTTTTTCTCAGCTCGCGTTGTTTTACTATCAAATCTCAAGCAGTTTAAAAGAAACTCGAATTGGTTTTTGTCATTGTGTTACGAAATATTGCTACAACAAATTTTTCTGACCACATGTTTTCTAAGAAAAGATGAGCATTTTTCAAAACCCCGACAAGATACAGAAGCCCAAACAAAGCCATAAGTTCCTCCTTATTTATTTCTAGTAGATATCACTGTTCCGAAGTATATTTTGATTTTCGAACTTCTATTTCATCATTTGTAGTTTTGACAATTATCTCGTCGTTAAAAAATGCTGCCATATTTCTTTTAAATTTTTCTTATATTTTGCTCTTCCTTTGGAACCAGGTAAATGGAAAACAATATTTTTTGCAGATGTTCTTATTCTCCTCGAAACTAATGGCTGTGAGAACCACTTAAAACCATTACGGCTAAAAAATCCGGCACGATCCTCTGTAGATTCTATGTTCATAAGGTCCTCACTGTTTTCTATCTCCTCCTGAACTTCTTGCTGTGTATATTCATCTTGTACAGATTCGTGCACTAATAAACCATCCTCATCTTCGCTGTCTTCTTCATCTTCATCCTCTTCATCCTGTCCTCGCTTATCTTCACTCAGTTCCTCTCTATATAGCTCGTCCCAGAGTTCATTTTCCCTAAGAGGGCGCGTTATTTCAAGCAATGCCTGTCGTGTAGCAAGATGTATCTCTTTATCGCCCATTTTCCTATGATAATAATAATAATTAGGACGGGAAAAACGAAAATAAACGTTTAAACTTACCATACGAAAATTATAACGTAAACAACAACGTGGGGTCAAAATACACCAAATAACCGATTACCAGCGATTATCTAAATCTGGACAAGAAATACATACCCCAAGCTTTTAACAAGTACTGAAGCTACGTGGACCCACAACCTGGTATCTAAAACGCGTGCAAGCGTATATAAGTAAAATTAAACGGCTGGGTCACGGGCGACCCTACGTTGTGGTTTTAGGGTTAATGAAGATACAGTTATTGGAGTCTCACATCCGAAAAAGCCCCCAGGAAGAAATAATACCTTTATTGAAACTTGGGTAAAGAATGTAATAAGGCCAATGGTACATTCTTTTTGTTTGTCGAAATGAAATTTCTACACTTAAAACAATACACAGAAATAGAAAATTTTAAATATCATATCATATTTTCATCCACAAAAAATATTACATGAATTAAATTTTCGTGGCAGAAACAGCTTTTTAACAGAGAAAGAGGAAATTATTGCGTGGAGACATGATTATTTAAGGAAAATAGCGGACGCAAGGAATCAGCATAAAGATATTTTATTTAGATGAAACATGGGTTAATGCTGGACATACAGTAACAACAATTTGGCGAGATACCTTCAACAAAACGAAAAAAAAGCCTCTATGGCTCCAAAACGAAAAGGAAATCGTTTAATAATAACCCACATTGGAAGCACCGATTAATTTTTGCCAGATCATTTATTAAAGTGGATGGTCATACGTTTGAAAATTAGGTATTAAATAATAAATTTTAAAGGCCATAGTAATACAATATGATGTTGATAAAGTATTCGTCCGAATCTAACCAATATGGGGATTAGTCAAATAACTTCATAAAATATAGATGATGGCAAAATAATATTAACTTTTTTTAAATAATTTATGACTTTTACTAAACTTTACTTTTATTAAACTAGTCTTCAATTCTAGATTTAAACCCTTGATCTTTCGCATGGCATCTCAGTATTCTGCCTCCGCACCAAGGAGACACCAAATTTTTTGTTTTTAATACTCATACTTTATTTGAAAATTTGAACGAATATCTTGTTGAATGCTATGATTTATCAAATCTTCACAAGAATCACTCATTTTTAATTATATTTATCCTCAATAACTAAAAATATACTAATAATTAGTTTGACAGGATTGTCACTTATTTAAATTTGTAGCCTGGTGACCAAATATAAACTGTTATTGATGGATTCCATATTCGTACAGTGTTCTTGCTAGAATGAATATGAAATACATTGTTCGTTCTGTGTGTAGAATAGATAATATCCATGTGGGTGTATAAAAATAATATTTATTATTACTGTGGTAAATACAATATTTTTTTAAGAAATGTCCTAATTTTTTACGGTTTAATACTTGGATATTTAGAATTATATACGCTGGCTGGTGCTTGTGCTTTGTTGATAAAATTTGGAATTGAGTTCAGCTCTTCTATTTGCTACTCTTTGTTTTACACCCCAACAGATACCCATCTTTTGATTAGTTAAAATTTGAAATATGTATGAGATTTACTATTGAAACGGTTCAAAATTTCAAAAGGAAAACAGAAAGCGACGTACCAACAATATATTTTTTGGTAGGTTATTTTGGAAGAAGTAGAACTTTGTCAGTATTACTATACAGTACGTTAACAAATAACACATTTGGCAAAATAATGATGAGACTCTTAATTATATTTGGACGTGAGACGCATAAAGAGAGCAATAGGTTTAGCCACGCCCTTTGGATGGCAAATATAGGATATCACATGTATATTTCGGTGCGTCTTCAGTATGTATTATTATATTTCTCTCTAATTAATAATATTGTGTTTTTATACCGTTCTACTAGAGTCAGAATAGCAAAGTTAACGTACCGTAGAGAATGTTTTGACTTTCATATCCATCCCCAGTTTAAAAAGAAATTACCATGTATGTTTTTTGTATCAGAACAATATTACCAGAGGAAACGAAATAGTTTCTTTTACATTTTTCAAAATATGATTCAATTCTAAAAATGTGGCCTTTTCTAAAATGGGTTATCGTTTTTTTTTTTTTATAAAAATATTAAAAATAATAACAGGGGGTGGGTGGCTTAGTGGTAGAGTCTCTGCCTGCGGATCCAAGGGTTCCAGGTTTGAATCCCACCATTGGCCGGGATTTTTTTATTTAATTTAATTATTTAAAATTAATTCTGATGCCTTGGTAGGATTCCCCACTCGACCATTCACTGTCGGGTTTTAATAAACAGTGTTGTTCCTAAAGTGGTGCTGGGAAACAGTAACAAAGCCTACACAGAACACGAGGCTAATAACCTTAGTAGATGATGCCGATGACACCAAATTAAAAAAAAAAAAATGTTAACAAAAGAAAAAACGTTCCAAACTCACATTGTGCGAACATATTTCGGCGCTGAATTTTTATACAAAACAAACATCTTATTTCTGATACAGAAAGAGAATAGGAATATAGAAATGGAATAACTATCGAGGGAATGTTTTAAAAAGTTTTTTTAACCAGGAGCTTTTGATGTATCTGCAAGCGAGAAATCGAAACATGTAAACTTATTTTCCAATTCTGTTTGACTCCTTTCGGCTGCATTTATTTACTGCTAGTGCTATTTTTTTAAATGTAGTTGTTGTCAATCAAGGATATAATATTAAAACAATAACAAGAAGCTATTCTTATAATTTAATTTTATGTGAATAATGTTTGGCCTTATTTCATATATTTCTGTTAAAACCTTTGAAACCATAATATTTTCCTAGTTTTATTAGTGTAGAGAAGCAGTTATAATTGTAAGGAAAAGTCCCCTACACACCTAGAATTAATATGTCGGTTCATTGGTTTGCTATAATAACAGAGACACGTGTCGGACGTATTGATAAGGGAATTGTCCCTATATACGGTCATAATGGTAGTATTGGATTTTGGACGTGATAAATTGATTGAGAATACATGAGAAAAGCTATAAGCACTTTTAATAAACGTTGAATACAATAAATATCGTAGGTATATGTTTTGTCTGTAGTTCGATCACAAGGGGTTAAATTCATCAAACCGAATTAAGACTGTCAAGTTGGACGGTTTTTTATTCTAAACTATATTCAATTTTTCAGTCGTTTATGCACATCACTACATGAAAATGTGTACATCTGCTGTTCGATTAATAAATATAGTTCTGTTTGCACATTCTAAGGTAGATGTATCAAAAAAACTTCAAATTATACACATAATTTAATTATTACTTTACAGTTAATACCTCTTAAATTTTCGAAAGAATATTATTTTATGAACCAGTTCATTTCAGTTTCAAATAAATATAATATCTTGCTTGAAATATGAAAAACAAAATCTCGATGAATGGGACTATATTCTGCATTTTTTAGAGGACAGGTTAAATTTATGTGATGTTACCGTTACCGCCATCTTGATTTTTTTATAAATTTCAACATAGGTCGACTGATATGTCAAAGAAAAGCTTATTCTTTATTTTAAAAGCCAAATAAAACACAGTTAATTTTTTTTTATTGTTATAACTCAAGTATAAAGGGAGATTCGGGAATATCCATGGTATTATTGCCTCATCCTTTTATTTTGGCCTTCTACTTTCTATTTTGCTAACAGTGTCATCAGTAAAAATAATATTTGGAAATATTTGCTGAAAAGTGTAGCTCGCAAACAGCAACATCTCTAGAAAGTGCTTTATCGGCCCTGGGAATAATATGCTGCCACTGTCCTAAACGTTTAGGATCCTATAAAAAACATTTACAATGACAAAATTGGGGTTCAACAATAAAATAATAGTAGTAACTCTTAAGTAACATTAAAATATAAAAACAGATTTTATTTTTTAATAAGTTAAATGTAATGTGTACTTATTGTTGTTTGTAAGTTAGGATTTATGACTGTTAAATTTTATATTATAGAAATTTGTTATTATATAAAATACATTTTGTAAAATATGGGTTTTGACTAGTTTAAATTACTTAAAATATCGTGCTTAATCAGTTGGCAAAAGTTCAAAGTCTTTGGGCTAAATAATAATACTACTTTCCCTAATTCATCCCCTTACGAGTGAATTTTAACTCCAGAAGCTGAGCTTGTCCGGTAAAAGAAAAGGATATTATTATTATTATTATTATTTTCCGTGGTGACTGATGACTGATGGTATTATTTGACTTACAGGTGAGGGAAACCCCTACCCTAGACCTCAAAATAGTATTTTATGAAAGATATTAAGTCCACATAGTGCTTAATGAGAGCAGAAGAGTATTAACTAAATTTTACATGTTTTAAGTCATCACATACAGTTTACAGAGCAAAATCGTACTTAAATACTATTATGTTCACATGCTACATTACAGCAACAATTATTAAATCCATTTCTACCCATTGTTTTGCGATGCAGGCTGATGTTCTCAAGTTGAATCCTACGTTCTATTTGAAATGACAGCTCCTGATTTTAAATACTAACAAGCTCTACAACATACCTAACGCTACGTGTCAAAAATGCAAAAAAATAGAGAAAGGCAAAACATTTTAGATAACTCATTGACTCTATTTCGTAAAACCTATAACCTAATAAGTTCCAACAAATATAACGACCTTCAAAAATTACTAAAGTGGGTGCCTAAAATATATCACCATTTTTATCATAACTTGGCACATGGTGACAAAAATTCAAACCAAGATGATGACGATGACTAATACTTAAAATGCTCTATTACCTAAATTACTTGATGATTTTAGTTTTTTTTTCTTCAATAAATATTTTTCGATTTGTACCTGCATACCAACATTACACAGTTTGTATTAAGTTACATAGTTACATTAAAAATTAAAAAAAGCTAAACAAAATTATGTATCATTAAGTGATGGTGTCATACATTATTTTCACCTTACAATTTTTGAAAAAAAAATGAGAAACACGCTCTGTTATAAAGGAAAAACGAATAAACATAAACGTTTTTCGCTCTCCTGTAAAGTATTGTTTTGTGCGTAAATGTATTAAGTCCATTAAAAATTAAGAAAAGTAAACAAAATTTTGGATCATTAAGTGATTGTGTCATACCATATACCATTCTTACAATTTTTGAAAAAAATGAGAAAAACCAAGCTCTGTTATACAGGAAAAATTAATAAAAATAAACGTTTTTCGTTATAAAATATTGAATTTGTGACTTAAATACCCTTCTACTCTAAGGTACAGATTTGGATACCGTCTTTCCCCACAGAAGAATTAGCCGAAGATGTGCAATTGAGTGGACAGCAAGATCTCCCGACTTGACTCCACCTGATTTTTTGGAACTATCTAAACGACCGCGTCTATGTAAACAGACCAACTAATATAAATGAGTTAAAAGATTACATACTTCTTGAAATGCGGGCAATTTCTCCAGAAAATATCAATATCTCTTTTCGAAGCATCCAATAAACATATGGTCATCACTTTGATCAGTTGTGAAAAAATTGAATTATTTCTTTATTTTAGTTATTACTCTTGTAAATTAATATAACTGTTCAACAATTACATGTATTATATCTTTGGCAATTTTGTGTTACATTAATATTCTTGAAAAGATGAAAAAAATATGCTTTTCATTGGTATATCACTCGACCTACGTTGCTATTTAAAAAAAATTATAATGTCTACCATATGCTAAACACTGACGTCACATATATTTGACATGACCTCTAAAAAATGAAAAATACAGTTACCCCTTCAATTTCATAATAATTATATATTCATACATTCATTCGTTTCAAAGAAAGTATCTTGTTCTCAGACTTTTTCGCTATCCTATATAATCAAAACAGATATGATCGTTTAAAAAATTCTGAAGCCAACATGAGTTCACATTCTAAGTATCCTTGGCAGAAATGTTTTCTTAACATTATTAGTACAATGTAAAATTACCGGAAAAAATGCTACGTCAAACAACAGTGCATGGATTAGTTTTGTAAATAAAGTAAATCGCTTTCATTCATATTTGTCTTCGAAAATTGATTGTCACAGCCATATTCGTTTTGAGAAATGTATGTTAATGAATTATCAAATTGATTTTAAGCGAATAAATAAAACATAGGTACTAGGACCAAAATGGTCCAGGAGAGAGGAGAGCTTTGCGAATAAAAAATGGACTATTTTACATCGTGTTCTCCCGTTCCAAAGGTAAATTGGTATTTTGGGTTATAATTGGCGTTGGAAGTATTACAGAAACAAATTACGTTAAAACTTTTCTACACTTGAAAATAATATTAGAATGTTATTACTTAAAAACGTTTTAATCATTTTCTTTACCTTTTTTTATAAAAATATTGTTCATTTTAATCTTAAATCGCAAAATTTTCAAGATCGTTCATTAGAATTCATTGATTTCCCAAATCTTTACTTTAGAGTAATTTTTATGAATGTTCTAGTCGCTTTCTTTTCAATAAAAAGGTATTCTTGAAATTTCTATTACGCAAAAAACTCTTTCAAACGATCTTTTCAGATAAATCGCAATTTCCTCCTTTTCAGATGGCTTGTGTGACCATCAAAAAATTTTCTGTCAACATTGCAAAAAGAAAAAAGAAGACGACGAAGAAAAGAAGGAGCCGATCCGTGCTTTGTTAAAAGAAGTGCAATAACACGCTTGAAAAGGTTAAATAACGGAATCTGATTCAGTACAATTTAAAGTCTCGTGAGGGGAAAATTGGCTTTTTTATCAGCCCACGTCGATCGACTATTCTTTCAAACCTTCAGTTGTTTTCACTTGACATCAGGACATCGCATATCCTCATTACCCGTAGTGTGCTGTGTGCCGCTTCGCGACAGATGTTCACTTATTTCAAAGCACAGCGTACTACTTACTACTCTTCGCAGGATGTGTGCCTGCTTGATTCAATTATGTGAGACGATAAGCCGATTGGGTGGTAGAGTTTTATGCCGGAACGTGGAAGTAACGGAACTGGTTAAGGAAATATCTACTATTAAAACTATAAGATAAAAAAATGTAATAAAGATTTCCTTTATTAATTGTTATAAATAATAGACTTTTATACCGGTCTACGGTCACTACATTTTCTTAGTAATAGACTAGCTTAGCTTAGCCTAGTTGGGATAGTGTCTCACAGGGATCAATTTTAGGTCCAATGCCATTCCTCTTGTATGTTAACCATATTGAATCTCTAATGGATTTTTATACAGTCTATATTGATGTTTATTTTTTTATATATCTTTCTGATAAATTACTGAACTTCTTCAGTCAAAATGTGAACAGATTTTATCCAATTTATATACATTATTAACAATAGTAATACATATTTTTGTTAAGTCTATAATGCCCTGTTAGTAGGTCTACTATTCCACTAGTATTTTTTCTATTATGCTCGGTGAGTTTTCGCAACGGTTCTGTAAATAACTCTTTAGCATGGCCCTCTCCTGCTTGTTTCACCTCTCCTAAGATTTGTTTAAAATCACTATTTTGTGCTGCATGTTCTGATACCATAGGAGGCTTCTGGGCTAACAAGAGCCCCTCTAAGACTTCTCCAGCTAGTAAATCAGCCTCTTCATTGCCCTTATATCATTTGTGGCCTGGTACCTATGCTAAGGTTGGTCTGTTTTGACTACCCAGCTCTCTTAAGCCACAATGTTTTAGTGTACCTGCATGGAACTGAATGTTTTTAACGTCGCTTGACTGTTTAAATTTATGACTATGGTTTTTCAAGACACGATTATAGAAGGGACAAAATATCGTTTAGGTCGCAGTGTATCTGACACCGCATAACTATATAACATCATTAAATCGGCAAATAATTAAAACTGGCAACAAAGCATACATATGATCGCACTTGGCCGACCTAAGTTTAGATTGTTGAAAACGAGAATATGATGAGAATAGCGAGATGTAGACAAAAATAAAAATGGTAAAAATCGCGTCCAAAATTCGTATCTTTCTCATGCATTGTAAAAGGACCCGACAACGGTGATTAAAGACACTGTGTATACACAGTAGCGGCGCTGGTATAATTTGTAAATTTTGTTTCGATTCGGTTAAAATATTTAATATTTTGTACTCCAGAATTTAAAAAATAAACATGCTTTTTTAATTATTAACGTTTTAACTACAAATTCTTCTTTAGCTCGTTCATTTACTCCTACATGTAGGTCTCTTTCGTTTATTTCCATGTCTTTCTGTTGATACAATCCAGTTTCTCCTACTACTATCTTAAGATTATCTTGCCAACGCACTTCGAATCTTTCTGCGTTCTTTTGTAGTTCTTGTTTGCCTTTGATTCTGTTAGATATCTCTCAAGATATATAATGTGACAGAGCGGTCCTCATTACTTTGCCTACGACATCCTACCAGAGGCGGCTTGTGACCAAAATTTTGGGGGTTCACAGTAGTAGAATATAGATCTCGGGACAGATGTAGGTAAAAAACTATCAGTGTTTTAGAAAGGTATATTATAAACTTTCTAAAACACTGCAAGTTTTTTCATACATCTGTACTGATATCTATATTTTGTGAACTCCCAAAATTTTGGTTACGAGCCGCCACTGCATTCTACTACAAATAATTGTGGGCGGACTTAACACATTGTTTCTTGAATAAATCTTGACTTACAAACGCCACTTTGGTTAGACTATTCTATTGATGACATCTATTACCCTCTTTTAAATTTCCAGCAGGTGTTCTACTTGAAAGAATTTATATTAATATTGTTACTGTACATTCTTTGTGGAATTTTAGCCGCGCTTGGAGCACTTTTGTTTCTTTAGTCAAGTATAGTAGTGGGTTACTCTGTCATACTTCTACATCTTTCTCCTACAAGTTTTCGTGTTTTGTCGTAGCTTAAGTTAGTTTTCTCCATTCCTTCCTGTTCATGATCTCTTTCCATCTAATCAGTCCCCATTTAATTTAGGAAATCTACTGATTAGTCTTCCCAACCAATTTTCAGTAGTTCCGTAGTTTTATTCTGTGGTTGCCATTTCATTATCTTCTCAATTATTGATTAATTTCCTTTTCTTTGTACATGCCCGTACCATCATATTATCCATGCCTTCATGGTTTTTTTTTCTAATGTAGCATTTATTTTAGTATGCATAAGCCTTTTGTACTCCTCGCCTTTTTTCTTTGGTTCTACTTTTTTACAAATTATTGTTCTTTCGAACAAATCAAATCAAATTAAATCAAAAATACTTTTATTTAACATAGTAAATGTTTATCTACATCAACATTTTTATATTAGGCCCTGACGTCTTGCTGGTGCACTAAAAGAGTATGTGCGTCGTCTTTGCTCCTAATCGCGAAAAAATGCAGTTTATTGCTGATACAATCGTAGTATCTCCTTATCTTACGATATTATATACTAATTTTGACTGTTTGTCAACGGCGATAATTGATTTGCATAATGAGTTTTGTCTGAAGTTAATTGTAGTTAGTCTCCCTGAAAAAGGCTAAGAAAAAACAGGGTTGTTACTTATGTCAATGTGCTTATATAGTTTGTGTATTCATGTAAAAGCTCGTGATCTGAACGATTGATGAGTCGTCGGGATAGAGAACAAGAGCCTTGTTCTCTGCCTCGCCGGCCCCTCCATCCGACCAGGCTTAACAACTAATCGGGTTATACTTTTCGTTTAGTTATTCTGTCACAGTCGTGGAGTCTGTGTACACCTATGCTTTAATTTGTGTTTTTCAGTCTCTTCTGTACAGTATGAGTGCTTAGTGGAGACATCCATTATGTTCATGATGTCTTCCCTTACGTTATCAGGAAGACATTATCTGTCGAAGCTTTCTGAGCTCTTTAAAAATTTAGTGTTTTATAGTAGACATGGATGTCTCTACGTGCATATCGTTGATTCTGGCGTAACGGTCATACCCTAAGGCCAACCTCAAACATCTGTTTTGTACTAAATGCATCTTTTTGAAGTGATTGTTGGCCATGAAACAGAAAACTGAATATCTATAGGTTAAGATCGGCCTAATGATCTGTTTAAAAATTAATATTTTATTTTCCCTCGAAACTTTGCTATTCATACTTAGCTTCGGGTACAAAGTTTTGATAGCTGAGTTCGCTTTGACGATACGATGTTGGGTGGGTTTATGGAACGTTAGTCACGTATCTAGATATACCCCCTGGTATCTAACTGCTGCCTTAGTGGCTACCCTCTAATCTTTTATGTCTAACTCCATAATTATGCCTTCTGTTCTTCTTTTTGTTTGTGTTTAAGCACGTTTTGTTACTATCTAGGTAAGGGACCAGCGTTCTGTTTATATGAATGTCCAGTCTTCTTTTCGCTATCTCTGCAGATGATGAGGTTTTGTACACACAGGTGTCATCTGCGTACACTGCCGTCTTTATACCGTTAGTACCCATGGTCATATCATGAGTCATAATGATATATAGGTGAGGCGACAGTACCGAACCTTGAGGTACTCCCGCTATCGTATTGTATGGTCCTCTTAGAGTTTTGTTTATTTTAACGCAGAATGTTTTGTCCTGTAGGTATGAGTGAATCGTTTTTACAATGTAAATAGGGATAATCATTTATAAATATTTTATATATTAGCCCACTGGTCCAAACCGTGACAAAGGCTTTTTCGGTGTCTAGTGCTACCAGTACGGTCTGTTTTTTGTCATTATACGCCTCTTTTGCTTGATGAGCGATTCTTACTACTAGAGCAACCGTACTGTGCCCTTCGCGAAATTCGTATTGTCCCTGCGGAATAATATGTTTATCTCGTTCTATGTCTTTTAGTCTATTTAATATTATGATGTCGATTGTTTTTGTTAATGTGTTCAGTAGGGAGATAGGACGGTAACTCTCAATGTATTTCGCGTTTTTCTTTGGTTTACGAATAGGTATAATATTCGCTACCTTAAGTGCTGCTGGATAGTACTGCAATTTCAATAGAGCGTTTATTACGTTACGAAGTTGTACAAATGCTTTCTTACTCATATTTTTTTAAAATTAAATCGTTAATTTGGTCAGGTCCGGGGGCTTTACGATTACGTATCTTCATAACGTTTCCCATACCTCTTTAGGGGAGGTAAGTTTGCTGTGGTTCCATGTTGCCTATGTCATTCGCTATGTCCTCTATGAGCTGTTGTTTTGCGTTATTTTGTACACTTTCAGTCTCTCTTCATCTTTATCGATTAAGCACGTTGTCTCTCCTGCGTACCTATATTACTAAAGGCCTTATTATGGTTTTAAGTACTCTCAGTTTAATCTTTTAACTTCTTTTTCTTACTTTTCATTATGTCCTATTTATAACATGCATTGTGGCCTGTTTGAATTCTTTATTTAATTTTTTATATTCTTGTCGTTTTTAATATTTATCATTGTTTTCAGATATGTAGGGTTTCAAATTTATGTATTACTATTTTTATTTCTTTTTATTTTTTCGGATCATCTTTCCAACCTTTTTCTCATGTATTTTGTCTTCTTTTCATTTTTTCTAGTCCTCTTTTTTGTTGCTTACAGTCTCTTTTATGCTCTTTCGGTTTCATAATATATCATCTGCATATGTTATTAGTTGTATCACCTTGAAAATGTTAAACAAGCTTTATAATTAATTATCTGTCAATCACCATTTATTAGTTGTCATCTAGTTGAAATTTGTTCATAATGAACACTTTTTAGTTTCCATGGTCACTGTAAATAATTGTGGTGTTATCAGAAAAAAAAACAAAATTAAAAGACTCAATCCCGGAAAAGATTCAAACCCTCGACATTTACCGTCACGTAAGCTGCCTTTCCAACTTGGCCATAAAGACATTATATATTTCAGTGATCAAAGAAGGCAGCAAAGCACCTCGGGAATTTTGAGTTGAAACATATGCTACATTTTTAGGCTATTTTAAGGCTATTTTTATACCCTATTCAAAAATTTTATGCTCCTCGTTTTTTGCAAAAATCAAGGTGCTCTACTAGCTTCAAACGAAGTCAGCAGAGCACCTCAGTTTTTTAAAGCTTTTTTCCAAAACCAATGACACCATATTTTTAGGCTATTTTTAGGCTCTTGAAATATTATAAAACTTTTCGAAAAATGTTATTTTTATAAAATATAGGGTGCTTTGCTAGCTTCGAACGAATCCAGCAGAGCACCTCGGTTTTTTAAAGCTTTTTTCTAAAAACAACTACACCACATTTTTAGGCTATATTTAAAAAATGTTGTTTAGAAAGAAGCTTTAAAAAACCGAGGTGCTCTGCTAGATTCCTTCGAAGCTAGCAAAGCACCCTGTATTTTGTAAAAATAACAAAATTTTTCGAAAAGTTTTAAGAGCCTAAAAATAGCCTAAAAATATGGTGTCGTTGGTTTTGGAAAAATGCTTTAAAAAACTGAGGCGCTCTGCTGACTTCGTTTGAAACTAGCAGTGCACCTTGATTTTTGCAAAAAACGAGGAGCATAAAATTTTTGAATATGGTATAAAAATAGCCTTAAAATATCCTTAAAATAGCCTAAAAATGTGGCATATGTTTCAACTCAAAATTCCCGAGGTGCTTTGCTGCCTTCTTTGGCATTCAGTGATCCACTGTTTCTAGTATAATTTAGCTTTTTTTTCTTTTAGGAGCATATAATCGATAGATTTTCGGAACTTGAATCAGATTACTTTTATAGTATAATTTTTAGTTTTATAGATCATTTCTTATGACCCAACTGTGGATCACTGTCAACAACTTTTTTCTAATATAACTCTTCAGAAATCAATTTTGATAACAATTCCCTTGAGATTGGAAAAATATTCCGAAACACTTTTGCATCTTATGTTTTTTGCATACATATTCATTCTATAACAAATGTTAGAATGACATACTAACACCGACCACGATACACATACTAAAGGTATATTGACTTTCGATTCAAAATTCGTCCAAACCGCGCATGACGTAATGCGGGACGAACTTTCCAGTTATGTTGACACTTTTCGATTGAGTAGTATAAAATACTTTAATAATTTATATGTTTCTGTGTTAGTAGTGACTATATTTTCCTATATATAACAACAGGGAAGAACTAAATTAATGTTTAAAATGCCGGACTGCGCAGTGGAGATATTTCCGAATCCCATTCTTATCGAAGAAAGGACAAACTTAATTGAAATTGCCCTATCCATTTTGAGGAAAGTAGTTGTGAGATTCATCGTAAACATAAACGCAAGAAAAGGAAACTGAATTCCACCAGGTGCACGGGCCTCATTAAGCAAAGAAAATAAATCGGTATTTAATCATTTTAGCAAATAAAACAGTAGTTTCCTGTCCCAATACAACGGCCCTTTTAAAGTAATGCCATGCATGAGCACGACACGAACGTATATAAGAATAAGATAAATGAACAGGAAAATTGGTTTTGAGTATTTTCAAAGTAAACTTGACAAAAAATATTTAAATTTACCAAATAAAAAGTAATGTTTTTGTGTACTTACTTTCTGTAAATAAATAATTTGTTTTTGCGCACTTATTTTTATTTCACATAATAAGAAAAGAGATTGCAAGAGAACTACTACGCCCAGAAAGTACAAATTTTAGTCAAACTTGTATTTTCAGTCTATATCTTTTACTTATCTTATGGCCAGGTTATGGATTTTGTTAGAAAATACCTATAATTTATGAGAAAAATTTATATTTTTATTAGTATTATTTTCCTTAAACCTTTATATTTGTAGACGACTATATTACAAAATAACCAATAAAGCTTAAGTAACTGCATAAAATCTAAAATTGGCAAAATATCGAATTTTAAACACTATCTTCCATTTAATGCTTATAATTATTCTATGTCCTACGTGACGTCACCGTCAGTCAGCTGCATGTGCAGGAACATACCGTTAGTCTGTGTATCGTGACACCGACTGGTAGGTAACCATGGATACAAAGATGTAAATGGCAACCTATTTTTGATTCCGTGTCAGTCATATTAGAAAAAGGTGTATTTTGAGGTTTTATTTTAAATATTTTTACGCCTACGTAGTGAAAACCAAGTCAGATAAGGAATTTGATAATACTCCACTTGAAATTACTAATTATGACCACCTTTATACGAAGGCGTAACCCAGTGTCTCCTGCTCTTATTATGGGAGCTTCATTAAAAATAATCAGATACAAATTATACAGAATGATCTCGAGATTTCTAGTAAAATAATTTGGATATACTTGATAGATCCAGTTTAGATCAAAACTTCATTTTCATTCTAAACTACGATTCCTATGCCCTTTAAGTTAAGTTAAATTAAATTTAATCGGGACAGTAGCGTAGGTGTCTAAGGCGCTAACATTAATTTGCGAGCAATTTTGTGGTAGAGAGACACCCGGCTTCGAATCCTACAGAGGACCATGTGCATTTATTTGCATGATTCTCTATAGGATTTGATGGATGCCGTATTAGCAGAAATTTAATTTCTCTTGATATGACATTCATATTATAAAAATCGCCATGCGTTACCGCTTATATGATGGTGGATGGAGTTTTCCGGATTTTCCTCACCTGTAAGTCAAATGACACAATCAATCATATTTAAGTCGCCACAGCAAATATCTAATAATAATATCTCTCCTTCCCCTACACAATTCGCTCAGTAGGCTTCAGGGGCTAAAATTCATTTGTAAGGGGGTGAATTAGGGAGAGTATTATTATTTTATGCTCATTTTAGAAAGTTTAAATTAATTTTCAACCATTTTTATTGGCCAGTAATAAACAGATTTTTTTCGTTATTTGTACGATGCACAAAGATACAGCCGTTCGCCATCTTTATTGGGACACCATGTATTCATTCACACATTCTGATTATGGAAAAAGTACACTCTCTTACTCTGTTGGAATTAAAATATACCATTCCGCTTAATCGGCCACAGTAATTAAGACAAAATTATTTTCCACTCTTTTTATACTATTTTTATTTCTACGGTATCATGGTACATGTTTGTATTGATAGATTGAAAATGTTTGAAAGCACTCTTGGAGTCAATTATTATTACTTTCTCTTTTTCCATTCGCAAATAAAAATAACTCTTTACCCACTTCCCTCCATCCCTGTACTGACGATTATCATTACTGGAAAGCTTAATCAACTCCAAATAAAATGGAGGACGGATGGCATGGCGGATTGGATCGGAAGCCATCTGGATGGGCAAAAAAGTAATAAAAGTAGAAAAGAGAGAGTGCATTTTAGTGAAATTACTAGAGACGCTGGATTTTGTAATAATGTCCTTTGTAGATGAGGAAAATTGTCATCATCAACGAAATAGGAGGTCTAGTTTGAATCCGCGCTGACGCTGGTTTTCGCAAGGGGGAGCGTTGCTGTTATTGTTTTTTGGGGATTTTTTTTAATATATCACCGCTACAGCAGAATGCGCTTTTGAAATCTGTAGGTAGTTCTTAAATCCATTTTAAATTCCATTTTATGAAATGGAAATAATAATCGTGGTTTCTTTAAAGATTTTTCTTTATAACATTAAGATATTCATTATTTTTAAATGATTAGGAGAAGGTTACTTCTAGAAATATTGTCGAATTAGAACATTTTTTGAACTGTTTTATTTAATGGAAATACTAGGTAATATTTATTACGATATGTCGTGGTTTTATAAATTAAAATGTGAAGTTACGTGGTTTGAATGGTAATTACTAAACACTGTTTACACTTGATAGATTTAGTATTATTTTCTCTAATATTTTTCACAATGATTTAAAATCCCTAAAGTTCTCTTAAATTTTTCCATTTTCCTCTTACTGAGGCCCTTCCTATGGGGCCTCAGTATTGCATTCGTGCAGAGAAAAAATTTTCTTACCCCCATTTTTTCATGTTTCCGATCGTTCTGAGTCCGAAAATAAAAAAAAAAATTTCGTCTGGTCGTCTGTGTGTATGTATGCCGGCACGATAACTCTAGAACAAAAGTTCTGATTGACTTGAGGTGTTAATTTTCTTGAATAATTACTTCTAACTTAGAACCTATTGATTTTCAGAATTTTCTGTTCATCCTAACTACTTTAATATCAATTTTCTTAAAATCCGCATATGTATTTCTTATGTGACAATTTAAGGAATTAAATTATTTCTAACGTCAACATTCCTAACATTCTTAAAATTCCATGAATTGCAAAAATTCTCTAACGACCTGTCAAATAACAGATGTTGATAGTAAAGGTGAAATTTCTAAGACGGGTTGCGACCTTCATACTCGCAACCATAGCCATTTTGGAGGCTATTTTTATTCGAAATGTATGAAAAATATATAAGCAATTTCTTAAAAATGACTTTTTATGGCTCTCTGTCGAAACCCCATAGAATAATTAACCGTCCATTTTATTTGGTAAAAATCAGAATAATGCTTGGCTGTGCCTGTCAAGTATCAAGATGTTAACTGTGATGTGTGAGTGGCTCTTAAATGTCAAATTATTTAAAAATGTATACTTGTTTTGATATTGGAAATAATTTGTATGTATCTCAATTTAGGCTTTCCATAAATAAAGGTACAGCAAGACAAATAATATAATGTTCTTATACAATGCATTTTTTTGTTATATAAAAGAGAGGTAGGATATAATGCTGATTTTTTTGTAGAAAATTTTTATTATACGATTTTGGATTATATATTCAACCAGTAAACTTCTAGTCATACATTTCTTCAATAAATAAAATTTAAAAATGTATCTTCTTACCTTCGTACCGAGGTATTTTGTTGTGTTTCTTATTTTAATTACAAAGTTGTCATTTATTTGTATGTTGAAAGAAGGCCTCTATGAATCTACTTTAACACAAAAATAGTTTTATGTCTATAAGTTGCTATAACCTATCGTGGCAAAACTATTACTAATTTAAACATAGTAAGTAGTATTAACACGTTGACGACCACTCGTCACATATATGTGAAAAGCAGTTTTTTCCAGAAACTGATATCACGAATGTGTGACAATGACCCTACAATGATTAAATGCAAATAACTCCCGGGCTGTTCAGTGACGACATATGTATTTTGGCGTCAGTTTCTGAGCGTGTCTGGCGCACAAAAATATAAAAAATAAATAAAAAAACACACATAACCTATAAAATATATAATATTCCTGTCAAAAAGTTATGCCGCACAAAAAAACGAGGTTGGTTTCTAGCATCGTCAAATTTCATAATAGTGGTCGTGAACGTGTTCTTATAACATAAAGTAATTTTTTAAAATAAAGTACATGATCTCAAAACACAAATAATTTATAATAAATGCGGCTAAAACGAGGGGTAAAATAACAATAAATTAAGGGAAATACTTAAAAAGGGCAGGTTTAAAGAGTATTATCACAAGAAAGTATATCCGTTCTGTTTATTTATCAAGTATTTTTTGAGGTTACTTTTGAATATATTTATTATTGTTTTTTTTTTTAATTTCTTTAGACAGTCTATTAAATTTTTTAAACCTTAAATAAAAATTGTATTTTGGGAACTGTTAGTGATGGCTTGCCGTACATGAAAGTCAAATTGGCTTCTTGTATTATAGTTGTGATATTGCGAATTATATTGAATTTTTTTCTAATAGATCTGATGCGATGGTACGATGTCATTTTTATTTTATAAATAAATATCAGTCATGTACTGAACATAATTCTGAACTGAAAGCCAATTTATTTCTTTTAACATAGTTGCAATACTCGTCCTTCTGTCCTTTATTAATATTATATAAATAGGCGAAGTAAGGAGCCCAAATATTTTACATGAGCAGGCCTAAGAGGTAAAGGGGCCAATTATTGTTCGATAAATTGCTCAAACAAGTTTGTAAACCCTAATTCAAAGGCGATATAGAATGGTTTTTAAAATCAAGGCTTATGAAAATCATCACATGGTTTAACCTAATTAATGCCAATGCTTCACAAACCAAAAAATTCAACGTCCTAATACTACTATCGGCTTTCGGTCTTTCGTTCCAAGTTAAATCATTTCTCGTTTTTGTTACGCTAAGTCTCGATAAGGTGGGAACCACCATTTTAGCGTCTCTCGAATTTTTGTTTTGTTTTTTTTTTTGAGATTTTGCTGTAGATCTCATAGGAATTTTTTTCTGCTCGATGAAATATCAATATGTGAAGTTGTTTATTTAGCAACACTGTTACAAAATCAACCCTCAAATCCTAAGTTTGACCATAAAATCAAGAAAGAAAAAAATTTCTATGCACATAGAATTTCTACATGAAATTTATGTAAATAAAAAAAATAATTATATAAACTTATGTAAAAGGAAAAATAATAACAAAACAGTAAATGAAGAAGAAGCATTTAAAAACAAAGCTTTCAAAATACCTACAAACAATTTTTGAATTTTAATTACAAAATCGTGTTCCTGAAAAATTTAGAAAATAAAACATTTTGATGCACAAAAAATTCCATATCATATACAAGGTGTCCCGTTAGAAATGGGGCATATAACAACCGAAAATTCTTTGATTAAAAATAAGAAAATTAAACGAAACATGCTTAAGGTAGTTCCTTCGTGACAGTCGTAGACAAAAATATCGCCTAATGGTGAATACCAAAAGTAAACCCCTGACAAAGTTTATTTAATTGATTTTCTGCTGATTGATGTATTTTCTGACAATAAAAACGTTTATCGAATTTACTAAAATTATACTTATTATTAAAAAAACTATAGCCATTATTTTTTTTATTAATTTTTAGCTTTAACGCCTGTATTTCAGAAACGAGTAACATTTTACCTAAGCATGTTTCGTTTAATCGTCCTATTTTTGATTAGAGAATCTTCATCTGTTCTATGTCCTATTCGTTTAAGTTTTCTTAGTCCACAATTCTTATTGTCTTATAATATGAACAAGTCAAAAATAAGAAAAAAAAAATTAGACAGGGTTAGATTACAACAATCTAAGGGCATCAAAACCAACTTCGAAAACATCACGACTGAGAGTACTGCATTTTAAAAGATAAACTAATTTACCTATAACTGTGAATAGTAATCTGATAAGACACCTTTTAACCTAGCCTTCTCTATTGGATCCTCGTTATATATACCGTCTGCAGGTACGGCTTGGCAATTTGTAATAATTTAATTAAAGCCAGAAACTGTGCATATGTTAGGTTCATCCAAATTCATCTCTTTATTTATCACCTAAGAATATGCTCTTTATGAATCCAGAATTTTAAATAATTACAAATCTCAAATGACTAAAAAATATTGGAAATTTGTGTACCCTCTTAAACATATTGTTACGCAACACCCTGCAGCGTGCTGCAGCAGTCGTCATAAGAAGGGGGAATATTTGAGAAATGTCATTCCACGTCAAGAAAAATCTGAACAATTCGAGAAGATGAAAGGAAGCTATATAAGTCGATGATCCTGACTTCAGTTTTATGATAGATGTTATACCGTTAATGTTATCAGTTGTATAGTTATTGTAAAAGTTGAGTTGAAATAAATTGATATACCAAAAACCTGCATAACATTGCTGACAGCGGTGGGATATATAACAAAAGTTACCTAAGCATTCTATTTATGGTAAATACTAGATCCACTGCGCTCGAGACAGATATGGATACTTCAGGCCCACCAGCATGGTTTTTGAGGATGAAACAGGAAAAGGAAAGGCGTAGGAAGGAAAAAGAGGAGAAAAAGGAAGGTATAGGCAGAAAGAAGAGGAAAAGAAAAGGCGTAGGAAGGAATAAGAGGAGGAAAATGAAAAGCGTAGGAAGGACGAAGAAGAGGAGAGGCGTAGAAAGGAAGCGATTGAAATTATGAAAAGTTTGCTACAAATCCAGTAAACCTTTAAGCAAGACGTTGGTCAGCCTAAAAAGAGAGTAGATCTTTTGGCACAACAACAAGAGTTTTTAAAAACTAATGTAGAACAGGAGAAGTTAATAACAAATTTAAAGCAACAACAAGAGGATCTAAAAACTCATTTAGAACTGCAGCAATAGAATTTAAAAACCAATTTAGAACAACAACAACAACAACAACAACAACAACAACAACAACAACAACAAAAGAATTTAAAACAATAGGAAAAGACAAGAGTAGAGTTAGGAAGGTAAATTAGAGCTGAAATGGTAGAGTTAGAAAGAAGAATTCATAGCCTAGTTTTGGTAACCAACAGAGAAACTGCAAACACTACCTCGTCTTCAACTACGGCCGAACCAAGTCACATTTAAACCCCAGTTACACAGAACCATATTAGCAAGATCCTTAAACCACCCATGGTTGACGGCCAGATGACATGGGAAACGTATCGACTTCAATTTAAAGCTGCAGCTAAAGCCAATGGCTGGGCTGAAAAAGAGATGGCGGCTTCATTGATAGTGTCACTGCGGGGACAGGCAGCAACCGTTTTACGTTACTTCCCCAAGAAGAACCCAGTTATTCATCTCTCGTCCAAGCGTTGGAGACAAGATATGGCCATCAGCATTTGAAACGGGTATTCCAAAGCCAGCTAAAGGTTCGTAGTCGGAAACATAATGAAAGTCTACATGAACTCAGGTGCCGAAAGATTTCCAAGAAGAGTTTTAATAGTAAGTTATTATAACTCACGCTGGACTCCTACAATAATTCGGTATGTAAATAGTGTGCGCAGTAAATTCTTAAGCCTATAAATACGTTCCATTGGCGTAAAATGTTAGAAAGATTTTTAACAACTGGAAAAGAATGAATAATTATCAGATTTTAAAATTATTAAATTGTCAACCCCTCTCAGTAGGCGGAACTGTCAATTATTATAATTTATGGGAATAATATCATTTGATATTTAAACAAGATAATTTTGACGTTTTTAAATTAATTTCTAATAATAGAGCTAAAAAAGGTGAATTTAGATTGTGAAGATGAGATATTGTGTACACCTTCAGAAATAAGAGAAGTAGCTAATAATGCAATACAGAATTTATTATTTTATTTTCTCGATACTTGTATCTTAGTATTTATTGTTTTAGTATTTCTTTTAATTTGTTTCTAGTATGAACTACACATTCATTTTATAATCAGCAAAATATATTAAGAAGAATATCAGTCTGATTCGGAGTTTGGCACACTTCTGTCTTAGATTTATGAAAGCAGCACTTTCCAAATGTTTATTACCACGGAAATTATTTTTATTTGGGGAACCCTTAACAGCATATGAAAATGTAACTAGTAACTGACCATATTGACGATATTTATGAAATTTACACTCATTTATTGTTCTATAATTTTAAAACAAATGTTAAACAAGTGTTTTTTTGATATACATTATACCAATAATATGAAAATGTAATTACTATGTTCCAATTCTTTCCAGTACTCTGATTATCCTACCACGTAAGCCAATGGTTCCGCGGAATCCAATTTGGAAACCGTTGCACTAGTTACCAGATGCCAGTCAATATAACTAGATAAAAAACATAAAAACTCTTCTAAGATAATTTCATCAACATTGATATTTTTATTTAGCAATAAAATTTATGATATACAGGGTGTTATTGAAATACACGTACATATTAAAACTGGGTATTGCGCAGATCCCCACTGAATGTAGAAAAATATTATTTTTTAAAAATACCCCTTATTAAGGGAGTTATTAATTTTTGAAAATTAATTCTTAAACAAACGTACTTCACTGATATGTTGAGGATGACCTATATAAATTAGGTTTATTTACCTATTTTAAACATCAACAGTAATTAATATGCAAGTTTTTGTCAGATGATAAGAAAACTAGTCTTGTAAGAAATAACCATGTTGCCAAGATTTTCGAATTAATTTCTATTTCCGAAGACTGGTTTTTACTACCCTCGTTATCAAAAAACTAGAATATTTGATAAATGATTGTTTTTAAACTATACATTTTTGAAACTATAGATTATTAAAATTTTAGTTGATTTACGAATCTGGCTAACACGAGCGCGTCATTTCCAAGTTGGTAAAAAGTGTTGTTACGATTACTTTTAAATATTTTTTTACGATGCCACTATTTACGAATATTGAACTAACGGATATAGTGCTGGTTTATGGGGCAGCTGGAGAAAATTCTCGGCAAGCACAAATCCTGTATCGCGAACGGTTTCCAAATCGGAGAATTCCGGACTGTCGTACGTTTATTTCAACTGTTCAGCATCTAAGAGACCATGGAAAATTTGAGAGTGTCAATGCAGATCGAGGGAGAACAAGAACACAAAGAACATTGGCGGCCGAAGAAGAAATATTGGAAGCTGTTGAAAACCGGCCTCAATTAAGTTGTAGAAGACTAGGTCTTGAAATTGTAGTGTCCTCATTTGTTGTGTGGCGGACACTTAAAGAACAAGGTTTACATCCTTATCACATCCAAAAAGTCTAGGCCTTATATATCCAGGTGATGAAGAAAAGAGAGTGGAGTTTTGTGAATGGATGATTCAAAAATGTGTTGATATTCCTGATTTTCTAAAAATATTATTGTATACTGACGAGGCTTCATTCACTCGTGATGGCGTGTTCAATATGCACAATACGCATATTTGGAGTGATGAAAATCCTCACGCCATTAGGGAAACTGGGCATCAAAGAAAATTTTCAATAAATGTATGGGCTGGCATAATAGATCAGTATTTAATCGGGCCTTATGTTCTCCCGAACAGATTAAATGAGCCAGGATATCTCCACTTTTTAGAAGATATTTTGCCAGTACTCCTAGAAGAGATACCGTTACAATTAAGGCAACGGATGTGGTACCTACTAGATGGCGCTCCTCCTCACTTTGATTTAAACGTACGGCAGTTTTTGAACATTAGATTTCCTCAAAAGTGGATAGGCTGAAATGGACCTACTAAGTGGCCTCCGAGATCTCCGGACTTAAATCCATGCGATTTCTTTTTGTGGGGTCACATGAAACAACTGGTATATAATGAACCTATTAATAGTGTTGAACAATTAACCAATAAAGTTAATGCGGTAGCCGAGGAACTACGACAAAATCCAAGACTAATTTCTAATGTTCAAAGTTCTTTGGAAAGACGATTGCAAGTGTGTGTAAATAATAATGGACGGCATTTTGAACAATTACTGTAATAAACTTTATTATGAATTAATTGGTTTTGCTACGGCAACAGTGCAATTTCTATGGGTAAGTTCAATTTCGATTTATTTTACTTCTTTAAATATGGAAACTAGTAGGTCGGAAAAGGGGACTCTTCCCCAATATTTAAATTTTAGAATTTGAAGTTAAAATTGGTGCCAATCGTTTTTGGTCATTACATACTATTCCCCATTTTAATATGTACGTGTATTTCAATAACACCCTGTATAAAATGATACATATTATTTATGATCTATTGGCCAATCCTGTATATATTATCAATTTGCAAACGATTCTTAACCATTTAAAATTTTACTCGGATAACATAGAATATTCGTTGCAGTTGTTTTACCCAATAAAAATAAAGGCCAGATAAAAAATTCAAAGAATATATTCGTAAACATCTTAAATTCCAATACCGGCAGCAGAAAAATACCTGCTGCATCGGCAAAACTGGAGATTATCCTCTGGAAAAGTGTCAGCATTTCTACTTCCTTCCATAAATAACGGTCTCTAAACGAAGGAATTCCGGATTTAGTTGTAATGCTGTCTGATTCTGGTCTCCCTCCTTCATTATTATTTCTAACGCCCAGAAACGTAATTCCTAATGGTCTCGCTCGCCCATAAATAAAAGAAACGCTATAAATAAGGTTTATTTTACGGGGACAAACGGAAAGGACCGTGGAAGGACCAAGGCGGATGACCCTAGAAATTTTACACGGAAATCGGCGAGATTTACACCAAAATCAAATGGCTGTTTCGATTAGGGGCAAAACTTTTTATTACTGAAAAGGCTTTTAAAAACAAGACATAACTTAATAAATCGTTTCTGAGATACTTATTATACCAACTGCGATGTTAAATGTTATTTAATGAACTTCAGCATCGAAGAAAATAAAGCAATTTTATAACATAAAACTTTCTTGCTATGGCAACTGTTAAAATATTATTCTAAATTGTAGAAGTAAAAAAAAAATTAATAGCTCATGCCATATTCAGTGTTAATAAGAATATCATCGATCAAATTTAAAAAATATATATAAATATCGACTGTGTTCAACACCAATTCTTTGGGCTTTTAAAAAGCTGTTCATTCTACGACCGATTTAACTAAAATTGAGGTAGTCGCAGAGAAGCTCCCGAGTTATCTATAAATCGCATAAAATTAAAGCAACCTTTCACAAGATATTAAAAAAAATCTTTCGAATGTATAAAAAATAAATTTCATTGGAAAAAATTCTTCCATACAGTCGCAACAATAAGTTATTCACATGGTATCGACTATTAATGACGAAATTATATTTGCAGGAAAAATTTTTACGTGCTCGTTTAACTTGGACTAGAATGACTTACTGTGTTTTATTCCCTACTAGTTTATAGTACCATTCACCGTTGTTCCTTCTATAAATTTGTACTGACCGAGTGTGTTCTATATGCTATTGGATCAACCCGTGGTTGTCCAAAAAGTCTCTGTCTCTTACGCACATTATATGTTTGGCTAGTTCAGGTTACTTGTGATAATTGACGCAATAAGTTGCCTTTGTACCCGCCTATTTTGTTTAAGTGTCCCTTTATTGACGCCTGCCCAATCATGACTCCTGTTACTATTTTCAACTGGTTCCTATTTATAAAGATATGTTCTACCAGGTTTTCCCATGTGATTGTTTTTGGACATTCTCCCAATAATTGTTATCTTCTCCTGATCCAGTCTTTTATGAAACATTAACTATAGTTTTTGATACTTCAAGGTTTATATCTGGTTCCAGAATTTCTTGTGACTCTCTTTTTGTAAGTTCTATAACTTGGTCCCTTGATGACCCGGCACCCAAAACTAGTTTAATAATATTCCGACCTTTCAGTGTTTTCTGTTCTTCAATGCAATCCGAAAGCAGCATAGATATCTTTTTCTAACTCAATATGGTCTTAAGGGCCACCTTGTTGTCTGGTCTTGTATGAATCTGCTGGTTTTCGGTAGCTCTCGTATTGTTTGTTCTTGCACATTGCAAGATTACATAAACTTAAGCCTGAAATACTGAATCTGTTTTCCTATTGCATAGCTAAGTTTGGTGTTTTTTGGAGAATACTCCAGCATCAGTGCCTTACTCAGTCTTAGACCTGTTCCTATGTCCGGTTTGTTTCCCTCATAGTGATATCCGTTCTAGTAGTTGAAATGTTGGATATAGTATTGCAGGAATAACGCTTGGTTGTGTGATCTGTTCTTATATCTAGCACATCCCCTGTCACTATCCTTGTGAACCTCATATGATTTGAACTAACGTTAAGATTTGCCAGATTGTTCTATAACATTAGTTTACAAAATTTAACTTTTTGTCTGTTGACGCGAATTCTGTGGTTGATATGACACTTATGACTTTTTTTTATCAAATCTAACCTCAAAATTTTTTGAGCAGCTCGAGTTACTTTGGTTTTGTTTTTTATCATTTAAGCCTGCCTATATATTAATCGATAACAGGCGTATTTTACTATGTTAGGATTAGTATCTGAAGTTTTTGCGTCATGAGTAATTCAAGGAGACGTTGTTTGAACAATCCAGATCATTTTTGCTATATATGCGGAGAATATGTGTTTAACGATTGTAGAAAAGTTATATCAGAGTTGGTAAAAAATACCTATTTTGAGTATTTTGGGATGCTCTTGGATAAAAATGAGAAGTCTTGGGCTCCCAATTGTGTTTGTAAATCGTGTGTGGAATATTTAAGATTATGGAAAAGTGGTAAAAGAAATGCCTTTAAATTTGAAACACCGACTATTTGGCGAGAACCACGAAATCATCTCGAATACTGTTATTTTTGTACCGTGAACGTAAACGATTTAAACACTAAAAATCGAGCTAAATGGCAGTACCCAAGTACTAGTTGTGTTCAACGTCCAGTGCAGCGTTCACCTGACTCTTCAGTGCCTAAAAATATATCTGAACCCTTAGAAAAAGACATTGAAGGACCAAGCTCATCACAAAATGATGCTGATTTGGAAGGTATGTCAAATGAGCCAAAATGCTTTTCCCAAAATGAGTTAGATGATCTTGTAAGAGATTTAAATCTTTCTAAACAAGCTTCAGAATTGTTAGCATCAATACTGAAAAAAAAAAATTGCTTTCCTCAGATACTAAAATAAGTTTTTATTGTGAGAGAGATAAAGAATTACGGCGTTATTTTTCCGAAGAAACCGGTATTACCTTCTGTTCAGATATTAAAAACTTGTTAATAAAAATGGGCTTGGAACAATACGAACCAAACGACTGGCATTTATTCATTGGCAGCTCAAAACGTAGCCTAAAATGTATTCTATTACATAATGGAAATAAATACGCTGGGGTACCTATTGTCCACAATACAAAGTTAAAGGAAGAATATTGTAACATTTCGCTAGTCTTAAACAAAATAAAATACAGTGACCATAAGTGGCAAATTTGTGACGATTTAAAAATGGTGAACATTCTGCTTGGTCAACAAAGTGGTTACACTAAGTTTCCCTGTTTTATGTCTTTGGGACAGTAGAGCTAAACAAGAGCATTGGGTAAAAAGAAATTGGCCTTTGAGAGAAAATATGAAGCCTGGGAAGCAAAATATAGTCCAGAATTCATTAGTAGCTCGTGACAAAATTATTCTTCCACCATTACATATAAAACTGGACATCATAAAATAGTTAAATCACTAGATAAAGACGGAAACTGCTTTTATTACATTTGCCAAAAATTTCATCAGCTCACTATGGAAAAGAATAAAGCCGGTATTTTTGGTGGCCCCCAAATTAGACAACTTACGAAAGATACTCAATTTATAAATTCTATAACTAAGTTAGAACTAAAGGCTTGGACAGCTTTCGTCTCTGTGATGCAGAATTTTCTCGGAAATAAAAAATCTGCAAATTACATTGAACTTGTAGAAGACCTTCTGCTACAATTAAAAAATATGGGGTGCAATATGAGCATAAAACTCCACTTCCTCCATAGTCACCTGGACAGGTTTCCGGAAAATTTTGGAGACATGAGCGAAAAGCATCAAGACTTACGCGTCATGGAAGAGTGCTATCAGGGTTTCTGTGACACGAATATGATGTCTGACTATTGTTGGTCTCTGATACGTCATTTTCCAAAGTCTACACATAAGAGAAGAGCTTTTTTAGAACTCAATGATTAATTATTTTCTTAGTAAAATTTTTCTTAGTAAATACATGTTTTTTTCTGTTTTATACCTACATAGCTGAAGCTCAGAAACTAGAGCTGATAAATATCTTCTAATTATATTTTTGAAAATAGCATATCATATGTAGTCAGCAGCAGCTGAAATTTCTTCGGCAACAGATGTACTGTAAACTAGTGTAATCTGTGAGCACATCATATTGCCTCCCCCTCTATTTGAATGAGATACTCTGATTGTAATAAGACCTGTGTTAAAATTTTCTGAAAATTTTGCCAATTAAACTACATAGCTATTGTTTTTTTGTATTTGTTTGATAGAGTTGCTAACAGAATCTGACCAGTAGCTAAAGAAAAAAATCTCCGAGTTCAGTATTAAACTGCCGTCAAAATAAGTGTATAACAAAACTTAACCTTCCGCACGATACAACCTTATTCTCCCGCAATTCCTGCCTTTGTCCTTATATCTCATAAACCCTCTCAGCCAATATATACCTCCCCTATATACCGCATCCCGCTACACAATTACATCCCCGACACGCGTCAGACGACAATCATCTTACCCCATATCAAACCCTAACCTCACTTTTCTTTTGCGATATCACGTCAACCAAGTATGTGAAGTATTTGCAGATGCTTAGTGGATTCCTGATTCTCGCTTTAACTTTTGTCACTGTCGGTTCGGCCTGTCGCGTTGGCTTTGGATTAAATGCCGCTTGTGTTTTGTTTACGGATAACGGTTTTAACTTAACTTTATTGGATATACGACGAGGATCGAGGAATTCATTATTATTTTACAAGGCTAATTTCTCTAGCGTACGCAACGTTTAAATTGATTTAGGTATTTTATTTTATTTTCCGAGATGAGAGTCTAGACTTATCTAATAATAACAAGATATAATAAAAATATTAATACACATAAGACTATTTTATTTGTTAAAAAATATTTTATTAATATGCTAGGCTCTGTTAAATAATGTTTTTTCATATGAAACCATAAATGAGTTAAAAGTGTTGCTTTTAATATTTCGTCGTTAATATCACGAAGTGACGTAACTCGGGTTTCACAATTTTACAAGAGAGCATTTTAAAGTTTTTTTTATAAAGTTACGTCTCTTCGTGAAATTATCAGATACGCCGGTTAGATACGTGCTATTTTAATAAATGTAATGAATTGAGATACGCAATTTCGTGAAATTGTAGAGCATACTTTTTTACATAATATGTGACTTATCTCAGTTTTCAATTTTTTCGAGTTACGTCACTTTGTGATATTGACGACGATTTGTTGCATAATATCATTTCAGGACTACTTCAACGCTTAGCACACAAGTAGCTTTAGATATTTGTGTACCTTATACATAGCTTTACAGACGATACCATTATGCACGTCAGATATTAAGTCCTCCCAACGACCTCGACATACAAAGATTAACAAAATTAATTCTGTTGACCATGAAATTACCACCAACTGGGTGTTCAAAAAAATGATCGTCCATTGACATTTGGAAAGCCACAATACCTGCAACACTTAATATCACACAAAAGAGCTATCAGCCCAATTAACGATTCTAATCTCAAAAAAACCTCCTCTCTACCTATGGTATAGCGATTTCCTTAACCAAACGAGCGATCAATATCATTTAAGAAATATTTTACTGCGATTGTTGACAATTGACTAGAGACGCACCTCTCAAAACGTTATGGATGCTGGGACCATGACAGTTTGTTTTGTGGATAATCGTATTTACCGTAATGCAGTGATAAAGGGAAAAAGCTGTGTTTTATCTGACGCCGCGCCAATACGTTTACTGTATTTATTCCTTAAATCTTTTACCATAGCATTTGTATCCTGTTCCAAACTTTTGTTTTCAAAATGGACACGAATAAAGTGTTTTGGACCAATGGTTCATATATTTGAAATACGAATATAACTTGTAGTACGAGTCAAAACGTTTAGATTTGTGGACAAAACTTTCTGCAAATAGTTGCTGGTGACTAAGAGAATACTTGACCTTCACTCTTTAAGATTTACTTGATTTTGTTGCTATCGTATGCAGGCAGCGATATGTGGACTGTATTTTGTTCTTCATCTCAGTCTTTTTTAAATTTTATTTAGATGAAAAATCATTATTTAAAATAAAAGTATATTTTTAAATTCAATTGTGATTTGGTTTACAAATACTTGTTATGCACAATTTATGTTAAACTTTTAAAGACTAATTAAAAAGTATTTTAGTCAAAATATGTTTAGATTCAAAAATAAGAATATTTCAACTGTTAACTTTGATCAATAAGGAAAATGTTATTACGAGGTTCTTACCGGTCAAAATTTCCCAATGGTTATGTACATTATATTTCATCATTTCCAACTTTTAAGATAATTACGCCCTTTCTCTCTTTGACTCAGAACAATCTTATTGCAGAGTGGGAACGGGCTCTCGTTCAAATTTAAACTGTTTCTAATTTTAAAATAGTTGCATATTAGGAAGAATAAACTATCCTTAGAGTTAATTCTAACAAGAAGAAAGTAGCATAATATTATTTTTGCACACCTGTGCTGAATTTTTTTATTTTTAGAATTAATATAATTCTCTCTTTTTATGGTTTGGTTTGTACTGAAGCCAGGGCTAAGATAAATTTTGTATTTTATTAGAAATGTAAAATAATTTAATGTTTTTTACAGTACTAAATATCTTGATATTTTTTTACAACGTGTGCAGTGTTTGGAACAAGAAATATATTTTAAACTATAAGTTAAAAAGGATTTTGTTATTTTTAGTATACCTCCCTATCCTAATGAGTACCTACAACTTGTAGTACGATAAACGGTATCGCCCTTGAGCCCTTTAAGTACCTATCGAATAAGTACCAAAATTAATTCTTTTATGGTAATAAAGTTAATAAATATAAAATGCTGTTAACGTATGCATAATAAAAAGGTTCGTTATATAAAAATTTTCAATGTAAAAATGTCAAAGATTTATTTTAGCAGAATTGGACCTAACGAATTTATTACAATTTTCGAAAAATAAAAAATCTTTATATAATTAGCTGGAAAAGCATTACTCGTATAAGTGTTTTCATATAAAACGACTTGACGATACCTTAAAAAAATGTATTACTTTCCGAGATTTTTGTCAAGGTGAATTCTTGAAGATATTTTTTACTCTGAGCAGAATGTAATAAAAATTGAGTTAGGTGATTTTTTTATTATGTTTCGGATCATTAAATTTTTTCCTACTTCAATTCAAGATTCAATTTAATCCGGCAATATTTTTTTATTGGATAATATATAGCGGAAAATGTGAAAATTCATCGAGTGCGTAAAATAAATATGTTTATTTTAAAATATGTTGGTGGGTTTATTGTCGTAATAAACAACACAATTGAAATTATGTCAGGTGAGTCGTAATTGGAAATTAAAAATAAAATACGAGTTTTTCCAAGCGGCGAATATTTTTCTGTATTATTTTTTATGATACAAGTTAAATAATATTTAATTAAAACATCATGTAGTTTGTTGATTAATATAAGGAGATAATAATAACTTTATTGGCACAAAATTTAAGTAGAATAAAAGCGATAAGTACATAGGTACTTGTTTCGCTTATGAGACAAAATGTAATAATGACAATAATAGTAATACTGTTGGATTCTAATTAACAGTGCTGTCCCTAAAGTGGCGCTGGGAAAGAGTAACACACTCTACACAAAACACGAGACTCATAACCTAAGTAGTTTATGCCAATAACACCATATTAAATAAAAATTACAATAATAACAACACTAAGAATAGTAATAATAATAATAATCACTACTGAATGTAAACTTAATATAATACACATATAAAATAAAAAACTTATATATCTAAGATTAAATTTGGATAAAATATATAACGTTACAAAAAAAAATAAGTAAAGTAGAAAACTATGATTGAAAACAATAAATTCGTTTTTAGTTTAATTGAACATTGTTAACAAATCTTTTCGCTGACTTTGAAGAATATACTTTTTTAACTCCTTTTTAAACCTGTCTTTATTTCTCAAGAATTTTATATTCTCAGGAATAGAATTGTATAGTTTTGGAGCATAACAGTCGTAGGATCTTTGAGTTACTGTTTTGAACATCAATGGAACCGTATAAATAAATAAATAAATAAATAAATAAATAAATCTTTAATTCCAAGAGACCTTGTACAGGTATGGGAAAAGTCAAAACATGGTGTACAATTTAATAAAGTAGAATAGAAAATACAAAGTACTAAAATTCAGAAATAGATACTAAACTTAAAAAAATCTAAAACAAACTTATTTATAAACCAAAATATAATTATAATATTTATGAAGGAGATGATTTATCTACGAATCAAGGAACTCAGAAACAGTATAAAATGCTTTCCTTGAAAATAAGTCCGTTATTTTACGTTTAAAGTATTTAGTACTATTTATTTCTTTAAGAGTCCGATCCAGTTTATTATACAACTCAATTCCTAAAAAATAAGGACTTCTTTCATATAATGTCAAATTGTGAGACGGAATTACTAAAGAATCGCTATTTCTGGTATCATAATCGTGAATATCTGCATTTGTCATAAACATATTTAAATTAGTTTTTACGTATATAAGCAGTTCAACCATATATATACAGGGCAGCGTTAATATTTTTAATTGTTTAAAAATATTTCTACAAGAAGCATATCTAGAAATGCCAGCGATATTTCTGAGACACCGTTTTTGAAGTCTAAAAAGTCTAATTAAATGGGGCGATGATCCCCAAAATATAATACCGTATTTAATTCGGGAGTATACCAAACCATAATAGTAAGAAATTAGAATTTTTTCATTGCATAATTGTTTAAGACGTATCAATGCATAACAAGAGGAACACACTTTTTTACACGTTTCATCTATATGTTGCATCCATGTTAGCGAAGCGTCAATATGAATTCCCAAAAATTTTGTGTTCTGGCTCTGTTGTATGGATTTGCCATTTATTTTTAGTAAATGGCATTCATCAGTTATCGGTCGAGGTGTAAAATGAACAAATGTTGTTTTCTCCGTATTCATACATAACTTATTTGATGAAAACCATTTTTTAAATTTGTTAATCATATATTGTAGTTTAACTAGACAATTATCTAATGTATCATCAGTGCATAGGTAATTATTATCATCCGCATATATTGTAAGATCATCGCCAAAGTTATGAATTTCCGGAAGATCGTTAACATATATTAGGAAAAGCAAAGGGCCCAAAATGGACCCTTGTGGAACCCCTATTGATGTGTCTAAAACGTCTGATAATATGCCATTAATATCAACAACTTGTCTTCTATTGTCTAGGTAAGACATCAACCAATCGCTTAATTTTCCACGTAGACCATAGTTGTATAATTTGTGTTCTAAGATTTTGTAGTTGACTAAATCGAAAGCTTTGCTTAAGTCCATGAACAGGCCTATGCACTTGTGTCCGTTATCTAACGCGTTATATACTCTATTTATAAATTGCACTAAAGCTGTTTGTGTACTTTTCGTTTTCCTAAAACCATGTTGGTTATTTACAAGTGTTTTGTTAGAATCTAAATATTGCATAATTCTAGAATAAATAACTTTTTCTAATGCTTTTGAGATTGAACTAAGAATTGCAACTGGGCGATAGTTCTGGACATTAGTGTTTTCTCCCTTTTTATATATCGGTACAATTCTTGCCGTCTTAAATACATCAGGGAATAATCCATTAACTAATGACAAATTAAATAAAAAAGTAAGAGGATATACTAAATAGTTTACTGCCGAGACCAATATTTTACTACTAATATGATCCAAACCTAATGAACCAGACTTTTTGAGACTTAAAATAATATTAAACACTTCTGTGTTTGATACAGGATGAACGAATATAGTATCATATACCTTTTTTTGTTTAAACTCATAGTCCTTTTGATCGACATTATTTTTAATCGTTAATTGATGTGTAATATTAACAAAAAAATCATTAAAAGTGTTCGCAATTATTTTTTGGTTTGTCACTACTTTATTATCTACGACTACTGAATGTATAGCATTAGAGTTATTTGTCTTATTATTTGTGTTTTTATTTATTAGGTTCCATACACACTTACTTTTATTAGCTGAATTATTATATATTTTATCATTTTGCATTTTTTTCGCGGCTTTTACAACTTTTCTGTATATTTTTTTATAATTCCTATAGTAATGAACATCTGCTTCGTTATTTGTTAAACACATTAAATGGAAAAGTTCTTTCAACCCTTGAGAGGACCGCAAAATTCCTGATGTCAGCCATGGTTTTATTTTGTATTGATTTGGTTTTATGTTTTTAAATGGAAATGATATATCTATATAATATTTGAAGGTATTAACAAAGGACTCAAAACCACGATTAACGTCGACACACCCGTATATATCCTTCCATGATTCATTATTTAAATGATTATAAAATACCTGATAATTTGTGTCATTGAATACTCTACAATTAATATTATTACTTTCTATAATAGTTGAAAAAATAATTTCATATCTCAATATATAATATTGTCTAATATATAATAGTGTCTTGGATGAGTTTCGTATTAATGAGAGGAAAGTAGTGCTGAATGTTTACTTACGTGCTATTTAATTGTTGTTCTTAAAACATAAATTTGTCTTATATCTAAAATTTGTATATCTTCCAGGGAATTAACATATGTTTTTAACGCACCTTTCCATGTTACTATACCATAACGAATGTGACTTTCCACTAAAGAATAGTATAACGTTTTAAGATAAGGTATTGCTAACATATCTTCAAGTTTTTTAAATTTATGTTAAATTGTCCTTTAACTTATTTTTTTAATACGTTTTTTCAACATTTAGTGTTAGTAGTTTTTTCTGCAACCAATATTTTATTAAACAAAAATCCATTTCTGCTTTTGTTTTCAATTCTTGCCAGCTATTAGCTTTGTAGAAGATAGCAGTATCATCTGCAAAACCGACAATGTTTCTATTTCCACTTAATGAGAATAAACCATTTATGTATATATTAAATAATGTGGATCCTAACACGGATCCTTGAGGTACTCCACAGTCAATCACTTTTTCACTGCTCAATACATCATCCACTCTTACTGTCTGACATCTTGATGTTAAATAACTTTTAAATAATTGCAGAGTATAGCCTCTTATACCAATATCTTCTAGAGTTTGTAAGAGTAGATGATGACTGACAATGTCGAAAGCTTTTGACAAATTAATAAATATAATACAGAGTGTTACCCTCATTTAAAGCTTCGGTAACTTTTGATGTCAATGAAAGAATCGCATCTTCCGTGAAAATGTTTTCCCTAAATCAAACTGATAACTTGAAAGTATATTAAATTTATTTAAGTAAGTTGTAAGCCTCTTTTAATTAATTTTCTCAAAAATCTTTGAAAGATGGCTGAGAAGTGATATTGGCCGGTAATTTGTAATTTCGGTTATTTTTCCTTTCTTAAATACTGGTACAACAATTGATTTTTTAAAAGCAGAGGGGTACACACCAAGATTTACACATTTCTTAAGAATATAAGCAAGAGGAACTTTTATAAAATCTGATATTAATTTTAAATGTGCTGCCTGCAATAAGAGCCATAAATGTGTTTTTAACTTCAATTGTAGTTATAGGCTCAAAAACAATTGAATTTGGATGTGATACTCTATGAAATTAACGTTAGTATTTATTTTACCCGTTTGAACAAAAGCATTGTTGAAGGCATTTGCTATTTGATTTTTTTCAATTAAAATCTCACCAGTGTCGTCAGGATGTTTAATTCTGTTAATAATCTTTTTTTGTTTTTTGGTTTTTGATTTAAATCAATTTTTTTTTATAGTAATTAAATTTTGTTTTATTTATTACGATAATTTTTGTATTAGATTTTTAACTCAACATTGTTTGGCTCTAATAGAGTATGCTGAAATAGAATATTTTTCCTATTGATGGAGTAAGTAGACCGTTTGTGACCCAGGGTGCTATTTTGGTATTGCTTCTAAGAATACGTTGTTTTTATGTGCAGGCATCCAGTGCTCCTGAAACAGTGTCAATAAATGTTGTTGTTGCAGTGTCAGGAGTGGAAATAAAATAATTACATCCATCATAAGAAAATTATTTTTTCTAATTTTAACATATAAAGTGACATTTTTTGAAACTGGTTTTGAAAGATTCATTATGCCACCAGCTGCTAAAAGAAAATAAATTAAAATAACCCTTTTTTGGTTTTAAAATCAATAATATATATTGTTATTGAAATATATCAAAGAATGGCAGGTTGACTTATAAAAATAGAATTTGATTGAACTTACAACCTAGTAATAATATTGTTTTTTCCTTATTTTCCATTCTAAATCAGCAAAAAGTAATTAAAACACAGGACACGATAAAATAACTCTCTTAAAATCTATATAAACTTTAACAAGCAATATAAACAAATAAACATACTACTATAAGTCGTTCAGAATAAATGAAAATGATTTTCTATTTGTCAATAAAAGAATAAAGTTAATTATATGCAACTAACAGAACAAGAAAGTAGTAATATTGGTTGCCAGTAATATTTTACCAAATCACAATTTTATAAATAATCTCAACAAAATTAGAAAAAATATTATATGAAACACTTTACGAAATATTATTTTATATAACTCGTTCATGTTGCGGGATCCCGCCCTACTGGTCTCGCAAATATTTACTAGTTATATAAAATAAGGCATTTCGTAACTGGTTTCATAAATAGTTATAATAAAACCCAAATTTAAAACGGAGAAAGTTTGATTTAACTTGCATAATAGTGTACCTCTCAATTATTGTTTTAAATTAAATAGTGTTGATTATTATGTTTATTAATTTTTCTGAGGTTTACTTTTAAAGATAAGTTGTGATGAGCAATTTTTAAGCGTTTTTTACTTGTATAAAAAGTAGTAAAGTAAAACAAACGAACGTGATATACCTTTTTGAAATTGTGTTTCAAAGTGCTTTCATTTGTTACCTCACACGATAACATCAGAATTGTTTTATATGGTTTCCAGTTTACCCCCTTCCCAAAAACTAAACCCTAAGATAAATAATTTTCGTTTAATGTACAACTTATGGTCAACGTTCTTGATTTTTTCAGATTTTTTTCGAGATCGTATGAAAGAAAATATAACACAAACGAACGTATTATACATTTTTGAAATCGTGATTTAAAGACCTTTGATTTAAACCTTATAAGTGAAACTCAAGGTAAAAAATAATTTTTGCCAAATTGAAGACGTAGCACTAACAAGTATTAGAAATTAAAAATTTAAAAAAACCGACTTCAAAAACGTGTAGATGCCATCACCACATCTTAACCAAATTTATATGGGACCACCCCTGAGGTACCCCCTTACTAACAAAAAAAGAATCATATAAATCGGACAAGGTGATAAAGCATTATCGCTAAACATACATAAAAAATGAAGAGTTTGAGGATTTTCTCATGGACCCAATTATTAGATTATGACCAAATTTATATGTGACCACTCCTGAAGTACCCCCTTTCTAACAAAAAAAGAATCATCGAAATCGGACACCGTGTTAAAGAATTATGGCTGAACATACATAAAAAAAAATATTGCGACGAATTGAGAACCTCCTCGTTTTTTTGAAGTGGGTTAAAAACACTTGTAATATCAAACATTATGTACACTTTTTCTTGTAGTAATCTTGACTACATATAATGTAGGTAGGAATATACGAGTATAGTATTAAAACTTTTATAAAAAACCTTAATCCAAAATGTTTAGAATACGATTTTCTAACATAATATAAAACACCACTTTCAATTTTAAAGACATTAAGCTTATCAATCTGTTTCAAAATATGTTTAAATTTTGACCATATGACAGATAAAGCAAGTAGTGTCTAACAAAGTAATTGAATTTTTTGAGGAAAAATGTTTTACTCCATAAATTAATTTCAAATAAGAATAAAATATTACTCCTAAGCTTTTTAGATTCTATTTCAATAATTTGGCTGCAATATCAACATTTTCGACAACCCTATATACTTTTAGTTTTATACCAAAAATCAGTATATAGATGAATTAATAGGGAGACAATGATCGCTTTTTTGCACCTTCGCCAGAACATGCTACAGCAGATCCAGCATTTTATAGTATAAATAGTAGACTGTGGTTACTTCTACTGAGCATGACTAGCGTATTATATAACTTTCGAGAGTTGACTTCTACCGAATATTCTTGGTCACTTAAAAAAAATGGAGGCCCTAAACGCTCCAAATAAAGCAAAGAGGGACTTAAAGGATTATAGTAGAACTGAACTGGTCGAAAATCGCTGACATGAAAATAGAAATAAGTAAACACAAATAAAGACCAGTGGCGTTAGCAGATGTACAAGTTTCCAACAACAACAAAAATTTAATGAAATGGTTGTGTTCATGGAGAACGGAGGCACGCAAGTTTGGAAACTACAAAATAAATTTACTATGAAATAATATGAATAACAACAATTAACTTTACTAAATTTAAAACATCAGTTAGTTTTTTCACTGAAACTGTCTTCATCGTCCGAAATCTTTAGTGATTATCCTAATTTCATATTCATACGCTTTGCTTTAATCATTTTTTGCACAGTTGGCCAAAACTTTAGCTGTAACTTCTCTTACGTCGTATCCAATCTTGTAATTACTACAAATTAGTATACGAAGCTTGGGGTAAAGAACTGTTCATGACTTTAAGTGATGGTTTTAAGAGCATTGATATTAACTTTTTACAAAGCCATGTTTTAAAAGAATCGTAATCCACAGAATCATGATAGTCTATACTCTTAGTTTTTGTGAGAAGTAGGAATTCTACATCTTCAACAAGCTCTGCGCTAGTTCCAGTATATATAAATACGAAGCTTTTACCCGTAATTTCGTGATATTTTATAAGTTTTTCTAAGCAAATTTTCTTTTTGTCATGTATGTTTATGTCTTCCATTCAAAAATATCCACGTTTCAGCCAGAAATAAAGTGGATTTGTAAGAATTTTTTCATCTATTCCTTATAAAATAATATTTGTAAACATCATTGGGTGTTCGCAAAGATATCGTCTATTAATTTTATATGAAAATCCAGTCTTTTGTAAGACACCATAAACTTGTCACAAATGGGATCGTATACTGTTTATTTTTAGTTCTATATTTAGTATTTTGGTTGTAACGTGCTTATACCCTTGCTTTCACATCATAAAATACGTTTGTAATTGCTCATTTTACAGTACCACTTACATCATTAGCCTTTATATGGAACTCTCCTGTTGTTATTGCTGTTTCCTTCCTGTAACCTATTTTGTATAGTTGCTTTAAATGTATTATATTTGCAGAGACGGGTAAATGATGTCAAGATTAGAACTCTTATAAAATAAGTGACAAAACTTGTCCTAAAAATTATATTTCAGTCTTATATTAATATTCTATAAAAGGTATACATTAATATCATCAATTGATGCTATCTTACTTTATCGTAAGAAAAATATAACCGACTTGGTAATAGAAAATTATAGTTTTCTTCAAATTTGTTACTTTTTGCATAAAATATTATACTAAAAGGTAATATAAATGTATTATAATGTAATAAAAAAACAAGTAAATATGGTTCTATGACAGAAATATCTGATTATACCTCAATTATAGATGCTCCAAAATTTAATTTTAAGCAAATAATGAAAACGTGCACACTGACCTTTTATATCGAGCGCAATATAGAATTCTGACACCTTTTAGGTATATAGGTATTTTTCATTTCAAGGCTGAGGGTGGTATCGTCGTACACGAGAATTTTATTTAATAAGTTCCTACATCAAATTTTTAAAAACATTATTCAGGCAACGCTGATATTAAAATATTTTTTGTTTTTGTTAGTTGTTGAATTTTAATTAATAGATAAAGATAATATTATACCTAATAGCAGAAGATAATGTTTTAAGGTCTCGGTTAATAATTCATTGTATGGTTAGAGAGATTAGACAAAGACCCGTATATTTTCTGTTGTAATAATGTAAGAAGTATGTCATATTATTGTTGGTGCACGCCAAAAAGGTGAAATGAACTATATGATGTATTTCTTTGTATTCATTTAAATTTGTTTTTGTTTTCAACACTTTCACAACAGCATTACCCATATTAGTTTGGAAAAACATGTTTTTTAAAAAATAGTTAATAATATGGGTAATGTATTCAATAATTATGAGGTCAACATGTAATTTTTAGAAATGGTTTCATACACAAAAAGATCATTAATTTTTGCAAACTAAAGTTATACATTGAAAAAACGAAACGAATGTATAGTAGTTAATAAGAAAGAGGAATCGATATGTCTGTCTGTGTATTGAAATTTATTTTATATTTAAGGCTATGTTTTTATTTAAAGCTATGTTTTTATTTAAACTTCGTCACCATTTTTTACATTTTCACATCACGCAACCTTGCTAGTAAATTCGTGGAGGAGCAAGGGAAATCCTTTGAAAATGCATTTTCCGTGATAATGTGGTTGCTCTGCCGAATATCAACGGAGACGGCAAGCTGTGGAAAGGCGGACGGCGGCAGATGGTTGGCGTTTTTTCAATTAACTTTCAGATTAAATTCGACGTCAATCATCGGAAACGGTACTGACAAACTGGCTTGACATAAATTTAAAATATCAAACTTTCATATATATATCATTTGTTTAAAAATAAGTAAAATAAATGAGTTTTCTCGACCTCGATAGTTTTTGAATTGGCTCTCCTATTTTTACTATTTATAAGTTTATTCTGAGTTGCCACAGAAGTGTAAAACGTATTTTAAATAAACTGAAACGACATAAAACTTCTAGTCGCTGATTCTTACTAGTTTGCCTCTTTTTAATTATTACCTTTTAGCCAGGGGCGGTTTCTCCATTGGTTCATTTGTGCAGTGAACACCAATTTTATAAAAACACATTATTTTAATATTACATAAATAACATAAAAATATAAATTTAATTTTAATATTTTTGTTTTCATAAGTGTTAATCTATATTTTTTGGTACAATATTGCCCTCTGACTAATCGCGTCTCTGTAGCACAGTATACCTAAGTATACCGTGTCTGTGGCGTATTATGATGAATTAGTCTAACACGAGTAAGACGATTTGGCGAATACATATAGCTAAAAAGAGAAGACAACACGCCAACAGAGCCTTCAGACTGTCAAAAAACACATTAATTAGCGCGCCGCTCACAAACAAGGTTGCCAAACCGTGTTGCCAGTCTAGTACAATTCACAATTGTACTAGCATTTTACATAACCTGATATATTTTTAAAATTAATATCAAATTATGAAGAAAAGTCAGTTTATTAACTAATAATGTTTATAGATGGTTTTCAACGTATTAAAAACAAAACAAATATTACACTAACTAAAATATTCATTTTTTAATAGTTGTAGTGCTTGAAAACAGTATGATGTTGATAATAGTAACTACACTTAATAAAAACTCAAATAATAAAAACAGTTTTGATCCGACTTAAAAATGATAAAATTATTGGAAAAAGTAAACACCCATTTTAAATTACGACAAGCCGCCACTGATTCTGTTCTCTAGAGTCTAGAAGTTCTCGAAGTTCTGATGGGAATTTTAAGGTCCACAAAATTATTTATTTGAATATTATTTGTTTGTCTTGTACAATTAGCTTACAACATTATGAAGCATATCTTTTTCTCATAAAATATGTGTATTGTTCACTACGAAATTATTTTAATTTAATATGAGGTGTGAACAGTGAGACCTATAAAAATAAAATTAATTTTTAAAATATTTTTCAATACTTCTAGGTGGCGCGATTCTTGTTGCCACGCCTTCTGGCTGGAGTTGGACCAATTATTTTGTTCAACGTATCTTTTGGGTAACGTAACTAAAATTGGCGTCACGAATCTTTTGTTCATAATTGCCTTAATTCGGTGCAACTGTTCGAAGAAGCTCCAATGGGGACTTGTTGCTTTATATCAGGTTTTAACTCCACTTTAAAGGAATTTAGAGTTATCATATTTACCCTAAGGGAAACCGCCAATATTCTTGCCAATACGTTTCATATCCAGTTTCATGCAGCCAGTCTTAAATGTTTCAGAAACTTCTGCTTAAATTGAGGTCACATTTTTTTTTCCAAAGAGATATAGTGAAGGATACAAACAATACGGTCTGACATCTTTTATTTAGGACATCAGAGCCTTAGAGAACTAAATCTGTTGATGTAAAGGCACTGGTTTCAGTAAAATGATGTAACGAGTCACATCGCTGTTCAACCTTTGGAATGTATAGGAATAATTTTGGAAAGTCATTTCCTGAAGAACATACTCAATGATTCTTTACATAGCCTGAGATTTTCTCACACATGTGTACATCTTGTTATTTGTTTTATAAGAAAGTTACTTTATAAGTAAGTATAAATATAAGTTGCAGAAGGCCACATATTCCCGCACGAATTCGTAATAATAAATAAAAAAATATGGATAAAAATGAACAAAAAACAAAAACAAAAAAAACAAATAAAAATATATTTATAAAAAAAAATAGAATTCGTTGCCTAAAATATTATAATGTTTAATTAACTGTTTTAACTTTTGTTAAATTGTAAATAAGATGAAAATTTTGTACTTTCAATAGACTTCAAGTTCCTTCATAATTAATAAGTAGTGAATGTCAACTGAAATGTCACAAAAAGTCACCAAAAATCGTTCAAGAATAAGCTTCATTCTTCAACAATTTTGCGTGCGAGAATATGACATTCTTACACCAAAATCGAGAAACAACCTTTCTGATTTCAATTGGGTCACAAGGGACCTCTTCGAATAAATATTCTAGCCTTCGTCATAATATTTTCTTCATTTTCTGCTCTAGGCTTAAGCTATTGAATTATTTGTGGGACGTATTATTTTGTTAATGTGGACATTCATAGACGTCTTCTTATTGATGTTAAATAAATAAAATGTGAGATATTGATTTTGACATAAATAAAAATTAAAATATTGTTGGTATCTAAAAGTATTTTTCTTTTTTATCGGGTTCCTTCTGCCTTCTCAGGCCTCGGAAAAAGTTTCCTTGTCATTTTGTACCCAACTTTTCCAGGTTCGGCTGCCACTTTCCACTGGTGTCTTCCCATCTGTTGTCTTCTCTTTCCCCTTCTTTTTCCCTACCTATTTTTTAATTAGGTCTATTTATTTTCTTCGTGATCTTCCTCTTTGTTTCTTAGCTATTTTTCGTAATTCTTAAATTGTTCTTGTTAATCCGTCTGGCTTCATTGTTAACTAGTTTCTATACCAGTTTAGTTGTTTCTGTTTTTTTTTATATTGGTTCTTGTTTGGTTATTTTGCTAATATCCTCATTTTGTTAACCTATCGTTTGGTCTTTTTTGCGATTTTTCTTAAGTGTTTCATTCCATAGCATTCATTTTTATTTATTTCATCTTTTGCGGTTTACCCATTTTTCGGAGGTATAGATTAATGTTGTATTATTATGTTATGGATTTTGATTGTTAACTTCGTTTCGGTATCTTTATGTCTAAATAGGTATTGTTTTGCTTAATAAATAGTACATTTTGGTTTTTGCTCTGTTTGTTATTTCTGCTTCTATTTTCCTATCTTCTGTCAGTATACTTACCAAATATTCATAAGTTGTTACTCGCATTTTTTGTTTGAGTAATTTTACTAGTAATTATTGACGTATAATTTTAATCTAAATATCCCATGAATCAATTACTTATCTAAGAAATCCCCATTTTGCTGTCTTAAGTATTTCTACAGAAAAGCGTCACAAGTTGACGTGACGATTTATTACATTGTTACAAACTGCACCAACTAAATTGGCTGCTTCTTTTTGAGCCTTCTGTTAAATGTAGAGTTGTTTACTAATTACAGAGCTTCTTCATTGACGTGGGAATGGTTCTGGCATTTAAATCTTCTTGTTATTGTGGCTAGCTATTTGCCACTTATTTACTATCATCAGATTTGTTTTATTTATGTTTACTTCTATTGTTGTGTCCTAAATTTGTTTAGTCCCTAGATTCATTAATTTTGCATTTTGCATTTTTTTTTGTATTTGCTATCAATACCTCATCATCTACTCGATCTTACAGGTTGTAGATTTCTGTATCCAGTGACTGCTTAATTTCGTCCCTTTCTCTTTTGTTTGTTTCACAATTTGTTTTACAGTTAATTAGGAGCTGTTGTCACTAGACAATTCTAATATGACAAAATTACATACAACTTAAACCTTGGCCGCTGTCGATTGATGTAATAACATTTCGGTATCACCAACTTTTAGATATTTAGGCCGTTTCTCTCTATAACTTCAAACAATCTTATGAGCAGATCGAAATGGAGTATTTTAATTTCTTTGAAGGTTCGTTTTAAAACAATCGAATTTTAGAGTAGGATAAATTATTTTTAGAGAAGTCAGGCCTATTTTTAGTTCTAATGGTCTAGTTCCTGCTAATGCCGATGTCAAGACCAAAGTGGAATATATAATTTTATTATAAATTATAAAATTATTTTAATTTTGTTTTGTACGATGTAAGGAATTTGACCAAATAGTTTGATCTCATTTTTAAAATTTGTATATGGTTGGCCACATTAAATGTATTTCAAATCACCGGTTGAAAATGGTTGGATGTAAATTTTTGGCAAATAACGATTAGTTTAGTTGTGTCCAACCAAAAAAACTTTGTAACATGCATTATGTATGTATTACAAAATATAAATTAGCGTGTTTTTTAGAAATACATTTAAGACGATTAGTAAACATGGTGTAAAATGTACAATCTGGGATCCAAATCTCATCATAATATTTTCAACATTATGCATATATGATGTTAAATAATTCCATTTTAAAGTGAATATAATGCCTTACAAAGACCGTTATTAGAGCACGGTTTTGCAACGTATGCACATTTTAAACCACAAAATTCAAAGGTGTGTGGAATTTTCGTGCCCCGGCCAGCAAAATCGGACATGTTGCGGTTCCGTAAAGCAGGATAATGCCGGCAAAAACGACTGGATAACAATTAGCGCCTGTTATATACTGTTGCAGTTGCAATGCCAAATTTCCAAAAAGAAAATTTTAAACGCTGCTTATAATAATTTGCAGTTTTTGTGAAATTAAACTGGTATTTTTTTCAGGTATTTTTATTTTATTAGTTCAACTACTTTATTATTCAGTAAATTATATCGTTTGTCAGGTTCGATCCCCAAGAAAAAAGAAAGATTCTTAGATTACCTATAACCGTAAACATAACAAGACACTGCGCCTGCATCTACCTTCCCACTCCTCTCACCGACCAGTCATTGTTAAGTACGTCGTAGTATGTCATATGTCACAATTAGCGTGGAAGTTGGTTCTCCATTTGTCCTAATTCTTTTCTGGAATAATGACGAAATAGAAATCATATCAGAAGTCACCTTTTTTTAAGGAAGAAATATCTAAAAAAAATTGAAGAGATTTTTCTATCCAGAAGATGCATCATCCGATAATAGAAACCTTTACGTATCCAAACCTTTACTTTGTATTTCTTGTTTAAGTCACTCTACCAACTCTTGTTTCCTTCCTGTTGTTTCCAGTTCACGATCTTCTAGTTCCCGACGCAACTGAGTCACTTTTTAATGTCTTAATTTTTTTTGACATGTTTACACATTTATTTACAGGATCCAACTTCTGACACCAATCTAACGTTTATTTATTCATTTAAACACTTTGTTGCAGTGGAGCATCCAGAGTTTAAGTCTGGGGAGATAGAGGTAATAAAGTTTAGGTCTGGGGGTAGTGGTAATATTTAAGACTTTATTTTTGATAATAAAAAGTTAGGTTTAAGAATTCTTGGGGTTAATTACATTCCTCACCCCCCAATATATGCGTCCCTGGTTTGTTGTTTAGTTTATTTGCCTTAAGATACTAATTTATTTTATAACAACTTATTTGTTCTAAATACAACAATAATTTATATTTATTTTACTGATACACTAATTGCCAATATTTATTTGAACAGAACGATACTTCAACTAGAACATAACTTAAACTTTAAAACTTAATCTATTTATATAAATATGTGGCGCTCCAGACTTGATCTTGAATATTCCAGTCGTCCTTCGACTAAGAATCGTTGTTTCTAGAACCTCCACCAAAATTTGTGTTTCTAGGTAATTTGTCAATACTCTTCGACGGGTCCAGAATTTTCTAGAATGGGCAGTTCAATTCGACTGGCGATGAGGATCATTGGCGTCTCATAGGATTTTCGAAGATTGACTTATTTTATCGAATATTCTTGGTAATGGAAAATATTAAGGCTCAAATAAGGCAAATTAATTGAGTAATAATGAAACAATTTTTATTTTACTATCTTTAATTGATTTTAGCTCGATTGGTATAAACAAACCTATTTAATTTTTTTACTCTTTGACACAGCAATTCAATTACTATAAACTCATTTGTTTTTTCGAAACGGATGAATTTTATAATTTCCTAGTTAGAACGACACTTCCCTTGTAATCAAAACACCATTTCCAGATTAATCCGCTTTTAATCGAATTAAGGAAACTCTAAATAGAGAAATTTAACTCGAATACCAGTAATTAAAAACAACTCCGGATGACGACGACGACAGGGTGAGTTTCACTAACAACTCCACTTTAATTTCTCTAAATGCCAATGAAAACTTTTACTGAAAAAAAAATTAGACGCGACGTTGTAAACACCTCATTTAATGTGAAAATGCAGTTGCAGTTAATGGAGCACTTGTTTTTCACCCTTTTCCGAATAATTTCAAATAAAAGTCCACTTTAGTGGTATATATAGAAAGAAAGGCGAGACGCAGTGGCATACCCAAGGGCTTTGGCCTGTCATCAACACCTTTCTAACTATACGAAGCTTCATAAGTAGCTTTGGTTACATTTTTTTATATCATTTTTTAGAATTAAATTAAAAACATCTATAATAGTTTAGCAGGGGTTCAAGACATTTTTCTTCTTTTAAAATTTTCAATTTCTTGTTTTCTCTTCCAAGTGTCTTCAGCAGATAAAGACATAACCCGTCAACAAAACAATTACTTTTGGTACAGGTTTACAAAAGTCGCATCATGCTACTTCTAAGCACTTGTTTATCTTCCTTTAGCCGAATAGGCTAGCCTCGAAATTAGTGTGCATCCACGTTCTCGCAACCTTTAAACCGTAAGCCGCCGGTCACGTCATGGATGCGTGACGCCTGGGACGATCCACTATGGACTGTATCACTATGGGAATAGCCTACTGACGTTTAATCATCGAAGACGCGGAATTATTAACGGTGAATAAATGAGTCAATGGGAAAAGCAACTTTTAAAATTTGGCACAATAAACCGTAGGCTGCATTTCCTCCGCGCTACAAAAGGCTTAACGTGACAGGTCCGAAGTGTGAAGACAAAAAAATCGTCTCGAAGTATTAATTCATGGCACTCTATTGCCTAGTGTATTTAAAATTACCTTGGAAGAAATTCAGCTCATACATTGAAGTTTTTTGATTTTAAATCTCGCCACACGACCAACATAATCGCATCTCTTCTTACACAGTTTGAGGTTTTAAAAAAATATATTCACCACTCGCTAAACCAAAGTCAAGATATACATACTCAGTTTTGAAGTTATAATAAAAACCATTCGGAATGTTTTACATTAGAAACAATTGTGACATATTTGTATTATTGAAAGATGTTATTTAATTTATTTGTTTTAAAATAAATATCAGAACACTACATTTTTACATGGTCCTTCCAGCCTGATATAAGCCAGTCAGAAAAAGGCTGTCTATAGAATGTTTAGTGTTTGTAACAAGGGCGTGCTAAAATAATCAAAATTAATTAAGTTAAAATCAGTGGTCGTAATTTCTTTTATCCTAAACTTATTTAATAAAATAAACTCACCTCATCCCCAATATAGGTCAAGTCAAGCCTCCATACTATAGTTAGTCTTGAGTTGATTGTAAGCAACATTTAAAACTAAATACCTAGGTAGCAGAAACGACAATAACACTGTCTCTGTCATACTAATAACATTGCAGCCAGAAACGCCATTCTTCCTTCAGCATAGAGGTACAATCGAGATACATCGACTCTTTCCACCGCTGCGTTCCACCTCCACTCGTATAAGCAACTAATTAAATTGCATATCCGTAAGGGTTTTAAAATATTCGGGGTCAAACGCGATGTTGACATCAAATGATACATCGAATGTAGACTATCAATACTGTAAAAAAATCGAAAAGAAAATACAGATTTTTCTAAACATCGATGTTGTTCACAGGGCCGACTAGAGGGGGGGTAGCCGGGACTAATTCCCGGGGCCCGGGCTCAAATGGGGCCCGGCAGCGGTGGTGTTTGTTACTTTCAACTTTCAGAAATTTGACACAAGAGGGGGGAAGTCCTTACTTTTTTTTTAGAGGAATTCAAGTAGAGGTGGAGAGAAATTTTTGCTTGAGGACTTTTGTTATTTAATGTTTTATAACCGCCCGATCTGGAGAATTATCCTGGGGCCCGGTCTGGCTCTCGACGGCCCTGGTTGTTCAAAAACAATTCATTGAGCAGCAAAAGGAAGGTTAATTAAAACGTGAAGCTTAACAAATATCAAAATAGAAATCATCGATGTTAAATAAAAACATCAATATTAACTAATAACATCGGATAAAAAAAACATCGATGTTAACCTATAACATTGAATAAAAAAAACAACAATTTAAACATCGAAAATCGAAACCGAAAAATCGACGTTTTTTAAATATCGATACATCGTGCGCATCCTTAATCAGATAAGCAGTTAAGGGCAAGTTCAACGCGTTGTCAATGACAAGTGACGGCGACTTTTTTATCACAAGAAATACAGCTCTGAACGATAATATTTTTAAAATCTGTTTTCATAAATGGGTTCAAAAAACTGTAAAGAATGATGGAAAGTCTATAGTTTGTTTTACTTTTAATGCATAATATTTTAATAAGTGATATTTAACAAATATTTAAAAGTTAAAACGCAAAATACATTCTTTTATTTTTGTCTAATTATTTCAAAATTCTTGTGATAAGATTTAAAAATGTAGGGCCCATAAGATGCTGCCATCTAAACAGACGAAATAGACACTAAAATGAAAAATTGCAACATCGCTCCCTATGCAGACGAATGTCCTGAAACCCGTACAGGTGGCATCCCTTCTCCCGTTAACAAAATCGGTTTTATACTTGTATACATATAAAAAGGATAACCTATAAACAAATCCTTTAACAATACTTTAAAAATTTTATTTATGTTTAAAATCATACATTTTTCACAATTTGGACTGGAGTAAAAAATTCTGTTTTGAGTTAACTGTTTTCCTTTTATGTTAAAAATTCTCGCAAAACGGGAAATGTCCCTCAGGTTGGCAACACTGAAAAAGAAGGAACTAACAGCAAACCCTCACAAAACCACAATAGTTAACTTCACAAAACGAAAAGTACTGACAGGACTAAAGTCACCAGTACTGAAAGGAGTGAAGATTCCATTTGCTCAAGAGGCTAAATACTTGAGAGTCATCTTTTACCACAAGTTAATATGGAATTAACACTTGCAAAAAGTCACCCAAAAGAGCACAACATCGACTTATGTCGAAGGTTGTGTGGAAAAAAATTGGGGACTACAACCGAAAATGTCCCTATAGTTATATATACCAGAGTCATAAGGCCGATGATAACCTACGGGTCGGCGGTCAAAGACTCGGCAAGCTGATGAAGCTATTCGACAACTCAATGGTATTCAAAGGCAAGCAGCTTGAGTACCACGGGGGCCATGAGTCCAACTGCAGCTATAGAGGTCATGCTAAACCTAACACCACTACATATATATTCATTATTCATTTAATACGAAACCAGGTTTGTCACATACAGACTGCTCAAAAGTCCTTCACCCATAAGCAGTTTGCATGGACGTGACTACAGAGAGCTATGTAAAGAGTTGGAGAAACACCAAATAATGGGAATGCATTCATACGAAATTCTCTCAAAGTATAGTTTTTAAAAGCAATATAAAGCAAGTGTGCCAGACAAGGAAGCGTGGACGGGAGTCCTTCCTATTCATGCAGAATTCACCTTGTATATAGACGGCTCCAAAACCCATGAATGTTCAGGAGTAGGTATAGATAGTACCAAGAAAAAGACAAGAATCTCACTAAGCGTTGGTAAATATGCGACAGAAATAGCAGCAATACATCACTGCGGAAAAGAGGTATTAAGATAGAAGGTAAATGGAAAAACCATTGTCATATACTCAGACAGTCAAGCGAAGTTAAAAGCACTCAGTTCTATTCAGGTACACTCAAAGCTTATGTGGGATTGTTTGGAAGCCCTAACAGAGCTGGGTAGTCACAACAGACTAACCTCAGCCGGGTGCCAGGCCACAGAGAACATAAGAGCAACGAAGAGGCTAATTTACTAGCCCGAGAAGGAGCCTTCTGTGGTGTTACAAAGACAACTATTAGAATATGCACAAAGCAGTGGATGTTTAAAAAAATTCAGGAATGGTGGAAAAATTCTCCAGACAGAGACAGGCCAAAGAGTTCTTAAAAGGACCATCGCGCATCGCCTAAACTCACCGAGCATATAATAAGCCTTAATAGGAAAAATACTAGAGTACTAGTAGGTTTATTGGCATTGCATTGTAGGCTTAACAAACATATGTATAATATCGGTGTGACAGAAGATACCTTGTGCTGATTATCTCAGGAAGAGGAGGAAACTTCAGGAGAGACAATTCCATACACTTGAAGAAGAAAAACTAAGGGCAACTAGCTACGCCGGAAAACTACTTCCAAGTCTATGGAGTCTACTACAAAAGACCGAATTAGACAATGTACTCTAAATCTAATCTAATGGTCAGTATTTTGATATGGTTTTCTTACGTTTCGAAGTTACAGCTTTGTATGACATCGAATATATTGATAAATGAAAAGAATGCTAGTGACATTTTTAAGAGAAAATGCATCTGATAAGGCATATTTAGAGGTAGTAAAATTGTGTGAGTTAGTGTTGTCAATTTTCAGCCACTAGTGCCTCTACGCTTAAACGCATAAAGAGTTACTTGCGAAATTCAACAGGACCAGATCGACTTACCAATGCATCATTATTAGCAATTGAAAATAATCTTGTTAGGAAATATCGCAGTATCAGCATTTTTACAAAACTGGGAGAAAAATTCAATTACCGTATAAATGGGTAAATTTTTTTGTAATGTGCCCAATTTAACCGCACGTCCTAGGTTTGTATGTCTTCAATCGATGTTTTCTTTTTTCTTATAATATTTGTGTATTATACAATTTTTATTACTACTGAAAAAGATAATCAACTGGCTTATGCAATAGTGATACCCTTGAAGTTAAATATGCGTATGTCACTGATGCATAGGATTGTTCGTGAAATAAAAAAGAATAGGTATGTGTGCTTTTTCTGGGATTTGTCGAACAAAGGAAAACTTTTAAAATGTATGTCTGCTTTGCTAAAAAATATTGCGAAACGTATCAAATAAGATATTGTGATGTTTGTTTATTTTCAAACAACAGTTTATTAATTAATAATTTATTTAAATACTTATTTATTTTATAACACAACTATTTTAATTTATATATACTTCGAATGTCTTTAAACTGATCACTATTTATATTCACCACTGTATATCTAGTAATTACTATTTATCTTCACTGTTCATATAATAACTGATCCTGATGGCTCTCCTCCACCAATTTATATACAAATTGGTGGTCTAGAATGCTCCCCTACCAAAATTGCCAGTATGTACCAGAAACTTTATCACGTTCTAGAAATAGTATCTCGTTGACTCTGGAATGTTCGCGAAAATGTCTCCACCATAGTCGTCCCATAGGTTTGGTCTTAAGGGGTTTAATTATGTATAATAATCGGACAAGTTGAGCCTCAAAGGCCAAATAAGACAGAAAGGGACGTGTAGGGTTAGAGCATGACTGAATAATGAAATGGCTCACATAACAATATGATACTTTTTAAATGTTAAATATAGAAAGATAGAAAATTATTTTCAATACTCTAGCTCAAGGTTTTTTCTTTATATAATTTAAGGCCTATTGTGGTATTAGCTAAAGAAGTAATAGTTTTCCGGAGGGAAACGGTTGCTCGTATTATTATGTACACATTTCGTTGATATTTACTTGTTTTTCATTATTTTACGTTTTAATCACATTTGAGATTAGAATTATATTTATTTATTTACCTCGTTTTAAATAGTGAAAATAAAATTACAGTCATTGGAATAATTGTTGCATGTTAAGCACAATTAGAAACGACACCTATTCAAAACTTTTTAGTCACGGAACAAAAAATATGAATAAATGAAAAGTCGCAGTCGTATGTGATACCGATATTATGGTGTATATTTCACGTGTGTGTTTTATTTTGACTAGCCTTTGAAGCGAATGTGGAAATTATTCAAATTGACTGTTAGTAATGCGTGGTTTTTATGATTATGGATAATCTCTTTGTAGATATATCAAAAAGATTTGGAAGAAGTAATAATCAAAGGGCGTACCAAGAGGTTAATTTTCAATAGAATCAATTTTTATTTTATTTTTTACCTCAACTATAATACAATATTTTTCTTAAAATATAGTTTCCAACATTACTCTTGAATCTTTTTTTTTTGGCATTGCCTTTTACTTTTTAGCGCAATAAAAAACATTGAGGGAAGGGGACATTAAGGGGACATTAAGGTTAATTCGTTCAAAAAAGGGACATTTTGTAAATTTTTTTTTGACGACTCAGATAAAATCTGTTTATTTAAACTAATGGTACATTAAAGTATAACATTCAAAAAATATTGTGTCAAATTTTCATGTAGAAATATTAAAAAATACGTAAATGGCAGAAATTATTCTGAAGCGTCTCAGAAAAAGTAGGATTGCAGTGCTCCTCCTAACTCGGTGCTGGATTATCAGAAATAAAAAAATCAAAGTTCTTTTATTAAATAATTGTTTCTCTAGGTAACGCTGGGAGGGTTTTCCGAAATTTCAATTTTTCACTTTTTGGGAATACTTTGAAGTAAAAAACGCAAAATTAACAAATTTGAAAAAACTCTCCAGCGTTACCTCGTATGTACAGAAATAGTGTTCAAAATTTCAAAAGGATAGGTGCAGTAGTTTTGAAGTTATGAGGGACACCGACTTTGGGAACGTAAGATGTGGGGAAAACGTTATAAAGTTTTGAACAGTAAAAAATTTGCAATAAGAGGTTCATAGACGAGTTTTATCGGCCTAGCTCACACCTCACACTGAATCATCGATGCCAGGTCTATAAAGGATGTTGCTATCATCCATGATGTCTAAAGCATCCATGAAGTAGTAAACTAGTAAAAAAAATCGTGAACAAATTTCATTGATTTAAGTTAAGATCAATAAAAATATGTTTCGCTATGGTCCTCCTTCTTGTGCCCATGACTCAGTAATTAAGGCTTTCACAAACAAATACTGTGCCTTTTAGAGTCAAAAGTTGTTTTACTTTGTTAAAGATTCCAATTTACAATATCTGACCCTTCCTAGGCATCCCAGGTCATATGTCTAGTTACGCCTATGATAGTGGTGATAGAATTGATTTTTGTATACAGAGTGTTTTGAAACATATGTCTTAAATATGGCTAATTTTAAGTTCAATTGACTCAATTTTTCAAACGCGACACCCTGTATATTATTTTAGCCTAAATATCCTTATATATTTGCCTATGTAACGATACCAACATATCAGCCATGTACACATATATAGGGTGTCCTATCAGTAGGTAATTGATCGATAGCTGTTTTTTTATTGTAAATTCGAAGAAATATTTAACAATTCTTAAATATACAGGGTATTTAATAAACAAGGCACTGACCAAACCTATACTTTTTTAAAGCAAAACACCCTGCAAGTAGTTATAAATATTTGATTATTTGCACATAGTCAAACAATTTTAATTGACTGTATGTTGTGTATAGGGTATGTCAAAACGCAAGAATATTCTATTTAAAAAACTGATAAAATCGTAACCTAGCCTGTATAGTTAAGAATAATTGTTAAATATGTCATACAACTTTTATATTAAACATTTCTTCGAATTTCCGATAATAAAACAGATATCGATCAATTAAGCACTGATGGGACACCCTGTATATATGTTGGAATTGTTGGATAGGCAAATTAATAAGAAATGTCAGACTAACAGGGTGTTGTATTTGAAAAAATTGAGTAAATTCAACCTTAAATTAGCAATATTTAAAACACAAACACTCTGTATATAATAAACCAGTTTTATTACCACTATTCGTTAGCTTAGTATCTTATAAGTCTGTATATTAAACAATTTTAAAACCTACCTAAATTATGATAAAAAATTTGGGGTCTGCATCATTCTCTAATAAAACAGTGTTACCAAACCATTCTAAAACTGAGATAAAATGCAGGGGGTTTAATTTAAAAATATATATTTTTTTCCCCGGCAAAACTCCAAAAATATTTTTAAAATTTATTTTTTAAATCCATATAAATTTTATTTGAAACTTCTTTGAATGTCTATAATACAAATTGAAATGTTGAACAATTACGCACCTGTATAAACATTTCAAAAATTACAATAAAAATAAAATAGCAGAGATTATACCTATTTGATTTATTATAACTATCAGCTTTTGACACTTTTAACAACTGTGACGTCAATCTTATTATACAATGTGAACAATGTTCAAGTTTCACAGCCATGCTTGATTTTAAAAATATCGTGAACAGCATATCGAACGATTCTATTGTTCCAAGAAAGAGGCCAATCTTAACAGAAATAAGTTATTGATCATAGAGTATAAAACCGTGTTAATTCGAGATATTCGATTTTGTTCAATAATAATTCGCTTTTCACGCGTCATTTAATCCATAATTCTGAGCAATTGGTGTAAGATTGACTTATTGAACTATTAAACTTATCGTGATAAAATTAATCTCCTTGTTTTATGAATGGAAGTTACATTGGAATTTTTTAATTTCCATTATTTTTGATTTATTTAATTTTCAACGGTCGCTGATTCAATTAAAATGTAATTTTTCTGCAATGAAAACGCATTGGATAATTTAAAAAAAATAATTTCCACTTTATTATTATTTGGTTTTGCTTTACCCGATGTTTCAAAATTTAGTATATTTTTAATTTTATCGAAAAGTAACATTATTATTGAATTTTCGACTACTAGCTTTGTAACTCGATTTTTTATGTGTGTCAAAATCAAGATAGATAGTCTCAGGCTCATAAATTTTAAGTCACGTTCTTGCAACCGGCTTATAATAATATAAACAATCCTTATAATAAGAAAATAGCTAGTCTTTTAAGTTCACGAAACTGTCGAAAGAGATAAACGATCTGTGAGTTAATTTAGAAAGAGCGAGAAAAACTATTTTTCACTTTAAATAGCTGACATGGAGAAAGACAGTTTAAAGTCGCTTAAAGGAAAACATTTAGGAGTAAAAATAGTTGAAAGGATTATTTCAGGATTAAGAAAAATGTTCTTTGGCAAGTAAGTTTTAAATTGTGCTGTGAGTAATTATTTTCTATGGAATTAGACGAAATCGTACTCGGAAAATAAGATTATTTTTAAACCTAAATCGATTGGAAACTAAAAAAAAAAAATTAAATAATGTTTCGAAATAATATTTTATATATACTAAAGTTTCTATTAGATTTGAATTCAGAATTTCATTCAGCTCTATTAATTTATTTAATTGTAAACCCCTTAACATAAAAAAATATTTTCCAACTGCTCATAAATTAGAAAATATGGCCGCTATTTAAGGGTATAAATCACCCTGTTTGTTATCACGAATCGCACCCTTGTGAAGACAACTTACACGAAAAACTACTTTGATCAATTAACCGCCATTATAATGAATTGATTTCGCGAATCAGTTAAGAAAATCTTTGGTTTGATACACGATATGCCTTGTTAATTAGACATTGGCGTATCAGAAAATAATTTTTGGTATAAATCATGTATATCGATTAGTTTTGGCTATAACGCCGTTTTTTGATTTTATCCCTATTAACAGTTTATTATTGATGGAAACGAATTTGTATTCTCATATCACCTGTGAACTATTCATTTGATTTTATTTAATACTTAAAACTTAAAATTAAAGTTTTTATCAGTTTTTATTTCTTCTTAAATTGTACATCAAATTATTAATAAAATTAGCTTGTAAATGAAGTGTCAAACTTTACAATATATACATTAATTTTAAGTTTTAAGTATTATTTCTAGTTTTTCAGAGTATTTCATCATTATTAGTCATTTTTAATTAAAATTTATTGAAGTATACAGACGCTTAATATTTAACAAAAAAGGTTTTCTGACGATTCAAGAGTGTTTCTTTTAGGTGCAGTAAAATCACATAAAAATAACATTCAAACATTGTATTTCATTTATCATTAAAATATTATTTGTTATTTAAAAAATTATAACTTTCATTGGGGTACTAAAAATACTGTAGCTGACGAATTATTTTTACCTACATAAATGATCCTTCGAATTTAGCTCTGGCCTTGCTGTGTTCAAGATTTGGCAAATATGTTGTGTCTTCAACCAATTCAAAACTTGTTTCATGAATGGCGTAGAGTTGAAAAAAAAAAAATTATGGGCTTGTCTATATTATATATTTTCGTTTTATTTTAATTCTTTTTATCTCCGTATCTTTAATATTGTGTAATATTTATGTATTATATTTTTTTAATCTTTGTATACTATTTTTGTAATATTTATTTAATATTTGTGTAAGATATGTGTAATATTTGTAACATTTGAGTAATATTTCTGTTATATTTCTCTATAGTTAGTTAAGGTCTTCTTTTATAGTCGAACTGGGATTGGTTGAAAAAGTTATATGTCCATATCGTGTTCCTGTTGTGTCATTAGGTTTAATTCAATGGTAGAATGTATATAGAAAAATAATTTTAAATATTTATCCAAAGTTTTAAACATATTACTTTTTAATATTTGTTGTTCCGTATTTTCCCGTATTTTTTCGTCTATATGTATGGCTGTAAAAATACTTATTGATTCTTAATTTGTTGTATAGGTATAGTACATATCCTCTCGTATCTGCACCCTAATTGAAAACAAAATAATCCGATTTTTTTCTCTTTACGACGCCCCTGTTTTTCTCTTTGATTCGTGTCCTTCAAACGAGAATATTTATATTCAAAAGACTTTGAAGTTGATGGATCATTTCGAGTAAACAGTTCTCTTTATTTTGGGGGAAGGAAGTGAATGTTGAGGGTTGTAATGACGAAGAAAAATATGATATTAACATAAGTTTACGGCGTAACCAGATATCGCCGCCTACCCGTCGCTCGGATTAATTTGTTAGGAAATAAATTAGATGTGGAGTCGAATTTGAGGAAACATGAAATGCCCTTCGGAAAATTTTTAGGGCGAAAGAAAGTTCAAATAAGCGTAACTCTATGACTTCTCGACAATAATGTTTAGCGTTGTTGCTAGTATTTTTAAAATAACTAAGGAATCCTATTTTACAAAGTCATTCTATAAAGTTATTTTACAAATTTATTCTAGAAAAGTTATATTTTAAAGTTATTTCACAAAGTTGTTTCACAAAGTTATTTCACAAAGTTATTTCACAAAGTTATTTCACAAAGTTATTTCACAAAGTTATTTTTCAAAGTTATTTCACAAAGTTATCTACAAAATTATTCTACATAGTTATCAGACAAAGTTATTCTACAAAGTTATTCTACAAAGTTATTCTATAAAGTTATTCTACAAAGTTATTCTACAAAGTTATTCTACAAAATTATTCTACAAAGTTATTCTACAAAGTTATTCTTCAAAGTTATTCTACAAAGTTATTTTACAAATTTATTCTACAAAGTTATTCTACAAAATTATTCTACAAAGTTATTCTACAATGTTATTCTACAAAGTTATTCTACAAAGTTATTCTACAAAGTTATTCTATAAAGTTATTCTACAAAGTTATTCTATAAAGTTATTCTACAAAATTATTGTACAAAGTTATTCTACAAAGTTTTATTCTACAACGTTATTCTACAAAGTTATTCTACATAGTAATTATACAAAGTAATTATACAAAGTTATTCTACAAAGTTATTCTACAAAGTTATTCTACAAAATTATTCTACAAAGTTATTCTACAAAGTTTTATTCTACAACGTTATTCAACAAAGTTATTCTACAAAGTTATTCTACAAAATTATTCTACAAAGTTATTCTACAAAGTTTTATTCTACAACGTTATTCAACAAAGTTATTCTACAAAGTTATTCTACAAAATTATTCTACAAAGTTATTCTACAAAGTTTTATTCTACAACGTTATTCAACAAAGTTATTCTACGAAGTTATTCTACAAAGTTATTCTACGAAGTTATCGACAACGTGGAATAAATGACGGTGAATGAGTCAGTGAATTGGTGAATGGGAAAGTAGTAGGACGGAAGGACCGATGGGTGAAAAAAAATAAAGGATACGCTCAATTTATAGTCTTTAAAAGTTGATAAAACCATTATTTTGTATATTATATCGATATTTATTTATAATATGAACTAAACCGTCAAAAGCGCCGGAGAGGCTAGCCACAAGATTAGTGTGCATCCACATCCTTGCAACAGTTAAGCAGTGATCTCTTTGGTAGCAGATGGGCGAAGGTTAGGACGTTATACCATGGGCAGTCCCACCACGGAACTTAGCCGACTAGCGTTTAACCATCGACGACTTGGAATGAATGACTGTGAATTTGTAGGCTGTAGTGCCGCCACGCTACAGATGGATTGAAGTGATAGCATGGGGGTCCGAAGGGTGTAAAAAACAAAAATATAATAACCATCAAAAGCTATAATTTATTATATTGTAATGTGAGCCATTTCATTATTCAGTCATGCTCTAATACTCCAAGTCCCTCTCTGTCTTATTTGGTCTTTGAGGCTCAACTTGTCCGATTATCATACATAATTAAACCTCTTAAGTCCAAACATATGTGACGACTATGGCGGAGGAGCTTTCGATGACTATTCGAGAAAGAACGGGATGTTTCTAGTGTATTGGTGAGAATAGGTGAACTTTCTAGCACTTTCGCCAATTTTTTAAATTTGTATATAAATATTGGTAGAGGACCAAGCGAGAGTTAGTTATTATATGGACGGTGAAGATAAATAGTCAACAGTTTAAAGACATTCGAAATATACATATATAAATTACAATACTAGTGTTATAAAATTAATAAGTGTTTAAATAAATTATTAATAAATAAACAAACATTACAATATGTTAAATGTTAAAGTGCTTACAGAAAAAAATAATAGTTTACAAAAATATATTTATATTTATTTTTTTATACAAAAGAATTGTTTTGTACCAAAGCTAAAAAATATCTTTCATGTGGAATATTGTAATCAAAGCCTTAAAGGATAATTTGGTACATTTACTGAGATTTATTGAGTTCATTTGAAATATATAAATTACATTTAAATTAATTGACGAATAATAGATATAAATAAATTCACTGTATCATTGTGTTAATAAAATATTAGTTTTTAATCTCAATATTATATTTTCATGACTGATGCTATTTAATTCATAATAAATACAAGCGAATTTTAATGAAAATAGACTAATTCAATCACGATAAAATATTTAACTAAAATTCAATAAAATAATGAAAATTTATTGTAAAAATAAGGATTACTTAAGAATTGATGCCCCAAAATTATAAACAACCATCTGATCTCAAAAATTGGGAATTTGGGTTATCACTTAGGCTTCGTCCACCAGCCTAATTAGGTTTAAAGGCAACTATCAAATGATAAACAAAAGATTATGATCAACAACCAGTTATGAAATTAAATGAAATCTAAACTGTAATTTAAAGAAGCAGAAGAAATTGCAAGTTCCGACGTTCCATGGTCTACTATAAAAATATTTTTTGTGGATCACGCCTTATTATTATGCTTAAGAAAATTGACTGTAGGTCAACTGTTTATTCTTCGAATTTGGATTTCTAGGGCTTTGAGGCAGAAAAGACATGTCCCAAAATTTAAATTATATTTACTTGAAAATATTTTTTTTGATGCTTGTTGGCCACAACTGGGTACAAATACCAATTCGTGTATTCTATAAAATAATGTTATTTTAGTAATAATTAATTTGGTTTTATTACTATTAATATAATTTATGAAATTAAATGTTACAAATAATAATAATAATGTAGTTAAAATAATAGTATTTTTCTAATTTTGACATATAAAGTGACATTTGTTTGTAATCTCAGCAAGTGTCGAAATGATATACTTTACGCAACCAGCTGCATAATGTCGAACAGTTGTGAAAAGAAAACAAATAAAAATAAACCTTTTTTTGGTTTTAATCAATATATCGAGTGTCTCAGTTGTATTGTTTCAACGCTACATCGCAGTTGTTTCACAAAAATTAAATTCAAAATTTTAAACAGTTTATATTCATTTACTTGACCGGAAAAGAACCTAACTTTTGAAATTTAAATGACACCTTGTTTATTTAATTTAAAATTTGAATTATACGCAAAATTTATTATTATAATTATAATTCAGATTTTAAAAACTAGCAAATTTTTTATTTAGCGTATAGTTATAATATATAATTATAATTTTGACACAGTTCATACGAAAAACCAAAATCTTTGATATTGAAAATGTTCAAAATGCTGTCTTTGTGCAATAATAAATACTATTCCCAAAATATCAGTACTATGGTCATCATCAGTAGCAGCTTTCCTTTTAAAAATAGTTTATTTCTTGGAGAAGAATCAACTTTTAGACAAATTAGATGATAAGCTTGTAAAGTACATAGCGCTTGGTATAAGTCTTTCGGGATAACGTTGTCTGTAAACATTTAACGCATTACGGCAATTTTTTTGACATTCCCGATAAACTAGAATCATATCTATTTTTTCTTGATTTGTAAAAGCATCATCATTCATTGTGTATACCTACTTCGAGACGGATTTAAATTGATACATTTATTACGCTTCAGATACTACACAGAAAAGTGAAATGTCAAACATGCAATTACCTTTACTTCAGTTGATTTCAAGTGTATTAACTCGTTGAAAAGCAAATTTTGCGTAGATTTCAAATTTTAAATTAATTATAGCGGGTGTCATTTAAATTTCAAAAGTTAGGTTCGTTTCAGGTCAAACCGAAAGAGAATGAATATGTATAAATAAAAATTTCCTTGGTTTAATCGGTCATTCCTTTTATTTTCAATCGTTTAGCACTACATATGTTTGAAAATAACGATTGAAAATAAAAAGAATGATCGAATAAACCAAGGAAATTTTTATTTATATAAAATTCTACTACGGTCAGGATTATCCTTATTCAGAATGAATAATGTTATTATGCTTATTTTTGAGGACATTGGGTCTGTATAAATCGTTTAAATTTAAAATTTAAATATTTTGAAACAACTGAGATATGGCGTTGGAACAATACAACTGAGACACCCGGTATACATTATTATGAAAAGTTTATATCAAAGAAGGGCAGGTTGGCTCATAAAAATAGAATGGTTAAATTTACAATCTAGTAATAATGTTGTTTGGGTCCTTATTTTCCATTTTAAATCAGTATAAAACAATTAACAAACAATACACGATAAAATAAACTGATTTTACTTTGATAAATAATTAATTTTAACAAGAAATATAAACATACTACTAAGTCGTTGAGAGTAAAATAATATGATTTTCTGCATATGTAACTACCAATACAAGAAAGTAATATTGGCTGCCTAGATGTCAGTAATTTTTTAGCAAAATACAATTTTATAAATAATTGGTCAAAATTAGAAAAAATATTGCATGTAACACGTTAAGAAATGCCGTTTTATCTATGTTGCGATACCTCGCTCTACTTGTCCCGCAAATATTCACTCGTGATTAATAATATCTTTAATTTTGGGTCTTTATTTAAACAATTCTTATTAGATTTTTATTTCATATCATTCAGTGTATTTAATGGCCAGTTAAGATTTTTTTAGTGGTTCACCGTCATTACAATTTATTTCCTTATAAAAATAAAATTTGTAATTTATAGACTTATTTACACTGTTTCTTCAATTACCAACTACCAGTATCTAAGGAGATTAAAAACGAATTATATTTATTATAAAAAATACTTCTGTAATTTGTATTTTTATGGACAAATTACTGTTCATAACTACTATTAAAGTATTTACTTAGGTAAAAGTATAATCAATTATTTACGCATGAAACAGTTTTTTTGATTAGTATTAACTTAGTATAAATTTTGCTTGCGATATTAGTCGTAATGTCTCAAGGCACTTTACGTTATTTACACGTTATTTACCTTATTAGATGGAAATCGAACAAAAAAATCCCTATAATAATATAGGTTTACCTGTTTATTTTTGTTTATACAGGGTACCGTCGAACGGGGTGACTAAGGACTGAATTGACAGTGTATTATAAATAATTCACGTTAGTATCAATCTATATGAAAATTACAGGTACTTTCTACATATAATTATAATTTTTTTTTTTAATTCGAAAGGTGTCCCGAATCTGTGGGGTTACTCTTCTACTTATTATCATTGAAAATCTTAGAAAATGATGAAAACACATCTCAAGAATAATTTTTATTGAGATCGAATACAGTAAAAACAATTTTTTCGATATTATAAACTTCGTCTACCCAGTTTTTCAAATTTTTATCAATTTTTCATATTCACATAACATGAAAATTTGACACCCCCTCTCCGAAGTTGCACTGGTTGTGGAAGTTTCTTAAGAATTTGAGAGATATAATACTACCTACTATGTTTATTATTTTTATATATTACTAATTTTGTGTTAAAGTAAATCCATAAAGAGCAATATAATTTACAAAGGCCTTTTTTCAACATACAAATAAATGACAACTTTATAATTAAAATGAAAAAACGTCAAAATACCTTGGTGTCATAATTGATCAAAATTTGAAATGTGTTGATACCATTACGTCATTAACAACCAAAGTTAGGAGTTTAATTTTTAAATTTTATAAATTGAGGAAATGTATGTCTAGTAGTTTACTAATTATTATTTACAATTCGCTTTTTGAATCTACTTTGCGATATGGTATAATATGGACTATATGATATTGCACTTTAACCCCTTAATGTAATCCAAAATTGTATAATTAAAATTATCTACAAAAAACCAGCATTATATCCTACCTCTCCTTTATATAATAAAAAAGTGCTTTGTATAAGAACATATTATCTGTGTTGCTGTACCTTTATTTATGGAAAGCCTGAATTGAGATACACTACAAATTATTTGCAATAAATATCAAAAGAAGCATAGATTTTTAAATAATTTCACATTTAAGAGCCATGCACACATCAAAATTGACATCTTGATATTTGACAGATACAGCCAAGCATTATTCTGATTATTGCCAAATAAAATGACCGGTTAATTATTCTATGGGGTTGCGACAGAGAGCCAGTAAATTTGATGAAGGTGTTTTTGTAACTAGGGGCGAAATAGTAGTAAGCTTAAGTTAGCACCACCATAAAAAAGTCATATATTTTTCATACATTGACAGGCTTGGCGACTAATTTCGAATAAAAATAGCCTCCAAAATGGCTATGGTTGCAAGTAAGAAGGTCGCACCTGTTGTTTGACAGATCGTTGGAGAATGCAATGTATGGAATGTTAAGAATGTTAGGAATGTTAGACGTTAGGAATGCTTGGAATTTGTAAAATTAGTCACATAAGAAATGTATAGGCGGATTTTAGGAAAATTTATATTAAAGTAGTTAGGAAGAACCGAAAAGTCTGAAAATCAATAGGGTTCTAAGTAAGAAGCAATTATTCAAGAAAATCAAAACCGCAAGTCAATCAGAGCTGTCGTTCTAGAGTTATTGTGCCGGCATATATACACTTAGACGACCAGATAATTTTTTTTGCATTTTCGGACTTTCGGAAGTTTTAAAAAATGGGGGTGAGAAATTTTTTCGTCTGCACGAATGCAATACTGAGGCCCCATAGGAAGGGCCTCAGTAATACATTTGGTTTTAATATTTACTTGATATCGATTCCATGAATTAAAAAAAAATAAAAAACATTTTCATATTCCTGTTGTAAAATCTTTTGAAATAGAAAATTAAATTTTAACCAGAAATGATATATAGAGCGTTACATTTTTGTTTAGTTCTATCACATGGACTTTACATACCTGTATACAAGTTTAATTTAACTTTTGCAATGATGCTACGTATAGTAGTTTTAATGGAGATAAAATAGTTCTTATAGTTTAATCTCTACACACGAAACTTTCATTCTAGTAATTATGTACCAGCATCTGTTAATTAGTATTTGAGCAAATTCCCTCTTTGATAAAAGCACAGCAAATCACGTTGGCATTAAATCTTTTATTTACTCTTCCTGGGCGCTTGCAAATTTCGTTAATCTGCTTTTGAACTTTCCAACTCTTGCAAATATTAAGTAAGTTGTAATTAAAAGGATTGTTTCATTAGATTCGTAAAATAAAAGGGATGTGTGCTGAGATTCAAAATTTCTCCCCATTTACATAAACTCTAATTTTATTAAATTCTTCTTTTAAATTTTGCTGAATTATACGTTTATTGTAATAATAAATAATATAATTAATTAAAAATCTACTTACCTTTGCTACCCTCAGTTAACAATAGTAGTTTGTACGAAGACGAAGTTTAAAAAAAATAACTATTTTAAAAATAATTAACACAAACATTTGAGATTATGATTTTACTAATTTATAGAATAAAATAAATTTCACCTGGTATTTGTTCTCCTGACGTTTCCAGCGGCAAATCAAAACTAAAAGTGCTAGCCAAAATCTTATACATTTTTTTGTTGGTTTTCTATATTATTAATACAATGTACTACTATTTAGAGTTTCTTTGTAAATCGATTATTTATTTTGATAATCGCTAAGCCCTAATTTCAACTCCCCTTATCCCCTTTTTTAATCTGTTTTTTTTTTCAGAATCAATAGGCTTCATTCCCTTGTTAATCTTGATTTTTACTAAAAATTTTAAGTTGATATCTTTTTCATTTTTGATTTAGGATTTTTTTAAATATTTTAACCCCTCTCAACCCCCATTTTATTTCAGATTTTTTCGGAATTATTAGGCTTAATCTTCTTATAATAGAACATGAGTTTTACTAAAAATTTCATGTTGATATCGCTTTTCGTTTTTAATTTCTTCTTTATTTCAACCCCCATTTTTAATTATATCATTAAGATTTGACCCCTTATAGAGCTTGAGTTTTGCTAAAAATTTAAAGTTGATATCTTTTTTAATTTTTGAGTTAGGATTTTTCTATTTCTACCCCCCTTAACCCCCTATTTTTATTCAGATTTTCTTTCGAAATCAATAGGCTTCATCCCCTTATATAGCTTGGTTTTTCCTGAAATTTTCAAATTGATATCGTTTTTCGTTTTTGACTTATCGTGCGGACAAAAAACATGACATCACGTTGAAATATTTTTCTTCTTATGTAGGTACAGGAAGCACAAAAACTTAAATGCTATGATGGCCTATGTGAAAAGTTCTTACTTTTATTTTTAATATTTGACAAAAATAAAAATAAAAAAGTTATTTAATCCAATTAAAAAAAAAATAATTTTTTCATCAAGAAACTTTTTAAACACTCTCCACTATTAATTTATTTGATTGAATAAAAATTGACAATCTAATATCAAGAACCTAAATGATATTGGGTAGCGTTTAAAAAGTTTCCTAATGCTGAAATTAATTTATTTTTAATCGATATTTCAGATTTTGAATGCTAATTCTATGTAACAGTTAAAATATCCGATATTCTATCATTCACGTTACATATGAAGCAACATTCGGCATAGCGTCCTGGCCAGCCAGGATATTGTTTACCGTATTTTAATAGGACTTTTCATCACAATTTTTTTTTGTACGCATGCGTCAGTATCATCCATCTTTTTCGTACTGTTTTTTGTAAACAAGCATGTTAAAATGTCGAAGTGAAAAAAATTATAATCGATAAATATTAATATAAGTATATTCATTTAAAAAAAGGACAAAAAAGTAAAGTAATAAGTGTCTTGATTGAAAAATAAATTTTTGCAATCATTTAATTATATTATCTGTACAGAAAAGAAAAACGAAACGATATTATTATGGAGTGACACACCGTATAAATCATTCAAAAGTAATACATTATTATTTTATAATTTTTCCAAAAACTTGCCTCCAATATCGTAAAAAAACTATTAAATTATTAGGCAAAATACATACTAAAACATGTTTAAAATGAGCATTATGGGTAAAAAGAATGTGGTCAAAGTGACAAAGGTTTTCGATCGATTGAAGATGTTCACCTTTTTCACTACATTTTCATAGAGAAAGTGGTCTAACAGAAGTGGTATTACTCAATATTTTTAAATATTAAATACTACTTCGGTATACACAGTAATATTATTAAAAATGTCATTTTGATCGTTAAAATATTAAATATTTTGTCTTTTTAACTATACTTGTAATTTACTTTCATGGTAAAGTGTTTTTGTAATTAATAGTTGGTTGGTATAATTAATTAGAATAGAGTTATAATTATTATTTGGTTTCATTAATTTTTTACACAGTAAACAAATATTGAAATCTAACCTTTCAATCAGCACACTTTTTCCTTGTTCCGAATGTCCACGATACTTCAAGCACTTTTTCAATTGCTCACCTCACAACTATGTGTTTCCTCACAATCAACGATTTATTCTAATGATTGATTTGTATGTAGAGATAATATTGCTTTTTCAGCCATTGTTGATCAAAACAGTACAAAACTTTTGAATTGTTGCTATTTCAACATGGAGGCTGCGCTTGCCCTCATCACATGATGAAAAAGCCTATACCAATCACAACTAATAAGTATAATTATAGTTCTTTAAAATTAAGTTTTTTTATTGTTTTATCTTCTAGTTTAGAAATTTGCTCGTATTGATAAAAAATTAATTAAAAAAATCCACTGATCACTAGTGGTCTAGGTGATGAGGATCTACCATATCTGACAAAATTGAAGCCATAACTTGCAAAATTAAAGTCATAAAATTTTGTTCTGTTTACATTTAAATGAATTATTCTAAACAAAATACCTTTTACATACACTAGTGAATGTGCAGACATGTTATTAATTTATGTAGGATGTAGTAGCTAGTGTACATCAAGAACGATTTCCAGAACGTAACCATCCATCGAACATGTAATTCAGGAAAGTAGAGGTAAAGTTACAAACGGGTTCTTTTCCTGTGAGTACAAGGCATGCAAATCATCGAGTAGGTCATGCTAGAAGTGGACAAAATAAAATAAGTATTTTGCCATAGGTTTATTGGAATTAGTAAAAATACTAAACATTGAATTATAAAATGTATTTAGTACAAGAGTTGAGACCAAATAATTTTCAGCAAAAACTATTTTTCTTTCATTGCTGGTTTGTAAAATCTAAATATAATATAACTGTATTCTTTGGACAGACGAAAGTCGTTTTCATAACAGTGACATCGTAAACAGACCCAATGCTCATAATTGGTCAAATCAAAATCCGCGTTGAGCGAGAAAAGCACGCTTTCAGGCGGTTTAAGGGAACTAACGTTTGTTGGGTTCTATTTAATATGTATTTAATTGATCCTTATGTTTACGAAGAAACCCTAACTGGACAAGGTTATTTAACTATTTTCGGAAATGAGCTGCTAGGTTTAATGGAAGTTATTCCTCTAAATGAAAGGCAAGCCCTGGTTTGGTAGCAAAATGAGGCTCCACCTTACAATGCAAAAATTACCTCAACAGGCTGTATCCAAGTAGATGGATTGGATACAGCGCTCATTGTTTAGGCTGCGCATTCACCAGACCGGACGACACTTAATTTTTCGTTTGGGGCTATTTAAAATAATAATTTCGACTCACAGTTTAAAAATTTGTTAAATAAATTGTTTGTATTTAATGCTTTAGTTGTATTGGTCTTTTGTCTATCCCTTTTTTGAAAATTTGAAGTAAGTAAATCTTCAATATGTTTGTTATTAATTATTATGAAAATATAGCGAAAGAGGAAAAAAAGATTTAGACAATTATTTAAATTGTTATTTAATATATGCTTTTATTTAAAAAACAAAGTTGACCTTGAAATGACCTCAGTTAATTTTTTCAGTTTACCTGTTAGTGGACCGCCTGTGGGTTTTGAACTCGAACGCTTGCAGTGAATAAATTCATAAAGTTGAAGCGGAATTTTGTTTTTATACCATAAATTGCAAAGTTTACCAAATTTTTTTTGTGCTTCTGATTTTTTAATTATTTAAACAAAAAAAAATATAAAAAAAGATATTTGAGTAAGAAGTATACCAGTAGAAGACTTTATAAGGATGTAATTTAACTAAAATTAAAAAAAATTGCTTTAAAAAACGTTAAAAATAATTCAAAAAACAAGAAGTGATCGCTTGATCACTCATACATTCAGCTATTGAATGCACTGGGTTCTATTTAGTTAATTTAAATATTTTTTTAAAATGACAATTTTTTTCTAATATACCTATGAATGTACCTGTATATGATATATAAGAACGACTGCCTGAAATTTCAAATGTTCTAATTAGCTGACATGGATGACAATAATTAAACAAAGAGGGAAAATACTAATAAAAATAGATATTTTCTACGCCACATCTTTAAAGTACCTTGTATTTCACTGATTTGTAGCGCTAAAAACGACTGTTTATAATTAGAGTTAAAAAAGTAAAAAAAGCGTTAAAAAACATGCCATAACGTTAAGGTGAATACAGCACCCCTTATAAATTTCTGACAAGAATATCCCAAAAAGTATATTTGTTAAAAATTAAAATTTTGACAAAATAAATAAGGTAATAATATCTAGAATATGCATATATTTTAAAGATTTAATTTCTTCCAGTTTCCGAGAAAAAAAATCAAAGTGCTTTAAATTTTGAAATATCGTAATGAAAATAAATGTATTCCTCAACAGCGCTATTCTTAATATAATCCCGAAATTTGAGCTCTAAATGTCTTGATAATGATTTTTTAAAATTCCTCAAAAATAGTGGCTAAAACGCCTCATTAAGTGCTGCCTTCTGGTGTAACGCGTCTGTAACTATCGTCGATTATCATTCGTTACTTGCAATGATTAACACCCGTTTAAACCAGAAGATAGAGCACTTGAGGCGTTTCAGCCACTAATTTTGGCGAATTTTAGAAGACATTAAGTGCTTAAATTTGGGGATTATATTAAGAATAGTGCTGTTGAGGAATGCATTTATTTTCATAAAGATATTTCAAAATTTAAAACCCTCTGATTTTTTCTCGGAAGCTGGAAGGAATTAAAACTTTAAAATATATGCATATTCTAGATATTATTACCTTATTTATTTTGCCAAAATTACTTTCTGAAATATTCTTGTCCGAAAATTATAAGGGGCTGTAATCACCTCAATTTTATTTCACGCTTTCCATAAGCTAGTACAGTTAATCAGTGCAATTGTTCCACACCTTTACCGGAAAAAAATATCAAGTCACCTTTTACTTTGACAGTACATGAACTGTAACTAATTTGACAGATTTGTTTATAGTATCAATAATTCGATTTGTTTTAATTTAGTAGTTGTTCCTTATTACTATGGATGGTCAAGATTCCCAGTTTGAAATATGAACTCCCGAAGAAATAGAAAAGACAAATGTGGCCACATAAAATTTGCTGCTGAAGAAATCCAAAGAAAATTATCTAAACGAATATGACACTTTTATGAAATGACAGAACCAGAATAATATTCATAGCTTTACAGAGCGGGTGCTATTAGTTTTTTTTTTTTTTGAAGGAAGGTCTCGAAAATCTTGTATTTCAAAAATCTGACCAAAAGAAACTGTTGAAACATCCTTTAAGTTTAAAGCCATAATACTAATAGTCCGTCAGATATTGACAGGTTTAGGTGTCCCATTTTCGCATACAAGCGTCGAAGAGGGTTGAAAAGTACATAGATTTTAAGTAGAATGATAGGAAATTTACGAGTGGCTGCTGGGGATACATGGAAAATTCGATTTTCCCTAACAAAAACGAAAGGTTATTTGTTGTCCATTTTTCCACACAAACCGTTTTCACTATATGTATAATTAATAGAACTAGGATTCGGAAAACCAAATGCTTTAATTTTGCAAATGGCTAAAGGGTTAAAATAAGGGCGTAATCTTCTAAGGAAAAATCGAGATTTTGCCCGATTTTTCCACACAAGCCCATCCAAAAATTTTTCTGATAAGGAAAATCGAATTTTTCATGTGTTATCTCCAAGAGTCACTCGTAAATTTTCTTTTATTCTACTCAACATCGATGTACTTTTCAACCCTCTTCGAGGCTTGTATGCGAAAATGGGGCACCTAAATCGGTCACTATCAGACGGTCTATAATGTCGTCCCCAACGATCTCCTGTACAATCCATACATAATGTAAACTTCTGAGCATTTCGTTTTCCTCCTACAAAACTGTCTTATACAAAATCACCATTTTTTAATTCGTTAATGTGCTTTAGAGGCTTCACTTTTTCTATCGCTTGGTCTCCTTTATCTTCTTCATTATCCCAGGTTGAATCATCTGATTCTGCATATTTCACATCTTCATCATCTTCACTGGATTCGTTTAATTCTAGTTTCTTTAGATTTTCATTTTCTTGTAACTTATTTTTACTGTCTCTTTTTTCTTCCCTTTGAATTTTTCTGTTGAGCTTTTCTCTTTCCTTTCGTTTCTAGCATCTTTTTTCTGTTGTATTCTTTTTTTCTCATGCTAAAACAAGGCTCTTTTAAGTGGCGATGGTATTATTGGCTTCTCTGAAATTTTGCTAGCTGTGATATTGATGTTTATTATTAAGAGGAGTTTGCATTTTCTTCAATAGAGCTTCTTTCTGTAGTGTTGAATAAACTACAATGTCAGCCATTATATTGGCAGATGCTTCGTAAGTTATGGAGTTACAATTTACAGGATGTTGCTTTTCTGGAGTTACTAATATGTTTGAAATATTAGAAGCCCTATCAGTCACCCTGGTGATTAATATTTCACTGTCATCTCTTTTTATTTAATTTTCTTCTTCATCGCTATTTTCTTGAGTTGTAAATTTACACTTCAAATATATTTTTTGCCAAAATACAAAAATGTTTTATATGTTTTTAATTTGTTTTTTAAATTCATCCAATAACACGTTCCTCCCAGTAACAACTAATCAATTACCAACTCCGAATAATCTATTGCAAATTTTATTTTGTAATAATTGTAAATAGGGGGATGTGGGAGCTGCTTGTGGATGTAGGGAAAGTGGCTTACTCTGTAGTAATGGCATGTTTACAGTGCAGCGAAAATAGTTGTTTCAATACTCCACCTATTATTTAAATAAATGAAGTCGAAGAAAATATTTAATATGTCTAAAAATTTGAATTGTTTAAATAATATTAGTAATTTTCTTTTTTTATTTAATTTTCCTTCATTTATTTCTGTTTCTTGATTACTATCTGAATATAATATTTGAATTATTGCAATTATCATTAATTTTTTTTAAATCAATATCACAATTTTTAAATTTTCAAACTGTTTTATATTAGTAACAAAATATTCAATTTTTTTAATTTCATCCACTGCAGCACAAGTTCGGGGTTTTTATGTTTTTGACGTCCCAGGCGCTCGCTCCACTATATACATAAAATTTGTTTAGACAACATGATTTTCAACTTCTTACACTATTTTTATTTATTGTATTAGAACAGAAGAACATTTTTTCCAAAAGAAGCCAGTTCCAAAGCTATTAGTAATAAAATCTTATTTAAAACCATAAACTTGTTAATTGAAGTTTTTTCTTTTTTGTCGCAATGCCGGCTTACATCACAATTTTATTTTAAACTTCATTTGAAATTGAATCAAAATCTGCTGTATGGAATTTAAGGAAATGAAACAAATGCAAATGGTCGGGAGACCGGTACAAATACTAAAACAGAATCGGAAAAATGAGCGAAATGCTTCAATAAATTTCTATCCAATCGTTTTCAGTATGAGATTTTGAATAGTCGAAACTTAAAAAGACCTCCATTGCTGACTCTCACTGGCGCTTTAATTTTGTCTACTTCGAGTGTAACAAAAAATATATTAACTTTATCGATAAATTAATATGAGCAAATGGTGTTTTATTTTGTTCTTTTTTGTAAAAATGTTATAGTTTGAAATAGTCTTTGATTAATTTATTGTCAAACGAATGTTGGATGTATTTGATCCCTTTCAATATTATAGGTTAGTATTTTAAACATCCCCTAGTTGTGATTTTGTCTTTACTATATCTGAGGTTAATCAGAACCTCCGATATAAGGTCCTAATCAAATTTTAATTGGCACATGCATTCATTGGGACCAACTCCAAGACTGGCTCTAGCGCATTCATCGTCCTAGTTTGGCATTAATTGCCCTACCTTAATTGTTATATATTTATTAACAAACTAATTAGCTCAGACTTTGCATTTAGTTCCCATGAGCATTGCCAACTTAAATGGCAATAGTTGCATACATACGTACAGAAGCAGTCTAGTCGATGAAATTATTCTCTTGGCTGTCGAACGGCTTGATAAAATCTAATTAGAAGTAGGAATTAAGGCTTGTTTAACAAAGAGTTAACTTGTAAAAACGGATAGAAATTACATAAAAGGTTTCTTTTTATTTAGTTATAGTCTGAAAAATGTATAAAATCGTGTAGACTTATTAGGGCTTTTATGTTAAATGGGAAAGCCATATTAGACTATTTATTTTATGAGAATGGGCGACTTTAGAAAATCTAGTCTAGTAGGTACTACATAATGTCATAATTTTTTCTTTACTAGTATGCGTTCTATCTTGATTGAATTTCTAAATAACGTTGAAGAAATCGTTTGAACTTTAACGTCATGATATCCATGGGTGGCCGCCACAAGTGGAATTTGTGGTTTTGATTTTTTGCCTTGGATTTCGACTATAGCCTGCGGCCTTTGTCCCTGTTTATAAAACTTATTCTAACTTTAATTTTATTTTATTTTAATTTTATTCCAATTTTATTTTAATATTATTTTAACTGTATTCTAATTTTATTCCAATTTTATTTTAATTTTATTTTAATTTTATTTTAATTTTATTTTAATTTTATTTTAATTTTATTTTAATTTTATTTTAATTTTATTTTAATTTTATTTTAATTTTATTTTAATTTTATTTTAATTTTATTTTAATTTTATTTTAATTTTATTTTAATTTTATTTTAATTTTATTTAATTTTATTTTAATTTTATTCTAATTTTATTCTAATTTTATTCTAATTTTATTCTAATTTTATTCTAATTTTATTCTAATTTTATTCTAATTTTATTCTAATTTTATTCTAATTTTATTCTAATTTTGTTCTAATTTTATTCCAATTTTATTCCAATTTTATTCGAATTTTATTCTAATTTTGTTCTCATTTTGTTCTAATTTTATTCTAATTTTATTCGAATTTTATGCGAATTTTATTATAATTTTATTCGAATTTTGTTCGAATTTTATTCTAATTTTATTCTAGGTTTTTTTCTAGATTTATTCTAGTTTTAGTATAATTTTATTGTAATTTTATTGTAATTTTATTCTAATTTTATTCTAATTTTATTCTAATTTTTTTCTAATTTTATTCTAATTTTATTCTAATTTTATTCTAATTGTATTCTAATTTTATTCTAATTTTTTTCTAATTTTATTCTAATTTTATTCTAATTTTATTCTAATTTTATTCTAATTTTATTCTAATTTTATTTTAATTTTATTCTAATTTTATTCTAATTTTATTCTAATTTTATTCTAATTTTATTCTAATTTTATTCTAATTTTATTCTAATTTTATTCTAATTTTATTCTAATTTTATTCTAATTTTATTCTAATTTTATTCTAATTTTATTCTAATTTTATTCTAATTTTATTCTAATTTTATTCCAATTTTATTCTAATTTTATTCTAATTTTATTCTAATTTTATTCTAATTTTATTCTAATTTTATTCTAATTTTATTCTAATTTTATTCTAATTTTATTCTAATTTTATTCTAATTATATTCTAATTTTATTCTAATTTTATTCTAATTTTATTCTAATTTTATTCTAATTTTATTCTAATTTTATTCTAATTTTATTCTAATTTTATTCTAATTTTATTCTAATTTTATTCTAATTTTATTCTAATTTTATTCTAATTTTATTCTAATTTTATTCTAATTTTATTCTAATTTTATTCTAATTTTATTCTAATTTTATTCTAATTGTATTCTAATTGTATTCTAATTTTATTCTAATTTTATTCTAATTTTATTCTAATTTTATTCTAATTTTATTCTAATTTTTTTCTAATTTTATTCTAATTTTATTCTAATTTTATTCTAATTTTATTCTAATTTTATTCTAATTTTATTCTAATTTTATTCTAATTTTATTCTAATTTTATTCTAATTTTATTCTAATTTTATTCTAATTTTATTCTAATTTTATTCTAATTTTATTCTAATTTTATTCTAATTTTATTCTAATTTTATTCTAATTTTATTCTAATTTTATTCTAATTTTATTCTAATTTTATTCTAATTTTATTCTAATTTTATTCTAATTTTATTCTAATTTTATTCTAATTTTATTCTAATTTTATTCTAATTTTATTCTAATTTTATTCTAATTTTATTCTAATTTTATTCTAAATTTATTCGAATTTTATTCGAATTTTATTCGAATTTTATTCGAATTTTATTCGAATTTTATTCGAATTTTATTCGAATTTAATTCGAATTTAATTCGAATTTTATTCGAATTTTATTCGAATTTTATTCGAATTTTATTCGAATTTTATTCGAATTTTATTCGAATTTTATTCGAATTTTATTCGAATTTTATTCGAATTTTATTCGAATTTTATTCGAATTTTATTCGAATTTTATTCGAATTTTATTCGAATTTTATTCGAATTTTATTCTATTTTTATTCTATTTTTATTCTTATTTTATTATAATTTTATTTTAATTTTATTGTAATTTTATTCTAATTTTATTCCAATTTTATTTGAATTTTTTTTAATTTTATTCTAGGTTTTTTTCTAGTTTTTGTCTAATTTTATTCTAATTTTGTTTTAATTTTATTCCAATAATGTTCTAATTTTCTAATTGAAGTAAAAAAGGGGCGGCAATGTGCCAAAAAATTATATTAAGTAATTTGAAAAAGACTTTGTAAAACATTTTATTTATAAATATTTCCCAATTTTTTTATATGAACTTAATCGTGATATAAACAATGCTCTATATTTATTTTTTATGTAGATCTGTTTTTTAAGAGAATAAAACACACTTTTATATTGCTAGAAGTGCCATTTGGCTTTTCGCTTATAGTGGGATAAGTGCCATATTAATTTTCATTTTAAAATGAGCTAAGGTTTTTAAAAGGTGAAAAAGCAAAAAAGAAAATTGTATTTTTTTACAAATTAAGATTTATAAATATGCACAGATATAAAAAATATTTAGTTTGATCTATTTTTTATAAACGAATAATTTTTTCAAAAATCAACGTTTTTCTTCTTTCACGTAAGGAATCATTTATTTTATTGCTTATTTTACTTTAACATTCTAATAGTGGCAAACTCATATTTGGAACAATTTCTTGTGAAAAATAAAAGTTTGAAAGCAATTGCTACACTAAAAAAAGCAATTCCTTAATTTATTCATTACATTTTAAGCAAATGATCAGTTGCTTCTATTTTTTAAGGGTGGATTTTTTGCATTTTTTTTATATTTGATTTTGTGAATGGAAAACCTTTTAAGAATATTGTGTGAAAATTTGAGATGAATCGGAAGCAAAACTAACGAGGATACAGCGGTTTGAGTAACCGCGCCTCATACATGAGAAAATACCTGCCCGGTCCAAGCGCGCTATTGTTACCTGACAGCGAGGGCGGCCCCAGGGGAGGGGGCTATGGGGGCCATGGCCCTCACTGAGATGAAAATTCTTACGATTTATGAGCCTTTTATTCAAAAAAATATGCTAAAAAGAGAATGGCTAAAGGCAATGGCCCCCACCGAAAATTTGTCTCATAGCCACCCTTGTCTGGCAGCTGCTTCGCTCACTATATGATCCCTAACCTTGCATCCTATCTTTCTTTATAGAAATTTTAACTCAAGTATAAACTTGTTTATATCTGTACTGTATATAATTTAGTGTAGCATTGGCCTGGCATGTTCTTTTGCTTTACTAACCTACATGCAAGACATAGGAATCAGTAGTGGATCAAGCGCTCATGAATGAGGATTCGTCGTAGACAGGAGCAAAAAGATAGCTTTAGATATCATCAATGATAGCAACATCCTTTATGGACCTGGCATCGATGATTCAAGAGTGAGATAAGCCGATAAAACTCGCTTTTGAACGTTTTATTTCAAATTTTTTAGTGTTCAAAACTTTAAAGCGTTTTTCCCACAACTCATGTTTACAAAGTCGGTGCCCCTCATAACTTCAAAACTACTGCACCTATCCTTTTAAAATTTTAAACACTGTTTCTGTACATAATTTACGAGGTAACGCTCGTTAATACTTTTTTATTTTATAATAACAAACTAACATATTTTTTTCGCAAGAATCGCGTTCTTTACTTCAAAATGTTGCCAAAAAGTGAAAAATTTAAATTTTGAAAAACCCTTTTAGCGTTACCTGGGGAAAACAATTATCTAACGAGAGAACTTCAATTTTTTTATTTCTGATGATCCAGCACCGAGTTAGGAGAGGCACCGCAATTCTACGTTTTTCCGAGACGCTTCCGAATAATTGCTACCATTTCCGTATTTTTTAATATTTCTACATGAAAATTTGACACAATATTCCTTGAATGTTATTCTTTAATGTATTATTAGTTTAAATAAACAAATTTTAACTGTGTCGTCAAAAAAAATTCACAAAAATGTTCCTTTTTTTGCACGAATAAACCTTACCCCCCTTTGACTAAAAACCATTCCTGTACTTTTAAGCAATTGCAGGAACCAAAAGCCGTTATTTCAGTTTTTAGCTTTCAAGCAATCGATTTACTAAGAAAAATCAACTGCTTTTTATTTATTGAATGAATGCAGTTTGTTTTGTACTGTTGTAGTCTAAATCAGTTAGAGAATGTTGTATATCACAATGTTGCATTTAAAAAAAAAAATTATATGGTCAAAATAGCAACAAAATACACTGTCACATAGAGAGAACCACGTTAACAATACTTCACTATAAGAACAAGTTAATTAACTTATAGTAGTTTATATAAACTATATATAAGTAAATAAAACCATCGTAAATTGGAATAATCCTATTAAATTTTGTGATCTTGATGCATCTTTGTTCTTGTAGGAAATAATATTTAATATTTTAGTTTCTTAAAACAAAAACCCTTATCGATATTTATTGTACGTCCTCTTTTATGTCCTTTGTAAGGCATCCTCCTTAATCAATTACATCATACTGGAATTGAAGAACAGTCTTGCCAACGTTGAGTGATTAAATCAAATTAAACCACTGCTCAAAATTGATTATCTTGTCTTCGGAGTATATTCAAACGTTTTTAGAAGTAGGTAGTAGCAATTTAAACAAAATTCTTCGCAACGCCATGTCTCGTCGCGAACAATTTTCGAATTATAAGGCACAAAGAACAATTTGCCAAGAGTGCCCTGACAAGAAATTAATGAAGTGGGCTTTTGTAAGGGATTATTAGAGAAAGTATGATCTTGGCAATTTTGATTAAATTAATAATGTAATTATTTTGATTTTGTGACATCTAATTCGTAAATTATCAAACTAAAAACCGATAAACGTGCAATATATTTGGCTTAGCTGGTAAATTTTTCAGTTTTGTATTTAATAGTTATTGTTCTGGATACTTCAGGAGAAATTTACATACAACTCCCCTTTAATATTCCCACCTTTAACAGAGAAGTGCAAATATGATTTATTTTTCATTTTTTACTAATAGTTTCACAACATTTATGTACATTGTTACCAAATTTGGTACATATTACTTTAGACAAAAAATAATATTTTATTAATATTTTATTTTGGTGTCATCAGCATCAAAAGGTTATAATATATAATAACCGGTACACAATTAAATCGTGATTCTCTAAAAAAAAAGATTTTCAAGTCCAGACCTGGATATTTATTTTTAATTTTGTATCTTTCTTATTTTTAATTTTGTTGAAAAAGTTGTCTGAAAAAGAGATGTTTATTTTAATGACTTCTATACACAGTTAAAAAAGTATCAACTTAGGCTTCATCCTACATATCGATAATAAAAATTTTCTACACCCACATGGATATTAGCTTATCTACGCACAGATTACAAAACGAAAAAGTATGCTATTGCCTTCAACTGAACGAATATACTTTATATCCATTCTAGGTAGTAAGAACACTGAAAAAATAATAAAATCCACCTATCACCGTTCATATTTTGATCAGCCGACAGCTATTATTTTTAAAATTTAAATAAGTGACAATTCTGTCAAACTAATTGTCAGTATATTTTTTATTTATTGAGATTAAACATACATTAATTAAAATGGGTTATTATTGTGTAGAATCGATAAATACTAGCATTTCTGTTTTTATTTCGTCTATAATTATAAATAATTTGTTAATTTAAATAAAACTATATAAAGTCAATTTCTGGCCTTCCACGCGGACGACTGGAGTTCGATTCTCCGTTGGGAAAAAATAAAATGAACTTTTTTTTTTTCGTTAAAAATTATTAAAAGTCATAAATTATTTTAAAATTAATTATTTTGTCTTAATAACCTAAAATATTTTTTTATTTGTAAATTTTCGTTAGTGGGTTGTAGAAAAAATATACTGTACAACTCGAGTGGATTGTTCACATCGCACTTAGACGATTAAGCACTCCGCCTACGGCGTCGTGCTCAAATTTTGTCTTCGTGCGATATGGCCGACATATCCACTCTTGTTGCACCAACAACTATTCTGTTTTTATTTCGTCTATAAATATAAATAATTTGTTAATTTAAATAAAACTATATGAAGTCAATTTAATTACGAGTATATTTTTTTTATTTAAAAATGTTCGTTAATGGGTAGTAGAAAAAATATACTGTACAAATCGAGTGGATTGTATACATCGCACTTAGACGATTTCGTCTTCGTGCGATATGGCCATCATATCCACTCTTGTTACACAAATTACTAACTTTTTACACCCACATGGATATTAGCTATTCTACGCACAGACTATAAATCGAAATAGTAGGCCATTGTATTCAACTGAACGAATATATTTTATATCCGTTCTACTTAGTAAGAACACTGCACAAATATGAAATCCATCAATCACAGTTCATATTTTGCTCACCAGGCTACTATTATTTTTTTAAATTTTTAAATAAGTGACAAACTAATTGTCAGTATATTTTAAGTATATTTTAAAACGAGTTATTCTTGTGAAGAATCGATAAATAACAGCATTTCAGAAAATATTCGTCTATATTTACAAATAAATGATAAATTTTAATAAAACCATATGAAATGAATTTAATTTATAATTATTAATTTATAAGTATTAAAACTAAAATGTTAAGTGTGTGTCGATGAAAGTAGCGTAATTAACCGCCATGCGAGAGGTCCCGGATTCAAATCTAGGATTGGAGGCTAACTAAATGAAATCTTTTCATTTTATTTTATAAATTATTAAAATTCATAAATTATTTTTAAAATAGTTATTTATATCTTAATGACCTTAAATATTTTTAAAAATTTATAGATTTTCATTAATGGATCGTAGAAAAAATAAATCTACCGTACAACTCCAGTAATCACACTCAGATGATTGAGCCCTCCGCCTACAGCTACGGCGTCGTGCTTTATGGCCCTCATATCCACTCTTTTTACACAAACTATCATTCTGTTTTCCAATTTTAAGTTCAAAATAAATGTCCTACCCATTCTGAGTAAAAATTGCTAAACTGCTCTAAATCCCATGATTTATTTATAATTTATGAAGCAGAAAATAATTTGTATAAAACATAAACAAGGTGCTAAAAAATCGGTGGTTGAAAAACAATTTATTCAAAAATGTAATAACTATTAAAGTGTGCATAAAGCCTTAAAAAATAACTGCCTTAACGATAAATTATAGTGCAAAATGGTGTGTTATGAGCGTGTGTGCGTCGTGCTTTCTGCCGAAAATCAATATTTTTATCTGACACCATACTATAATATTCAAAACCACTTGTGTGAAACTGATTACTTTATGGATTATGGCTCTATTTAATCCGTCAGTCATGTTGCTGTAGTCGAACGCTTTACTGTTTACCCTGTTATATGCACTTGTGCATTATTTCCTAAACTGTCTAGCATACAGAATACTTAAAACCGCTATAAATAAATACACTTTTCAAATAGCATTCAGGTAATTATTAACAACAGCGTTTAAAAAAGATACGTAAAATTTTGTAACGCTTTGTTTGAGATCCTTAACCAGGTTTCTCAGACTTTTTTTACTTTTCCTATATTTTTGACAATTTTAAAAGGTGATCTTTATGCGTCCACTTACTACCTTTAAATTAATTTATCCAAGAGAAAGTGTTAACCCCTTAAAAATACAATTTCGATAAAAAGTGAGGGCTGCTAATTCATAATTTTTAATCAAATTAATATGCGTATGTATTCTCCATGGTCCCCCGGGGCCCGCACGAAATGACTACGGAATCGGTAGTGTCGAATTGTGATTTTTATTTTTGACAGGTATATAAATTTTTAACTGTAAATAAAATTAACGCTTTTCGTATAGTAAATATTTAAATAACTTCAGTAAGGTGTTTTGAAAAAAGAATAACATGTCTCTGCAATTATGGCAAAATACGAAAGTTTATAAAGGGTAGAAAAATGGCGATGAATGCAAAAGATGACCGTTTTCTCCCCAAAAATGTCCTATGCTTTAGCTTGTTTATTTCTACATATCGCCAAATTCATGTTGTACGTAAAGTTTTACAAATTTACACGTGGTGTCAGATCCCAAGTTAAATTGAGATTAGTAGAAAATAGTGAGTGCAGATGCTGTGAAGAGGAGAACGAAACATGCACTGAATACGTAGCATTTCACTATACTTAAAAGCCTACTAAATAAATGAGGGCGATCTACTTAACTTGCAGCCAGTGTAAATTCTACATTTCCTTGAAAAGATAGGAATGGAAGGGTCTTTATAGGCATCGAGACATAATGGGGCACAATTGATCTTTTAGGGCACATTGTATTAATAAGGGGAAAGCAAATCATTAAGTAAATAGAACTTATTTAAGAATAAGAATTCCTCAAAATTAGTCCCACATAAATAAATTTTATTGAAGTTTAATGACAACCGGTTCCGGCATCAAGCAGTCATCAGGTCTACAATTAGAGAAGAAAACAGATATTAAATAGATGTAAATGAATAAAAATTATATTAGGTCATATCTATGTAACAAGTTATAAGCTCATACAATACTGATGTGTCCAAAATAGGTAAAAATTGAAATATAAATAGTTGATACCGAGCACCAACTTAGGCAAGGTAGTTACAAGAAACAATCACCAGTATGTAGAAAAAATTCAATAAATTGAACTAGATAGTGGTAAAAAAGGTTACAGTTATTAGGAAATAAATTAATTCCCTGGAAATGGACAAAAAGTACACCTAGAAATTTATTTTTGTACCACCAAAGTGAAAACAAATTTAGTAAAAATTGAAAAAATTCTACCCGGAAGGCAGAATTTCCATTATTTCGTAGGGGTAATTTAGGAATTGGTTAAGTGATTTCCAAGAAATTAATTTATCTTCTTTACTTTTCTGTTCTGTAACTGACAAGTTTCCGGAACTTTCAAACCGATTGTCTCATCAATTAGGAAATGTGAACAAAAATTATTATAAAGCAACACTATTTTTTATAGTATACAATTGTTGCTTGAAAATGGTAACGACCAAAAGCACTTGTTCCAAAAGAATAAGTAGTTCGCAAGAAAACAGTCATATAGAGAGTGTCAAGTTATTTATAAATGCACATTCATTTATGGGGTAGAGAATGTAATATACTCTGAGTTACAACCAAGGTAATTGATTGAAGAATGTAGAATAAAGATGTATGGTAAACTAACTAAGCTCAACCATGAGAGGCTATCACAAGTTCTAAGGCAATAGGTCAGAAGAAGAACTTATTTATGTGCACTTTACTGTCTTATTAGCTTACCAATAAATCTCACGCCACTACACATGGAGCCACCAGCAATGGAATTCTCATCTTTCTAAAAAAGCTTGAATATCAAGTTTGTGTGAGATTTCTTATTATTTTTAATATATTAACTATTTATGAAAATGTTCAAAATCAAACTGTTCCTTAAACTTAACCAAAAACTCGAATTCTAGCAATAACAATAAAAATTGAAGAGATTAAAAACAAAAACATAGCACATATTTTCAATTTGGTATACAAATCTAAAAACTATGTATGCCAATAATATATTTTTTGTTTTCCCAATTTTAAAAATGCATTTTTTTTTCCAGGTATGTTTCGAAAAGAGCTGAAAATAGGTGTTGTACTTTTTCTTCTCGATTGGTAAGCATTTTTAATTACATTTTAATTATCATTACTCATTATTGGAACTTTAAACAAAGCGGAACAATAACTATACAGACATAAATAGACTACAAACAATAAAATATTAAGAGGAACATAGTACCTTATTTACGAAAAAACATTCAGTCGAAAATAGTCTTAACAAACAACATTGGCCGAAAATGTATACAGGATGGTTTATATGTGAGATGTGGTCACCTTAATGGGCGATACCATTTCACAATTTATATCAGGTGAATAAAGTTCCTAATAACACTGGCAGAATACTAGATCTTATATTATCTAAAGATGGAAACACTATAGTGACCTTGAGCGATGAAGCATTGGTTCCAGCTGATGGTTACCATTTTCCTTTGAGCTTCCAGATCATGAATTCTTTGAATCATTCTAAAGTGAGCGGTCCCCAGAATGACATTTTTTATTATGATTTTAGGTTGGCTGATTTATCTCTGTTAAACGATTGTTTAGGTCAGGTAAATTGGGATGACTTATTATTACATCACTCATCGAATGATATGGTTAATATTTTTTATGATATTCTCTATTTTTTATACATGCCTTAATTTCACAGCAAAAAGCATGCAAAAGAAAATGTCCATTATGGTTCTCCCCAGAGTTAAAGCCGCTGTCAATATTAAAAAAATAAACTCACAAAAAATTTAAAAGTTCAGGATTACAAAGCGATTATGTCAACTATAGTAAATTACGTTCTGATTGTAAAACTTTAACAAAAACGAGCTATCAACAGTTTATTGGAAATTCTGAGTCTTCTTTAACGGACCATAGAAACATAAAACAGATTTGGAATTTTGTTAAATGTAAGCGGAACAGGAATGATTTACCACCATTGCTATTCTTTAATTATAGTCAATGTCATTTGGGACCAGATGTACCTGATCTTTTCGAAGAATACTTCCAGTCAGTATATACTGATAAGAATATTGATCCTCAAAGTAAAGCGTCACTTAATCAAATTTCTATATCTGAGTATGTTACTCATATATCAACGATTTATAAAGATATGGCTAGTATTGACATTACCAAGGGACCAGGACCTGATGGTATCTCCCCTTCTGTTCTCAGATTTTATAGTTTTGTTCTCTCGCGGCCACTTTACATTTTATTTAATAATATATCCAATTTATTTATTTATTTATTTATTTATTTATTTATTTATTTATTTATTTATTTATTTATTTATTTATTTATTTATTTATTTATTTATTTATTTATTTATTTATTTATTTATTTATTTATTTATTTATTTATTTATTTATTTATTTATTTATTTATTTATTTATTTATTTATTTATTTATTTATTTATTTATTTATTTATTTATTTATTTATTTATTTATTTATTTATTTATTTATTTATTTATTTATTTATTTATTTATTTATTTATTTATTTATTTATTTATTTATTTATTTATTTATTTATTTATTTATTTATTTATTTATTTATTTATTTATTTATTTATTTATTTATTTATTTATTTATTTATTTATTTATTTATTTATTTATTTATTTATTTATTTATTTATTTATTTATTTATTTATTTATTTATTTATTTATTTATTTATTTATTTATTTATTTATTTATTTATTTATTTATTTATTTATTTATTTATTTATTTATTTATTTATTTATTTATTTATTTATTTATTTATTTATTTATTTATTTATTTATTTATTTATTTATTTATTTATTTATTTATTTATTTATTTATTTATTTATTTATTTATTTATTTATTTATTTATTTATTTATTTATTTATTTATTTATTTATTTATTTATTTATTTATTTATTTATTTATTTATTTATTTATTTATTTATTTATTTATTTATTTATTTATTTATTTATTTATTTATTTATTTATTTATTTATTTATTTATTTATTTATTTATTTATTTATTTATTTATTTATTTATTTATTTATTTATTTATTTATTTATTTATTTATTTATTTATTTATTTATTTATTTATTTATTTATTTATTTATTTATTTATTTAATTATTTATTTATTTATTTATTTATTTATTTATTTATTTATTTATTTATTTATTTATTTATTTATTTATTTATTTATTTATTTATTTATTTATTAATTTATTTATTTATTTATTTATTTATTTATTTATTTATTTATTTATTTATTTATTTATTTATTTATTTATTTATTTATTTATTTATTTATTTATTTATTTATTTATTTATTTATTTATTTATTTATTTATTTATTTATTTATTTATTTATTTATTTATTTATTTATTTATTTATTTATTTATTTATTTATTTATTTATTTATTTATTTATTTATTTATTTATTTATTTATTTATTTATTTATTTATTTATTTATTTATTTATTTATTTATTTATTTATTTATTTATTTATTTATTTATTTAATACATCCAACAGGCTTTATCAGCCCAATTACAGGAGTATATAATATAATATTTAAAAATACAAAGTTTGAGAATACTTACTTAACTAAATTACATTCTAATTACCTAATTTGATACCAATCTGTAACATTGCTCTCTAAATTGGTAAAATTTTAGAAAAAATATATCAACAGAATACTGATTAACACTTCTACACATTGTAGTTAAAGGACTGTGAAAGTGATTATATTTGACCTTGATGTAATACGTGGGATATGAAAATTAAATTGAGATAGCAGAGAAGATGAATCTATAGAATTATTAATTAATTTATAGATGAATATCAAATCTGCTATTTCTCTTCTTTTTCTCAGACTCACAAAACTGAATTCTTCTAACAATAAATTATAATCATAGTGACGAATAGGATAACGGCCATGTGTTTTAAAGTAAATAAATTTTAAAAATTTTCTTTGGACAGATTCTAATGCACTTATGTACTTTAAATGGTTAGTATTTCAAACACAACTGCAATACTCCAGTTTGCTACGAACTAGTGAAAAATAAACAGAGAAGATGGCTTCTAAAGATTTAAACTTTTTACAGTTTCTAATAACAAAACCCAAGATTTTTGTTGCACTTTGCACAGAATTTTCAATGTGTTCCGAAAAAGTCAGTTTGCTGTCAAATAAGATACCTAAATTTTTGTAATTATATATCCGGGGAATAACAAGATTATCTAATTGATAGTCGTATAAGACAGTGTTTACTTTCCTGGAAAAGGACAGGACTTTGCATTTGTTAGTATTCAAAGATAGTTTATTTACGATACACCAGTTATGTAAGTTTACAAGGTCGTTTTGAAGAGCAATGCAATCTGAGGTATCCTTTATTTCCCTATAAATTTTCATATCGTCTGCAAACAAGAGTTTCTTAGAGTTGATACAATGACAGATGTCATTAATAAAAATAACAAATAATAAAGGGCCCAAATTCGAGCCCTGAGGAACCCCTGACGTTGACACGAAATTAAAAGATTTGGCACTCTCATATTCAACATATAACTGTCGATTAGTTAAAAAAGACTTTAACAGTGATTGCATACTCTTTGAAACACCAAATTGTCTCAGTTTCAGAAGCAATTGTTTGTGAGACACCTTATCAAATGCTTTACGAAAATCTGTGTATGCGACGTCAACTTGATTTCTACAATCTAAAGAACTAGATATGTATTGCGTAAATGTACACAGATTTGACGCGGTATTTCTGAGCTTCACAAAACCATGTTGGTATTCCGTGATTGAATTTTTTACGTGGGAATATAATTATAGACCCATCTGTAATCTTAGTTCCATTCCAAAGTTGTTTGAAAAGATAGTAGCAGATTACTTAAGATCTACGGAACTGAATTTACTTGCTTTTATCGACTATCTGTCGGACGTCTTGGATGGAGATGGGGAGGTGCATGCCACATACATAGACTTTTCCAAGGCGTTCGACAAGGTCAATAACAAACTTTTGTTAAATAAATTGGAGACTTGGGAACTTTCTTGCAATGGCTGGCGAGTTATGTATCTGAAAGATTTCAAACTGTTAAATTGAATAATTACAGATCTAAAAACATTCCCAATCCATCTGAAGTCCCCAAAGGGTCCATTTGGGACCTTTGTTATTTTTATTATTTATAAATGATATCTCAGAATGTTTCAAGTTTGCCAAATTTTTATGCTCTTGAGGATTGTCTTAACCCATTAATGGCCACATTTTTCTTTACTAAATAAAGTTAGTTTTCTGAAGGATATTACTGCTCAAAGTCTAGGAAAAATTGTAAAATAATTTTATCTTACCTATAAAATTTTATACAGCGTGGAGAGAAAAGTTCTATTATTGGAACATGACCACTTGAAAGTGTAGAAATTTTGAAAACCAAACAATATCAAACGAAGTCATTTATTCATTTTAACATATATTATTATTTCTGTTGGTCATAAAATCTTTAAAATAGTCAAAAGGATGCATATTGACACGATACAGAACACAACCAAAAGTGGATTGTTTAAAAACTTACATCGTTTTCGATTGAGATATTGTGAAATATTCAAATTGTACGCACAATTCTAGTTAATACATTTCTGGAACTCAGTAGTGTACGCGTCCAACCATACCCAAGTTTAGTCATTTTTCTAAGCAGGGGCAAACCAGTAAAAAACTTATCAACTAAAAAATGATTGTAATGACATTCTGGATTAAAATGTTTAAAATTGTCAGTAAATGAGCTTACTATTGATCTTTCAAGATCAAGATTTGAATTTTCAAGATGCATTCCTTTTTTCTGGTAAAGCTCTGTACTTATCAAATATCCATTTGAACCGTTGATCGATCAAAATTTAAATCCATATCTAATTGGTATGCCTTAAATTCTTTGTTTACCGCTGGGTTGAGTGTAATAGGAAATCATCGACTCGTCAACATCAACATTTTCTATCATCGAGATAGAATAAAGTTGAGGACATAAACACCATTTTGTGATATGACAGATGGACGCACTTCTTATTTACAAAGTCAACCTCATCTTCGTCTCCTTCAGAGCGTCTGCAGGGGGGTATGACGTGAATGTCAGCTGAGACAAAGATTTATTCATTAATCTTATTCAATAAACGATTAAAACTATACATATATCTCTTTTTCCCATAAAATGCTTTTGAACCCATTTTATCTATGAACAAAAATTCCAATTCGCTACTCTTAAAAATCCAAATCCAATATCGGAACATATCTTAAAATGGAGGTCAGTATAATTCCTAAAACTAACCAAACTTTTTAAAATAACTAAATACAAAATATCAAAATTAATACTTGCAATAACATAGTGTAGTCCCTTGCCTGTTTGTGTACGGCGGCTAATAATCCGATGAAAACAAACATGCACAACGCAGGTAACAATAATTTAGAGCCATCAACTAAACAGCTGGAAATTATTAAAGGGTACTAAAAACATATTTGAATTTGGGGCTAAATTAGTTACTCTTCCATTTTTGGAACATGGCCAGGAATGGGTTAAACTTCAGTCTGATCTGGCTAGATTTGATGAGTGGTGTGCGAATAATGCTATGGACCTAAACATCACTAAGTGTCACTCGATATCCTTTACTAGGAAAATCAACAGGATTGATTTTCAAGATAACATCAAGGGTACACCAGTGTCCCAAGTTGTATCCATTCAAAATCTGGGTGTTATTATGGACTTCATGCTCTTATTTGTCAATCACATTGACACAATAGTATCCAGAGTACTTGGTATGCTTGGGTTTTCTAAAGAGAAACACATCGGACTTTACAAGTATTAATAGATTAGAACAAGTTTAGAGAAAATTTCTTCGCTACATAGCATTTAAATCAAATATTCCACGGATAAATGACTATTCCTATGATTTTGCGGCACTGCAAGAGACATTCTCCTTACCAACTTTGAGAATAAGAAGCCCTAACTAGAAGCACAAGATCAATAAACAGTTTTCATCAGCCCTACATGAGAACTAATACTGGCCTCAATTCATTCATGCCTAGAGTTTCACGAAGCGCTAATGCTTGTGCTGATAGTCTAAACTTTTTTAATTCAAGCTTTTTAAAATTCCCTAGTCTTAATATTAGTTGTTTCGATTTTGTACATGTTAATATATTTATGATTTTTGTTGTTAGTTTATTGGTTTATCATTATTATGACATATTATTTAGATTGACTCTATTTGAGGTTTTTTTTTAATTTTTATTTGGAACTTTGTACTGAAAGTGAGCAAGGCCCGTGAATAAATAAATAAATAAATATTACAAACGTGAAATTAAATACAAAAAAAAATAAATCCTACAACTAGTCAAATAGAACTTAAGAGCTGAAATTCTGCAGAGGCTTTCACCTTTTTAGTAATGAATGCTGGGAGCATTTGTTTGGAAAACACTTTATTTTTAATACGATTTCCATGGCCTTATTTTACTATAATTAAAATACAAATAAGCAAATCGTTTAAAATCGTATTAAATATAAAGTGTTTTTAAAACCCATGCTCCCAGCCCTCACTAATAAAAAGGTGAACGCCTCTATTGAATATCAGCTATTAATTTCTATTTGACTAGTTGTAGGATATTTTTTGGAATATTTAATTTTACGTCCGTAATATTAGGCACCATGTATACATTCGTTCTATTTTTTTTTTAAATAAAAACTTTTTCGTGGAATCTAAAAAATATATTGATAAAATTTGAAGGACGTGTGGTATTACCTTTTATAAACGTTTTAAAAGAGTCTATTAGTGTTAAAAAACATCTTTTGACACGTTTCTTATAAATTGACATATTTCATATTAAAACCAAACATCTAGAAAACCTATTTCTACAGGGCTTCTACAAAAAATACAACTACTAAAACTCAATTACATTTAACAAGACATACGACACACGAATAATTATTTTCTTGAAAACTTAACTACGTTCTGATTGTATTTTTAATAGCCTCATATTTTCCATTTTCCCAGGAAACACCCTTTTACTTTTCCCTCCATAATAACTTCATACTTGGAAAACTATTCTACTGCTAACAACATCATGATTAATAGTTATTTCTAGAACGTGAAACGGGCATTTCTTGCGAGTTTTTATTACTTCTAGTCCCAAACTAGCTAGTGCATCATTTACAGTTTCCAAAATTTTCGTTCAGTTTATTGCTCAAAGTAGACGTCTGCTCGTGATGGATTAAAAACTGAAAAACAGGTTATTAAAATAAATAGCACATTGGTTTTATGCAAGACTTTATTGGATAATACTTTTCTAAGACAGCTTTAGTTTTCTTATTTCAGTTATTTCTCATCACAGTTTTTGTAGCCATAGCCGCAGTAAGACGTTTATTCCATTATCCAAGCGACGTATATTCATTGCTTCTGTTTTGACAGTATTTACAAAATACGACCACACAGTACTTCTAATACCTACAGAATATTAGTTTAGTCTTACTTCTTACATCAATAAGAAATACAGAAAATGGAAATTTTATGTATAGGGTGTTTTTTGTTTAGCATGACAATGTACCAAGTTTGTTGTTGTTTTTCTAGTGTCAGCTCTAATGTATCTTTTATCGTTTATTTTTTATTTTTTATTCTCAATAGCGTGTTCTTCTAGTATGCTAGTGTTTGTAATTTATCGTTTTAAGTATATAGCTTTTCTTCATATGCTCCAATCTTTAAGTATTTCATTTTTTTAGAATGTCCTCCGATAAGTTACATTATTTTTCGTTTACTTTGTCTGCCATGATTTGACCAATTGTTCAGTTTAATGGTAGCCTAAGGTACATATTGATATGAAAATGTTTAGTTTTATTATAAATTATGTAGATAATTTTGATAAAATAGAAAAATTTTGTTATGACCAATCAATTTTACAATATATTAAAAAAAAATTTAACTCACCCGATAACTCGACTTTTACTGCTTAATCTCAGGGTCCGTAGGTTCACAACAAATACAATGATTTAAATCTCAATGAGTCAGAAAATTCTTATCTCCAAGTTTAACTGATTTACTCAAAAATTCCCTCAACGTTTGGTGTACTTACATTAATTTTGAAACTAAAAGAAATCAAACAGTATATTAATTCACTAATTATACTAAAAGATTTTCTTTCTTCTTTCTGGATTTGACGGTTATCTTGGTATCCTAATTGTACCTCACTGCTTCTTCTACTATGTAACTTTTCTGGTTAAATGTTATTTATATTCAACTGCTTACTAAATTACTTATTCTGTAGTATTCTACTCGATAAGTACTTATTTCATGAATATTTTTAATAAGATGTACCTTACTTCCCTTTAATATTTATTCTGTTCATGCTTCAAATAAAATAATCAAGCACAGGTCCTTTTGTATCATATATATTTATCTTCATTCAATAAATCCAACTATTTTTTACATTTCCATTCAATACAACCTTTTCTGACAACCCTCTAAAAATATCTGACAATGCGCTAGTTCAGTGTGATGTCATTTTGGTTCCACTGACATTTAATTCTAACCAAACTTTTAACATAAACATCAATAAATTTGACGTATACGTTTTTACTGTTTTTAGTTTATTTCTAAATATTGTTTACAGGTCATAAAAAATAGTTTAAAGGTGTGTAATTGGTAACTATACGATTGCATATTTGATGCATGTTATCTACTTACTTTAGGAATATATTTATAAAAGTGAAGATGCGATATAATTTAGGTAAACAAAACGAACAAAACGCCCTCAAAAAATCTACTGTCACTTTAATTGTCAGTGGAACCATAAATACATAATCACTGAACCAGCGCATTCTCATATAGTCGACATCCTGATTTTTTTTCAAAATTTTATTTTCCAGGACTGACCTTATCCATCAAACGTTGATTATCAAATTATAAATTTGAAAACCAAAAACATGCAATACTTCTAATTTTGAATAAAAATATCATATCAATATATTCAGTAAGTATTTTGTTTCCAATACAGTATACAACCGTAATTATATTAATAATGTAAATATTGAAATTGTTCCTTTCATTGCATATTCCATTTGATACTAATGCATAGGTACGGAACTAGGTGTTTAACCCTTCACCTGTATAACATAATTTACAGGGAATATCGCCGGTGACAACGATGCAACGCTCTGATTATGATAACCGGCTAGAAACCCTCCATTCCCAATGCCGCTCTCTAATTCTGACATAAAGAGAGTCTCGAGATCCGGGAGGTATAATAGATTTTTATAAATTAAACTTTCTATGTATTGTGCCAATGGTTTTTTATTTTTATTAAAGCTGTATTTTGCATGCCATAGATTAGTGAAGAAATATGTATTAGTTGATTTCTAGTTACCATTTATAACGAAAACTTGCTAGTTGCTGGGTTTACTGTCAATATTAGAGAAATATATTATCTATTCTCAAATATTAATATTATAAGATAGCATCAAATACGTGAAAAAAAAATTGAGAAAAGATTTGATTCGGACTATGAGTCATGTAGCCTTTGCCTTCCCGATATTTTTAGATCTGTTGTGAATATCCTTTGATTAATGGTTGCAATACCTTCTCTAGTTTGCTCTTTTGTTGTAGACTTCCATAGATCAGAAAGTAACTCCCTGGGAGTCAATTCTCGACTTCTTTTCCATGGGAAAAAGATAATTTTCCTATGGGAATTTTTATTTTGTATTCTTGACACATCTACTAGGAATATTTTCTCATGAAGAGTATGGGAGCAAATACACTTGGTATTTAGCATAGAATCAAGTTATTCTGTTACCAGTGACATTTTCCATTTTCTTGTTACTTTAGATAATATTATTATTTCTTACATACTTGTTTTTTAAAACTCCAATTAAACCATTTATAAGAGGCAGAAAGAAGAGCAAATAATGCCCATAGATATTTTTTGAAAAAATGAGGCAGAAGATCCCTTTAAATCTTTAAATGAAGCCAAAATTATTAATACTATTAAAAGAGGCGGTCTCTGATCTACTTGCAGATATGGAAACTAATAGATCCTCAATTTTTCTTTTTTTTAGTCACTGACATTTTTTTCTTTGTATTCATCATTGTATCGATCACCATAATTTTTTTTAACTCAAAGAAAGAACAAAAATGAAAAATTGACATTATTTATTGTCATTGACAAGAGAAGAATCAATGATCTCAACACAACAACTTGAAAGTATTGAAATTTCTTGGATTATTATTGGTCAGTTTCCAATATTTTCGTATTGAATACCATACATACGTTGGGTATATAAATAATCAAAGTTCCCATAGGAATTACACTCCTACCCTAGTGAAGAATACTGTTATATAATATCACTGGAAAATAAGTAGTGGAATTATTACCCATTCCCGTGAACTGGAGAATAGAGGCCCTGGTGTAGCTAATTGCTCTTGGTTTTTCTTCATCAAGTGTAAATAATTTTGATAGATCTTCGTTGTAACACGATATATGTGAGTTTTGGCGATGATTCTTTTGTGAATTCTCTATAAAAAAAAGGCCATTGAGGCTCCTTATCGGTCTAGTAAATCATATTCTTCATTGTTCCATTTGTGGCATGGTATCTAGGCTAATTATAGTCTGTTTTGACTACTCAGCTCACATAAGCTTTGAGTGTACTTGCTTTTAACCTCAATTAACTGTCTGAGTATGTACACTATGGGTTTTTATTTTATTTTATGTCTTTGATTGAAATTTTTGACTTTGACTTGGCTACTACACTTAATTCATGGTTTTGGAACCGCCTGTATACCAAATGAATTCTGCTAACCTGTCTGGTATGATTTTTCCTGTTTTCCTTGATGTCCTAAACAAAATGCATTGACGCCAGTGTGTTAAGAATGTGTATTCATTTTACAAGTAGTATATTAAGGTTGGGGGTAGTATAAAGTTTAACGAATATATATTACTCATTTCCTACGATCATTTCAAACAAAATAAATGTCGGTGGGAAGGGTTAGTATGTCTAGTGTTACAACATACGATATATTCTATGTACAACACGTAAAATCATGAATACTGGATTAAATTTAAATATTTTATGTCGAATACAATGAAAATATTATTTAAAAAAATACCGCCTTTAAATATATGAGCTCTTTCTATTGGCAGCTATTGTTTGACAAGTCGCTTGAATACCTATTTTATAACATAAACCACAGACGAATACTGCAAACTATAAGAGAAAGAAATTAAGATTACTTGAAAGTTAAACACTGTACTTTTTCTATGCCTTTAAACAAGAATAATCTCTAAAAGGTGCCAATGTTCTTTTATGCATCGAATTTTTTTTTATTATTATCTAATTTCGGAAACATTCCTTTCGGTATTATTATGGTACCTAAATTAAACTAAATAAATTAAACATAAAATTCAGATTTCCTGCAAAATTTTAATTACAAATAATGTCATTGAAACGTTGACATTTCGCCTTGACGTTTCTCTTTTGCATACGCAACATGCGAATCCCGTGACTACGCATTTTATCTGTTCCTGATTCCCGATTCCTGATGATTTATTTGTCGGATCAACGATCACGGTAAGTTATTTGCTATTCGTGTCAGGACACGGATTATTGATTTGGTGTGAATTTTAATGATTATTGACCAGGACCATGGTGCCGGTTTAATTAATTATCCTTTTACTATGCATCGAACACTTCCTGACATGTCGCTTGGAAGTACCTGTAGATAATAAATGAACTGATTTTAAAAATTTAAAAATTAATTTATCAAACGATCTTTGGGAAAAATTATTTTTTTGTAATAGAATTTATTAGTTCGTTATTATCACGTCTTTTTCGTTATGTTTTTCTCATCTCTTTTTTGGCATATTACGATGATAAATTGTACATTTTTAGAAATGTAAACGAAAACAGTGTCATTCTATACGGAGTTACATTTTTATTGTTTCGTTCTTTTTGCGGAGGCTGTAAAATATCTGTTATCCGAGATTATTTCCCTAACCTTTTCAATTCCAGTTTTTAACCAATCACTTAGATATTTTCGTCAGTATTGCAATCAATCAAATCAAAAAATATTTTTTGTTTAGCATGGTCATAAACAAGTATTATAAGTGTAAATATATAATACAATTGTGTCTGTTTTATTTTAAAAATAATATGAATTTAGAAGTAATAAAAATAGATTTTTTTATTGTCTTTTTATATTACTCTTGATTATTTCTTTTATTCCCATATATGTAATAGAACGTTTGGTATCGAGACTATCGATAATCGCATTAATATATAAGTACAATTTAGAGTATGCTTTTTTTAACCATAAAATAATAGTTTTTCCATTTAGGTGTAGTTACTTGAACCACCTTGTAAAAAAATATGTGCCAGCAAAAAATGGGGCACGTAACCAAATTGAAAAATAAATTGGAAACTTTTCAATGCATACTGCCGCTGTTTTTTTCCTTCGAGGGGTTATATCGGTATATGAATATAGAAGATCGACGTATACATAAACGTAATGAAGCCCGGTCCGCATAAAATCAGCAAGTATCTATTTAGGTTCAATGGAAATTGAATTTTTTGGAGCAAAATAGAAAACCAACTAAATGCTGAATGTGGATATGCAATTTTGTAATTTCACTTAAGCATAGAACCGAGGATCAAATTAAAAAGTTTTATATAATTTTTTCCATTCTCCCAAAAAATGCATTTTTTACTGGTTGGTCATTATGGCAAAACGAACTCTTACAGAATGGTTCATCTTGAAAATTTAACGATAACAGTTTAACGAGTTGTACATCATTCGAGAGAGTCATTAATTATTATAATATTTGTATAAACTGTAGGTAATCGCATACGATTGTTCTTTCAATCCCTAACAAGGGAAGTTCAGATGCTACAAATTACAATTTTTGTAAAATGTAATATTTCTATGCCTTTATTAAATGTGTTAAGTTTGTCAATAGAAACTAATGTATTTTTAGATGATTAGATATTTTCAACATTAGTAACAATTCCAAAAATGAAACTTCTTTAATTAAAAAACATCTTACAGAAAATAGTGTAGAGTCAACTAATTAATTTCATAAAATTTCAACAACAATATTCCATCAGGTTTTAGGACAAAACACAGTTGTGTAACTGATACCATAATACTATCGAGCATATCCTCTATGATTGCTTGACGCTCTCATTTGTTAGATTTGTGTTCGGTGAGAATTGGCTAACACCGGCCGATATAAAAGAAGCACCTCTTGACGACGTTGTCAACTACATTAAATCTGTAGGCTGGCTCACGAGCTAGGAGGTGCCTATCTACTTAGGAAAATGCACAATGATCCTAGTGAGGCCTAAATGCCTTGAGGTAAACCACCCGCCACACCTTATATATACAGATGCTGAATCCACTTATTCATCTATGTTGCACTGATTATTCTACTTCCAATGACCTTTCAGAACTTTATTGCTGTTATAAATTGTGTGTTAAGGCGTGGGGTTGTGCCAATTATCTTAAAATTATTTCATCTAAGCTTATGTTAATAGACCACTCCAAATATTATGTGGCATTTGACACAAATAAAGAAAATTATTTTAATAATTCAAGAAATTCAAGTAGTAAAGTAGTAAATTTTAAAGAGCAACTATACAATTAGAATTTTAAATTCTAAAATTTGTTACTCATACAAGGAGGTTCTGTTTATATTATGAGGATTTCATCAGCTGATAGTTTATTGAAAAATAAAGGTACTTTGTCCAATAAACTATGATCCACTTTTGCTTTCTTTTTGGTATACATGGTTCAGCTATTCAAAAATGTGCAAAATTGTTTCTTTCTAAAAAAAGATACGAAAAAAATTTAAAAAACAAAAAGTTTAATTATATAATTAAAAATAAAGAAACATTTAAAATGTCTAGTGGATGATATTTTTTGTGCCGCAAACTTAACGAAATGCCCTGTGAACACGCCTATGGAATTACTGGACCAACTGTAACATGTCCGAAAGACACCTCAGAAAGCAGTCAACAAACTGAAAATTTAATTAAAATAGGTCTAAGTAATTTTTTTATATATTAATAGAAAAGTATTAAAAAAAAACTTTCCTTTTCGAAAAGGAAACAAAATTGAACTATGTTTTATTGGACAAACTATATTTATTTGGACGAAATAAATTGGACCACCCTGTATTAGTGATGCCGCGAGACGAGACGAGAGAGAGAGAGCCTTTCTCTTGTCTCGTGTCGTCTCGTTTCTCTCGTGATAAAACCATATATCAAATTTATATATGGAAAATATATACTTAGGACGAAACATGAAAAAAAACTGTAACATTTTGAAGAGAAAAACAAAGAATGTTTTAAGTAATTTGTCTCATTAGTACCCAAATTGGCAATAAGAAACAATTATGGAATTACTTCGGTGTCTCTCTGTCTGTCCATCTGTCACAGTCATTTTACTAAGATGATATTTGACATACACAATTAGGCATTCCAACGACCTGTCCAAATGGCTACCAGTGGGTAATGACAGTTTAGATATGGCAACCCTGTTGTCATTAACAGGGTCAATGATACATATATAGTTATATAGATTGCTCAAAGCTAGTCGTTTACGAGCGGCCATATTGCCTGGCAAATATTTATTAATTTGAATCGGTTTAGCAAAAATGTGTTTTAAAACCAATTTTTAGCCTTTAGATATTTAAAAAAAAATAATTGCTTACATTTTTACTTCAAGGCATACGCTTATGTTTATTTTGAAAAATATGGATAATTAATCTATGGAACTATCTATTTCATTGACCTTGTCAAATCACCAGGTCTACAGGGTTGCCATAATTTTGCAATATCATAACCCGTCAAAGCCCACTGGTAGGCATTCAGTTTGGAATGCCTAATTGAAAATGAAGTGGCTCAAAATAGGCGTTAACTAAAAACGAACATACTTGTCTTGGAAATCAGGAGTTTTTTTAAGCATGTTTTTAAAAATATATGATACATTCGTTTGATTAAAATTAATTTTAAGTAAATGACAAGGAAAATAATTTTTCTTATAAAACACTATAAAATCCCAATTACCCACGAATTACTTGTTACCATTTAATATATTATAGAGAATACGTGTGTTATGGTTAACTTTTTGCCTATCTGGAAATCTGATATGTTTAATTATTAAGTTACGATAAGCAATTGAAAAATTCAAATTTGCAAAAGTAAATTTCTCAAAAGAGCTCGAGAGACCTCAAGAGAAACGAGAAATTCTCGTCGCAAGATGACACTCTCTCGTCTCGCCTCAAATCTGTTTTCGAGAGAAAATGTCTCTCATCGAGAGGAGACAAAACGAGTCGAGAGACGAGAATCTCTCGTCTACTCTATATATAATTTTGAGCTTTCTCAAACAGTGGTCCAAAAAAATTTGAAAAATTTGACTAATTGTACTTTTTAAAACAAAATATATTAAGGATAATTCAAAAATTTCAAAATTAGGCTATGCGAATCAACCTATCTTACTGTAGGTTACGGAACCTTTAATGTTTTATTGCTCCATCGATTTTAATAATTAAATAAGTAGAACGAAGATGCAAACTGTATATTGTATAAAACGATGGTGACAATTAAAAACTAGCAATGACAATATATTGATATAAAATCACCCTGTAGATGATATTCATATAAAAAAAGTTTAAAATCTACAAAATAAATTGAAAGTTTATAAAAAAAATTAAAATGTATTGCAACAAAAAACAAATAATGGCCTCTTCTTCTATTGTGCTCTAGCTGCTCCTCTGGTTGTGCTTTTTTACTATGCTTATCTGATCTGTTTATTCTCTGTTGTTTTCTCATTCTGTTTTCCAACTTTTGCTTAGCTCACCTTCCTGCTACTCTATTTACCCTCTACTTTTTTTTAATTTTAAAATAAAATTTACTTACCTCTTTTTATTAACTTTTGTCTTTATTCCATAATTTCAACATCAGAACTCTTCTAATAATAAACATCTAAATTTACATTCGATATAAATATTTAATTTTGCAATCATTATCCCCTACCCAAAACTTACCCACTGACGATTTTCAAAATCAACAAACTAATAATCCCTCTACACACTTTATATTATTTTCCAAGTGAAATACTAGACTTCAAATTGGCCCAGCTTTGTTTATGACACCTATATTTTTTATTCATTACCTGGCGATTTTCCACATCAATATAATTTATAAATAATAATTTTAATACCAATGCTTGGCAACCGAGGTTGCCAGATTATAGGCGGGGTGAGCTTAACCTTGACCTTTCACTACGGGTGTCACAGAAAGTAAGATTGACGTATGTGCCAAATTCACTACATATGTACAAAACCGTTTAGGAAATGTCCGTGTCACCGTGTTATTGAGATGGCTGTCAGTCAAAGAGTATGTTTCATTTAAAATGTTAATTTTTATTTTTAAAATAAAAACAGGCCTACGTATTTGGTGAATTAGAGTAAAATACAATTTTCAAATCCAAACATATAATACAAGACATATAACGACTTTTATATTCCACAAACCTCCAGTAGTAGTTTAAAAAACTTTGTTGAAGGTTTACAAACATTTAATACACTACCAGTACATGTAAAAAGTTCCCATTAACTTACTTATTTTAATCACTTATTGACATATTTACAATATTACTGAGGCCCTTCCTATGGGGCCTCAGTATTGCATTCGTGCAGACGAAAAAATTTTCTTACCTCCATTTTTTAAAACTTTTTTTTATGTTTCCGGTCATTCTGAGTCCGAAATTGCAAAAAAAAAATTTCGTCTGGTCGTCTGTGTGTATGTATGCCGGCACAATAACTCTAGAACGAAAGTTCTAATTGACTTGCGGTTTTGATTTTCTTGAATAATTACTTCTAACTTAGAACCCTATTGATTTAAAGAATTTTCGGTTCATCCTAACTACTTTAGTATCGATTTTCTTAAAATCCGCTTATGCATTTCTTATGTGATAATTTTAGGAATTCCAATTATTTCTAACGTCAACATTCCTAACATTCCGAAAATTTCATAAATTGCAAACATTCTCTAACGACCTGTCTAACAACAGCTGTTGATAGTAAAGGTGAAATTTCTAAGGCGGGTTGCGACCTTCATATTTGTAAGCATAGCCATTTTGGAGGCTATTTTTATTCGAAATTAGTAGTTAAGCCTGCCAATTTATGAAAAATATATATATAAGCAATTTCTTAAAAATGACTTTTTTATAGTGGTGCTAACTTAAGCGTACTTCTATTTCGTCTCTAGCCACAAAAACACCTTCATCAAATTTACTGGCTCTCTGTCACAACCCCATAGAAAAATTAACCGGCCATTTTATTTGACAAAAATCAGAATAAAGCTTGGCTGTGCCTGTCAAGTATCAAGATGTCAACTGTGATGTGTGAATGGCTCTTAAATGTCAAATTATTTAAAAATGTTTACTTCTTTTGATATTTATTGCAAATAATTTGTAGTGTATCTCAATTTAGGCTTTCCATAAATAAAGGTACAGCAAGACAGATAATATAATGTTCTTATACAAAGCACTTTTTATTATATAAAAGAGAGGTAGGATATAATTCTGGTTTTTTGTAGAAAATTTTTATTATACGATTTTGGATTACTTATTCAACCAGCGAATTGTAAATAATAATTAGTAAACTTCTAGTCATAAATTTCCTCAATAAATAAAATTTAAAAATGAATCTTCTTACCTTGGTACCCGAGGTATTTTGTTGTATTTTTTATTTTAATTATAAAGTTGTCATTTATTTTTATGTTGAAAGAAGGTCTTTGTAAATTACATTGCTCACTATGGATCTATTTTAACACAAAAATAGTTTTGTGGCTATAAGCTGCTATAACCTATCGTCGCAAAACTATTAATAATTTAAACATAGTAAGTAGTATTAATATACCATCAAGTAATTTTTTAAAATAAAGTACATGATCTCAAAACAGAAATAATTTATAATAAATGCGGGTAAAACGAGGGGTAAAATATCAATAAATTAAGGGAAATACTTAAAAAGGGCAGGTCTAAAGAGTATTATCACAAAAAAGTATATCCGTTCTGTTTATTTATCAACTATTGTTTGTGGTTACTTTTGAATACTTTTATTGTTGTTTTTTTTTTTTTTATAATTCATGTAGGCAGTCTGTATAATTTTTTAAACATTTAATAAAAATTGTATTTTGGGAACTTTTAGTGATGGTTTGCCGAACGTTAAAGTCAGATTGGCTTCTTGTATTATAGTTGTGATATTGCGAATTATATTGAATTTTTTCTAATAGATCTGATGCGATGGTACTATGTCATTTTTATTTTATAAATAAATATCAGTCATGTACTAAACATAATTCTGAACTGAAAGCCAATTTATTTCTTTTAACATAGTTGCAATACTCATCCTTATGTTCTTTATTAATATTATATAAATAGGCGAAGTAAGGAGCCCAAATATTTTACATGAACAGGCTTAAGAGGTAAAGGGGGCAATTATTATTTGATAAATTGTTTAAACAAGTTTGTAAACCCTAATCAAAAGGCGATATAGAATGGTTTTAAAAATCAAGGCTTGTGAAAATCATCACATGGTTTAACCTAATTAATGCCAATGCTTCACAAACCATAAAATTCAACGTCCTAATAATACTTTCGGTCTTTCGTTCCAAGTTAAATCATTTCTGGTTTTTGTTACGCTACGAATTTACCCTTGTGGGCCTCAGTCTCGATAAGGTGGGAACCACCATTATAGCGTCTCTCGAATTTCTTCTGCTTTCATTTTATTTAAAAGTTTTATATATTACCGATAATACGTATGTTATTTATACTATCGTATATTTTCTTACTCCTATTTTTTTGCACTCATGCGTTTTGTCATTAAATGTATTAGCAAATTACAAAATAACGAACTTATAATAATACAGTTGTAAAAAATCTTCTCAGAAAATTATTCGCATAGATAATTAAGTTTAAGATTGCCATTAATTTATCCAAAAAGAAGCGGAATCTAAATTGCAGACGTATAAAAATATTCAATCTGATCTCAAAATCCCTTTAAAATTGACTTTAGATGAATCCGTTTCTTTTCTTTTGATTTTCTTAGATTTGGCATGAAACAAATAGGGAAAATCCGAAAACAATTCCTGTAAAATTTTTCACTGAAGACTTTCGTCTGTAGAATATTACCTACCTTTAGTTCCACATTCAAAGATTTTCAATTACCTTAGACACATTCATCTAGTAAGGGCTTATGGTGTAACCAAAGGCGTAGGTAAGGTACGGTAGCAAAAATGCCGAAGAGAAAATGATTAAAATTGTTAGGTATGTTTCGCGTCGTGTGCCATTAAATCCAGATAATTAAAAATGCGTTGAGAAATGTCTACTTCTATCTTCCTATTAATCCTATATCTGTGTGAATTGCAGGAGGAGGAAAAAAAAAGAATTAGGTGTTCTTTATTTTGACAGGTCTGAACAATATATGAAGTGACCTGGCAACTAAACAATAACGAAAGCGTCGATTAAAAGTTACTGATAATATATTTTTAATATTTTTTAGTTGTCGATATGGATATTAAATAATTAATTACCTATAACAAAAATTCCTAATCAGTATTTTTTTACTTGAATTGTTGGTTAGTTTCTGTAAATAAAAATTCAAATCAAAATATGTATCTATTTTTCTAATTTTGACATAAAGTGATATTTTTTATAACTACAGCAAGTGTCAAAATGATCTTCTTTATTCAACCAGTTCCATAAAGTAGAACATTTTGTAACTGATTATAAAAAATTTGTTATCACCAGTTTGCGAAAGAAAACATCAAAATAAATCTTTTTGATTTTAATATCAATATTTGCATTTTTATTGAATAAAGAAAAGTTGATTATATATAAAAATAGATTCAAAAAGGCGGCGGTACACAAAGCGCTGACGTCACATAAATTTGATATGTCCGTTAAAACATGCAGAATAAACTCGCATTCGTCACCCTACAATTTCATATACAAGTTTATTGGTTAAAAAAAAAAGAGTTTGTTGCTAGACCTTTTAGCCACTCTGTATAATACAAAACTATCATTTTCTATATAGCCATCGGATGCCAGAGTTTAGGCAAAATTAATATTTTCCTTTACTTTTTCATCGTACCAATGAATTGGGTATAAACACATCTTCTTATGAAATGTTTACCTTCTTTAAAGTTTTGTTTTCAAGTAATGTATGGCGATTTTGTGCAAATATCGATAAAGTACAGAAAAATATCTTTTTTGCCTTATATCATCGGAATGAATATCTTTTAAAGTAAGCAATGTAACAACCAACTAAACTAAAGACCGATTTGCGACAACTGATAGGTCTTACTGTTGTCAATAGAATATCAAGGGATGAAGGCAGCTCTGTCACTAGCCAAATGGCCCTGGACTCCGAAAAAAACATCCATTCACCAGTGACAAAAAAATAATTAAAATAAAATAAAAAGAAAACAAAATTATCCCTTAATAGCATAGTCGAGTGGCTTTGAGTTAGTTATAGCTAGTTATATACCATTTTAGTCCTTAGGGGTAGAAATGCTGAGGCTTCACAAATGCTAGAAATATTTTATAACTGATTTTCGAAAGGGGAGGAGAGAATAACAATAAGTGAATAAATAGTAACATATGTATATTTAAAATAATTACAATAATAGTCTCATGAATAAATAATCAATTTATATTTAGGAAATAAGGCACAAACTTTTGATAATAATTTAACTTAATACGCAACATTATGACATTACAAAGTTCCTAATGAATTATGTAGTTTCAACTAATTAACAACTATAATAGTACGGGAAAGTTTTCTTAACTGTATATAATAAATATAAGATATATAAACTTTTGAAGAAAACGAAAAAATTGGCATTTATATGGAAATCAATTAATTGTATCAAAACAAAACTAAATAACACTTTCAAAACAACAATAAGTAAAGATAATTACATCTGGCATACAAATCGCTGCACAAAACTTTACAAATGATGATTGTTCGGGACATACAGGGTCCCGAAACGAGTATCTCGGGCAACATCCCTTACTCAAGTCTCGTTACTCTCAAGTCTCTCCTGTCAACTATCGAAAGTCTATTTAAACCAAAAATTCATGTGACAGGTTAATTATTCTCAATATATCACCTTGGATAATTATTTAGCTCAATGTAAGCCATTGACTGAAGTAATAACCTAATTGTTTGGATTATTTTAATACGTGTGTTTTCTAGTTGAAGATTCAGTTAAAACATTAATTATTACAGTAACTCTAAAATATAAAGCCCAAATAGTATAAAGATTCCTAAGTTAACAAATAGCCTGTCAATAATGAACAGACAAGACATTTAAAATGCATCTAGTAGTAATTCTCTTTTAGGCAAGAAGAACATTTTCAGGATGGGTAGAACCTCTCCATCCAGACTGTGATTCCATAATTGATTCTAGATTGTAAATAATTCTATCTGTTGGAGTACCATCTTGGTTATTTCTTATTTAAATTTATATATTTTACAGTTTACAGCTCTCCTTTGACTAATTTGTTCTTTCGAAATTTTTTCAAAATAATTTTTTGGTACTAAAAATGGTATATTAACGCTTAATTAGAAGATAATAAATTATAACTAGATTTGACATTATAAAGTAAGGTGCACCGACTGCACCGTCTCGGTAACGTAGTTGTATCACGCGATTCTATTCACTTAGACAATTTTGTGGTTAGGAGATATTCGGCTTCGAATACTACAGCAGACCATGTGAATTTTTAATTAATTTGCATGGTTTGTTATAAGATTTGATGGGTGCCGTAATAGCAGTACTTTACTTTTTATTTTTTTTCCTGGGCTCCTCTGACTATGTCTCCGAATAACACTGAAGCCTATTGTCTTATTGTGTTTTACCCCATGTTAGTTCATAGCACCCACTCTGTCACCTTTGTACCTTGTACAAGTTTGTATAGATCCTTATGTGAGTGGGTTCTATACGTTGTTGGATTAACCTGGGGTTGTCCAAAAAGAGCATGTCTTTTGCGATCTAGAGCTTCGCATTCGCACAGTATGTGTTTGGCCGATTCTAGTTTCTTGTGACATAGTCGGCACATGAGTTCCCATTGTACATGCCAATTTTGTTCAAGTGTCCCTTTACTGGGGCGTGCCTAGTCATGAACCCTGTTATCACTTTCAACTGGTTCCTATTCATAAAGAGTAGTTCTCCAGTTCTTTTGGGACATGGTCTGCCTATGAAGGCTTTTCCATGTGCCTGTTTTGGGATGCTTCCCCAATAGTTAATATGTTGTTCCCGAATCCAGTCGTTTATGAAACCCCGGACTGTACTTTTTGGTACTACTGGGTTTATGTCTGATTCCGATGTTTCTTCTGACCATCTTTTTGCAAGTTTGTCAGCATTTTCGTTGCCTTCGATCCCTTGGTGACCTGGCACCCAAAGTAGGTTTACTCTATTTCGGTCTGCCAGTGTTCTTAGTTCTTCGATGCATTCGACGTAACGTTCTGACTCGATATGGCCTTAAGTGCCGCTTGGCTGTCTGACATTATTTGAATATGATGATTTTCGACAGCTCTTTGTTCGTTTTTGCACATTACAAAATTGCGTATATCTCGGCCTAAAATACCGGAGAATGTATTCCTATAGCATAGCTATGGTTAGTATCAGGGTTTTTGGAGAATACTCCCACCCAGTGCCTTCCGCAGTCTTAGACCCGTCTGTTAATATGGCATACCAAATACAAATCGCCGTGAGTTACCGGTTCGATGATAGTGGGTGAGGTTTTCCGGGGTTTCCTCACATGTAAGTCAAATGGTACCATCTTTCTTCTTTAAATAACCCCGGAGCGCCACGGAAAATAATAATAGCCGTCTCTTCCCCACACAAGCTCAGTCGGCTTCAGGGGTTGAAATTCACTCGTAAGGGAGACTGAGAGTATTATTATCATTGTATTAGATGGTATTGAGAAACAGGAGTTTTTATCCAATTTTTTATTTGTCATATAAGTGGATTTAAATATATGCCTTTTAAATTAGATTTTAACAGATTGAACTCAATCCTTCAAATAAGAAGAGAACGACTATGTGTCTGGCACTCCCATATTATAGTTTATATTCTATTGGCCTGACAAAATCGGTAGTGAGACCTAATTAAAGAACATTCCCTCGTCAAATTCAAGGAAAGGTGGGATGAAACAAGAAAATGAAGAATTGCCAGAGAGCCTTTAAGTTATCCTGACAACACTACAGCAAACAAATACTTGACTATGACTACACAGAATCTGCGCTTGATCACAGGCATTCTTACTGGTCATTGCCAAGTACGGAAGCATCTCCATATCATGAAGTTGTTAGAATAAGCACTCTTTCAGGAGGGTGCGAATAAGAAGATGAGACCATTGAGCATATTCCTTTACAATTGTCCGACGCTCTCATTTATTAGAAGATTTGTGTTCGGTTAGTATCGGGTAACACCGGCCTGTATAAGAGAAGCACCTCTTCACGACGTTGTCAACTACATTAAATCTCTACAGGCTCACGAGCTAAGAGGTGCCTATCATCTTAGGAGAATGTACAATGGGCCTAGTGAGGCCTAATGCCGTGGGGTAACCCTTACAAATACAGAGATACAGATTATAATTTATATTTAAAAATGTCACGTTGAATACTAAGGTAATAATTGTCTTAATAGGTAATATAAAGTATAACTTGACAATAATGCCTTTTGTTGAATTTTAAAATGAAATATACATTTTTTGGGAATGGAACAATTTGCCAGCCGTCAGGATATAAATTTTATAGTAGGTTTATAATTAAGACTTGGTTATAAAAATTATATTTTTTTATTTACATGCATTTTAATAGCCTATTGCCTACTTTGATGTTCATAATATTAAATAAATATTATTTTTTAATTATAAACTTGACGGTGAACCGGCGACGGCCAATCGGATGACGGGGAGTTGTCCCTACGGCGAATTGGCTACGGCAAATTGGTAACGATCATTGAAATAGAATACATAGGAGATGCTATGACGATGCTAAAAGTGCCCGCATTACACTTTTACATCATAAGTCAAATTCTAGCTAATGAAACTAGTCAGTTTTGGTAAGAATAAAATTAAATGCCATTTTTTTGAAACAGCTTCATTTTAAAGATATAAAAACATTTTCATTTCGTCAATATTCAAATATAAAATTATTGACTTCAAATAAATCAAAATATAACTCTAAGCCGCCATTTTGATTACACTATTCCATCACTCGAAGTGCGTTCATCTGTCATATCGCAAAATAGTGAATATGTCATCTCTACCTTATTTTATCCCGATGACAATGATGATTTAGCGAGTCATATAAGTTTTCTTCCAGCTTATTTACAAAAGACAATAAATTGTTGGGAAAACAATCCCCATTTCTTACGGGTCTAGATATGATAGATCAAAAAATAATTTACCCATTCTAACCTAAATTCTGGGAATTTTTTAAAATTTTATTAAGTTGTTATATTCTCGTAAACCCTTTTACGAAACAACCTTCTTAGTGCGCCTTTGGTCGACAGCGGAACAGATTCAACTGAGACACTAGATTTCAAAAACAAATGAAGTGCAAAAAATAAAACGCTCTTCTTAGCAGGGATTCGTTTATTACATAGTGAGTGGCTCTAGCTTCGAATTGGAGCTAAATCGATGGAGATTCTAGAAAAAGGATTTCAACACTGGCAAAAGCTGACAAAAGCCTCTTAGATTTATAGTATGTGAGCTGTATGAAATAAGTGCTATTTTTTAGTTTTTTTTTTCTTCAGATTTCACTTACTTCTTTTTTAAAGCAAAATCATAATCTAAGGCTATAATATTGACAACATAATTAACAGTGCGTTTGGTACATATAACACACGTGTACTTGAGGAGTTACTTATCTTGAAAACTGCACCATAGTAGGTATTTTCAATATTAAACTGAGGGTAGTCATTTATTTTTATATTTATTTATTAAATACACTGTTCTACAAGTAATACCCAATCACAGAATAGGAAAATATAACAAACATATTTAGATAAGATACATAAAAATTAGAAATGTTACAGGAAATTTAGTATAATCATCATTACCTTAAATGAGGCGCCCAGATGCAAAACCAGATGTTTCTAATTTTAAAATTTTTGCGGGAAATGTATGGATATTTTAAATGTGAAAATACTGCTTCGATTGCAAGCCAAACGTTTAAAACAAGTTATATCCAATCATATAAAACATGCAAATGCATATATATTCAGTAACGTATTATCCATATGGTCTTCAAGCGGAATATTTGGAAACAATCATAAGCAGTTATATCCAGTAGTTTGCAGTCACGAACAGATCTAAGGCTTTGCTCCGATGGATGTTAGGAGCAACATAAAAACCATACAATGATCACAATGGTATGTACGTAGCTCCAGCGTGCAGCAACGTACGTAAAATCTGTTGAATTGGTATTTTTAGCCATTCATCATTCATATATTTCACCGGATAGGGTTTTTGCTAATATCGAGAAAAAAAATCCGCAAAAAGAATACCATAATAAATCCTCAAGAATACTTATTTAGCGAATTCGGAAGTGTTCAAGTACTTGGCGTTAATTGGAAAGTCTACGACTGGCAAGAACAAGTCAAAGCACATGTGCGTGATACTTCATCATTATCGTTTAAAATTAATTCCTGCAAACGTGTAATTATGACAAAAAATACTAAAGGCAATGTCGTTGTTCAAGGCGAGCCATTTTACAGGCATCTTATATGCACCGCTCAAGGTATCTGTAAAAAAGAAAAAACATTGTATGACATCAATCCTGTTGAAATGAGTACTGGTCATCGCAACATCAATTCGGAAAAGATCAAAAACGTGGATGAACTCTTGACAGGCCTTTTTGGTTCTACTTGGAAAGAGGAAGCTAAAAATGTACGACTTCAGTATTATCGAGATGTGTTATGCGATGAAAACCGTGGCAATGAAGAAGTAGAAGAAGCTCAAGAAGAGCTCATTTGTGAGCCTCAAGAAAACGAAAATAAATTTGTATAACTACTTTTCTTATTTAAGTTATAATTAATTTGTTAATAAAGTTCTTAAACTCCTTCACTTATTATTGCAAAGTGCCTATTACGATAGGTCTCTTTAATAATAACACTATAATAAGAAACTATAAGTCAAGCGAAATTCAAAATAAGATATTTTTCATTCCAACTTTAAAAACCAGATATTTTCATTTTTTTTTTCGGATTTATTAGACTTCGATAAAAGTCTACGGTTTTTAAGAAAATATTAACAAAAGTCATATTTTAACCCTCTGTATTGAAAATTCATAGAGAAACCGAAAATTGTAAAAATGACAGTTTTTGCGGTTTTCTCAGTTTCACTTATGACGGATATATCTGGTTTTGCATCTAGGCGCCTCAAATAGAGTTTTTTGATATCCTGATTACTAATGTGAAATATTTTCAATTCTTGACATATCCGATTATAATTATTACAGATATTATGCAGAGGTGAGTTCTTAGAAACATTAGTACGAGTTGTTGGCAAGTAAAATGAGTCAGTGTATCTTGAGGCTCGACGTGGGACTTTTAAATTAAGCATGCAATATGTAGTAAACATGCACAGTTTATTTGATTGCTTATAACCTTATACAGAGTTACTACAGATAAATATTTGCGCCTTATGTCGATACTTTAAAATTCATGTTTATTTAATAAATCGTTATGTGGAGTACTATTGTGTGGATAAAAAGATCACATCTAAAACTTAGGTATTTTAGGAGTGGTCTGATTTCCTACCAATCGACCAATTTGCGCTTGATACAGTGGACTCTATGTAACTGACGCATATTCAATTCAAGCTTGGATCGAACTAAAGCATAAAAGATAAATTTTATTGTTACTATTACTGTTCAGAATGTCGATTTCGGATAATGAGAAAGAAACTATTTGTACTCCTCCAGATATAATTAAAACAGCAAATAAAGCTACATCCGAGCTATAGCAGACTTATTGACCGATAAATCTAAAAAAGTATATGAACTTTGTTGTAGAGAGTTTATACAATTGTGTGACATAAAGTTTGTTATAAACATTACCGAAAACGTCCTCCTGGAGTATGTAATAGAAACATCAGAGATAATATAACCATTGACGTTTTGATCAGAGTATTACACTTTTAATCAATAAACATGAGAAAATTCGATATTTTACTAAAATAATTCCATTTTTGAAAAAGGGTACTGTCTGAAGAAATCAATTTTTTTACCCGTCAATCAATTTTAATTCATGCTCCAGATAATAAATATCTATTAAGGAGTTAACAAAAGCAAATGATGTTAATTTCCAACTTCATTCTTGTGTTTTATAAATGGTTGCAGTATTTGGCATTGCACTGTGATAATTTTCGATAACAAAACAAATCTAGACCATTTGTAATGAGCAATAAAAATTAGATGAGATGTTTTAAATTTGAAATGTATCGCAAATGTTGATCCCTCTATAAGTCACACTAGATATTTGTTTAGAGATTATAACGGAAAATGTTGAGTTTAACCTGTAAATATATTTAGTACAATTCTAAGTAATATTGCAAAATACTTAAATATTAAAAACCCAATGCAATACACATGATATTGTTTTCGCAGATCTTCTGCAACATTACTTGTGGAATAGGGGACTGACATATTAACATTAAAACACCATGGAAGATGAAAATCTTCAACTTCAGTTGAAGGCTAAATTGAGTTAATAAAAAACTGTAATAACGGCTCAAATTCTGGAAGATGAACCAAGTACCAGTATCGAAAACTTTACAGCAATAAAAAAGTTTTAAGTAAATAACCTGAGATCTCCACAAGCAAAAACGAAACCAAAATTCAAGAAATTACTGGAAGTTAAGTTTGTCCATCAGTTATCATAGTAAATTGCTCTAACTGCGGTATTAAAATTAACTCAAAACCAGTGGCGGTTTCTCCATTGGTTCATTTGTGCAGTGAACACCCAGTTAAATTTCATAAAAACACATTATTTTAAAATAATTAACAAAAATATTAATTCAATTTTAATAACTTTATTGTTTTCATACGTGTTAATATCTATTTTTTGGGTACGCCACTGCGCTCTGGCTAATCGAGTTTTCGTGGTACTCTTTTGTCTGAAGGAGTGAGAGGGTTCTCGAAAGTATTTAGCTAGAAAGAGATGTCACACGTTAACAGATCCGTGGATCATAGTGAAACAAACATAAAATCACTTTAATCTGCTTAATTTGCGCAATGCACACAGTGACGTCACAAATTAGGGCGGGTTATACGAACTTTCTAATCATTCATATGAAATAAAGAGGAGATGCTATGACGATAGTAAAAGTGTCCGCATAGTTTTACGTCATATGTCAAGTGGAGTTAGTCAGTGATAGTGAGAATAAATACCATTTTTTTTTAAATAGCAGTACTTAAATGCTATAAAAACATTTTCATTCAGTGAATCTTTAAATATAAAATTATTAACGTCAAATTAATCAAAATACGACTCAAAGTGCGTTCACTTGTCATATCGCAAAATAGTGTTTATTTCCTCTCTATTTTATTTTACCTTAATGTTTCCAAGCAAGCTGTCAAACTCTAAAATTCACCATAAGACAATTTTAATTGTGTTTATTTAAAAACCGTGCTTAAATAAAATTGAGAATTTAATAAATCGGAAGTATCTGTGTCAATTTAATGATTGTTAACGAAACACGTCTCCAAGTTCCAAGACCTCTTGATAAAATTTGTGTATGAAAGTAAAGTAATGTCTTGACGGGCCCCTAGACAAGAAGAAATGTTTTCCTTTGCTTATTCTTTGCTTGGCTTATCTTCTGTTATATATTTTTCTTCTTTTCTTGCTTAGGACAAAAGTGTGTATGATTGAATGTATGTATTTAGAGTGATAATGCAATTTAAACTTATATAATATATTCCGCGACTGGTTAAATGGCAAGTGCCCAAGCCAAAAAAGAATGTTAACGAAACACGTCTCCAAGTTCCAGGTAAAACATTTACTATTATTTTTGAGGTTATGTTTATATTTTGTTTTGTCAAGTTTCTACAAAATAGTCATGTGTGTTATACCCAACTCTAAAATAATTTTGCGTATTTTTATTTTAAATTTTTGTGTATTTTTTATATTTTTATTTTATTTTCATACCAGAGGTGTCCATACAGAAAATTATTTCTGGTGTTTTTAAAGTTAAAAACTTGAAATTGTGTGTGGTTCTTTAGTATAATGAACAGTGTATCTCATGAATTTTTACAAACTGGATCTGTAATTAATAAAAAAACGAAATATAAATAATCGAAATTTACGAGATGAAAATATGTAACTAGCAATTCTTAAGTACATTAATTTAGATTCAAAGCTTTCGTTGAGAAAATTATGCGAAGTTTCGAGAGTGAGAAAATTAATCTTTCAACAAAATACACCCTTATAAAATTCAACTTCGGCAATAGTTGGATGACGGTGAGTCCGATAACAGAATCGAATTTTACGATATAATAACAGATATGTTCTGGGAAATATTAAATGGTCTTGTAAGTAGACACAACTGTCGATAATGGAGCGACGTAAATCCCCACATTTTCCTAGAAGGCCACACACAATATACCCAAAAATTTTATGTATGAGCTAAAATTCTTAATAACCAAGTAATTGGCCCAATATTTTTCCAAGAAAATTTAACTGGACCTAAGTACCAACAGTTTTTGGAAGAGCTAATAGATCCTCTTATCATACAGTGTATGGAAGAAAACTTGAATAAACTAGAGGAGGATCATATTACTGTTTAGAAATTAGGAACTATTTGAATAATCTTTTTCTGGGACGTTGGATACGAAGTCAGCTCGCTCCCCCAACTCCCCTATGTTTCTTTTTGTGTGGAGATTTGAAGTCTGTTGTTTATAAGACACCATCACCATCAATAGATGATTTACGTAATAAAATAACAGCGATATCGAAATTTAACGTCACAAATGTAAACGGTGAACATTTTGATAATTTAATTTAACTAAAATGTTGTAAATAATTCTTGTCTTAAATATTTTCAGAGTTAATAATTTCTGATATTTAAATCTTCCAACTTTAAAAATCTCAAAAATTTCATGTTTTTTTCACATAGAGATATCAAGAAAATTGCGGTCTTTCAAAATCAACCAAAAAAAAAACCTAAAATCTTGGAGTGGGGTCGCTGAGAGCGGTATGAGATGAACTGTTCATTGTATCCCTATCCCTATATCCTGAACAACCACACAAAATTTTAAGTTTTTATCTTCAAAAACACCAGAAATAATTCAAAATTAAGTTTTCGTATTGACAATATTTGTTATATTTTTAGATTGCTTTTGCTAAATTAATTTTTGTTATTGGAATCTTTTCCTGTTGAGCAGTAAATTTTTATTCATTATAACTACAAGCTCCAGTAGCATAATTGATAGTGCAGCGCTGAATAAACGAAGGTCCAGATTGAATCCCTTAATTTCGTAGGGGGAATTGGGGATTTCATCATATTTCCAAAACTTGTTAATACATTTTAGTAGCTCATTCTTAAATCCAAAGCTCATTAATTTTTTTAAACACTAACACTATTTTCGGCCATTCTTAATTATTTTGACTACCTATCTTACTTCAGTTTCTCTCTTTATCACTTTTTTGACGCTTTTGAGGTACTCCGTTTCAGTTACTTGGATTCTGTATGTTATCAATAAGATCGATTTATCATCTTGATATTAGTGATAGTAGCAGCAGCAGCAGTACTACTGATACTTTCATGATTGGTAAACTGCTCTTAGTTAATTTTCATATATATGATTTATTCAGCCCATATACTATTTGGCCTTTCTAGCAAAAACACTACGATAATATTTCCAATCTATTTCAATAACGCTATCAGAGTAGTCGTCAGCTATCGACGTCGTTCCTAAATGAGTACTTATCCAGATTTGCAATACCAATAGAAAAATCCAATTACTCGAGTGTAACTTCCATTAGGCTTAATGGAAATGATGATTGTTGTACGGTTTTATCCAGCTATTTTTATATTGGGATTAGCCGTTATAATTCGGATTTAATTCGTGGCGGGTTTGTAGTTAAATGGCTAAGTTGAAATCGTTTTATTTGTTTTTATTTTAACTAAATAAAATCGGAATTGCCCATGAATGTTTTACCTTTTGTTCTCCAATTTTGGTGTAAATAATTTTCTCTATAAATAAATCATCTAAAATGAAATTAAAATATAATAAAAAGCGGATTCAATTATTTTAAATTGAGTCAATACATCTGCCTTTTTTTATTCTTCATTTACATAATATTTATCTAATTATCAAACACATCATACTTACAGCCGGCTGAAAGAACGTTTACCAAACTTTATGAGCCTGATAAACTTTGTGGTTGCCTAGATGTCAGTAAAGTTTTACAAAAACACAATTTTATAAACTAGTCAAAATTCCGCCAAAGAATATTCTGTAAAAAGGTTTGTAAATACATAGGCAAATTGTCTTAAACGACAGAGAATATCGAATAAGTCCGGTTGTACTTGAAATCCTTTTAAAGTGATGTCGTTGAGTGAGTATCCAGTTGAACACTTACAACTGGCGTCAAAAACAATCCCTAATCGGGTCGTAGTACTAGCTTCTCTGATAATCTATTTATAAGGTACAAAAAGCGTTTTTTATCTATTTGAAAGGAGTTGCCCAATTTGGTGGGTTCTTCGGGATAGACTAATGGTAGGTTCACCTGATAGGAGCCATTTTCTAAAACTTTAATATTGTTTTTGAAGTCCTGCTCTGCAAGTTTTTCATCGGGGGTCAACATTTTATGGGTAGGGACTTCCTCAATTTCCCAAAATTTCATGAGAAGGGATTCAAGGTGTGAGTCTTTTGAGACTACCTCAGAACTTTGTGCAAAGCATGAGACACTTTGTCTCGAACGAAAGTTTTGGGGAATATTTCCTGCGATTGTCCATCCTAAAACTGGACAGTTTCTACCTAATTTTATGAGTCCATCTGTGAGAATATTATAATATAAATCTGAGCTAATTAATATATTTATTTGGGAAGGTTTAAAAAACTCAGCGTCGACTAGTGTAATGTATTCAGGAATGATAAATGAGTTTGTATCGACAATGGTTTGGGGTAACTTGCTAGTAACATTTGGTAATACCGCACAAGATAAATCGAAAGAAACATTTTCCATTGCATTTGAAAAAATTCTATATTCGGCAATTTTGTTGAAGATATGTGAGTTTTGAATAATTCCAGAAATGTGCAGTTTTTTAATATAAATCTTAGCATTTATTTTTCGTAATAATTTCTCAGAGATAAATGAATTTTGAGATCCGTTATCGAGGAGAGCTTTGGCATAAATACGTTCACAATTTCTACTAAAAACAGATACAACTGTCGTTGCAAGTAAAAATTATGTGTATTTAAGAGCGAAAGCAGACATACTAAGAGTCGTTTCAGAAGATTGCTAATTTTGAGATGTTTGGGACTGAGATTTTGTCTAGAATTTTCAGAAGTACTAGTTGCTTAAGGACTGTTATTTTGCAAACGGTTATAATTAGAGTTATTTACCTGGGGATTTGGGGTTTGATTTGACAAATTTATGGAATCATTCTCATGTCTAGGTGAGTGAGGTCGTAGATTCGATGACCCTTGACCTTCGTTGTGATTATGTACATGTAAAAGAGTATGATGTCTCTTTGAGCAAATTGAGCAACCACGGGAATTACAATCACTTATCATGTGTTGTGTACCTAAGCAATTTAATCACATACCGTAAGATTTAACAAATTCAAATTTTTCAACATAAGGACGTGACGAAAACTTTTTCCTTTTTAGGAACAAAGGGGAAAATCAAATACAGAAGAGTGTGTAAATCTGTTTTATCCCTTTGATATTCATACTCGCGTTTTGTAACAAAATCTAACTTTCTACAGAGAATATTGATAATCATAAGATGATCTGTTTCTATTTCAAAATTTTTAAAACTTTAAAATGCTATTTCATTTCTGTTATAACATCTCTTAAATTTTGTGCGCTGCTCTTAGATATTGGAGCGTAGTCTATAATAGCGTTTAGGTTAGGTTAGGTTAGGTTAATTTAGCGCGATATGAAAATTGTCATTAGTTAATTCTAATACATCAATTAATGATAAGGCTTCGACCATTAGGGATAACTTCAAATATATTAATTCTTCTTCATCCAAAACAAAAAAAGTATTTATCACTAGGGACATGAATAAATCGAAAAAACTTTGATATTTGTATTGCTCACCGGAAAATATCAAAACCTTTTGTTGCGGAAGTTTGGCGCGAGAGAGATTCAAATTGCCTGAATTGATTATAATTTGAAAAGTGGATGGGCAGGTTTTTATTGTAATCTCGCTAGATAGTCAAGATGCTTTTGCTCGACATCAAAACGTTCATTATCGTCTATATCTATTTTTTTCTCTATTAGGATATTTTAAAGTTCGTTTTGAGCTGTTTCAAATTTAATAAAATTTTTAGTCAAAGCGTCTAGTCTAGTATTTATTTAAAACTCATTTGTTTCGTTTGCTAAATTTGCTTCAGTCCGTTTGTATTGTCGAGGAAACGCAGCTTTGCCTGTTTTAATATCTTTCTTTAAAGTATCCATTTTTCTCAGTGTATACAGAAGTTAAAAGTGAAAACACAAAACTAAATAGTGTAAAATTAATTTGCGTAGAAATGAATGGCTACTTTAAAACTTCAGAGGTATTATTCAAATATTTGTTTCCAACACATCCGAAAAAATTATATACAAAGTAATTTTTTGAGTAATATGTAAGTCAAAGTAGTTAGGGTGAGAAAGATAAACAAGTATTTGGCTTAAAATGGCTGTACGATACAACAAACACAAATAAATACTACGCACTACTATATTATAACAATATTAAAAGATTAAAAGTACTTGCAACTATTTTCAAAAAATGATTGTTACCTTGTGATCTTATTGAAACATTTACCAAAGTATTTTTGAGTATTTTTGAGCTGAATTTGGCATTGCTGGTTGAGCTCGAAGAATAACTTGAACTGTGTTGAGTCTGTAGAAATTCTTACCAGGCTCGATTACTACACGTTGAGATGGATCGATGAAGGAATGTCTTCTTCTGTTGCGATACTTAAACTAAGCTCAATTTCTTGAGTGATGAGAGTTGTAAATTCTATTGAGGGCTGGCGACTTTTTCCAATAACATCCGTCTCGAAGGACCATATGAATGGGGATGATAGTGCTGGCTACATCCTCATCACAAGTGCTAGTTTTGAGACTGAACACAGCTCGAATTTTTGGGTTTGTGACGCGAGAATGTTGCGATATATAACATTCGGGTTGCTCAATAGAAATGTGTCGTCATATATTTGTTATCAAAATTCATACACCTACTAATAATTTTTTTCTGAACAGTAATCAAAATAGTACAGAATAAATATCGAAAAGATGAACGAATTGCCTAAATATAAGTTTTATATTATGATAAATAAAATATATTTTAAATAAATAAACAACAATAATCGTGTTTTTCAAATATTACATTTTTCCAAATAATAAAATAAAAGTGAGAAAAGATTAATGATCTAATCCTATATAATCCGTTTCCTCCTTACACATAAATTCATTTTTATTGTAGGCCTGATGATCGTCTAATAGTCGAAACTAGTCGCTTCACAACTTAAGCAATTAAATATTATACCGGGTGTTCAAATTACAGTGTTACAGTTAAATACCGCCGAAAATATGCATTTTAGAAAAAAAAGTTTCAGACAAAAGTTTTATAGTTTTTTGAAGGAAACATTTTTTTATAGCTGACCATAATATGGCCATATCGAGGTGAACTTTGTTTTTTTAAATGGGAATCTCATTTTTTTCTTACATATTCTTAAAGTACATAAAAAAATAAGAAACTTTTGAGGGAAATATTTTTTTTATTGGAGTTTTACTTTTTGAGTAACAGCTACTTGAAAATGTTGCTGCGCGAAAAAAAAGTTGGCCATATTATGGTTAGCTATAAAAAATGATTTTAGCCAAAAGTTTTTCCCCACAAAACTATAAAACTATCGTCTGAAACGGTGACACGGATTTTGTTTTTGTTATTATTCTTTTGAATAAAGTAAAATATTACTTCTACCGGGAATTGAACCTGTGATGCCTAACCTACAGTTGATTAAGTTGAACACTCAACAAACTGAGCTAATAGTTCTTATGCCAAGTGAATTATCTAACCGATTATAGGTATTAACCAGGAAAAAGTTATTTTTAAATTATATTATTATTTCTTAAAAATAAATCTAGGATCTATGAATAAAAATCAATATTAACAATTTAGTTATCAAATTGATTTTACTATCACATTATATAGTCCTTTGGGAAGTGTAGATGATAATCTACTCGTGTCTAAATATGAATCTAGTTTCCGGATCAGCTGTCGAATATGTCAGACACATTTCTATTTTGCTCTATATAATATCCATATTTATAGTGAAATCAGATAATTAAATTTTTAATGTTGATAATCATCCTGATGGCTCAGTTCATTGTGTGTTTACCGTTATCACCTGTCATGTCGCAACCATGACGTGACGCGGGCACGGGTTTAATTCATGATTGAAGTAAGCAATCATTTTTAAAAAATTAATAAAATTAAACAAATATGACTTTTTTGTTTATTTATTTTAAATACATTTTATTTATTATAATATAATCCCTAAAATTAATCTTTCTGCTGTTTATTTTGTAACGTTGGTACTCATCTTTAATAAAAAAAAGTCCGGTTCACGGTTGTCTTAATAAAAAAAAACAAAGTAATGAAAAACATTATTGTATTCTAATATTTTTTTGTACTTAACGTTTTTTTACATTTATCATCTTATGAAAGTGTTTGTAAATAGAATCACAATGTTTTAAATTTCGACAAAACACCATCCGTGAAACACTTTAAAAATTATTCAATAGGGCATATAAAAAACAAATCTAAAGCCAGCCACATCTTGATTGAACTTTTATAGCTAGATTTTCTGGTTTTATAAAAATATTTTGTGTAAATGTGACTTTTCATACTCGTAATGTAATATATTCTTTTATATTTTTAAATTTTGTACATATTTAGTAGTGTAACTTCTCAACTAGCCTTAGTACAGTGGCGTCATATTGACATAAATTAAATTACTTTTTGTTTAAATTGTCTACTAAATGGAGACCTGCATCTGTTTAATTTCAAAGTAATTCAAAACCGAAAATTGACCATCTGTCGATTCCTTTTAAAGTTCCTCCCAAATCAACCGCAAAATGAATTTCTCTAATCGAGTCTCGTTCATGAAATCTTACCTCATGGAAAATGAAATAAAAGACTCGAACGACGAACATCTTCGGATACTGGATACTGATTGATAATAAGTGTCATTATTGGATACGAGATTAACAAATTCGGCCGCACTTTGCTAAATTCTTCACAATTTGCTCGACAAACCGGAGCAATAACAATTTTTGTAACCGAAGGAAGATCCTAATGAGTCGGAAATGCAAAAAGAGGGGAATTTGATGAGATAGAAATGCCTCAGGCTTGATTCCAGTAGCGTGCTTTGTAACAGACTAATCCATTTTATTAAAGATTATTAGCTGGCTACTGTAATGACTGCAACTATCCTTAACGGTACGTTTCAAATAATAGCATTGACTAGGATTGTATATAGATATATTTGTTATTTATAAAGTAAATAAGATGATTTGTAGTTTAAGGTAGTTCCCTCGTAAAACGGCCTTTCTTAAGAATTCAATAAAATTGAAATATGAGGTTAATGAAAGTGTCTTTTATGTACCTAAAAATTATAAAAAAATTTTGACCGTCTGTAAAACGAGATATTAACAATCAAAATGTGCATAATTAACACTCTTAAAGCACTGTCATGTACACAATCATTGCATTTATTTCAAGATATCTCGAAAACGGTTCTTACCATATTTTTTAAAAACTAATGTAATGTAAATCAAGAAGTTATAAAATTTTCTAAAAAAACGCTGAATTTTTTTACCGTTCTGATAAAGAAATATAGATTTTTAAAATAAAAATGTTTTTAAAGCAGTCGACGCATAGTGGCATATTGTGATTACAACTTGGCAACGTTGTAACCAATACACTCAACGCCCGCTAATTCAAATGTCTGTTAGATCAGTGCTTCCCAACCTTTTTATTGCCGCGGACAGGTCAAGTTTATCACTTTATCGAGGCCTTCTGGGAAGGGACGTTGTTTATACTTTAGGTTAATATGATTTAACAATTTAAATTTAATTGTATTTAAACATGTCTTCAAAATTAAATAAATATGCAAAAGATGAATATAATTTTATTTAAACATGCCTTCAAAATAAAATACAGTTACACAAAAACATGAATATAAAGTAATTTAAAATTTTAACTTACTAGTATGAGGAAGTCATAAAAAGAAACAAACAAAATTAATGATTTTCTGTAGTATTGATGATATCGTAGGAACGTTCATGACAGCAAGAAATTTATTTAAGGCAATTTGACCAAACCCTGAATGGGCAGCACCTTTAAATAAATAAAATTATATTAATTATAATAAAAAAATTATAAACATAACAAATACTTATGTAATTTTTTTTAAATTTACCTAGAATTGCTTTAGTGTTGACATCTGAATGCTTAACTTCACTTTTTGTTGCATGAACTTTGTCCGTATGTACTATAGTTTTAATATTATATTCATTACAGTCAACATTTAAAATTAAATAAAGGCCCTTTCGTGTTTCATTTGTAATATTTTCAAGAGAAAGTACTCTTTCACACCAGCAACATTTTAAATGTTTTCCCAACTCTAGTAATTCCACGATGCGACCACTGCATGGGTTATTTTTCAAGCTTGGGGTTTCCTTTCTCAATTTTTTTGCATTATTCATAGCCAAAATTGATTTTTTGCGTTTGTTGAGTACGTTCTGCTTAACAAATTTTCCTTTATCTCGCAATTAATTGATCCTGATAATGAAACATTTTGATATTTACATTTATTTTACTTTAGGAATACAGTTGACGTTTCACAATATATTTGCGACGTTGCCGGATGGATTTTACGCGATATAATACCATATTTGTATATAGGATCACATGTGTTGTGTGTACAGTCTGTTACAAAAATAACCTTTCTTTAGATTTAAGAATCTCGAACGGTTGGTATTCACTATAGGGCGATATTTTTGTGTACGACTGTCGCGAATGAACTACCTTAAGTACTTAAAATTTATTTTTCTAAAAATTTAAGAAGAATAATTAGAAAGCTTTGTAAAAGAGTAGATAAATGTACAATATGAACTTATTAATTAATTCAATGTTGATAAAATTACAAAATCCCACCCTACATTTTAAAAGACACTCTAGAGTGGATAAAGAGGGGTGGTACAAAATTGATGGAAAAACATTTGATCGAATTGGACATTTGATCTAAAATACATTTTATCGAATGCCATTTGATCGACGATATATTTCATCGAATAACGTTTTATCGAAAAGACAATAGATCTAAAATTCATTAGATCGAAAGGACAATATATCGAAACTCAATATTAAAAATAGTAAAATATAAAACATGGCAAATTTTTCGATAACGATAGCTGCTTCATTTAACATATTTTATCCATACAATATGCAAGAGTAAGAAAATTAAAAAACGTATCTAATTTAACTAACATTTAACTGATTGCTCTAGCATAGCTTAGGTAAATTAGTAGAAGTTTTTTTTTTATTTTTTCTAATTTTGTGTATATTTGGTTTTTCGATCAATTGCTTTTTCTATCAATTTTCTTTTTGATACTTATTCTTTTCCACCATTTTTCTTTTCGATCAACTGTTATTCGATAAAAATTTTTTTCGATCAAATGTTTTCGATCAATTTTGTGCCACCCGATAAACAGATCCTTATAACATATTTTTTATTTAATTATTAAAGACCCATTGTATCCTACACAGTGAAAATTAGCAACGTATATACCAATACATAAAAGGATATTGAAAATTACAGGAGCGTTGCTATCTTATGTTACTTCAAAGCTGTTTGAACAAATTATACTAAAATTATGTACTTTTGGGGGATGAATCAACTTTAACAAAAAAATTTTTGCCAATGCACACAATATTTATTACTGTTCCAGCATCAATCCTTATTAGTTGAATCACATATAGCCAACACGTAAATCTTTTAATATTTGGGGTGATATACAGTACCGACACAGGTGGTGCGTGTTTGGCACCACAAAATATGATTTATTGCAATTTACATCTATACCAAGTTGTACCCCTAAGGACATAAAGGCGATAAATTTTGAAAAGATTTAATATCTCTGCAACCGTTTGACGTAAAAAATCTATATTTGGTAAATTATTTAAGCGCTTCATGAGTCTTAATTTGGGGGTGAGTAAGAATTAATTAAAATATTTTAAGGGGTGGTTTTGTTGTAACCCAGCCTTATAACTATACAGAGCTTTTTTGTCCATTGGCCGATTTTTAAAATTTTCTTTTCATTTTATGTAAAATTTTATTTTAAAACTTTTTTACTCTTCTTATTTTTTAATAAACTTAATATTTTTCAAGAAAAACGAAAAATATTAAATCAATGCATTAAGATAATGTTAATAAATTTAGAAAATAGCAAATTACTTTCAATAATATCTATATAATACAAATTAAGTAAACTTGGCCCCATTTTAGGCCTCCGTAACTCCTTAGGGGTACAAATTGGTGCCTAACACGCACCTGTTCTGTGTCGGTACTTATGAGGAATACCCTGTATTAGGAACCAAATTTCTTTCATGGTTGTGTAACTGGTGGAGTCTATTTAGACGTTCTGAAGAATCATCTTCCACTACAATTGGAACATGTTTCACTAAATATAAGACGCCAAATGTGGATGTTACATTATGCTCAACCAAATTGCAACTTTCTAAACCATAATTTTGAAAACAGGTGGATTGCATGAGATGGTCCAGTTATGTGGCCTCCCAGGTCTCTTGATATCACTAAAGATTTTTTTGTGGGGTTTCGTTTATAAAACTAGAGCATTACCAAGAGAGGAATTGGGGGAAATAATTAGATAAATATAAAATATTTCCTAAACCGTTTAGGAGTAGGGAATGTTTAACTGAAACGGATTTATAGTTAAACTCCTTTTTAGTAGAGATATGTTCCATTTGAAAAATTGAGAAAATAATGTATTTGAGTTTTGACTCACGCTGTAAGTTTTTGTTGCGTTAGGAAAAAAAATTGTATATTCTGATAAAAGTAGACTATAATTAAACATGATTCATCAAAAACTATTCATGTTTATTGTTTCTTTTGAAATATACAGAAGGTTGAACCTAGTACGATTTTCATATAAATTTGGTTTAAATTTCTAAAATACCCCGTATAACCTCATACGTGCTAGTATTTTTTTGAAGGGCAAAGTCAGGAGAATCCAAATTTGGAATTAAATACAGGGTGATTCATGTTCGATCAATTCTGAAGCTATGGATTACTCTGTATATTTTAAATATGCAGATTAGCATTATCTACAACTTTTGTTAATAACATGTTTTGATATTTTATATAATAACGGATATATCGAACTTCAACTTACTATTGGAAAATCAATTAATACAAACTATTTCATATTATTTATGAAACAAAAGCCACAAAAGCTGCAAATAAAAAAATTTCAACTTGATGTAATCAATTAATACAAACTATTTCATATTATTTATGAAACAAAAGCTACAAAAGCTGCAAATAAAAAATTTCAACTTGATGTAATCCTTACATAAGTTCTTTGATTAAGTTAATCAAAATATTGTTTTAAAATTTTTTTATAGTTTAGACATCACAGGATAATTATTAGATTTACTCAGAAAACGCCTAAAGAAATAGACACTTTGTTGTAAAATATTTCATCTAAAAAATATCATAATATGGAAACCCGCGAGGATATAACATTGGACCTTTGCTTTTTTGAATATTTATCAATGATCTATCTACTTTTGCAGTAACATAATATTAGGAGAGATTAAAAAAGAATTGGGTAGTAGAAGAACCGATAATTGGAACAATCTCTTGGGGCTGAGACAGGCCAAGATACTTCTGGGTGAATATAACCAGAAAAGATCGGAAGCTTGCATCTGCCTAAGCAAGAACAGGCTACGTTTTGTAACAGGGATCCTTACCGGGCATTGCCGACTAAAAGGACACCTAAGTAAACTAAGAGTAGTAGAGGATAGTGAGTGTAGATTCTGTGAGGAGGAGAACGAAACCTCCATTCACATCCTAACTGAATGTGTAGCACTCCAGAATCCAAGGGCACTATATCTAGGAGATTATCAAATAGAAGAGGGAGATTTACCTAACTTGAAGCCACTTCAAATTCTACACTTCCTTGAGAAAATAGGATTGGAAGGGTCGCTATAGGCATTGAGACACAATAGATCTTTTAGGTCGCAGTGTATTTACACCCCATTCTCAACATAACATAACATCTACTTTTGACAAATTCTCTGATTTTGTAATATTTTAATATGTTTAGGAAGTACAAATAGTTAGAGACTATGTAGGGCTCTAGGAAGATATCTACATAATATACAGTATGTCCCCCTAAGTTGGAATCATATGGAAAACTTTTTTATTATTAATTTTAGGATAAAAAGTTCTGCATTATCTAAAACCTAGAATACAGTCATCACATATCAAATTTTTTCAGTGGTATACGAGGTTTGTCAAAAAATATGATGAGTTTTACTCAAGAGTAAAGTACCTTTATTCTTTATACGACTGATAAAATTTAATATCTGATGGTTGTATTTTAGGTTTTAGACCATACTCGACTTTTGATAAAGAATAACTTTTTTCCCAATATTAATAAAAATATTTTCATATGCCGCCAATTCACGTAGACAGTTGGTGGCATATGAAAGCTTTTTTATTACTAATTTTAGGAAAAAAAGTTGTTCTTTATAAAAAGTCGAGCATGGTCTAAAACCTAAAATACAACCATCAGATATCAAATTTTATCAACGACAGTCTGTTTTATGTTTACTTAATTATGAAAATATAGATAATTTTTACGAAAAAATGCTAAAAATAAAGTCATCATAAAACATTATTTGTTGCACAGTGTAAATAAGGACATAGACGGGCCTGAAATCTATTAAAAGTATGAATAAGTAGTGAAATGTAAGTAGAGACTGGAAATATGAATAAATTGTCGAACTATTAATTTTTAGATAACACCTAGTTTTTAAAATATTTAGATAGTGGTTTTGAATTTATTTTAATGTTGAAATTAGAATAATTTACATTTTATTAACACAACTTTAATAACATAAATTAAGAAAGGTGTCTTTTAAATTAAAGTTTAAAGTTTATATTGTCGTTTCAAAGTTTATTGTGTACATTATTAATGAGAGTTTTGCTGGACGTAATCTGGTTTTGAGATCAGATCATCACGAGAACTATAGCCCAGTGCTAATATTAAAAAAAATTATATACATTATGTTTATAGTCCAGAAAAAAATTTATCAGTAACAATATTAAATTTCCAATAATATCATGGTAACTGGATTTTATTGATATAGTTTATATTGAACAAATTCAGTGATTAAAAAAATTTGTTCTTACTTTCAAATTCTATAATATTTTACATTATAAAATTATTATAAGCATAATAAAAGGTATTAACATTAATAGATTTTTTAAACTGGTACAATATTTTCTTTTCATTTGCCTGCATATTTGTTTCTTATTTTACTGCATTACTGTATTTTTTCCTCCGATGGACATTTCATCAGTTCTAGCACAGCTTTTTTTCTCTTCTGTAATAAACGTTTATAATCTTGATTGAACCATTTGTATTTGTTTCTTTTTTGCTTTCTATTATTTTTATCTTTCCGTTTCAAGCACGCCCCTGTTCACGGGCGCCTTTTCTTCCACTGCACTAGCAGGTCGCGGAAATTGAAACTGATTTTAATTTTACGTTTCAGATGAGTTATGAGATTGTTTGTTTTTATTTTTCGTTAATATAAAATAGGGGGAGTAAAATGAACCTTTGTCTGTGTTTATTTACAATTAAGAAATTGTAGGATAATCTTGTAGAAAAACAGTCATGGACTACAAAGGAAACATCTGTTCACTTTTCATATAGCTAAGTAGAGTTGATAATATATTTGAACTACAATTGGATGCAGAATCTCAAACCCACATATCTTAGGAAAATTAAATTAATATTTGAAAAGCAAAAATGATTTAACCCCGGTTGCTATTCGGCTAAGCGTCCAAATATATTCATTTTTACCAAAATTTTGGAGGTGTGAAATGTGCATTAAAGACCCATTATCAGAGAATTTACACAGACCAAAAATACATGAATAGTATGAAGAGATTTGAATAATTAAAAGTACATTTTCAATAAAGATTTTGACGTCTCGTGACAGTTCAGATTTCGAGACTTTTTACGGTTTTCTTGAAAAGGATATGTCAGTTTTTAATAAATACCAGTAAATTATTTTTAAAAAATAAGTATTTAAAGACTATTCTGCTAAATATACATCATTTGTTCTTAAGTTAGCACTTAAAGATTTCTGATAGTATTTTTTAAGGCAACTATCTAAAATAAATCAGATTTTTTTGCAAACATCTTTTTTTAGCTCACTGTAAACTTCAAATCTATTTATTTAAAAGCTAATAGACAATTTTTACATAACACCCTCCGATTATTGCGTAGATTTATATTTTCTTATAATTAATGGGCCTGCAACTCTTTATGGGTTAGTTAAAAATAAAATGGTTCGCTGTCAATATATACAAATGGACGATTTTTTTCAGTATACAATTATTGCGAAATATTCTCAAAATGGCGTACATATGTTGTCACGCGTTCACATTTTTTTCACTTGTGTCTTTGGTGTCAGTATTTCCGATACCTCTAGTTTTTACTCCTCGAAGGAGAAATAATAATTTATCTTACGGTAAAATTGTGTATTCTGAAAGTGTATTTTTTTCATGTTAGAAATAGACATTTCATATTTCTGAGCAATGCTTCTTTTTAGTACGGTTTTTCTAATCTGAGAACGTATATAGCATCTCATAAACAAGATGAAGTATAAACATCTTTAATCAATATCAATGTCTTTTCCATTGACAACAAAACTATTTCAAAATTAGTACAAATCAAAATATTCCTAACTAAATAAAATAAGTAAACAGGTTGTAACTCTGTTACGGTTCCTTTTTAAATATATAAACATATTTTTATTTTAATGGTACTGTAAGCAGGCCTTAACGGTTTAGTGTATGTTGACTCTTAGGTTAATCTGTAAATAGGTTCGGTATTGGATGGCCTTTTACTTAGTAGGCTGAAGCGATATCTTACTGAGTTCTCAGCTATCATTTTGTAATAATCTATTTTCATTTAGTTAGTGATGTAATATTTTTGGTTTATTACTTTGGATCTTATAAGCTGGGTAAACAGTTTTTTTAATAGGGAATATGGGCAATGTTTACGGTTTTAAGTAAATTATTTAGCTATGCTGGCTTGATGTGTAATGTAGTCAAGACCAAAATAATTTTAGGAATTCGATAGCGAGGTAGAGAAGAGGAGGTAGAACTCTCTCTAGCTCGAGCGTTTAAGCAAGGAAGACGTGTTTTGGTGCGCTTTTGTGTAAGTTGGGTGTCCAGTAGTTTTAAAAGGAAAAATCTGTTTTCATCGGGAAGTACCCGGATCCATTCTTGGACCTACCTATTTCTGGTTGTAACGGGAGAACGTACTTTTGAATTTGTTGGTATAGTACCGTTCATGTGGCCCGTACAACCATACCCTTATGGGGGATTTGTTATTACTTATCACAGCGCCACGCCACCTTTTCAGGACTCCAACATCCATCCCTCGTCCAGGGATAACGACCGGAAGGAAGTAGGAACCCGGAGCTTCAGATTTGGTATCGTGTCTGGCTGAAACCCACACGGTACCCCTTGGAAACCATTTAGTGATTGCGAGAAATCGACCTTTAAGATTCCATCAATTTTGAATTGTTTCGCCTAGCGGCCCTAGTCTTTCTTTCATTGTCGCCACAGGAGGTGGTCGCAAATTCAACGTCAGGTATTCTGCAGGAAAGAAGATTAGGCACCGGTAGTGAATCTTAAGTTAAGTTTATGATAGGGAGGGATCTCTAATTATTTTCTTTCTTTTCCTCCCATACAGTTTTAGCTTAGTATATATACATTTTGGGGTTTGAATTATATAGTGTATCTCTTGTTATTATTATAATCTCCTAAACCATTGACTTTCTTCATTTAATAACATAAGGTTGCTTTGTGTATTAAATAACTTTTGTTATGTAACTTTATGCAACTTTCAACACAACTAAAATTTTATTATACATTTAGGTTAATTATTATTAATATTATTATTATTAAATTAGGGTTATTGGTGGGGAAATAAGTCTCTTTGGTTTTGTGAGTAGTAATCTTGTTTTACAAGTTACATTATCTAATTTAAATGTTTTCTTCGTTACTTTTTAAGTATTTAATTAATTTAGCTATGGGTAGCTCTTTTATTTAATATCATTGTAAACATTTGCTACAATATTTTTCTTTGCAGACTAGATTGTAAAACTTGCGGAGTCCCCAATTGTTCGAACAATCGGAGCCCGGACTCATTCATGTAAATAAAAGTCATTCTGTTGAGGATTCAGAATTTCGAGAGTATGTTAGATTAAATTGTTTGGAAGGAACCTAGTGTTTTTTTTTATCTCAGATTATACAAAGATCTGTCCAGTGTGATACCCTGGACTTTAAAAGGTTAGTACTTATTTTAAACTTAAATTTTGGACTACATTACCACTGAAGTTGACTCTGCTGTATCTGTCTACACTATTTCTGGGTTATAATTTATGAGGGGTTGCTAATTATCAGAGTTCAGAACAACGAAGGAGTTTGATCTTTATTCTGCAGCAAAGCATCTGGCGCGATATAAATCCCACACCGCAGAAGGGCTAGTCGGTGTAACTGTTACCACGATTGCCTCTGATAATTGGTAATTTGGCTCTTTGGGGTTAAGTAGTATATTTTTTATGGGTAAATAATTCAAAAAAACAACTCATCCGAGGATGAATATCATTGTACCACGGAGCTGTTTTTGTTGATACTTTTTTAACTATCTACAAAACTCAATAAAAAATACAAAACTTTTTCAAATCTTTTTCAAAAAAATTCAAAAATTTAAACCTTACATTAGTTTATTTCAAAATATATCCAATACAGTCCTGTATAACTGAAATAATGTGTAGAACTTTCGTCGAAAAATGTTGATCACATTCATGCCGTTATAGAATCATTCACAAAATTGAACTCTGCGGGAGAAATTGTTGTAATGCTTAAACATGTTGAACGTAACAGAAATACAATGGATTTTCCTGCATTGTTCACGTTTTTCTTTGACTTACTCCCATTGTATCTTCCTCGATAACTTATAAAATGTGTTCTTCTAAACGCCCTTCACTTTCAATTTACAATTACTTTAAATTCACTACGTCAGTAAGCACCCTACTAAAATCACACGCGACTGAGTTACAATAACCGGTAAACAATGAATAGTGATAGTCATAAAAAAAACCAAAAAAAAAAATAAAAAACAGGCTCATTATTTAACTAAACTTTTCATAGACAAGTCTAACCTCGAATTTAGATTTTTAAATTCTGCATCCTTATTATTGAGTTTTTTGAAAAAAAAAAAATGTTTGAAAAAGGTGTATATTTTAATGACCTAGACACAGTTAAAAAAAAGTAATATTGAAAACTTTCAGTTATTGTTATAGACACAGATGTCACACAGATGCCGAAATTATTTGTATTCAGTTATACTGAGATTACATTTATTTATACAGGGTTGGTCAAGAAAATAAATTTTTATTTTTACTTGTTACTTAAGAGCAAAAAAATACCAGCAAACACTGATAGACGAGTCCATTTGCAAAGAGCTTTGTTATAAAACTCACTCTTTGTGTACCATTCTGAGCAGACAAATGACCTAGTAAACGTCAAGTGTTCCATTTAAAATGCCGTTCACCGTATATATTTTCCTTTTAGCGATTTATCTCAGGTATCGAATTGGTGTCTATATACGCGAGCGTGTCATGAATATTTTTTCTCAAGCAGTTCGATGGAAAAACTGCAATGGAAACTCAAACAAATTGACTCGACTGGTGCTTTTCATGTGGAGTAGGAATCTTTCCGTCTCTTTCTCACACTATTTTCTTGTTGCCTGCCAGATACGGCTTAACAAATTTAGTACCTTAAGGGTAAACTGCATAAAATAAAACAGTATGTATTTTTTAGATTCTTTAAAAGTTCAATTATATGAAGATGACCCAAAAAGTTGGTACAATTCCTAGTGTAGAAGACTGCTATTTTAATTTAATTATTTATTGTGTATATTATTCGCTTGTAATTTATAAAACAATAATTTGTGCTCAAAAAAATTAAAATTATAACAGGATAGTTCCAGCATTATATTTTTTATTCGTAATCACCAATTTTGACATTTACAAAGCTTAATGCTTCATTTTTATGGTTCGGTTATCTAGCTTTTGCTTCTAAAATGTAATTTTAATAATTGTTTCGGTAATTTTTGTAGTAATATTGTATCCTATATGCTCATTTTATGTACCCATTAAAATGTGGTTTTACTCTTAGTGCAGTTGACAATTTAACTATTTAAATTGACAGATAAACAGTTTTTAAAAATAAAAATAATAAATTAGTATTTGGTAAATGTGAATAAGTCAGTATTAATCCATAAACGTTATATCTAAACTAGTTGCATTTAAAATCTATTTACATCCAGCAATATGGAAAGCCACAAAACTTTGTCAGGTATTTGAAAATGGTGACTTGACTTGTATTTCAAAATATAGATAGACCAATGCCACCCCATGCTATCTTTGTAATTTAGTAAGCTTTTTAAAATAATATTGTCTGATGTTATTTATGCTTCTATCAAAAATAGAATAAGTGAACAGCAGCACGATTTCATGGCAAAAAATATCTACAGTTGTCAATTTAGTGCAGAAGTAGATCAAGTTTATGTGATTTACCCAGATTTTAAAAAAAGCTTTTAATCAAATTGATCACTTTTTAATAACAAAATTAGCGTGTATGGGATGCCACCGTCTCTACTTTCTCTGCTACACAGCAATTTAGTTGAATGCTCTCAAATTATAGAGAATAGTGGGTTTAGATCAAAAGTATATTGTAGCCACTTCAGATGTATCACAAGGATCCAACTTAGGATCACTGTTTACATATTTTCCTTGTTGGCGACTAAAAAGTGTATAGGTAGTAAAATTTTGAGACCTGAAAATGCCTACGAATTTCAGCTCACTTTGGATATATACAACCGTTTGTGTCTTTTTTTCCTTCTGGTCACATACGTATGTTTACCATGTTCCACATGCTGCAATATTTTTGTATGATGACCCTTTATTTAGGCCATTCATTTAAAAATAATTAATGGGAATCTCTAATAAATAAAAATACAAAACATAAAAATAAGATAATTCACATTTTTAGAGTTTCGATAAAACGCTGTTCAAAAGTTTAAAATTGAATAAAAAATCAGTAAAGGCTTCAAACTGTTTAATAAACAATAACTGCAATGTATCGATTGATAACACAAAACGTCACTTAGCTTGTTTTAGCTGTCTACATACGAGTTATAATATCCAATGTCTGTGTCACTATCTTCAATGAAAGGTTAAGGTACAGCGTCAACATTATTGAATACAGGTAGATTGTGATAACAATGGTAAAATTCATTAGCACTTGGTTTTCAAAGTTTATTAAATCTTTCTTCTTCGACTTCTAATGTCGTGCACTTTTTTGTAAGAAGCAATGCGAAAATATAGTATTTCGGTGATTTAAGCAGTCGTTTTAACGCGCAAAAAATATGGAAACGAGCGTCAGCATCCCCGCTCGTTACAGTTTGACCAATCACTCGTTACAGCTTCACCAATGAATCATTCACCACGGCGATTTGGGCATCATGTGTTATCATCTATTGGTTTTTGAAGGTTATCTGTATCGTGGAAAGAAAGGGTGACGTAATCACCTTGTCGATTTCGGACCATTTGAGAAAGGCCAGAGACGGCTCTAGGCAAAACAAAATAAAAGGCATAGGTATGATATTGAAGTATTTCTCAAATACATTCAACAAAAATAAGTGTCCTGAACTTTATCTTGATTTGGCAGAAACACTATTAGGAATCGGGCTAAATACATTTAGCAAAAATTAGTCTCTTATCTGATTTTTGTAGACACACTATTAGCAATTGAACACAATGTTATGGTTATATTTCGGCATAAATGCTAACTCACCATCTTTGTGCATATTGTGAATTTATTAATATGTAGTTAGTTTTTATTGTCTGTTTATAATGAATATAGACTTCGTTCACACTTGACTTATTTATGCCGTATATGATTTTAACTATTTTGGAGACGAATATGTGTGTACTTAAGTATGGCTGGTCTACACAATCCTTTACAATTCATTATTTTCAAATGTAAAGTTGTTTTCTTTTCTGGCCCAAATTATCCTTTTTTATTCGATTTATTCTGTCAATAGTGAGACTCTTAAAGGTGTGATACATTTAAAGATCTATTAAATTATACGAGTTTATCAAAAATATTTGGACAGGTTTTATAAAATAAGTAAATTTATTTAAAAAATAGAGACATTTATTTGTTTGTTTACCTACTTCTGAGAAAATCTAGAATCTGCCTATTTACGGTGACAAAATAGTTCATAAAATACATAAAAATATCAATTGACAAAAAAAACTCATTTCTTAATATACAGAGTGTCGCATTTAATATGAAGACACCCCTATATTTTGGCTATCTAAATAAATACAGATTTGAAATTTTGCATAGTCATACAGGGTGAGGGTTCACATTTTTCAAGACACTCAACTGAAATTTAAATTTTAAACGCGGCCTACTGCGAATCCACAAACAGGGTCAATTTTCGATATTTTTCTTTGCGTTAGAGTTATCAGAAAAAGTTATCAGAAAAAGTTGTTCCGAATATTATTCTAACCCCAAATACCAAATTTCATGACAAAATTCGCTTTTTAGTTTTTTTTTAATAGTTTGGTCAATACACAAAAAATTATTAAAAGTTGATTTTTATTATTCGATAAACTAGTGTGCCATGATTGACATTAATGATTTCACAAGTATCAAATTATATTATGGCACACTAGTTTATCGAATAAAAAAAATCAACATTTAATAATTTTGTGTATTGCCAAAAAATAATGAAAAAACTAAAAATGCGAATTTTGTCATGAAATTTGGTATGTGGGGTAAGAATAATATTCTGAACAACTTTTTTAAATAACTTTTTCTGATAACTCTAACGCGAAGAAAAATATCGAAAATTGACCCTGTTTGTGGATTCGCAGTAGGCCGCGTTAAATATTTAAATTTCAGTTGAGTATCTTAAAAAATATGAACCATCACCCTGTATTACTGAGCAAAACTTCAAATCTGTATTTATTTAGATAGACAAAATATAGGGGTGTCTTCATCTTAAATGCGACACACTGTATATAGGGTGGAGACCTTAACTGGAATAAATTCGCTAGCGGGAAGGTGAATAATTTTTCTAAAATTTCCCGAGACGCGTCAACATTTTAATATATTTACCTACATTTTGCAAGCAATTTGAAAAATATGGCCCTTCGGGGGTAGCTGAAACCACTCTCAGGATATTTTTTTCAAATAAAACTTGGTGGCTTGTGACCTTTCATTGCAAAGCTATTGGAACCAGGAATCCAGCGTACTTATCAAATTTTAGTTTCTAGTACGTTTGGGGGTTGCATAAAATCGAAACGTAATTTAAAAGTTTTATTTTATTTTCAATGTAACAAGTGCTCAAAATGTGCACCATTGACTTGTTGGCAGCATCCCAGTCAGTGGTATGTTTCCTCATGCAATTGGGATTCTCTGCAGCCCAATAATGAGAGTTTTGGCGATTTACGTGCCCATTTAATGTAAAAGTAGCCTCATTAGAGAAAAGTATCCAGTCTAAAGATAAATGGCTTTGATCAATACGAGTCATCAACAAATCGCAAAATGCCAGTCATCGATATGGATCTTCTAGTAGCTCTTGGATAGCCTGCATTTTTTTCTCTCATATTTTCTCTCATATTTTCTCTCATATTTAAGTATTTTTCTAACCGTTTTGTGATTAAGAATATTATCACGGGCCAGTTGATGGGCTGGAGTGACAGGATTTTCTTCAGGAAGCAAGCAACAAATTCAACTTGCCTCTTTCTCGGTACTTTTCTGACCCATTCCTCGATATTGTGCCTCTATTTTACTAATAGTACCTTGATTTATTGGTACTAAGTGAGAATGCAACTCTTGAAACAGGTGAACAACTTCGCTTTGAGTTCGCATCCTATCACCATATCCAATTATCATCAAAATTTCGATCGTTACCGTTAGACCTAAATAATTGGGCATTTTCACCAGTTTGCAACAAGACTTCATATCGAACGATGAATTCTACAAACTAAATTTTTCTTTGCGGTTGTGTATAAACATTAGCAAAAAATAGCAAAAATACCAGTTGTGGCAAAAAATGGTTTGGAATTTTTTGTCATCTAACAAGTAAGGTTTACATTCCAAAACTAAACAACAAACATTTTCAACAATTGTTACTTTGAAAATAAATTAAACTTTTAAATTACGTTTTGATATTATGCAACCCCAAAACGCACTAGAAACTAAAATTAAAATTAAAAGTACGCTGGATTCCTCGTTCCATCAGCTTTGCAAGGGTCACAAGCCACAGGGTTTCATTTGAAAAAAACATGTTGAGGGTGGTTTCAGCTACCCCCAAAGGGCTAATTTTTCAAATTGCTTGCAAAATGTAGGTAAATATATTAAAACGTTGACGTGTCTCAGGAAATTTTTTTAACGTAATTTTATCTATTTAATATTCCGTAAAAGTATTGGACCGTTTTATTTACTCCTTAAACCGGCCCTCTTTACCGAGGAAATAAGTTCTTTTGAGCGAACTTAACCCATATACGTATATATTGAACATTACGAGAGATCTTTGAGAGCTAGCGGCCGATACCTGACTGAAATGGAAATATATAGGATTAAAAATCAAGGTGAGATCGACGGGAAATAGCGATGGAAAAGAAGAAAGTAATGAGAAAATCCAGAGACGTGGTTGATAGGTACCCTTCCCCAGCCAAATTTAAAATATCAGAACGAGAGTCTTAAAAGTATTTGATACTCAAATGAAACAGAATGTGATTGGTAAAGTCCGGTATTTTTTATTATCAGTACGCATTATAATTTTATTCTCATAAAAAAATACACTGAGGGAAAAATAATAATTATTTTTATCTAGACCAGTTAAAAAGTTTAAGTAAATTGCAATGGGATTCTCATCTTTCGATACATCACGTACCGAGACGCCTATCTTCGTTCGACAGAATGCGATTCTTACGTAATGTCTCTCTCTATTCGATACGTATCGTATCGAATTCGCACATAAGAATCCCTGTAGAGGTCTCAGGAATTTCATGTTACTTTACGATTCTAGATAAAAATAAATTTCAGAAAATTCGCAGGCACTGGAATTTGCATTTCTGTGGGATAGGTAAACAATTTATCTGATTATTTAGCACTATAATATATTAACCAATGACAAACCTCTTATATTCCAACACACGTCAATCATCAAGACAAGCTATATAGATCAGGGTCCTGTTTCATAAAAATGAAGAGTTGAAGAGTGAGGAGAGGCATAATGTTAAATTTCCTTTCATAAAAGGTTTGAAGAGTTGAGGAGTGAAGGGTTGAAGAGTGACGAGATGAAGAGTTGAATAGTTTATAAAATTCGCTCCTCAATTTGTGCAGATTTAATGACAAGTTTACGATGACCCTCATTTCTATTTCAAATACGTTTTAGTGCACATCATATTTAATGCAAAATCTACTATTTAGCAGTGATTTTTCTTCCGATGAAGAAAATGTGGCACAAAGGCAAAGAAAGTTATATAGGAAAAGACTAAGGTAAGACATTTGGCACAATATACCTACAAATTTGTGTATTATAAATTATACGGTTTCAAAAGCTACGGATAGTTAGAAAATAGACCTTTTGATGCAAATACCAGATTCAGAAAATTTTATTCCCTGAAAATGATTCTGAACAACGACCTGAAGCAAAGTACTAGAGGAAGAGGATTAACAGTTAAACAAAGTATGGCGGTGTCTCTTCATTGGCTGGGAACAGGCCTACAATACTATGCTGTCGAAGACATGCAAGGTGTATCCGCTGCCACAGTGCATCGATGCATACCTAAAGTCGTAAAGGCTGTACTAAAACACACATATCAATCTCACGTTAAATTTCCAGAGAACATGCATCTGGTTGCCCAGAATTATCACCGCATAGCAAATATGCCACAGGTAATTTCAATGGTTTATTTATTATTTAAAAGGTACATTTTTGAAATATTATTTCCTATGAATTTTATGATCTACTGGAATGTTTTATTAGGTGTGTGGTGTAGTGGATGGAACATTGATCAGATGCTCCTACAGAAAATGAAGGTGACTTTGTAGATAGACACGGGAATCATTCTATTAATTGTATTGATGTATATGGGCCTGCTATGCAGTTCTATGTTATTGATGTACATTGGCAAGGATCCACGCATGCTAGCCGCGTTCTCAGAATGACTTTGAGAGTGAAAGAAATTCTTTACCAGGAGGAATTCTTCTTGGAGATAGTGCATATCATCTGAAAAGCTGGCTTATACCTCTTGTAATCAGACCGACCAGAACAGACGCTAAAAATATAGCGCAACAAAGATTTCTCAGAAGTCACAAGTCAACACGAAGAGTGATATAATGCGCTTTTGGGGTTTTAAAAGAAAAATTTCCCTGTCTTTATCACTTGCATGTTAATCCCATTTTTGCAGCAAGAATATTCAAATGCTGCGTTGCGCTATGCAACTTCATTAGACTAGGCGAAGAAAATATTGAAAGTGAACTATTTCTAAAAAATGAAGAACCAGACGAAAAGCTCCCTGAGCCCGACAATGATGTGTTCCAGAACGATGCAGCTGGAAGACAAATGGCTGAAAACATATTTCACATTTTACATTTTATGTAAATACATTTATTGTCCAAATAATAAGCAGGGTCATGTCTTGTTTTATATTTCGACACCCTGTAGGAGCTTATTTCTTCAAATAGAAAAAAAAAAAGAGAAAATTAATTAAATTAGAAAATTATTTTTTTTTTCATCAATACTTATGGGAGTTCATAAATAAATTTAGTTTATTTACTTTTTAATTTAAATTTCTATAAATTTTACCACCATCACCAGTGCTAACGTTTGACTAATTATCATCTTAATCGGGAAAAGGTATTTCCTCTGGCGCCTGTGACAAGTCGGAATATGTCATTAAAAATTACCCGTTACAGCCGTAGAAGGCAACTGAAGATGTCTTTCTAAAGCAAGGCATTCTGAGTTTTATATTTTTGAGTATTAACTAGATCTGCTGAAGCATTCAGATAATTGATTTGAGCGATTTTTTTTTATCTAGTACCTTCATTTCATCGTCAATTGACTTTGTTTTCTTTTCTAGTGGGGACTTATACCGCCCTCCGTGTCTTTTTACATTATTACTTTTGCTACAGGATGGCTTGCTATTTATCACCCTTTCTTCTTTTTCTGGTTTTGGTGGTTCTTCAGTAGTTCTTCCTTTATTGGTCTTGCTGCTGGATGAATTTGTAGTTACTACACTTTTACATGTATCTTACACGCCATCATGCCCAGAACCCCCGGATTATTTCTACCCAAAATATCCAACACCAAATTATCCAGTTCAGTCAAAATCACTTTTCCACTTCCTGTTTGCCAACTTTTATCAAGTTTTTCCTGTACAAATTTCAGTAACCATCAAAATTGATTTGGTGTATTGCACAAGTTCTTCCCCTGCTTGTTGTTTCTTTTCATTTGACACCTTATCGGAAAATGTCTCATTTACTATGTCTTTATAATCGCACAATTTGTGGATAAATGAAATTTTTTTATCAATTTTATGCGCAATACTCTAAATTAATGATGTACACTGTACTTTTTTTTATGCAAGAAGTGTTTATACGCAGTTACTTTGACCATTAAAATTGTATGGTTAAAATACTTTATCAGGCATATTAGGGGAATATGCGGCCTCTTCAACGATATTTCAGAAAGAGAGGCAAGGTTAATAAAGACAAAAAGTGACAAGGCGATATTTCGTTTTCATGCGGTACTCGTCAAATCTTCATGAATAGTGAGGAGTAGACGCAAATTTATTTTAAAACAAAAACGACATTTACTTTTCACTTCTGAACTCTTCACTCGTCGTTGATCAACTCTTCATTTTTATGAAACAGACTCCTGGAAGCACTGAATGTTTTATTCAATCCCCCGAAACGTCAATGTGACGAAAAATGATTAAAAATCGTTTTGGTTGTTCAAATATACGTTGAAAATAAAGAATTGATATCAGTTTCTGCTTCATCTTACGGAAATTAAACAAATTTGGTTTAATAACGTTCTGTCTATATTGTTGAATAATCCTTTCAGTTAATGTCTACAAGTCAATGGCCAAAAGTCATTAGTCATTCGTTCGACTCTTGAGAATAAGCTTTTGTTAAAAAGCTGATAATATGTTAATTGAGTAAAATCACAGTTCAATAATGATCATCGCTTTGTTCAAAATAATAAAACTTCTACAGTAGTTAATACGAAATTATGTCAATTCAAATAAAACTGAGTTATCCTCGATTTTATTTTTTTTTTTTTGTCAACAAACGAATCATCTCAAAGCGCGCTGGCAAGCAATCAACAATAAAGCAATCCATTTCGTGGCAAACAGCAAACACGGTGAAATTATATCCAGAATTGAATTCGCAGAAAAGAGGCAACACACATTGCTTCACACTTAAAACACGTAACAATAACATCAACGGTTTGATCTATCGCAATCCAGAAACAATTCGCCACAATAGCATTTTCTCCAGCCAGCGCACGATAAAATACATTGCATTTATAACGCCGAACATTGGCGTTACCAACGATTATTTTATTTAAACTTGAGAGTTGCTAGTTCTGCTGGAAATATAGAAATGTATCCTTATGCAAGGCAACAACTATGAATAGTAATAATACTATAGTTATTTATGTACCAAGTGCATTATATAGATCCTAACGCCCGGAGGGTAACATTCGGCCCGAGGGTCTTCGGCCCGAGGGATGAATGTTGAAACTACCTTTGGTAAAACTAAATCAAATTTTAAATTTTCAAAAGTTTAATTAATTGGTAAATTTATCTGTTTTCTTAAATATTCAATCCGTATTATTTAGAGCAGTGATACGTAAATAATAGTCATAATAAAAAAACCAAATATTTCGCTTTTCAAAAAGGTTCCGTCACCAAAAAATGTTTGAGAAACACTGATTTAGAGAAACACCTTAACATGGATCCGAATTATTCAATGAAAAGAATCATGCCGGGATCGAGCCAGAACGATAATAATAAATATTTACCGGTAAAACGAACATAAAATATGTTTTATTTCAAATGTGTCATAAAACGTAATTTTCGGACAGATTACATAATCGAAAAGGAGAACTTTTAAATATAATACAAATGAACTACTATAAAGTACTTCTACGGTCCAGGCCGCAAAAGTAAAGCAGCTTTGCTATCTGAACATTCCGTTTTATTTTCAGTTTACCTTTTAATACTGCTGGCTATAATTTTTGCTATTGTAAAATAGTAGTAGTAATAGTTTAATCCACATGTACATCAAACTTGATTAAAAACATTTTTAATTGCATAAGAGAAAACTAAATAAACTATAAATCGATTTGACTTTAGCATACTGACATGACAGTAATTATTCAATTACCTTATTCAGCAATCTCAGTCAAAAGAAAAATTAGAAATAATATAATTTCGGATTTAATTTTCAATGTGTTTATTATCTACAAACACCTTCGCATAAAAAATAATGTATGAAACAAATACGAAAAGTATATTTTCGGACTTTCACGAGTTGCCAGGCAAAACGTAGTCGTCCGAAAAACTCAACTTTTCGTCCTTATAACATAAACTATTATTTTATCCTTGATTTTCCCTCAATAATATTATCTTATTGTGGTTTCCTACACCTATTAATTGGTATTTTTTAAGTAGTTTTTTTTTTTTATTTAATAGAAATACTGTGGTTTAAGGTTTCACTTTTAGTACCTTCTTCAGTATTTATGATTTATTTTGGTATCGTTATTTTTCTTTTAAAAACGTTTTTACAATAAAAACATCGTCTTTTATAGACATTGAGATAATTTAAAAATGTGTACAAGTTTAGAATCACAGAAACCGAATTTAAATATAATCCTAAAATATACAGGGTGTTTCAGAATAAAGTACTGTAAACAGGAGGATTTGTAAAAGTATTTAGAAAACCTAAATATAATTTTCTTGTAAACGTCCAAGTTTTCATTCTATAAGGTAATAAAGTGAATTTAATAAATACATAATTTTCTAAATATCTTTCCTTAGTTAATCTTCATTAATAGTTAGCACACTCTGTTTCAATAAATTACGATAACCCATTGACGTAGAATCAATGGCCAAGAAAACAAATTTAACCCAAACTTTTTGAAAACCCTATATTTCCTAAAAGTTAAGATTCATATTTATTCATCACGCAAATTGTCACAAAAAAGGGACCCCTGGTTGATCTCTGTAGAACATGCCATTTCCAAAATTTTTCAGTTTTAGTCCTTCTCAAACATAAAATCTATGTACAATTATTATGGGCCGATTTCAGAATGAGTCTACTAACTAATGGATCCAAGATATTATGGACTTAGAGATACTATTAGTTAATGGACTTTTTAATACTGATTATGAAATCGACCCTTAATCAAATTTTGCATTTTTGGAATTTCATTATGTACACAGCTTTTGTAACGTGCATTTTTAGCCGCCCAAATTACTAGAGAAACACGACTCAACTTGTTATAATTATAAGTAGCATTGAATTGTGTATCTGTAACGTGTAAGGGTGGGTTAACCCACGGTAGTTAGGCCTTACTATGCCCATTGTGCGTCCTCTAAATAGATAGGCACCTCGTAGCTCATGAGCCAGCCTACAGATTTAATGTAGTTGACAATGTCGCCAAGAGGTGCTTCTCTTATATCGGCCGGTGTTAGCCAAATCTTCTGATAAATGAAAGCGTCGGGCCATCGAAGAGGATATGCTCGATGATCTCATCTTCTTGTTTACTTCGCCTGCAGACTGCGGATTCTGACAGCCCCATGATATGGAGATGCTTCCGTAGTTGATAATGTCCAGTCAGAATGCCTGTGATCAGGCGCAGAGTGTCCTGTCATTGTTAAGTATTTGTGCGCTGAAGTGTCGTCAGAATAATTTAAAATCTCCCTGGCAAGTCTGCAGCTTCTTGTTTCATCCCATCTTTCCTTGAATTTCACATGGTAATGTTCCTAATTAGGTTAGTCACTACCGATGTTGTCAGTCCAATAGAAGGGCCAGGCCCAAAAAGTATTTGGTTGGCTTCTTGGTAAGTGAATCAAGACGGTTACCTTTCGATGTAGCGTGACCTTTGATCCATCTTAAGTTGATCATATTGTTGATGGAGACTTCGGTCAAAGCTTCTAGTACTAACCCTGAATAAATTCGTGGTTTGTCCAGGGCGAGTGGTGCTTGTCTACTATCTGTAGACATCCACCCATGATGCGAAATAGTGAACTAAATATTAACCTTTAACCGCTAACGTGTGGTCTGCCAGACTCCGGCTGCATTGCTTGACTTCTAATTTTCACAGTCTCCATCGTTTTTATTGACTTAAATATTTTAAAATCGTCAGCAAATGGACGATATTTTGACCGATCAAATACTTTATCAATATCATTAATAAATAAAATTGGTACACAGTGGGAACCCTGAAGAAACATCTAATGCATTTGATACATAATTATTAATTTTTACACACTGCACTCTATTGGATAAAAAACTTTTAATACAATTAAAAATTCTTCTGTTTATCCTAAGATACTAAAGTTTACTTATTAATACAAATTGTAATAAACTATATCAAATGCTTTTGAAAAGTCTGTATATACCAGACTTCTGAATACTTGTAAAAAAATATGATGTGTCCAACACATGACTTTCCTATCTAGTTATTATAGGCATTTTCCGTTTATTGTGTACAACCTATTGCAGCATCTCTATAAATGTTTAGAGGATAAACTAAATATATACATTGTCCACATACATCTACCGCGAAACATTTTTCTATAGATATTAATTGAAAATGAAAATACTGAAAAATTTAAATTTAGCACTTTTCCTACAATTTTTCCATTACGGTCCATTTAAAAAAAATCATGTATGCACAAATATTATAGAGATCGATATCGCAAACAACTTTTATTTCAACAATTTTCATAAAAATCAGAATTTTGCACATTTTGTCAAATTTCTCGAATACGGACCATTTCAGGAAACTTTTACATAAGACAAAAATTATAGATAATAATATTAGAAGTAACTTTTATTTGAACAATTTTCTTCTCCAAACATAAATAACAGATATATTCCATAAAATATATAAACGGCCTCCCATAAAGTACCCCCCCAGATGTTCCGACTTTGTCCAAAATCTAATCATTTCACGTCAGGCCGAAATAAAACATAAGTTTAAAATTTATTGATTTTTTCTTTATCCGTTTTTGAGTTTTCTTCAAATTTCGAAATTTAAACATTTTCTCAAATATCTCGAATACGGTCCATTTTAAAGAAATTATCTATGGGACAAAAATTATAGAAAATTATATTACAAACAACTTTTGTTTGAACAATTTTTATAAAAAAAAATATTTTTTTACATTTTGTCAAATTTCTCGAATACGGACCATTTTAGGAAAATTTTGTAAATAACAAAAATTATAGATAATAAAATAGGAAGTAACTTTTATTTAAAAAATTTTCTTCCCCAAACGTAAATAACAGATATATTCCATAAAATATAAAAATGACCACCCATAAAGTACCCCCCCAGATGTTCCTACTCTGCCCAAAATCTAATCAGCTCATTAGACGCTGGAATAAAGCTTAAGTTTGAAATTTGGTGTTTTTCCGTGTATCGGTTCATGAGTTATGCGTTATACAGACACACACACAGACACACAGACACACACACACACACACAGACATCATCGCGAAAATAGTCAAAACGGATTCAGGGGACCTCAAAACGTAAAAATCCGTCGAAAACTCGAGGTCGAAAAAAATCATGATTCCTATACTTTCCTTATATCTGTATACAGATAGGAAAGTAAAAAAATTAAAAACAACTAAAATAACATTTTGGGTAAAAATTTTATCTATTGCTGTTTACCTGTCACATATTTTAAGTTACACTCATGAATTCGTAGACAACAAATACCAAAGATTATCAATTACGTATTATCTTTTCCCCGAACGCTGGCTGGCACTATTCGCAACAAGAAAAGGAGAACCAGCCAGAACTTTTGAAAAATTTATTTCGCTGATAGCGGAAACGTTTTGTTTAAAATTGCGAAAAACGAACTCTATTAGAAAGAATGTGTTTGGAAAAGCGAACTTTTGCTTTTTGTTGGTCTTGCTTTTATTTCTCGAGATATGCATTAAAAAGTTTTATAAGGCGAGGAGGCGGTTGAATGTATACATGCGATACGGAATCTATTTAGATGAAGACAAAGTGAAGTTAGTGTAAACGACGTTGTGGTTTCAAAGTTTTGAATGCCTTTGGTGTAAGGGATACTTGCTTCATTAATGATAGAGGTAATGAAATAATGTTCTTACACAGGGATATATATGTAGAACAAACAATGTTGTACATAATTAAGATAATAGAAAAAATGTATTATCACTCATCTGTTTGATATAGTGAAAATATGTGTCAACAAGGGCACTCTATTCATTAAAGATGACGCAATCATACAAATGAGTAAGTAATCTCAAATAAAATGTTTCTCATAAAAAAAATAATTTGTAAGAACTAAAAATTACTGATAAACTCGTTTTACATGTTTTCTACTTTCATAAGACTACTTACTTGTAATAATAATATGAAAAAAAAAAAAAATTTAGAAACAGGAAGTATGTTGTTAAATTATTCGTAAAATAAAGTTTAAATCTTTATACTCATACTATGTATTATATTTCTAAATTTTTATATCATGTTCGTTTCCATTCATTTCCCTGGGTCATCTCATTCAAGATACCCTAAAACTATGTTTGTTTGTTGTAATGCACATCGTTTGAATCGTTTTAAGAGTTTCTGTAGTTTATTTCATTATTTTAGATTATATATGTATGTTAGATGATTTTATTGTTGTTTCTAACTTTTAATCTGTTTGTGACCTGCTATAAATTTATGTAAATCTAAATAACATAGTTAAATAAAGTAAAGTATCTACTAAGGTAGAGTGGAAAATATAATCAAGACTAAAAAATAGTGGGGAGGATTATGAAAACTACTAGAGAACTTTTAAGATAAAAATAAAAATAAAACATCATAGAACTACATAGATGGTTGGGTCACTTTAGGGCGCAGGTTTGAAATGATAAACGATGAATTGCTTATTGTTACAACAAGACACTGGAGAAGATAGACCTAGAAAAATGATTGAAAGAAGTGGCAAAAAATCTCACATCACATAAACAACACCAATATTACTACATCCCTATTTAACTGTGGAGCATTCTAGAACACTGTTCTGCAATTTGACTACCTCATTATACGTGTCACATTAATACGATATAAAGGGTATAGGGTAATTTCATTAAATATCCTCTATTTAAATTTAGGTTTCCGTACCAAGACATCTGCTACGAAACAAAACTAATGCTTTGGGGTTTACACAGCATAGACCAGTGGTTCTCAAATTTCTTTGCCCACTGCCCACTATGAGAATAAACATTTTTATAGCGCCCCCAAAATTTTTAAAGTATATTATATCTAAGTAAATATCTAAAAAACACCAGTAATTGAACATAAACAAAAAAAATAAAAACCGACTTCAAAAAATTCACTAAAAAGTAAACAATAATTAATTTTATTTCAGTTAATTAATAATAAATTATTTACCCTCTCTGGGATGGGACCAACTTGGAGAACTCGCGCACAAAATGGGCCTAAAAACATTAAAATCTGTCAAATGGTTCCCGAGAAATTCGCAAACATACATAAAAAAAGGTCCACGACGAATATAGAATCTCAATTTTTTGAAGTCAGTTAAAAAGATACGAGTTTAGGACATTACGACGTTACGATGAAGATATCTTATTTCTAAGCTTAAACAAGAATGTTTTTTCTCTGAAAAGAATAAATAAAAAAAGGATACACCCCATTTAATTACATTTAAAAATATTTCTATTGATATTTAAAGAAAGCTTTAACTAATGTGAGGGATGAATCTAATGCACTTTAACGAGCTTAAAAATATTGGACTCAGAGTCACTTAAAAGTAGACGTAAGTCTCCGCGTTCAGTAACATGCAGCCTATTTCTCTTCTAAGTTAGCAGGGTTGTTACTGCACTAAATCCACGCTCAGATAAATATGATGATGGGAATGCTATTAGAAAACATTGAACCTTCAACCACAATCCAGAATACATTTGTTTGATTGGCTTCTGCAACCAAAATTCGTGGTAACCATTTGTGAATTTAATTTTTAATTCTTCGTTTGTTGTCAGTTCTATAAATTCTTCTTCCAACTGAGATGATCCTGTTCTGTCAACATGTGAAAAAGGATTTACCACCTAGGCCGGTAGGTTAATGCTTAAAATGTCCTGGAATGATTCTTTGGAATCAGGGTGAATATTCTCCAAGCATTGATAGTTAACCAGCAAGTCATCATTGTTGATGTTGGAAGATATTGCTGATAAACTAGAGAAGTTATTAAATTCACGCCTGCCCATATTTCTTTTGTGAAGTTGCAGTTTGGCCACGATAGCAGCAACAACATTTTTTGTTTTAATTAAGTTTAAGTCGTTGTCTTGAAGTTAGAGATTAACATCATTAAACAATTTGTAGAGGTTTGTCAAGTAAGCAATATCATGCTTTGATGTGATGACGTTATCGCGTAATTCTCTATCTTTGTTTCCCAGGAACTCTATCACAAAATCAAACACATTATAAAAGCGAGTCAAACAAGTACCTCTTAATAACCATCGCTTATCTGTGTGAAGCAATAAACGGTTAGAATATTCATCATTGGCAACGCAAAACTGACTAAATAATCTGTCATTCAGTGAGTTGCTTCTGATCTTTTTAACTGCTGGCCTGAACGATAGAAGGAAACATTCTCTTTTTCTATTCCTTTTTGAGCATGTGAACGGGACGATCTCTTGCGTTTCTCTCATAAAGCAAATCAACTTCCTGGTACTTACCAGATGGACACGACACGCTTTTCTACTGCAAGTGAGAAGACATTAAACCAGCTATGGATAGAAAGCTTTTATGACTATAACTATAACATATTCTATCCTGATTGTGATATTTTTCATATAAACCTATTTACTTATTGTAGTTGTTACTTGTGTTTATAGTTGTACGTCTCATTAGTTGTATGTATCATTAGTTGTATGTTCCATTAGTTGTATGCAGAGGCGGCTCGTGGCCTAATCTACGAAGGGCTGGCACACCCTACATACTTTATGCAAATATATATTTCTGTTGGAATACAATGTAATATTTCTGCTTTTTGTATTCTAATAGAAACATGTATTTGTCATAAGTATATAGGGTGTGCCTTTCAAAAGTAGCCTCCGTAGCCTCCTCGTAAACCAGGCCACGAACCGCCTTTGTTTTTATGTCTCATTAGCTGTGTCTCATTAGTTGTATGTCTTATTAGTTTTATGTCTCATTAGTTGTATGTTCTTTTACTATGTCCAAAAAAATATGGATAATTTTGTAATTAGGTTTGGAATAATAAGAATTCAAGTATCAAATTTTAAACTTAAGAAATAAAAACAATCACCTTCTTAAGCTTTCTATGCCAAATCAGCTTAGCTAATAATAATGAAGTTGACATTAAATAAAATTGGACAAGTTAGGCAGAAATTAATATGCTGTATGCAGGGTCGTTCCTAGGAGTACAGCCGCCTGCGTGCGGAGCAATTTTTTGCCGCTTTATTCAAATTTATAATAATAAATTCAGAATACAATGAATTTTTTGTATTAACGGATTTTATAAACATATATCGCATATGTAATTCCTAATTTAACATTTTAGAGAAGCGCTTTACGTGCTTTTTCGCAGAAAACTCGTATATGACTTTGGTATAATCAATTTTTTTACACCCACCTAGATATTATATATTCTCCATGGACTAAAAAGCGAAAAAGTATGCCATTGCGTTCAAATTAACGAATATATTTCATATCCATTATATGTAGTAAGAACACTGCACAAATATGAAATCCACCAATCACGGTTTATATTTTGGAAATCCGGTTATTATTTTTATAAATTTTAAATGAGTGACATTTCTGTAAAACTAATTGTCAGTATATTTTGTAGTTATTAAGATTAAATGTACATTAAAATTAGGTATTATTGTGTAGAATCGATCAATAAAATTTCTAAATCTAAATAATAAATTTTAATTAAACTATATGAAATCAATGTTATGTGTCTCGATGAAACTGAGACTACTGCATTTACCTGTCATGCGAGAGGTCCCGGGTTCAAATCTAGAATAAAGATTGAAATTAAATATTTTTTTGTGTTTTTTTTTATTTTATGTCAGTAAAAGTTATAAATAATAGTTATTTTATCTCAATAACCTAAAATGATTTTAAAATTTGTAGATTTTCATTAGTGGGCCGTAGAAAAAATATACTATACAATTTGAGTGGATTGTCCATATTCACTCTTGTTGCTCAAACTACTATTCTCACATATGTCGTGCTCTATTGATAAAAGAGATAAATCAGTGTCATGGATGACCTTAAATATTTTTTTTACCATTTTTAATTTTGAGAATACAATCCAATTGATATTGCCAAATTTGGAAACAATTGAACCAAATTGTTACAAACAATTTTTTCGAATATATCCTCACATTTATAAACCTTAGAATTAAATAACGACCTAAACGAGAAACATTTAATGTATAGCTAGCTCTACTCCATCTATATTTTTTGAAATTGATATTCCATCATTCACTTGCAATGCAATATCAAAATCAGAGCAATGCTGCTTAATTACATCATTGTTCAAATCGAACAAGTTATTCAAAAAAGAAAAGATATCGCTGCATTTCTGCAGTTGGTCGAATCTATCTGAGAGCGCTTCTTTTGCTGAATCCAATATAAGAAAAATAAAAATCAACTTCAAATTTGAGTACTACATCGACTATTTAATCATCTTGTCCTTCGTAATTGAAAAGTCATTTTTTGGTTCGTTTCCGTGGCACTGAAAATTCTGATTCAATTTCATGCTCAGCTGCAAACATATTCGGTTGTTTCGTCAGTGAATTTCTGAAATTTGTCGTCAGATCTACAATCATTAATAAATTTAAATTGTTCAAAGCAATAATAGATCCTATTACACAACTATCACTCTTCTGCAACATCTTGCTAGCCACATTAATTTTAGATAAAAATTCTTGCCAGATCAATAATGATCATTAATTTCATCATATAATGTGTTTGGCCATATTCCTCGTTTTCAAATCGCGAGACTCGACGTTGATCAAAAACTCCAAACTTGAACAAATCGATGCAGATTGAAATCTCACAGGCGAACAGCTTTTTTCCCAGCGCGTGTTGCTTAGAGGTTTAAGTGTTAATATTGGCACTTTGCTTTTCAAAAAATGTTACATGTTCCTTGACGATGAAAATAACATATAGTTCCTGAATAAAATCGAAAAAAAAAAAATGATTTCAGCAAAAGCTGCACTAGGTTTAACGGATGCGTTGCACAGGGAATAAAGAAAGATCTTGAATTGACAGTCAGAATCCTTTGTTGAAGGCCTATTCGCGCTCTTCACATGTTTAAGCCATTATCATATCCTTGGCCTCGCAAATTTTTCAAGTCCAAATCAAACTATGGGAAAAGTCTATTGCACAAAAATGTATACAAACTTCACCTGTTGTATCCTCTAGTGGAAAGAGACCCAAGATGAATTCTTGTATTTTCAGGGTGGCAGTGCAATCCGAGGTGCAATCTGTTACTCCTACGATAAAAGTTACTTGATTGACGTGGCCAACATCTGACGTTGTAGTTGTATCTAATATAATTGAATAGTATTTGGCGCTTCGTATAGTTTTTGTTATATTTATCTTAATTTCTGTGGCATTTTGAAAACGTACTCTTGTAGGTAATGAGGTACTTTAGATTTTTTAGTTTCTGTCTGATATTTCTGAATAGTTTGACCATGTTCCAGTACCTTTATGCTGTGTGAACAGTGTATTTTCTGTCACAAAAACCAAGGCATTAAACTGCGGATGCGGTCGGTTGCTCTGTTCTATTTGGGCCGTCTGCGTGCGGGCAAGCCCTGCAGGCCTGAATTACCAGTGGAATAAAATTAACTCTAAAAACTTAAGCAAAAGTCTAAACTTCTTTTAGATACCTCTAAATTTAGATATATTGCATCAAGAAGATTTAAGCCTATA